>CM028377.1:179395848-179457392 GCA_013146195.2 Codonopsis lanceolata
CTGCTCACCACGAGCAAAGTTTTACACGCACACTAGCGTTGGCATCTTCATAGCCAACCCCGAGCAATGTGGGAATTTGTCCCGAAACGCAGAAGAAAAGCGTAAAATCGCGATCGCCGTCCCCAATGGGAGAAATCGTTGTTCCGCATAAAGTTCTCCGACAATATTGCGCACTTCGAGGAGAGTGCTCAATTTAAAAAATATGGAGGTTGATCACCCCAAGGACAAGTGAGCAGAGGCCGCGAGAAACATCAAAGCCCTCGTAAAAAGAGGGCAAAAAGGCATTTAAAGATTGAGACGACACACATTGTGTCCGCAAGAGCCGTAATTCCTGCCGAGGATGAGCTCTGAGAAGTTGTCATCAATCCATCTTTTCCGCAGCGTAAAATCAAAATTGGGACAGCACTTTCCCGAGGAGCGATACAAGATTGATCGAACAATTAAAATCAAGCCTCATGTGTTTCCCGACAGCTGGAAGATACGAGGGCATAAGCGAAGAGGTAGCTCTTTCATCGCTAAGCCAGGACCAAAGATATCGACTCAATTCAACAATGACTCGCCATTCTCCACGTAAAAAAATGAGGCTATAAAGAAGGAAGTAGAGAAGTACGCCAAAGCGCATATCATTGAAGAAATTCACTACCCGCCCCGGCTTGCCAACGTGGTGATGGTTAAAAAGAGCAATGATAAATGGAGAATCGCATGACTTCACGATCTTAATAAGGCTTTGCCCCAAAGACGCATCCTCTTCCTCGCATTGATAGACTGTTTGCAATTGTCGATCGAAATGCTCACCTTCGGCATATTGTACCACCAAGTAAAATGAAAGCCGTGACAAGGCTTTCAGATTTCGAAAACCGGTGGTCTTATCGTTAGAAAAATGATACTCTAAAAAACGCCGAGCAACTTTCCATATGGTCAACAAGTTTTGGCCAACATTGGCCGAAACATGGAAGATCATTGTGACATACGGATCAAGCAATGGGAGAGACCACATCAAAGATCGAGGATTACCAACCCCGAAAGAACAAATGAAGCCGAACCCGCAAAGGCGCTTTGTTCAGCCGGAAATTTCGGGGTTCGGTTAACCGGGGGATGATAACCCGAGAAGATATTACCCGTACGGTTGCCTGATGTATTAAAGACGCCCAACCTGAACCACCGCCATCGCCTCGTCGCATTTCTCGCCCGCCGAAATGTTTACCCTTCTTCAAAGTACTCCATGGCAACAAGAATTTTGAGGAATGGTGAAGCAGAGCGCGCTCAAGCTTTGACTTAAGAAGATCTCGAACCACCCTTTCGAGCAGCTGAAATGGGAGAAGACCGTATTTGTACTTCTGGCGCTGGCTGCACTGTGCCGCCGCCAAGCTGTTGTGAGGAGTCAAATCCAAAAAACTTGTGTATTACGTGTCAAAAGCTCTCACCTTCGATATTTTAATATAAAAAAGTTGGCTTACTCTTCTGTTGAAAACGCCTACTTTTTCTCCATATGAGCAACTTATCGTATGGTCAACAAAGTTTTTGGCCAACCAGAGCTTTTCCAACTACGAGGAAGTGGTCCCGAGCACAACTCTACCAACCGAACAAGAAAAACGATTAAGATCAAACCAACCCACTGTTGGGAATTATTCGTGGATGGCGCTGCGAGTAAAACGGGCAGTGGAGCAGGCATCTTACTGGTCACACCGGATCAGGCTGATGAGTTCGAGATGGCTCTTAGGTTCAAATTTCCTGCGTGTCTCCAACAATCAAGCTGAGTACGAGGCCATGATTGCCGGATTAGAGCTCGCTAGACATGGATATTGATTCGTTACAGATACCTCTGATTCACAATTAGTCGTGAACTGCTGGCTGGGGGAGTATGCATTCCATAATCCTACATTGGTCAAGCACGCGAGTTAGTCAAAGAAATTTTGAAGAGCTTCAAGTTCTCGGGAGATCGCCGATTGATCGAAAGCGTATAACACGCGAAAGGCACTACCTTTCCAAGATAGCAGAGGACTAAATATCCGTGTTGAGGCCGCCAGCGATGATTGATCATCCGAAACACCTTCGATTGAAAAGGACGTAATAATGGATATTGAGCCGAAAGCGATGCCGGATCGACGAGTATAAAGATTTCATCGAGCAGGGTATATTACCAGAGGACAAAAATCGAGCAAGAGTTGTCCGAAACCAGGTGTGTCGATACTCGGTGGTCGGAGGAGTACTGTACAAGCGGTCAAGGGTAAGACCGATGCTTCGTTGTGTTCGACCAGAAATGACCCAGAGCTTCTATACGAGGTCCATCAAGGAGAATGTGGCGGTCATCTAGGGGCACCTGACCTTGGACACAAAAAATTTTATTTGCAGTTACTATCGATCACGTTAAGGAAAGATGCACTTTATACGTGCGTAAATGCGACAAATGTCGAGGTTTGCGGATATACCTAGATCGCCATCCACCGAAAGCGTACTCCCGCCAGGCGCATGGCCATTCGACATGTGGGGAATCGACATAATTGGCCCTTTTCCTTTAGCACGATCTCAATTCAAATATGCAAGGTGGCAATCGACTACTTCACCAAATGGATTGAAGCGAAACCACCGCGACCATCATCGAAAAACAACATCATCAACTTCGCATGACCACATCCGTGTCGCTTAGTTACCTGCAGCCATTGTTTCGATCATGGCACACAATTCTCTGACAAATTTACTAAGTAACGTAAAGTTGTATGTTAAGCATTGGCAATCTTCACGCCTATCCACAAGGCAATGGACAAGCGTAGCCGCGAACAAACAAATCCTCAGACGCCTCAAGCGAAATTTGGATGATCGAGCAGAAAATGGGCGCACGAAGTTACCACTGCTTTATGGTCAATTAGAACGACGTAGGGGATCAACAAAGCAAACGCCTTTTGCTCTCACGTACGGATCAGAGGCTGTAATTCCAACTGAAACAGCTTTTCCTAGTTACAGAGTGGCTCATTATAACGAGCAAGATAATGAGGTCGCTCGGGCAATCGACCTTGACCTTCTCGAGGAACGAAGATCGGAAGCTCGCATCGATGGTAAACTACAAGCGTAAAGCCAAAGCCCATCATGATAGGAAAGTTCGGGAAGAGCATTCCAAATTGGAGACCGGGTTCTTAGGAAAATCGGTTACGGACACGACGTAACGAGGAAAATTGTCACCTAATTGGGAAGGACCATTTAAGGTTACAGGAATTGTTAGAGAGGGTACTTACACCCTGCAGAATCAGGAAGGCAAACATTTGAAGCATCCTTGGCATTCTGATCATTTGAAGAAATATTATCATTAACATGGGCGTTATTTCCAATTTATCTCGGTTGACTGTATTTTCAATAAGGGTTTCTTCAATAATAAAATTGTTTCGAATGAAAGTGATTGCATACATGGATTGAAATTTTCGAAGTTGTGCATGTCAAAAGGAAAATATACTCAAACAAATATAAACAAAACTTTGCTTGAAAAATCGAGCAAAGTGGGGCCCTGCCCGGTTTATATTTTTAAGTTTGAATGCCTCAGCAGGAGAAGGGAGCAACCGGTGTTCGATATTATTGGCGGCTTTGTTCGTTTTAGCGGCAAAGGGAGATAAATCTCGCTCAAATCAATATCCGGCCTAAATAATGTTAACGGTTTAATGAACCAAGGGCCATGCCCGATTAAGCGACACACAACTCGCCCGACAACTCGGGCGAGCCAATTATTTAGATGCACTAGCAGAATTAGCGAAGGGGCCCCCCGATGATCCTAATTGTTTTCAGTTAAGTACAAAACTGGAAATAAAACAAGCAACAGAAAGACATTCATACATATTTTTGAAATAAAAGTTCTCATTATAAATTTTTCAATTACATAAGAAGGGAAACAAATACAAGGATGATCAAAAGTTATCTAGTTCCCTCCTTGCTCAGTGGCTGTCCCCGAGGTGTCTAGCTCGGCAAATATTCTGTCCATCTCGGACTGCATGTTCGGAGGAAGAGGTGGTGGAGGAGGTAGCTGCTCAGTACTCTGGTTGGGAGGAAGAGGCAAATTCGTTTTGCTTTGCGGAGGAGTAACTGATTCTCCTCGACATCTATTATCAGGGGCGGCGGTTGGGGAGCAGGATCCTCATCCTCATCGTCGTTGGCCTCGCTCTCAAAAATGGCGTTCATTTGATCAACCACATTATTGGCCAACGGAGTCGGAGGAATCCATTCCGGCTCACCGCTCTCCCTATCATTATTCGCAATGATCCCCAGTTCATCCACGGTATAGGGGATCAAAGCATGGCTACTCCGAGCCGCAGCACACCAGGGCGAAGCCGCGCCCCATCTTGCCATCATCTCAGGAGTTATATTCAGCAGGCCGCTGCTCGCCAACATGCGCAAAACATGGCTGCACCCTTGGGAATAATAGGGAACCGGTTTTGCATCTATTTGGTCGGCTCGGTGGCCTCGCTTAAACTCTTCAATAGCCGCATTTTGGCGGCCCGCAACCTCCGTGTCGGCTGGCACGCCAAGCTCTCTCCTTCGCGGCAATCTGCTGCGTCCTCGAATTTCTTCCTCTCCTCGCTCAATGTTTTACGGCGACACCTCCCCCGAGCAAACTCCACCTGGGCTTTTAGGCGGATAATTTCTTCCTCGAGCTTGGACAACTCGGCGACCTTTGTTAAGACTTCTTTGTCCTTAGCCAACAAGTCTTCTTTGTAAGACCGGGCAGCTTCATCGGACTTTCGCTTCTGCTCGAACAGAGCTCCAGCCTTATCTTTATACTCATCTGCACGTTTGTGCAGAAGAGTGACCTTGGAGGTAAACTGCAAAACAAAAACATACATGAGCAGGAAATATACATTATCAGCAGCGGTTACCTTCGTCAAATAATAGGAATGACATACCTCGCTGACTAACAAACCAATCTCACCGAGCAGCACGCTGTTCGGAGTTTCAGCGTCACCACGAACAACATCGTGGGCGACCCTTTTCGAGAGATCCCCGAAGCAGCTCATGGTCCCCCGATCACGAATGTTGATTCCTTCGAGAGGGGGGACGGTGGCGAGTTCGTTCACAAGGGCCCTAACCCCATCTCGGGATACGGGCGCCACAAAATTGGCTCTCAGCCAACTAGGGGTAGCATTCCGTGATGGCTCTTCACGACGAGGAGGGAGGAAGCCCGTGGCCGGGCGTTGGAAGGAGGAGAAAGGCGTGATTAGACCCTGCTTGAATTGTTTCTTGGGGTTCATCCCCCCCTGTTCGTGGTCGGGTGCTCCGGCCTCCTGCTCGGGAATCGGGCACAATTGGTCTCTTTCGGGACGAGTGCTCGGTGGTCGGCGCCGTCCTAGTGGGAGATCTCGGCTCAGTAGAGGAACCAGGAGTACGAGATGATTTTTTGCTCCTTTCAGAAAAGGGGGCCTTGGGTAAGGATTCAGAGGCAGGCTGCTCGCGGCCAATCAACTCACCATGGCGAGCAACAGACCTCGCCTTGAACTCAATCTTCCTCTGCCTTAATATATCTTTCACCACTGCAAACAAAAAGAAAACGAGTTAGAAAATGTCGAGATACTTTTCGTAAGACTCATCATAAACATTAAAGGGTAAATACCAGCATCATCGAAATCAAAACGAGGGGTACAATCTCCCCCTAGACCGCACAGCTCGCACTCACTGGGGAACTTGTGGTCATGGCAAGTCCCCCAAAACGGATGAACGGGCTCAGGTGCTACGTCAATCAAAGGATCCACACCCTCCACGGAAGCAGGATACATCCCGGCCAGGCGTAAGATCCGGGGATCCTGCACGATTGACTTCCAGTCAATCAGCCATTGTTGACCCTGCTCGGTCACTCCCAGTGCTCCTCGCAACATAGCCATACACCTATCCTCTCCGGTAAAAGTGGCATGCCGATCATAAGTTGGAGGCTTCATCGCATAGGGGGTCGGAGCAAAGGGCCACCCAACCCGGGATTCAACTACAATAATCCTTTTGTCCCACTTATCGACTTTGTGGGGAAATTCAGTAAACAGCTTCATGGCTCCAGCTTTTGATCGACCAATAATCCTACCCGATCTCTTGTCCTTGGTAAATTGAAAAAGTTTTCGGAGTATGGTCATCTCCGGTTCAAACCCAATCAGCCGGCAAGTCGCGCTAAAAGCAATCAGAATCAACATCGCAGTAAGCTGGAGGTCACACGGAACAACGTTGGTTTCCCTCAAGAACTCGACAACAAACGGATCTAGCGGAAAACGCATCCCGACACGAAAGAAGTCATAGAAGAAGACCACTCTTTTGGTCTTACTCCTCATCTGAGCAGGAGTCATCTCGGATTCATAAGGGACCCCTCGGTAATCTTCCCTGGAAATCCCAATGGAGTCAAACCAGTTCCCCACCTCTACAACTGAGTCCATCGACTCCCAATGAGCAAGCGAGCTCAGATTAAAATAATCCTCGTTGCGAGGTCTCCTACCCGCTCGAGGTCGACCAGCCATTTCCTCGTCGCTGGGCATCTCACTCGAGCTCGCCTCGTCTACCTCGTCCTGGTCGGTGGTCACATCATTCACAACCCTTTCAAGGAAAGCATGACTACTTGTTTCTTGAGTATTCCTCCTCTCTGAAATCAACACGTCAGACCCCGTTCTCTCAGAATCTACGGGTGAATGATGCTCCTGGGCACCATGGTCATAATCATAAGCTTCTTGCTCATGATCAGAACTGTCATCAAAAAGTCGAAGAGGGGAAGACATCCTACAACAGATCGAGCAATAATCTGGATTAATCCCCAGAAAACTTATGATTCTTCGAAGGTTTTTCCTTGATCTCCCTGCGGACTACCCAAGCCTAAACTGAAAACCCTAAGAATCTACCCAGAAACCATGAACATGAAGAACACAGAAAAAGGCCAGAAAATTCAAAAGAATTTACAGAGAAGCAAAAAGGATGAAGGCCGGAGAAGACTTACTTGTGCGTTGAGCGGGGATTAGTTTGCCGGAAGCCGAAATATTGTAATGATCCAGAATGGCAAGAGCTGAATTTCTTGTCACAGTGATACCACGGAAGAAACTAACAGGAAGAACACGGTATAGAGAGTTTTGAAGGATAGAAGGCAGTAAAAAGGAAGAAGGGTTAGGGTTTTACCCCTTTTATAGGCGAAATTTTGGGAAGAAGGCGCCCAAATCACGCGCCCACAATTTCAAATAAAGGCGGCTGCGAAGCACCCGATCAAGCCCGCCATTAATGCCTGCCTCGAAAACACGCAGCTCATCATGGCGAACTTCTGTCACTTGAGAAAAGCCTTTCGCCTCGCCGGCGCTTCGAATACACTAACTGTCACCAATAAAGCAGCTCCCTTCACTGCGGCAACAATAAAATCAAACAAGTATATTGCTCCCTGCACCGAGCATAAATACTCGCCGAACAGGGAGCAGGGGGCCACTGATGAGCTCGTCCCAAACTTTGGTCACGAGCCAAGCACAGGTTCCAACACGTGATAGTCACGTGTATGACAGAGACCATGAAAGAAATTACCCGAGCAGGATAGCCGCGAGATGATCATCATACATCAATACCGAGCAGGAGTTTCCCTATCACTCAGCGAGCAGGGAACAAGGCTGCTCGATTGAGCTCGATATTAATCTCGAGATATCCTCGCTGATCCCGAGATTTTAGCCTTGATTCCTTCGGTTACGCGGTCAACCCGCATTTATGGTATTACAGTCCTAAAATATCTCCGTGATCATAGCCTAACCCGGATCCTACTCCCGGAAAGGCTATATATACTTCATGAAATCTCATTTGAAAGGTACGCACTATTCTATATACCGAAACCCTGTTATTTTGCTTTCAACTAAGCTCAATACTTACTCTCACACCTGAGGGGTTTCGCGAGGCCCTGCTAAGCCAGTAAAAATGTTTCTTTCTGCTATGTCACAGGCCACAGCCTCACAAAATCACACTCACATACACTTTGCTATTGCTTGTTCGGGCACGACACTGAAGCCAGTCTAGCCACTACTCTAGGCCACTACTACTCTACACTAGTCACTACTAGGCACTTAGGTAGCCTTATTAATATTTTATACTAGTAAAAGTCTAATACAAATATACAATCCAGCCTCCTTACACAGCTTTTGCTTTTTAAATTTTGGTTTTTATAATTTTTTTTCTTCTGATTTTTCAGTTTCAGCCGGGTCGGGATCGAATTTTAAACCCAAAAAATCGATTCGCGAAGTGCCAACTTCGCGAGGCCATAAAATGTTCATCTTAAATCCAAATTAAGCATATAATATGTCGTTGGAAAGCTCTCGCGGAATATTATAAGTACAGTCCATAAAATCACGATTTCATATAACATAAACAGGTCATAACAGCACGCAAAGTTTCGGAAAAAACTATTTTTCAACAATACTTGGGTTTGCGATATTTTGAAAAATATCCAACGGAATTCAAGGAGAATTTAGTATGTTGTTCGCCTCGACGTCGTAGGGAACTCAGACATAAAAAATTTTCTTGAAAATTTTAAAGTTTTACACATAAAATAATAAAACCCATTTGTTTCGTTCTCGGGTAAAACTTTTAAACAAACCCAAAAACAAGAGCATGCGATTCATGGCATAACGATACGAGCAATCAAGCATATAGGCTCTGATACCAATGAAGGATATATCTAATTATATATCATACAAGTTCGCTATCAAAACAGTAATCACGAATTGCCTTGTGCGAACTGGAACCTTGTGCGCAGCGGAAGAATTTCGCTTGAGCTACGATCTTCGTATACCAAGATCCACAGACCTGCAAGTCTCTCTCGTCGGATTGATATCACAAGGCATGGATATCAATACTGGTTCACACCGCAAATCCAAGCCTCTTGATGGTTAGGCTAGAGGGAGTATTTTGGTGAGATAGAATTGGGAAGAGGAAGATGGCGGCAATTCTAGGGAGACATGTTCTCCAATTAGTATGATTAGGGTTTTATCCCTTTTGTTGCTCTATTTATATTATTACAAGAAACCTATTTCTTGTAGGCTAAGTCAATCCTAAACCCACCTGGATTAGGATACTAATTAACCAATAAATAATATAAATATATTTTCCATATGGGCGGGACTAAATAATCGGGCCGCAAGCCCAATTACCAACAACTGTATCAAAAATGGATTTCTGCCACCTCACGGGAAGCAGTGATTTGATTCATAAATATGATGGTTTTACTCTTCTGCTTCTTAGATGATTATTTCTACTAATCAATTGAGAACGCTCTTTGGACGGAAGTTCTTGTTTCCCTATCTAACTGAGTTGGCAGATGAAACATGATCAGCTGCATCGCGTTAACTTTCATCAAATATGATTGACAATCAGTTTGGTGGACTGTCTAAACTCAAATGTATACAATTTCTACTGGCTACTCTCATGGTTGAAATGGAATCAAGGCAACTATTTTACGGACCACACTAACAGACATCATCACCATTCACCAAGCAAGAATGATCACTTATCCCACATCCTTAATTTTTACCTTGGACTTTGAATTGGAGGCACATTTTGATGCTTTTTTGAAAAATTTTACTGCATTTTTCCTGGTAGTATATGGGAATTAATTAAGTCAGTCCCTAAGCCAGTAAATATGTTTCTTTCTGCTATGTCACAGGCTACAGCCTAACACAATCACACTCACATACACTTTGCTATTGCTTGTTCGGGCACGACACTTTAGCCAGTCTAGCCACTACTCTAGGCCACTACTACTCTACACTAGTCACTACTAGGCATTTAGGCAACCTTATTAATATTTTATACTAGTAAAAGTCTAATACAAATATACAATACAACCTCCTTACACAGCTTTTGCTTTTTAAATTCAGGTTTTTATAATTTTTTTTTCTTTTGATTTTTCAGTTTCGGCCGGGTTGGGTAATTTAGTCTTCTAAGATTCGGGCCGCTTTTTGATCGAATTTTAAACCCAAAAAATCGATTCGAGAAGTGCCAACTTCACGAGGCCATAAAACGTTCATCTTAAGTCCAAATTAAGCATATAATATGTCGTTGTAAAGCTCTCGCGGAGTACTACAAGTAGAACCCATAAAATCACGATTTCACAGAACATAAACAGGTCATAACAGCACGCAAAGTTTCGGAAAAAAACAATTTTTCAACAAAACTTGGGTTTGCGATATTTTGAAAAATATCCAACGGAATTCAACGAGAATTTTGTATGTTGTTCGCCTCGTCGTATGTAACTCAGACATATAAATTTTTCTCGAAAATTTTAAAGTTTTACACATAAAATAAATAAACACACTTGTTTCGTTATCGGGTGAAACTTTTAAACAAACCCAAAAAACAAGAGCATGCGATTCATGGCATAACGATACGAGCAATTAAGCATATAGGCTCTGATACCAATGAAGGATATATCTAATTATATATCATACAAGTTCGCTATCAAAACAGTAATCAAGAATTGCCTTGTGCGAACAGGAACCTTGTGCGCAGAGGAAGAATTTCGCTTGAGCTACGATCTTCGTATACCAAGATCCACAGACCTGCAAGTCTCTCTCGTTGGATTGATATCACAGGGTACGGATATCAATATTGGTTCATACCGCAAATCCAAGCCTCTTGATGGTTAGGCTAGAGGAAGTATTTTGGTGAGATAGAATTGGGGAGAGGAAGAGGGCGGCAATTCTAGGGAGACGTGTTCTCCAATTAGTGTGATTAGGGTTTTATCCATTTTATTGCCCTATTTATATTATTACAAGAATCATATTTCTTGTAGGTTAAGTCAATCCTAAACCCACTTGGATTAGGATACTAATTAACCAATAAATAATATAAATATATTTTCCATATGGGCGGGACTAAATAATCGGGCTGCAAGCCCAATTACCAACAACTGTATCAAAAATGGATTTATGCCTCCTCACGGGAAGCAGTGATTTGCTTCATAAACATGATGGTTTTACCCTTCTTCTTCTTAGATGATTATCTCTACTAATCAATTGAGAACGCTCTTTGGACGGAAGTTCTTATTTCCCTATCTAACTGAGTTTGCAGATGAAACATGATCAGCTGCATCGCGTTAACTTTCATCAAATATGACTGACATTCAGTTTGGTGGACTGTCTAAACTCAAATGTATACAATTTCTACTGGCTACTCTCATGGTTGAAATGGAATCAAGACAGCTATTTTATGGACCACGCTAACAGACATCATCACCATTCACCAAGCAAGAATGATCACTTATCCCACATCCTTAATTTTTACCTTGGACTTTGAATTGGAGGCACATTTTGATGCTTTTTTGAAAATTTTACTGCATTTTTCTTGGCAGTATATGGGAATTAATTAAGTCAGTCCCTAAGCCAGTAAAAATGTTTCTTTCTGCTATGTCACAGGCCACAGCCTCACACAATCACACTCACATACACTTTGTTATTACTTGTTCAGGTACGACACTGTAGCCAGTCTAGCCACTATTCTAGGCCACTACTACTCTACACTAGTCACTACTAGGCACTTAGGCAGCCTTATTAATATTTTATACTAGTAAAAGTCTAATACAAATATACAATGCAGCCTCCTTACACAGCTTTTGCTTTTTAAATTTTGCTTTTTATAATTTTTTTTCTTTTGATTTTTCAGTTTCAACCGGCTCGGGTAATTCGGTCTTCTAAGATTCGGGCCGCTTTTTGATCGAATTTTAAACCAAAAAAATCGATTCGCGAAGTGCCAACTTCGCGAGGCATAAAACGTTCATATTATGTCCAAATTAAGCATATAATATGTCGTTGGAAAGCTCTCGCGGAGCACTACAAGTACAGTCACAGAACATTAACAGGTCATAACAACACTCAAAGTTTCGGAAAAAATAATTTTTCAACAAAACTTGGGTTTGCGATATTTTGAATAATATCCAATGGAATTCAACGAGAATTTAGTATGTTGTTCGCCTCGTCGTAGGTAACTCAGACATATAAATTTTTCTCGAAAATTTTAAAGTTTTACACATAAAATAATTAAACCTACTTGTTTCGTTATCGGGTAAAACTTTTAAACAAACCCAAAAAACAAGAGCGTGCGATTCATGGCATAACAATACAAGCAATCAAGCATATAGGCTCTGATACCAATGATGGATATATCTAATTATATATCATACAAGTTCGCTATCAAAACAGTAATCACGAATTGCCTTGTGCGAACTGGAACCTTGTGCGCAGCGGAAGAATTTCGCTTGAGCTACGATCTTCGTATACCAAGATCCACAGACCTGCAAGTCTCTCTCATTGGATTTATATCACAGGGCACGGATATCAATACTGGTTCACACCGCAAATGCAAGCCTCTTGATGGTTAGGCTAGAAGGAGTATTTTGGTGAGATAGAATTGGGGAGAGGAAGAGGGCGGCAATTCTAGGGAGAAGTGTTTTCCAATTAGTGTGATTAGGGTTTTATACCTTTTGTTGCCCTATTTATATTATTACAAGAAACCTATTTCTTGTAGGTTAAGTCAGTCCTAAACTCACTTGGATTAGGATACTAATTAACCAATAAATAATATAAATATATTTTTCATATGGGCGAGACTAAATAATCGGGCCGCAAGCCCAATTACCAACAACTGTATCAAAAATGGATTTATGCCTCCTCACGGGAAGCAGTAATTTGATTTATAAACATGATGGTTTTACTCTCCTACTTCTTAAATGATTATCTCTACTAATCAATTAAGAACGCTCTTTGAACGGAAGTTCTTGTTTCCCTATCTAACTGAGTTTGCAGATGAAACATGATCAGCTGCATCACGTTAACTTTCATCAAATATAACTGACATTCAGTTTGGTGGACTGTTTAAACTCAAATGTATACAATTTCTACTGGCTACTCTCATGGTTGAAATGGAATCAAGGCAGCTATTTTATGGACCACACTAACAGACATCATCACCATTCACCAAGCAAGAATGATCACTTCTCCCACATCCTTAATTTTTACCTTGGACTTTGAATTGGAGGCACATTTTGATTCTTTTTTGAAAATTTTACTGCATTTTTCTTGGCAGTACATGGGAATTAATTAAGTCAGTCCCTAAGCCAGTAAAAATGTTTCTTTCGGCTATGTCACAGGCCACAGCCTCACACAATCACACTCACATACACTTTGCTATTGCTTGTTCGGGCACGGCACTGTAGCCAGTCTAGCCACTACTCTAGGCCACTACTACTCTACACTAGTCACTACTAGGCACTTAGGCAGCCTTATTAATATTTTATACTAGTAAAAGTCTAATACAAATATTCAATACAGCCTCCTTACACAGCTTTTGCTTTTTAAATTTTGGTTTTTATAATATTTTTGTTTTGATTTTTCAGTTTTGGCCGGGTCGGGTAATTCGGTCTTCTAAGATTCGGGCCGCTTTTTGATCGAATTTTAAACCGAAAAAATCGATTCGCGAAATGCCAACTTCGCGAGGCCATAAAACGTTCATCTTAAGTCCAAATTAAACATATAATATGTCGTTGGAAAGCTCTCGCTGAATACTATAAGTACAGTCCATAAAATCACGATTTAACAGAACATAAACAGGTCATAACAGCACGCAAAGTTTCGGAAAAAACAATTTTTCAACAATACTTGGGTTTGCGATATTTTGAAAAATATCCAACGGAATTCAAGGAGAATTTAGTATGTTGTTCACCTCGACGTCGTAGGGAACTCAGACATATAAATTTTTCTCGAAAATTTTAAAGTTTCACACATAAAATAATAAAACCCATTTGTTTCGTTATCGGGTAAAACTTTTAAACAAACCCAAAAACAAGAGCATGCGATTCATGGCATAACGATACGAGCAATCAAGCATATAGGCTCTGATACCAATGAAGGATATATCTAATTATATATCATACAAGTTCGCTATCAAAACAATAATCACGAATTGCCTTGTGTGAACTAGAACCTTGTGCGCAGTGGAAGAATTTCGCTTGAGCTACGATCTTCGTATACCAAGATCCACAGACCTGCAAGTCTTTCTCGTCGGATTGATATCACAGAGCACGAACATCAATACTGGTTCACACCGCAAATTCAAGCCTCTTGATGGTTAGGCTAGAGGGAGTATTTTGGTGAGATATAATTGGGGAGAGGAAGAGGGCGGGAATTCTAGGAGAGACGTCTTCTCCAATTAGTGTGATTAGAGTTTTATCCCTTTTGTTGCCCTATTTATATTATTACAAGAAACCTATTTCTTGTAGGTTAAGTCAATCCTAAACCCACTTGGATTAGGATACTAATTAACCAATAAATAATATAAATATATTTTCCATATGGGCGGGACTAAATAATCGGGCCGCAAACCCAATTACCAACAACTGTATCAAAAATGGATTTCTACCTCCTCACGAGAAGCAGTGATTTGATTCATAAACATGATGGTTTTACTCTTCTACTTCTTAGATGATTATCTCTACTAATCAATTGAGAACGCTCTTTGGACGGAAGTTCTTGTTTCCCTATCTAACTGAGTTGGCAAATGAAACATGATCAGCTGCATCGCGTTAACTTTCGTCAAATATGACTGACATTCAGTTTGGTGGACTGTCTAAACTCAAATGTATACAATTTCTACTGGCTACTCTCATGGTTGAAATGGAATCAAGGCAACTATTTTATGGACCACACTAACAGACATCATCACCATTCACCAAGCAAGAATGATCACTTATCCCACATCCTTAATTTTTACCTTGGACTTTGAAATGGAGGCACATTTTGATGCTTTTTTGAAAATTTTACTGCATTTTTCTTGGCAGTATATGGGAATTAATTAAGTCAGTCCCTAAGCCAGTAAAAATGTTTCTTTCTGCTATGTCACAGGCCACAACCTCACACAATCACACTCACATACACTTTGCTATTTCTTGTTCGGGCACGACATTGTAGCCAGTCTAGCCACTACTACTCTACACTAGTAACTACTAGGCACTTAGGCAGCCTTATTAATATTTTATACTAGTAAAAGTCTAATACAAATATACAATACAGCCTCCTTACACAGCTTTTGCTTTTTAAATTTTGGTTTTTATAATTTTTTTTCTTTTGATTTTTCAGTTTCGGTCGGGTCGGGTAATTCGGTCTTCTAAGATTCGGGCCGCTTTTTGATCGAATTTTAAACCAAAAAAATCGATTTGTGAAGTGCCAAATTCACGAGGCCATAAAACTTTCATCTTAAGTCCAAATTAAGCATCTAATATGTCGTTGGAAAGCTCTCGCGGAACACTACAAGTACAGTCCATAAAATCACGATTTCACATAACATAAACAGGTCATAACAACATGCAAAGTTTCGAAAAAAACAATTTTTCAACAAAACTTGGGTTTGCGATATTTTGAAAAATATCCAACGGAATTCAACGAGAGTTTAGTATGTTGTTCGCCTCGACGTCGTAGGGAACTCAAACATAAAAATTTTTTCGAAAATTTTAAAGTTTTACACATAAAATAATAAAACCTCATTTCTTTCGTTATCGGGTAAAACTTTTAAACAAACTCAGAAACAAGAGTATGCGATTCATGGCATAACGATACGAGCAATCAAGCATATAGGCTCTGATACCAATGAAGGATATATCTAATTATATATCATACAAGTTCGCTATCAAAACAGTAATCACGAATTGCCTTGTGCGAACTGGAACCTTGTGCGCAGCGGAAGAATTTCGTTTGAGCTACGATCTTCGTATACCAAGATCCACAGACCTGCAAGTCTCTCTCGTCGGATTGATATCACATGGCACGGATATCAATACTGGTTCACACCGCAAATCCAAGTCTCTTGATGGTTAGGCTAGAGGGAGTATTTTGGTGAGATAGAATTGGGAAAAGGAAGAGTGCAGCAATTCTAGGGAGACGTGTTCTCCAATTAGTATTATTAGGGTTTTATCCCTTTTGTTGCCCTATTTATATTATTACAAGAAACCTATTTCTTGTAGGTTAAGTCAATCCTAAACCCACTTGGATTAGGATACTAATTAACCAATAAATAATATAAATATATTTTCCATATGGGCTGGACTAAATAATCGGGCCGCAAGCCCAATTACCAACAACTATATCAAAAATGGATTTCTGCCTCTTCACGGGAAGCAGTGATTTGATTCATAAACATGATGGTTTTACTCTTCTACTTCTTAGATGATTATCTCTACTAATCAATTGAGAACGCTCTTTGGACGGAAGTTCTTGTTTTCCTATCTAACTGAGTTGGCAGATGAAACATGATCAGCTGCATCGCGTTAACTTTCATCAAATATGACTGACATTCAGTTTGGTGGACTGTCTAAACTCTAATGTATACAATTTCTACTTGTTACTCTCATGGTTGAAATGGAATCAAGGCAGCTATTTTATGGACCACACTAAAAAACATCATCACCATTCACCAAGCAAGAATGATCACTTATCCCACATCCTTAATTTTTACCTTGGACTTTGAATTGGAGGCACATTTTGATGCTTTTTTGAAAATTTTACTGTATTTTTCTTGGCAGTATATGGGAATTAATTAAGTCAGTCCCTAAGCCAGTAAAAATGTTTCTTTCTGCTATGTCACAGGCCACAGCCTCACACAATCACACTCACATACACTTTGCTATTGCTTGTTCGGGCACGACACTGTAGCCAGTCTAGCCAGTACTCTAGGCCACTACTACTCTACACTAGTCACTACTAGGCACTTAGGCAGCCTTATTAATATTTTATACTAGTAAAAGTCTAATACAAATATACAATACAGCCTCCTTACACAGCTTTTGCTTTTTAAATTTTGGTTTTTATAATTTTTTTTCTTTTGATTTTTTCAGTTTCGGCCGGGTCGGGTAATTCGGTCTTCTAAGATTTGGGCCGCTTGTGACATGTGGGCTTTTTGATCCAGTTGAATTCTTTGGGCTGCCAAATCTACGGCCCAGGCCCATGAATTTTGGGTGGACTGGGCTCATTTTTGACAGCTCTACTAGTGATAAATTAGGTTTATTAAAAGAAAATTAATTAAAATCAAAATTTTTATTAAAATCAGTGTATGGTTAATAAAGGCATTATTTTTAAAACGAATAAAATGCAACTTTATTTGTCTACTCATTTATTAATTCTTTTTTTCGTAATATTTTTCGGTGTATTTGTCATACACACGAAAATGTCTTAAGACATATTATAAAATATTTGCTAATGTCTAAAAATGAATCCATCTATTGATTTAACAGCCTCATTAAACAAAAGCTTGTTATACTTTATCAACACTCCAAAAAAAAATTCACTCCAATAAGCCCCCTTTATACAACTCTCTGAAAAACTCAAATATCTTGAATATCAACTAACAAACCTAACTATAAATATATTTTTTTTCGTTATTTCTATTTTCCCCATGTCAATTGAATGTAAATATTTTATATTTTAAATTTCATATTATATGAAAAAAATACTATTATATATTTTTAATTATTTCAATTATTTTTTTCTAAAAATATATGTCAATCGAAAAGTATACCAATATTTATAAACCATACATTATACCAATATTTAACCCGACCCATTTTGTCATGTTAAATACTTGGATTATAATGAGTTTCGACTCATTACACGTCACAACCCGACCCATACACGACCAAACTCAGTCATTTGCCAGGCCTAATACAACTACTAACAAAATATCATTAAACTTTGTCTCTTTTTTTTTTTTTCTGAGGAAATGAACTTATCATCTTTAACCAACTGCAACTGGAAAGAGTACTTCTAGTTCTAATTCATGGCAAAGAAGCTCATTTGCTTAAAGGTGGATTTGAGAAAGAAACAAAAGGGAACTATATGGGAATTCTACATCTTACATCTGAATTCTCAAACTAACAACCAAGTGAAGTCTCGTCCATGGATTTCAAAATTTCAAGGTCTATGAGTTTATTTGCTTAAGCATCAACCAATCACATATTACCCATGGAAATGGAGGGAGTCTTTGTACCTATCATTTCTTTTTTCTTTTTGTGTTTATTACCAGCGTCCCTCCCTTGACTACATTAGGTTTTAAACTACATTAATGCTAGCCTTACCACCCATTTACCACCCTTGTTACAACTTTGACCATTGACTAAGTAACTCATGTGAGGTAAGTAAGATGTAGTAATTAACTTCAATTAGGATTTAGGAGATCCCCCATCTCTCTTCCTCCCGCCCAGTGAAACTCATCCACTTCCCACGTCTTGCAACCTTCACCGTTTGGAAAACAATTTCATTGATCGAACCCGACTCGTTCCATCCTAGCAACTTCTAGAGCGGAAGAAATCGAGGACGAGTTCATAAGCAATCAAAAGAAGAAACGTACTGACCGGAGCGAGTGTATTGATTCATAGAAGGAAGTTGAAATTGAAGATGATTCAGATCGTGATTAATTCTATTTACAGTTTCCGTATTGATTGAGTTGCGTTAATTTGAGCCCTAAAATCTGGAACCATTTTAAGGTTTATGATTATTTTTTCGTTAAATATAGTATTCTTATTGTATTTATGAAGAATAACATAATTCCACAATTACCCTAGTCATTACATAAATAATTCACAAATAAATTAGTGCATCAAAGTCCAATTTTACTTCACTTAAAAACATAAGTTTTCCAACACCAAGGAGAATATACTCGTTCTTAATTTTTTTGTTTATGTTTTATTTTTCTTTTCGTGAAATTATGTAATGACTAGGGTAATTGTATTAATTAATATTTCGTTAAATTAATAATTTTTGCTGGTCCCAAATATATTAATTTATGAATATAGCTAGGTTTACCACTAGTTCTAAACTTTTACCACTATTCTTACCACTGAGCTTTAGTGAAGCGTGAAATTGTCTTTCAGTAAAACACATATCACCTTCATCAAGGCTTAATGGTAACAATAGTGGTAGAAGTAGTGGTAAACCTAGTATTTTTGTTAATTTGTAGAGTTTTAATTGTATTTATAAAAATGTTATGTTTACAACTATTTCTACAACTATTGCTACAAGCCTACAACTAAGCCTTCATGAGGGCTAAATGTGTTTTGATGAAAGACAATTTTATCATTTGCTAAAGTTTAATTGTAGCAATAGTTGTAAACATATTATTAATATTTGTAAATTAAACAAAAAATAGTTTGTTATTAAAAAAATAAAAATAAAATTGGGTTGAATTCAAACTATATTCAAAGGATAGGCTCTAGGTAGGCATGATAAATACAATCGAAACCCGTGAATGCATTCAAATCGACCCAAAAATTATCCGACCCAACAAAACTAGTTAATATTTTTCGCTTGAAATGGTCCGTTTCAAACCAAAAATATTAATTGGTTTGGTTGGGTCGGATAATTTTCGGGTCAATTCAAAGGGTGGCACATCTAGATGATAATGGGGCTAACATTGAGACATTACCCAAAGGAGCGAAATCTTCTGATATGCCTAAACAGCCGAAGGCTCCCAAACTAACTCGAGTGGCTTCTCTTGATAACGTTACGGATTTGGATCCGGAGGGCGAGGAGGTTAGGGATTTTCAGAATTATTGTCATAAGCTTGGTAAGAAGGTGAAACAAAATAGATATGTTCGTGATAATATACGTCTGACAAGGGCGAAGAGTACTAAGGCTCAGGCCTCGGAGGTTCAATCAACGCAATAGTTTTTTTATGACGATTCTTATATGGAATGTTCGGGGTATTAGCAATAAAGACACAATGGATTATGTCAAGGTGTTACTTGGGCAACATAAACCGGTTTTATGTGTTCTGTTGGAGCCGAAGATTTCTGGAGACCGTCTTCATAGAATTGCAAGGCGTTTGAAATATAACAAATATATGCATCAAAATCCTGTCAACAATCACATTTGGCTCATGTGGGATGATCGTATTGAAGTCGATTTAGTCACTGCATCTAAGCAACAAATTACGGTTAATTTGAAGATGGGTAACGATAATAATATGCTAGCTTCTTTTGTTTATGCTGCCTGTACGAGGTTCGAAAGACAGAACTTATGGCGAGATCTGTCTACTGTTGCTACTAATTTATCGGATCCGTGGTTGGTCGGAGGTGACTTTAACATCATTGCCAACATAGATGAGAAACTTGGAGGAGTTGGATATGATTTTCAAGGTATGCAAGATTTTAATGATTTTATGATTTCCGCGGGTCTTGGTGATGCAGGTTATGAGGGTAGCAAATATACTTGGTGTAATAATCACGAGGATGGTACCAGAATATGGCAACGGATTGACAGGGTGTTAATCAATGGTTTTTATTCGGCCAAATACTCGTATTACATGCTTGATCATCCGGGTCGTGTTATGTCTGATCATGCGCCTTTACTTGTGGGCTTCCCTTTTGTTGCTAAGCCGAAAAGTCAATTTCGATTTCAGCGAATGTGGGTGGACCATCCGAGTTTTATGGGCTTTGTGAAAAACCAGTGGAGCAGGCCAGTTGTAGGGAATGAAATGGAGGTTTTACATAGGAAGCTACATTTTTTACGGAAAGAGTTGAAAAGATGGAATTGGGAGGTGTTCGGCAACGTTCATCGTAAACTAGCTCAACAACAGGATAGAGTTCAATTTTTGGAAGACATGTGTCAGCAACAAGGAGGTGATAATGTGATTGCTGAATTGAATTCGGCCAAGTTAGTTTTGGCTCAACTGGTGCGATGGGATGCAGAATTGGTCCAGCAGAAAGCCCGTCAACATTGGTTGCAAGATGGAGACAGAAACACTAGCTTTTTTCACGCTAGTCTCAAGGATAGGCAGTACCGAAACAACATCAAACTTCATAACTCTGATGGTTCTTGGTGTACCGATAATAAGTTGATTGGGGATAGAGCTGAACATTTCTTTGCCAATTTGTTTGCTACGACTGATCATCGGGTGGATGAGGCAATGTTCCAGCATTTTCCGAAAACAGTAACCAATCAGGATAATGAGAGTATGGAGGTTATTCCGATGGAGTCTGAAATTTGGGCAGCTATACAGGATTTAAATCCTAATAGTGCCCCGGGAATAGATGGCTTTACAGGTTGGTTTTTTAGTACATGCTGGGAGGTTATTAAAGAGGATTTTGTGGCTGCGATTCAGGCTTTCTTTCGAGGAAAGGAGATGCATAGAGGGCTAACAACTACTTCTATTGTGCTAATTCCGAAAGTGGATACTCCTACGGGTTTGGGGGATTATCGTCCTATCAGTCTATGTCCTTTTGCTGGTAAGGTTATCTCCAAGATCATTGCTACCAGGCTGGCCAGAATTTTACCTAAGGTGATATCGTTAGAACAATCGGGATTTGTTAAGGGCAGGAGCATTCAGGAAAATGTTGTTCTGGCGCATGAGCTTGTCCATCGGATTAACATGCGTGCTAGAGGAGGGAATGTAATCTTTAAATTTGACATGTCCAAAGCTTATGATAGGCTTGAATGGGACTTTCTTATTCGAGCCTGCCAGGGCTGTGGTTTTAATGAAGCGGTTTGTGATATGTTTATCAGGCTGTTGAACAATGTGTGGTATTCGATTCGTGTTAATGGCGACAGTTTTGGATTCTTCAAGTCGACTAGGGGTGTTCGACAAGGGGACCCGTTATCTCCGTTGCTATTTATTATTGCTCAGGAAGTTCTCACACACAATATCAAGTCCAAAGTTGATTCTGGTCAGTTACTTCCGTATTCTCATGGGCGAGGGGGTTTCATAATTTCTCATTTGTTATATGCCGATGATTTGTTGATTTTTTGCAATGCCAGTAAACGATCTGTTCTAGCCTTGCGCAAGCTGCTTAGTGATTATGAAGATGCTTCGGGGCAGATGATAAATTTAGAGAAAAGTGGTTTTTATGTCTCACAGCACAGTTCGGGTCGTCAAATTAGGAATATCACCACTTGGTCAGAATGTGCCCATAAACATTTTCCTATGATGTACCTCGGTATTCCTCTTTTCACGGCCGAATTAAAGTAGCTTACTTTGAGAATTTGGTTTCTAAAATTTTGCACAAAATTGACGGTTGGAAAGCAAACTTGCTATCTTTTGGGGGTAAAATAACCCTTCTTCGGTCTGTCCTCAACAGTATTCCGATATACCTTTTATCAGTTGTTCGCGTGCCTAAGAAAATTTTAGCCCGTATTGAATCCGCGATGGCTGCGTTTCTTTGGAGTAATAACGGGGATAGTCGTACTCATTGGGTTGCCTGGGGCACAGTTTGTCGACCTATTGCGGAGGGTGGTCTCGGCCTCCGTTCTCTTAATGATGTTATGAATTCCTTACAGGCTAAGCTTGCATGGGCAATTCTTCAAGGAAAAGGAATCTGGGCTCGCTTTGTTCACTCAAAATATGGCGACAGTGATACTTTTAATCCTAGACTTATGTCTCCGGTGGGTAGAGCAATTTATCGGCACTTGGATGAGGTGAAAAGTTGTAGCAGATGGCTGGTTGGTAGAGGTGACATTTCATTCTGGGGCAGCAATTGGTGTGGAGTTGTTCTTGAGGGTCCGAAGCCAATCGATCTTCAGCTTCGTGTCAGGGATGCGCTTCCTCAGTTGGATCAGTTTTATCACCTTATCTCCGAGGATAATCAGGCCCTGATTAGAAGGGTTCGACTTAATGATACCAGGGAAGATGTTTTAGTCTATCAACATACTAAAACTGGCCAGTTTTCGGTATCGGCTCATTGGCAGCATACTCGTTTTATTTGGCCCAGACAACCGTGGCTTGTAAAGTTTTGGCAGTGTTGGATTCCCCCAAAGATTAGCGGTTTTATTTGGAAGCTTAATTATAGGGCTCTTCCGGTGGATCTGTGTCTTCATTCTAAGAACATTGCAATTGTCTCCAAATGCGTATGCTGTTCTCAGAATCACGATAGAGAAAGCATAGATCACTTGTTTTTGTTCTCGGAAACGGCTAGGCTGGTCTGGTCAAATTTGGCTCGATGTTTCTCATTGATTGATAGGTATGTCTCTTTACATCATCTATTTTCCATATGGATGGATAGGGTCTCGGTGAATCATCAGCTTGGGGCTTGCAAGGTTGGCGTAGTCATGCTTGGTTGTTGGGAGTTGTGGAAGGCTAGGTGTAGAGCTGTGTATGATAATGTTCCTATGAAAGGAGAGGTGGTTTTGCAAACAGTTTGGTCGGGTTTACGTGACTTCATGAGTGTATATAAGCCGAAGTTGGCATCCTGTTCGGTTGGTATACTGGGTCTTCAAGCTCACTGGATTCCGATTAGTCCTATTCCTTTTCGTCGAGGTAAATGGATTAGATGGGAAACTCCTCCTTGGAATGATTTTAAATTGAATACTGATGGTTCTACTAGAAATGGGTTTTGTACTGGGGGAGGCATCATTCGAAATCATCAAGGAAACTTGATCTGTGCATTTTCTTCAGTTTATGGGCAAGGTACTAATACTTTTGCGGAGATCTGTGCTTTACGTGACGGTCTTTTATTATGTCGGCGTCTTGGTTTGGGGCATGTGTGTGTTGAAACAGATTCCTCGGTGGCAGCTCGGGGTCTTTCAGGCCAGCAGCGATTTCCTTGGCAGTATGATTATGAGTTACATGATTGTAAGGAGTTATTGGGGTCATATTCTATCCGGCATGTGTACAGAGAGGTTAATGGTGTTGCTGACAAGCTGGCAGAGATTGCTCACTTCACTTCTACGTATATGACATATGTCTATAGTTCCCAGTTACCAGTTTCCGTGCGTCAAGCTTTTAGATATGATAATCTTGGTCTGTTTAGCTATCGCAGATGAGTTGATTTTGTTATTTGTTGGTAGAGGTAAGGCTCCTTTGTCCTCCCGTCTGTGGGCCAGGCTGGTTGTCCCCCTCCTTTTTATTCTTGTGGTATTTTTAATAATATCTTGCAGGGTTCCGTCCCTGCTTCTTTAAAAAAAAAAAAAAAAAGCTTGTCGAATTCGCTACTCATTTTGACCCGATATTTGTACTTTATAAATGTATGATTTTTTTAATGGTAAACATGGGTTATGACGGGACGACCCGTTTTAATCTGTTACCCGTTATAACTCAATCTTATTCAACCTGACTCATCTCAATCCATTCAGATTAATGTATTGCATGATCAACTTGCATTATTAAAAGCTAAATGGAGCCGCTGTTATTTCATTTCTTTTAGTTTAAAAGTAAAGAATGCATGAACTAATATCTAAATTTAGTTTAAAAGTAAAGTTGGTCATTTGATTATTGTTGGACCAAAACTTTCACTAACATATCAAATGAAGTTTACTCCTAATCAAATAAACGAAATTGACCTGCAAAAACCGACGCAAGCTTCCAAGTCACAACAACAATGGGATCCGTATGCGTGGTGGACCAAACCAAAAGCATCGTTGTTCAATGAGTCACCCAAATTTCAAAGCATTGATGATATGGATTTTGTGGGACTCATGTGAGTTTCAAAAAGTATGCATTGGCATTTGGCATAATTAGAGTGTTATATGTTTTGAGAGCCAACATTGTATATTTTTAACGGAGTAGTTTAATTTTGCAAACTAAGAATATGATCGTCAAATATGTCTATTATCCTGTTTGACCCGATACATGAATTAAATTGACTTGAATATTAATATTAGTAAAGTGTGTAGTTTATAATAAAACTCATGTATATGTTGCTTAATCAAAATATTAAAAAAAATGTAATGATAAAATGATAAAATATTGTCCTAAAAAGAAAGTTTACAAACAAGATAATATAGGAATGCATAAAAATTATTTGACAAAAATTTAGGTAAGACGGTCTTACAAATATTTTTTGTAAGACAGATCCTCCTTACCCGATCCACCATGTGTTAATGGGTTAAGTTGTTAGAAAGTAAAGCTCCGTCTTACGAATTAAGATTTTTAAAACGGTCTTAAAAGAGACTTACCCAAATAATTTTGGGATGGGGTAGTCCAGAAAATGAACAACTAAAGCTATTTATGTGAATAGTCATTTCATTTTCAGAGTTCCATCAAAAGCTAATTCCACTTCTCATGATTTGATTCGAAAAGCTTCAATTCATGACTCTATAAAGTTTGTATATGAAACTGATCAAGTATTATAATTGAACATCTGGCTCAATTATAAATATTATGATTATGTGTATTTTCAATGCTACCCACGCAAGAGTGTGGTCCGTCAATTAATGTATGAATTAAATTAAGGATAAAATGATAATTGTAACTTCCAAAAAAATATTAAAAAGTGGACACTCTATTTGGAACAACATAAAAAGATAATTTTTTTTAATGAATAAATGGAGTATTTTATTCCACATGTATTGACAAGTTTAGATTGGAAAAAAAAGTGTTAATCAAATAAATGAATACATTTTAATTAGTTATAAGAACACAAAATAGTTTGTTATTAATAAATAAATAAATAAGAGTTTTAGGTCGAATTCAAACTATGATTAAAAGATATAAAAATTTAGGTAAAATGATCTTACGGATATTTTTTCTAATACAGATCTTCTTAACAAATTCACCATGTATTGGTAGGTTGGATTGCGAGAGAGTGAAACTTAATCTTACAAATAAAGATACATAAAATCGTTTTACAAAAAACATATCATCATCTTCATTAGTAAAACCATTTTACTGAAAACCTACCATTATAACGTTAAAAGGTTAAAACATTTCCAATCAACTAGAAAGAGAGAGGTGTAGTCCATTTAGCCATCATTATACATATGCTTTTCAAAATTCCATCAAATATTAGGTTGTTTCCCTATCAAGTAACAAGAGCTCATACAAACATGTCCTAGCATTTAATTGGTTCAAGGCAGAGTTCAAGAAAATGTCGTTATTTAATAACTAAAATTAATATTTAAAAAAATTACAGGTCGCTTTATATTTTGAAACTTTTAATCGATAAAGTGCATATTTTTTATTTTCAACAAAAAAAATCACTTTTAGTGGCAAAATGACTACGATACCCTTAATGAACCGTTGGCGCGCTATAGAGATCATTATTTTTGCACAGCGATTCATAAATTTTATCGCATTATTTTTTGTACTGCGGTTCAATAGTGTAACTGTTAGTCTATTTTTGAACCGCGATTCATCAATTTTTATTGAATTAATTTTACACCGCGGTTCAATAATGTAACTACTAGTCTATTTTTGTACCGCACTTTATTAATTTTAGTGCATTAATTTTTGCACCGCAATTCAATAATGTAATTGCTAGTCTATTTTTGAACCGCGATTCATCAATTTCAGTGCATTAATATTTTCCCCTAATATTTATACATAAGTGACCTAAGTCATAACATACTCAAAAATATTAAGGCTATAATTATTACTAATTTGGCTGTTTGAGAATTGCCGAATTGGAATGTATCTTAAGTTTGAAATTCTTTAAATTTTGGACCCCTTCACCTATCTGCATAAAAAAAATAAAAAATTACAAACCATACATTTTTTAAAACATATTTTCAAATGAATCCATCTATTTTTCAGACATATATTTTAGATACAATTTTAAGGTAAAAATACATCACTGCTTAAATCTTAATCTGATTTTGCTAAACAAAGAGATGGTGACGGACATGATGGATTTAAATTTAACCCAAGAGACTATTGCAGCTGTTATTAAATAGGAAACAATCTGATCTTCTAAATATTATATCTCCCGAATGGGAAAGATATTAAAGTCATCGACCTTGAAATACACATTGTCTAGCTGATGTAACTTTTAGCTTTTTAATGTGCATGTTTCAAGTCTAATTCTACTGTTGGCTGCTAGCTTAATTTAATATTCACTACTTAATTTCAACTTATATCCATGTGGCATTTCCTATTTAATTATGAGTTTTGGAGTTTGGAATTTGGACAGATTAGTCCCCTAACCAATATAAATTTGGACCATCTAGCTATAAGGAATGCATAATCACACCTATAACCCACTTATAAAGGGGTCTCTCATTGAATAAGAAGTTGGGGTTAATTTGTTTGGTGATCAACAACTAAATAAGTGGTAATAATGATAATTAATTTAATCAAATCAAACAAAACTATTTGGATTATTAAGTGATCAAGATGACAGATAATATGACAACATTTGAAGGCCAACACAAATGTAAAGTTACTTTGACAAACACAAGTTGGCACTATCCACATGCAGTGGCGGACGTAGAAATTTTTCCAACCGGGTGCACAAATTTAATAAAGTTACAAATCATAATTATCCCTTACGCGTTTTGAGCTGCCCGGCCCAATTAGGCCCAAACCAGGAGCCACGCGTCAAGCGTATGTATCTTCCGAGGAAGCGAGCAAAGACGTTAGACGAGTAACCAGGTAAAATCTCTGTTTTGGTCAAGCTACTTACTTGCGAGATGGGGGCTCAGCTACGCGAGCAACATCGATGAGCGAACATCATTGCTCGATTGCACCAATAAGAGTTACAAATAGTTGAGGACACTCATGTCTGGTAAAGTTCAAGATAACAGTTGAGGGTGGTAACACCCGAGCAATAATCCTGACCATAAGCCATGACCGTTTGCAAGAGAGTTAATGCTAATCATGGGCAGTTAACACCAATCGTGGGCAGTTAATGCCAATCATGGGCAGTTAATGCTAATCATGGGCAGTTATTCATGATTATGGGCAGTTATGCCTCCGACACATATAAAAGTTTGGCAAAATTTGGAGAGAGATATGCGCAATCTGATTCTCTAGCCAAAACTATGTCAAATTATTTACTTAACGGCTTACCTGTGTACTGATTCATACGCCGGAGGGCCTTTGCAGGGAGTGCCCCTGCCCAGTTTACCTTTTCCTGTTGACATTGCAGAGTTGGGCTGTGAGGATTCAAGAACACGTTGAAAGTCAGATGTTTGGATTGAGCTTATCTAGTGGATCCAGATTATCTTGGACGCATCACATTTTCATACTTTAAAAATATTTAATTACATCATCATTTGTGACGTTCGTAAGCAAATATTTTTCAATAAAACATACAAGACAATCATTTATAAATTGATCACAAATTTGGTTTCCGTTTAAAAAATTTCTCCATAATCATTAAAACTAAATTCCTTCAAATCAATCACAATTTGAAATCCTACACAAAAAAAAAAAAAATCTCATAAATCAACTACTTCAACCCCCAAATTAAAATGTTCTAATTTCAGATTAAATAAATATACATTTCCTACCAAGATATTGAACACACAAATTTAGGAAATAAAACAATATGATCATAATATCAATATATCATCTATCACAAATTCATAAATCCAAATTCACAACAATTGCATAAATTAAATACTCAATTAGGGCTATTTCAATAGTATGATTATTTCAAATTAGGGCTATTTAAAATGAGGGTTATTAATTTTTTAAAAATTTAAATCATAATTATAATTTGTTTTTTATTTAGGTGAGGGCAAATTGTAGAAATTTGATTCAGGTGGGGGCAAAATGTACAATATATCATATTATTATTTATTTTTAAAAAAAATTCCTTTGTAAAAAAAACCCCAAGTGGGGGCAACTGCCCCCACACCTTAAGCCTTGTGTCCGCCCCTGTCCACATGTCTTCCAGGGTTTTCCAATGTTATATATATATATATGTTTTGAAAAAATTATCTAAATAGTTCTGATGTTTGAATTTGATATCAATATTTTTTGATTTTTTTGGTCTAAACAGTTCTGATGCCTGGATTTGGCATCAGCATTTTTGGATTTTTGTTTGTATTGAAAAAACTGTCTAAACAGTTCTGATGCCTGGATTTGGCATCAGCATTTTTGAAAAAAAAAACTGTCTTGACAGTCCGGATGAGATTTGCCTTCATTAATGACATTTTGGTCATTTGGCAACCAATTTGTAATTATATGAAATGTCCAAAAAATTGATGGACCTAAATGAAAATATGTTTTTAAAATTGTTCTCACTTGAAATTTGTCCTTAAAATTAAAACCCATAAAATTTGTCTTTAATTAAAGTCAAAAAGTGGGTCAAGCTCAACCCAATTAATTTCTTACTAAATAGGTCCTAAGTAATTAAATTAACTAAAAACAGTTATAATATTAATTATATAGGACCAAAAAAATCATAATATTAATTAACGCGAATTAATATTTTAGTTAAAATTATCGGGGTATTACACTTTCACCTCCTTAAAAGAAGTTTAGTCCCTAAACTTACGCACCTATTCAAATAAAACCCAAAATATTTTTCTTGTATCTCTGTCTTAACTTCCCAAGCGACGTCCTTTCAATTGGTCCAACAAACCCAATTAAGGTCTCACTCAAGACAAATTATCTAATCCCATATATACGTCAATTTAAGATCAATAAATACGTCAATTGAAACTCAAAACCAAATGTCTAATGACTTACAAATTTTTATTTCCAAATGACTCCTAAAGCCCAATAAATAAATTGCAATGGTTCAATTGTCCAAAAGCTCATGAAAGAAATTATAATGATTTTATTATTATTATTATTATTATTATTATTATTATTATTATTATTATTATTATTATTATTATTATTATTATTATTATTATTATTATTATTATTATTATTATTGATGTTAGGAGTTTGAATTTTCGAGATGCTACAATCTCCTTAACTTCGAGAAATTTTGTCTGTCAAATGTATCAATCATACAATTGCAAAATCTTTCTATCACGCTTCTGACGTGCTACTCTAATCACAACCTGGTTTTTTTTTTCTAGCGTAAATATACTAAGAACTTGTGTGACCTCATGTACGAGACTACATTATGATAACACCAAATTCACTGTACATCTTACCACTTTCCAACTTCTTAAAAACTTGAGTTGAGTCGATTCTAATAAAAGAATGACACAAAATGAAACACTTAATGTAAGCTCATTACCATCAAAAGACATCCACAAATAAAAATAAAATGACAAACCATATTTTTCACTAAATCATAACCAAAGTTCTCCTTAAACACTTTTAAACGAGCACTGTACTATCCTATCAAAATAACTCCTTTTTCACGCCAAAATATTATAACTTAGATTCCTCATTAACATTCTTGTCAAACACTCTCTTATCACATCAAAAGAACTTTCAATACCTTAATAGAGTTTGCTGTAAGTCGTACTCATGCAAAATTTGTTTCCAAGGCTTTCCACCAGCTACCGCAAATCTTTGAGATTAGTTTACAGTACCATTGAGATCAATTCCCTGTTAGAGAATAATATCTTTTAATTATTCTTGTTGATTTGTATTGAGTTATTAGTGGTAATTACCTTGTAGAATTCTTTCCAATTGTATTACCTTCCTTGTATAGTTTTCTTGTATCCTACTCCTAGTATAACCCTAATTGTAAATCCCCCTATAAATATGTGATTTATTCAATGAAAAGGCTATGCCATTATTCCTAAACTTTGTCAGTTTCTACATGGTATCAGAGCTCTGCTCCTAAAACCGAACGTCCTTGGATGTTTGGGCATCCTTGGTGAGGACGGTGGGAGGCGGGCATGGATGATATGGTCATTGGTGATGGTACTGGGTTAACTATCTCCAAAACTGGTTTCTCCTCCCTTCATACACCCTCACACACCTTTTCCCTTCATAATGTTCTGTTTGTTCCTGACATGAAAAAGAATCTTATATCCATATCTCAATTTTGCATTTCTAATAAAACCTCTATTGAGTTCTTACCAACTTCTTTTCATGTGAAGGATCTGGCGAGGGAGAATCTTGTTGGCCAGGACGATCTAAGGGCGGTGTGTATGAATGGCCGACCACGTCTCCCCGCCCACCCCTGCTTGTGTCAGCTCCAAAGTCTCTCATCAGGACTGGCATCATCGTCTTGGCCATCCGTCTGGTCCCATCCAAAGTCAGATATTATCTAGCCTAGGTTTGGCATTAGACACTGCTCGCACTTCTCATTGTAATGATTGTCTCTCTAATAAAAGTCATAAAATTCCTTTTCATCAAAATACTATTGTGTCTACTCTCCCTCTTCAAACTATTTATACTGATGTTTGGACCTCTCCCCTTCCCTCTATTGATGGGTTCAAATACTATGTGATCTTTGTTGATCACTATACCCATTACATCGGCTTTACCGCTCGGACTCAAATGCGAGGTTGCCACCATCTTTCCCAAATTCAAAGCCTTAGTGGAAAATTATTTTAAAACAACCATAGTCACCCTTTACTCGGACAATGGTGGCGAGTATATGGGGCTTGCACGGGACTCTGGCTTGGCCGCCTACCTGTCCGCTCATGGCATCTCTCACCTTACCTCGCCCCCTCACACCCCGGAACACAATGGGTTCTCGGAACGTCGCCATCGCCACATTGTTGAGGCGGTCTCTCCCTTCTCTCGTGCTTCTCTTCCGCCCTTACGGTCGTTTGCTTTCCAAACCGCGACCTATCTCATAAATCGACTACCTACACCCACCCTTGCTCGCCAGTCTCCCTACCATAAACTTTTTGGCTCTCTGCCGAACTACGCCAAGCTTCGTGCTTTTGGTTGTCTCTGTTATCCTTGGCTCAGTCCTTACTCAGCGCACAAACTTCGATGTTCGCTCCGTGTGTCTTCCTTGGTTACTCGCTCACTCGAGTGCCTATCTCTGCTATGATCCGAGCACCACCAAGGCTGTACATATCGCGTCATGTTCGCTTTGTCGAGTCCACCTTTCCCATGTCCACCCGGCCACCACCTTTCTGCCAGACACCTATGATAGTGCGTCTTGGCTCCCCCTCATGAAGCTGCTCGGTCCCTCATACCCAGCGTCGGTGCTCGCTCCGGTACCCTCCTGTCAGTGGCTCGCCACTAATCGAATTGGTTGATCTCGGCTCGCCCACGCCCAACCTCCCACATCGGCTCTTGTCCCAGGGATACCCGCACTTTTGCTCCTTGTCCGTGCCCATTGCTCCATCCTCCTCGGCCACCGGCTCCTGCTCGCGGATTGCACTTTATCGCTACTCGGCCCCACCTCGGCCACCGATGCAGTGCAGAGGATCACCCAGTGCCTTCAAGTCACGTGCGCTACATTGGCTCCCATGCCTGCCGCTCATTTGTGCCTCTTGCTCCGCCTCACGTGCCCCCGGCACATCCTCCGTAGTCACTCGCTCCAAAAACAACATCTTCAAACCGAAGATCAAAATGAGTCTTTCGGCTCGGCTAGCGATGGACGGACGGTGAACCCACATGTATTACTCGGGCTCTCGAGGATGTGAAGTGGCGTCGGGCCATGTCTGCGAGTTTGATGCCCTTGCTGATGGAACTTGGGATCTCGTCCTTCCAGAAGATGCTCGCAATATAGTTGGTTGTAAGTGGATCTACCGTATCAAGAGACATCTTGATAGTGCTGTTGATCGCTACAAAGCTTCGCCTAGTCGCGAGGGCTTTCACCGGCGACCGGGGTTGACTACCACGAGACTTTCGGCCGGTGGTTAAGCCGACCAGTTCGTCTTGTTCTCTGTTTGTCAATTTGGGCTCTTCGTCAAGCGGATGTAAACAATGCCTTTCTTCAAGGCAACTTTGTCAGAGGAGGTATTCATGGCTCAACCGCTTTGGGTTTTTACCGATAAGGACAAACCTCAACATGTGTGCCGACTTCGCAAGGCTATTTATGGTCTCAGCGAGGCTCCCGAGCATAGTATAATGAGGCGTCTGCGTCGGTTTCTTCTTGCCTCGGCTTCCAAAACTTCGGTGGGCGACACATCATTTGTTCATTCTTAAATGCTGCGGGCACCATCATCTATCTCCTTGTATATGTGGATGACATTATTGTCACCGGCAACCGGCCGTGAGTTCGGACTTTCATCTCATGCTTGCTACTCGCTTTTCGCTTTTCTCAAGGACCTTGGTGATCTTCACTACTTTCTTGGGGTTGAAGTTGTTAAGCGCCCAAGTGGTCTTACGCTCTCCCGAGGATATATAGGCGATCTCCTTGCTCGCCGCGAGCATGGCCGATGCTCGCCCGTGCTACACCTCTTGCTACCTCGCCTACCTTGACTCTTCCACCGCTCTTTCTCGAGATCAAGCCAATTTCGAGCAATGGTAGGCGGTCTTGATATCTGTCTCTCACTCGGCGATGTTGCCTTGGCTGTCAACAAACTCTCCCGATTCATGCATCGGCCGACTGCGAGCAGCGGATTGCGGTCAAACGAGTTCTTCGGTATCTCTGTGGCACAATTGATGCGGGCATCCTCCTTCACCGCCAATCTCCTCCTGCTCTCCATGCCTTTACTGATGCCGACTGGGCTGGCAACAAGGATGACTACACATCCACCGTGCCTACATTGTCTATCTTGGCGGCAACCCGATCTCTGAGCTCAAGAAACAACGCTTGTAGCTCGCTCCTCGGCGAAGGCGAATCGGGCGTGGGCGCCACTGCGGCTGAAGTCAGGTGGATTGTCTCTCTTCTTAGCGAACTCGGTCTCGCCTCCTCGACTCCACCAGTCATTTACTGTGACAATGTGGGCGCTACGAGTCTTTGCTCTAACCCGGTTTTTCATACTCGCATGAAGCATGTGACTCTGGACTTTCATTTCATTCGGCAACAAGTTCAGGATGGGCTTATGCGAGTTTGCCATGTCTCCTCGGCCGATCAACTCGCTGATGCTTTGACCAAGCCTCTTGCTCGCCAACGGTTTCATCACTTACTTCACAAGATTGGTCTCTCCTCTCGGACGTCCATCTTGTGGGGGCATGTTAGAGAATAATATCTTTTAATTATTCTTGTTGATTTGTATTGAGTTATTAGTGGTAATTACCTTGTAGAATTCTTTCCAATTGTATTACCTTCCTTGTATAGGTTTCTTGTATCCTACTCCTAGTATAACCCTAATTGTAAATCCCCCTATAAATATGTGATTTATTCAATGAAAAGGCTATGCCATTATTCCTAAACTTTGTCAGTTTCTACATTCCCAACATAACCTGACGTCATTATTTTCTCTCTCAAGACCAATAATATTGTTCTTAGATGTTGTTCAAGCTCCTTCTAAAACATAGAGTCAAACCCAAGTCATCCTCAATGAACTGAGTCAAACACCAATCGAAAACTCTTTAAAGTCTTAATTCATTAAATCTTTAAATGTAGCCAGGGTCTTCAAAAGTCACTACCAAAAACTCAAGTTCCCTTGTCCTAAAAGTAAACAACCAATTGTCATACCCAAAATTATGCCAAAATCTTGAAGGCTTAAAGGAACCAAATCAATATCCATCTTTCTACCCTCAAACTCAAAAGTCAAGATCCCAATACTAAGATTACTAAAATGGACATCATAGTCAACATTTAGGATCAACTTCCTAATTCTAAGGTGATGAGTTTTATAAACCATACAAGTGTGACAGAGTATGAAGCATTAGGATTAATTAAAGCTTAATCGTTGTAAAGGCAAAATAACCTGACGCCTACCACTACGTCATGGTCACCTAAGTATACATGAGTAGCGAGATGTTACTATACGTGATAGGGTACAAACTTGCTATCTATCGCTTTCTAGATAGGAATGGTGCATTTCCACTACACTTATCCTAACAAAGTATGATTAGGCTTTTCTACCAATTCTCAATCTTGTATTTGCATACCTTGTGTGCAATGAACCAATACATAAATCAAAGCAACACATATTATAAAATAATTTTCTTCAAAGAATATAACTAGATCTCTTTAACTTCAAAATTCAATTAGAAGTCTTAATATTCGAGAGCTTCTAACTCAACTTCTCCACTTCTTGATCAAATTCTTTCATTAAAGTCTTATTCCCCGACACTTTCTAGAATGACATCAGAATAGCACCATAGAAGCAATAATTAATAACCAATAAATTATTTAAATAAGCACATATCCACTATAAATTTTGGCTACACACATAAATGACACCAAATAGACTAAATTTAAAAAATTCCAATATCGCCGGATAAGCTCATGAGATGCGTTTCCTTCTATCTACATCTTATATCCTAACAAAATATTTGTCAATCAGTTGTGACCACTAAAATGGACTTCTAATGTTCTTAACAAGATAGATACGTCAATACTTGAAGAAATCAAATATTAAATCAAACGATATTCCGCGAGGCACGCTCATATACAAAGATATTATTTTTTTAAATAGTATAACTAAAAATCATAGATCTCGAAATTCAAAACATAAATCTCATCGTTTCCTTGGCATGAAAAAGGATGGTGGTCAACTTATCTTTCTAGCGGTGCTTATAAGTCTAGCCATCGTATAAATACCCAACAGCTACATAAATCCCAAAGAAGTCATTCAATAGTAAAACTAACATATAATATCATGAACTAAATACTATAATCATAAACTTAATGCTACAGGGTAACTAATAGTATAAACAAAATTATAATCTTATACTACGATCAATTCCTAATTCTATCAATTTCTAAATCTTAAGACCCTTCGAATCTGGAGCCTAAGCTCTGATATCAACATGTAACGCCCCAAACTCGGTACCGACACCGTGGTCCCACAATTTGGTCATGTCACCAATAATCACATCTTAAATCATAAATATTCTCAACTCATAATAGATAAACCTTAAAACATCCTTAACTCAAGCCAAAAATAAACTCATGAAAATTCAATACAAAATTAAATACTTAACATGAGTCAACAACTTTGTCAAAGTATGATGATGTAACTAAACAAAAAAGAGTGTGAAGGGGTGAGCGAACAATGCTCAGTAAGTTCATATACAACCCCTCCGGTTACTAAGGAGGAGTTGATCAGAATCAAATTGCGGATAAATAAATCAAGTAATTCAAAATCCATTGTTCAAAATCGATAAGCGGAAGTAGTTATCAAATGTCAATTTAAAGAATCGAGAATCCAAACGAAAGATAAGTATACAATAGATGACTCGAGTAATCAATTGTCACCAACCGCCCCATACCGACTGAAGACAACAAATTACTCACAAAATATTTATATATACAAGATTCCAAGTGAAAGGTAAAAATGCAACAAGTAGACTCGAGTAGCCAATTGTCATCAACCGTCTCATACCGGCTGAGGAGAATAGATTACTCACAAAATCTCATGATCACATAAGCGAAATAAACATTAACTCCGAAGAGTCACGATAGTGCGATAGTTCGATGGTTCGATAATTCGATAGAGCTTGGTATATTCGGATAGTCATACTACTAGCTAGGTGGCATTCGATAAATTCAATTGTTCGATAATCACATCCACTAATCAAGTGGTGTTCGATAAAATCAGTAATTCGATAATCATGTAACCAACTTAATGATCATGGTAGAATTTCAAATAATTCAACGTTACTACAAAACTATTCATCGCAAAAATCATAATTTTCATATACGATAGTTATGTGAGAATTAACAAATTATAAATAAAAAAAACATGATTTCGAAAGAAATGTAAACGACGAAGTTTAAATACAATTACCGACCTGAAGTCGGCGTACATTTCAAAAGAATATCAATATCAAGGAATTTAATGGAAACCTAACAAATGGTACATAAAAGATCAGAGATCTAAAAGAGGTATAATCCCTTACCCATCTAATGTGTGCTGCAAAGGTTATTTTTATGCGCAACGAACCCACTAACTCTGCTTGCTCGGATCTACAATCAAACGTAACGTAACAATTACTAACCATATAATAATAATTAACCTCTTTTAAAAGTAGGTTTAAATCTCAATTTGGTCATCCTACTTTCGGCCAAAAGTCATTAATCTCACTCTACTTTTTTTTCTCAATTTAATCACTCTACTTGGACATAAATATCAAGTTCATCACTCCGTCCAATTTTTTTGTTGAAAACTTTATTTTTTTTTAAAAATCCCAAAATACCTTTACTAATATTTTTAATATAATTTTTAATTTTCAATTTTCCCTAATCCAAAAATGCCTAAACAAAAGAAGAACTGGAAGAAGAAGAAGAAGAAAGACTAGTTTCCCTAATCTAAAAATGCCCCAACGTGAGAATTCTCCACCAAATCCACTCCTACATTCTCACTCACCCACTCACCACCTCCACCTTCTCCTTCTCCAAAATCCTCGCCTTCTGCTCTCTCTCTCCCTCAAGCCAACCTCCAGCACGCCCAAAATGTTTGCGCCCAAATCCCAAACCCAAACATATTCTCATATAACCCATTCACATCTTCAACCCAAACCCATCAACACAACCCAATATGCCCATATCCCAAACCCAAATCCATCAACACAACCCATTCACATCTTGAACCACTTGATCAATAAATTTCACCCAAAACCAAACAGTTTCACTATCTCTTTTGTTCTCAAAGTTTACTCGATTATACCTGCCTTTCATGAGGGATGGTAGGTCCATTCGCGAGCTATGCGGACTGGGTTTTCATCGAATGGCTTTGTGCATTTGAGATTTGGGAGATCTCCCCCTTCCCTTCAACGGCGGCCCCATCTTAAACAACACTGATTACCCCCTTCCCTTCAAAAGGCCCAATGCCGCCCTCTGTTTTTTTTTTTCATGTCGGCCTTGTTTGTCTTCCAACATTTGAGACGACAATCTTCATCTGTGTTGCCGGTCGTCTTTGGCCGCTGAGCTCACTATCGCATGCTCTCTCTCTTTCTCCCTCTCGTAAAAACTGAAGAACATTGTCTTCCAACATTTTATTCTTTAGTTTGAACCCTCATCTTTTAACATTGAGAGTAAAACCCTTCAACTTAATAAGGGCATTTTGGTCTTTTCAATGATTTCCATCCAACATAATGGGCATAAATGAATCGAGTGACCTTATTGAATGTCGAAGCCAAGTAGAGTGATCAAATTGAGGGAAAAAAGTAGAGTGATTTTAATGACTTTTGCCCGAAAGTAGGGTGACCAAATTGAGATTTAAACCTTAAAAGTATCATAATCCAAGAACTACGTATATAATGTATACCCAATTGAACTACACTCCATAATTATAAAATCCCTAACCTAGGGGTTAAGTTGATAGTTCCAGATCTTTCATAACAGGAAAACCCCAAAAGTAGTAACTGTGTACCAGAATGAGGACTTGGTAGTCAATTCTGCCACGAGTGAATTCCATTATGTAATTTAGGCAAAAAGTAATAATCTTATTACAAGAACTCAGAAGTTAAGGGGGTGCATTTGTTTCTTTTCCCCTTCATCATAACATCCCACGCATAGCAGCCCCATTTGACTACTCTCCACTCTGCACACACACACACACTAACACACCACCAAAGAATACACACTCCAATTTCTTTATCTATTTGACTTTCCCTCTCTCTCATCTTTTGTCGTCCATTCCACCTCTCTCTCTATTTATATTTTTTCTTTACCCAATACGAACAATTACACACGAAACCATACTCACAGAACACACAAACACCTTCACAATTGATGTTTGCCTTTGCTCTGCTTGGCCGATCTCTTTCTCTTTTGGCTGTCGCACCAATTTTCTATTGTTCTCGGTTACTCTCCTCTCAACTTCTATTTATATAAGTAAAACCCTACTAGATTTTATAACCTAATTGAGTCCTAAAGTTGACTAGACCAAAATTTTATTAAAATTAAAACCCATAAAATTTGTCTTTAATTAAAGTCAAAAGTGGGCTAAGCCTAACCCAATTACTCCCTCCGTCCCTAAATTATCGTCCTTTCCTTTTTCGTCCGTCCCAAAATAATTGTCCAGTTTAAAACTTAGCTTTTTAGAATATCACTTTTACCACTTTACCCTTACTTTTTCACCATACTTTAACTATGGATCACATACACATACACATACACATACACATGGGCTTTAAAGGAAACTACATATTAAATCAATATAAATAATCAAGTCAATTGCTTTTTTCTTAATCCGTGCGCCGGGTCAACTAGGACGATAATTTAGGGATGGAGGGAGTAATTTCTTACTAAATAGGTCCTAAGTAATTAAATTAACTCAAAACAACTATGATATTAATTATATAGGTCCAAAACAATCATAATATTAATTAACGTGAATTAATATTTTAGCTAAAATCATCGGGGTATTACAGAACCATAGGAAATCGACAACACATCTACTTAAGCCTAAACCTTGGGATTACTCCTAACTCTTTGTGATCTCTTTTAATTGGCTGCAACACTCCCATTTACCAGCCTTATTCAGCCTCTCTCTCCCCCATTCAACCTTAGAGACTTCAAGAACAAGAGAGAGAGTGAGTGTGTGTGTTCTTGGTGAGATTACTATGTGTAATCTCACCCCCAATGATCCAGCCATCGGCTTTTCAAGCCAAGACCACCGTTGCGAAGCCCTCGACAAGTAGATTACTTCCCTCTGTTGAAAATTTAGTTTCTTATGGGTTTGTTGGCCGAGTTCGATAAGTTACTAAACTTTCTTCTTTCTCTTTCTAGCTCAAAACGGTGCTACGATGTTAGAGACTTGATTTTTATACTTTAGTTGAATATCATACCATGATATGTTGGGTTTATGTTGGTTTATATGTTGAGAACATATGAGTTTGATTGTTGTTGGGTGATGTGCATGGCCCAAACCCGGTCACGAGCAAAACATAAGCAACCATCATGTGCCAATCACGAGCTCAATTATCGTGGGACCTACCGACCTAGCGAGCAGAGCTAGTAAGGCACCGAGCAGAGAACATTACAACCCCCATCTAAACCTGGTCGAGCATAGGCCTTTCCTGCCCGACCAGGGACCATGCCTGGGATTCACACTTGTCAATATCAGATCCACATCATAAAGCTGGGCAAAGCCTTGCTCGCCCGGACAAGCATCGAGCAGGGGACCTCATAAACTTACTCTCTAAGATAGGTCAAAGGTTTCCTTATCCGAGCAGGACACTTACCATATCTTCTCCTATATTCACGTGGCCAGCCGCCTCTCACGCCTACAATTTAGGGGTTTCCTCCTAAACTTACTTGGTATCTATAGAAACCGAATCCCACAAGGATTCAAGGCCATGGGGGCCTATAAATACCCTTCCATAAACCATATTCAAGGTACACATACTTTCTTGAGCCTAGAACCTCTGTCAAATTGCTTTTTGACTATCACATGATACTTACTCCCACGCCGAAGTGGTTTCGCGGGCCAAGCCTTGCATTCCCACTAAGATGATTTTGTGCTCTTAAATAGGTTCAAGGAAGAGGATCAAGCCTAGATATCATACACATCAATTGGACGGCCCAAGCCAGATTTTTGCCACATCAATTTGGTTCCATTACCAGGAAAAAAAAGTTTCAAAGCTCTCTTATCAATTTTTCCAGTAGCTTTCCGACAAGCGGTATTATTTCAATGGCTAGTAAGGGTAGCAAGCATCACGCCATCGCTAGCAACCACCCGGCTGGAAGCCATTTGGATGGAAAAAACCCACTGCCGGGTGATCTATCATCGAAAGCATGTGAGGTTCCCGGGAATGTGCTCCCGCGCCCCGCGCGCCCTTGGATAGGGGTGCGCGTACGTACGGATGCGGGACACCACTGCTCTCGTTCCACCCTCCCTTGTTTAGGGAAGACGAAATCAAAGTGCGAGAGGAGTCTTTGTCTATATTAGCACGTTGGAATGTGCCTCGGTTGCCTGAGTGAATTTTGTATCCAATATGGGAACTTATGGTTTTCCATGTCAAGTTATCCCTTATTTCGTGGATAACAGGATATGGGAATGCATTACTCTTCCATTCCCATCCTCCCCTTTATCTTTCAGGGAAAATAGAGAAGTGCAAGAAAGAATATTGCGACGCCCCCACTATGGATTTTATGAAAATAGCCTTATGGCCTATTTCGGATCACTATGAGTGCTTTGGGTTTTCTATGTCAAGTTATCCCTTGTTTAGGGGATACCAGGACATAGGAATACATCACCTTTCCATTCCCATTCTCCCTTGTTTAGGGAGAAGCATTGAAAGTGCAAAGAAAGATGTTGCGAGGCCCCACTGGATCCAAAATGTTTTAGAGTCGCCACCTTTATTTTAAGGCAAAAATAAAGGAAAACCAGAAAAGAAAACCAGAGATTTTAGAAAGCGGGTTCGGAGGCTAAGTTACGAGTTGGGAAGGTGCTAGGCACCCAACTCGCCCTTTCGATCTCAACGTTTTTGGTGAAGTATGCTTATTGTCACATTTACTTAGCAAATAAATAAGGTCTTATTTTGACAAGGGAAAATTAAGCAGATACATTCGTGGCCACATTATTTACGGACTCGCATTTGTCTCTTTCAATAATTACGAGACACACTTAAAAATATTTGGCCATTATAACGGCTCTTTTTAGTATTATTTCCTAATAAAATCCGGGCAGCATAACTGCTTATATTTTGATATTGAACCGGATCGGAAATAATACATTTACAAATAAAGACTTTATTGAATAAATAAAGTAAATAAATACAAACTTATCTAAAAACATTTTGCCATAATAACGGCTACATTTAGTACTATTTCCTAATAAAATCCCGGCGGACAAGCGCTTATATATTTACATTGGGCCGGACTGGAAATAATACTATTACATAGAAATAAAAGACTTTAACAATAAAAGCTTACAAGCGGCGTAGGGGTGTGCTCGCTACGTCCCTCGGGAGAGAGAGTCTTTTTTTGTGCAGTGCAGTGCAGTTGAAGTTGTGTGTTGTGTGAATTTGGGCGAGTAAGCGCTCCGAAAGTTACTTTTCGGCCTCGGGATCGGGCGGGGTATGCTGTTTATTTCGGTTGTTTGTTTGGTGAAAAGGCTGAATTTTGGCGAGTAACGACACGGCTATTTTGGCCTTTCAAATCGGGCGAGCAAGCGCTGCTATCCACGATTTTTGGGACCGGGAAAAAGGGTGGATACCTAGGCGGGGGCTAAGGTACACTTCTACCGGTTGGATTTGTGTTTGGCGGAGGTTTGGCAGGGTTTCGAGGCTTTTGTGGTGATCTATCGCTATTTATTTCTTCAGCGTAACGAGAACGCAGAGAAATTTTACGGATGAATTGTGCGCTGAATGAAGGAGCCGGAGGCCTCTATTTATAGGAGGAGGCTGGGACATCGCTGGAATTTTGAAATTTTATCAACCGCATCAATCGGGTGTACGCCTTGTGAACCGATTGCATTTACGGCAAAAACTTGAATGAACAGTGCTGGGAGATAGGGTTTGGGCGCCACCTTATGGAGGTTTGGGCGCCATGCCCAAACCTTTAGGTAGCCACGCCTAAACCTTCTTCTGTGCTTCAATCAGTTGTACACTGCGTTTGAAAATTTGCATTTTGCGGCAGATCGTAGCATGAACAGTGCTGGGGAAAGAAGTTTGGGTGCCACCTATGGGAGGTTTGGGTGCCACACCCAAACCCTTGGTAGGTGGTGCCTAAACTTCAAACCTTCTCCTTTTTTGACACTTTGGTCCCCTGCAGTTTGTCCTTTTGTGCATCCTGCTTTGTCCTTTTGCAATTTTGACCCTGTAACTTGACATTTGTTAATATTTTAACAGTTCTTGATATTTTTTGTCATGTCATGTATCTGGGGTACGAAATTGGGGTGTCTACAAAGCACCCCGGGGGTGCAAACAAGGAATCAAAGGATGGATGCTTGGCAAGTCAGAATCAAGTGAGCCAACGAGACGCTCGCAAAGTAATCAACGAGCAGTGGGATCGTGCTCGTGACCTCAGGATTCAGTTGAGCTGTGAGCGAGAGAATGGACAAGATAGCCAGGCGACCTTGCCCAGGCAGACCCCTGAACAACATGCCGTGACCCTACAAGTGCAAGTAGACTATTATACCAAGATGTACGCACTCAATCAACAGCTGCTCGTCTTAGGCCATGCCTCGGCTCCAGTTGTTGAGGTCGCGTTGCCCGCTCCCAGCAATCCCATACCTTGTTGCTGATGGCCAGGCCTCCCAACAACTGTCCATTCTGAGTAGATGAATTCCCTCTATCGTTCATGTACCATCGGATGTGATAGAGAGGAATGTACGCCCCCTTCCAAAAAAAAAAATGAAACCACTGTTTTTTTTTTTGTATCTTTGGGAATTGTTAAAAGGCTCATCTTTTGAGCTTCATTAATAATTTTTCCTTCCAGAAAATAAAAGAAAATTCTCTCCTTGTTTTTGGCTCATTATCTCTCTAATCATTCCGTAGTAATTAGTTCTTCATAAAATATAAGGTTGAACAAAACGAGTTAAATTTGCTAGCGAAACTTTAACTCGGTGATTCCGTTCGTTCGTGTGGACTAACTTTGGAGGAGAGACGTGTGGACCTCTACGAGTAAATTGGTGTACGAGCTGACAATTGATTGTCTCTACATCTTCATCAACCGGAAGCTTTTGGAAGCGTTTTCGGTAAGAATCAAAAACTTTCGTTTTTATATTTGCACAATACGCGCGATCGTTAAATCGCTACATGGTTTTCGGGGCTATCTTTTTCTATATTGTATACATGTATTTTAAAAAATTTAAAATTTCGCTGCAATTAACCCCGCAATCTAGCAAACCCAACACCACCGTCACCGTCTCTGTCCATGGTGTTGTTTTGGTAACTCCACTCTACACATTACAAAGAAAAATAAATAAAATTATTATTATTGACTATCAAGCTAGTAGTAGGAGTATTACATAAAAAATTACTTTGACTGGGAATAGGGTGAGGCCTAAAAGTGTCAATAGTATAGAGAGAAGCATCAGAGATAACTGACGACACAAAAAGATGACAACTTCCGGCGGTAACATCTTTTCCGTTGCCGGTGACGCGGTCTTGCTCTTCATTATGTATGCTCAAGTGTGGCGTGAGCGAGAACCCCAAACAATCACTCATGTTAATACTATGAATATGGCCCAACCCCCTCCGCTTTTCTCTTTTCTCTTTCTCTATCCTCTTCCTGGGGTGGGTCTCAAACAAATTTGAAAAGTCGGTCTGGGTGAGTGAATGTGAAATTAAGATGGATGAAAATGGAAATATATAAGGAGCCATAAGATATTGGAGGAGGGAGCATCACCACCGTTAGAAGAGCTGATCTGATTAATTAATTAGTAAGTTTGGATTACTTGTTGGTGAAAAGGGAGAATTTAATTCAGAATCTCCTTATTCATACCAATCAGCTCTATTTTCATTTATTATATTATAATATATATATATATATATATATATATATATATATATATATATATATATATTATCTCTCCAAGTTCTATCTCGGCAGTATTGACCACGTCTACTAATACTCATCAACATAACTAAAGGTATTAATGTCATTTTCTAAAAAATTAAACGGCAAAATAGACGGATGTTGCAAGAGGGACTAACTGTGTGCCCAAAATTGAGTTCAAGTACCAAAATAGGAAGTGTCAAACAAGTTGAACTAAATCAATCAAAAGTGTTGAGTTCAAGGACCAAATTATATATTAAACCATACAAGAACTCAAAAACGAGCACGAGACGATGAAAATACATTAGAACTTGATTTATATTTATCAACTAATTTTGGTCCTATGAAATTTTTTTGATATTTTAAAGTGCTAGGCGAGAATGATCCAAAATTATCAAACTCGATTATTAATTGAAAACGAGGTCCTAGCTGCTCTTACCTCAACTGTTGTCGTTGAACAAGCATTTATCATATTCGCTACGTTTTGAATGAAAGAAGATCACGGTTGAGCCCAAGAAATTTAGAAAATCAACTTTTGGTGGGCGATTCGGTTAAAACAAGTAAGCGACCAACCGAACACAAGACAAGGTAGTTACTTCCAAGAAGGAGGATGACATTGATGAGGATCCATCAACTGAGAGCGATTGAACAACGCCACTCGTTTCGTTAAATAAATTGTAATTTTTGGATTATAATTTTTTATTTATATATTGTAAGTTATAATTATAAGATTTTTTTATTGAAAAAAAATTGTAATTTAGAGTTAAGACTCTTTTGGCTTTAGTTCATTGGTTGTCCCCCTTATTGTAAATTTTGATTATATTAATAAAATTGGTGAGGGTATCGTCCCTCCTTTTTTTACGAAATATTTTTGTTATTTTATAAAGTAGAAATTTTATAAAATAATTACTTTTGGTCACTTTTAAAAATTCAAAAAATATTTTATTCAAAGTTTACAAAGGTTTAAAGATAGTTTTAAAAAACAAAAAAAAAAACCATCAAATGTTCGAAAATAAAATATAAATAAATAAATTTTGGAACCGTGATTATGTGATCCGGATTCACGGTTGAGAACCGAACCGTGAAGGTTCACTGTTCAAATCTGGTTCTCCAAAACCTTTACCAAGAACCATGAATCGGAACCAGATGTGCATGCCTACCGTTAACCCACCCGTCCCGACCTGAAATTACCCGACTTGATATCCAACCTGTTAACATTTTTTGGTCAAAACGAGTAGCTTGTTTCAACAACAAAAAAATTAACATGGTGGGTTAGGTCGGGTTGGGTTAAAGCGAGTCGAATATGTTACCCATTTTGACCCACTAGCTTATACTCTATAACTGTATGGATATTTTGGGGGGAAATCCTGGTTAAGACAGAGTGACCCATTTTAACTCATTACAGGTTATAACCCGATCTAATTCAACCCGACCTATTTCGACCCGTTTGATATTCAGGTTTTAATGGGTTCCAACCCGTTACAAGCTGTTACCCATCCCAACCCAACTCAACCCACCCAATTGTCAATCTTATTAGGGATCCTAAGAGTACCTTAGGTATTCCTTTCAAGCAACGAAGCCATTGAAACACAGTTTGATATTGCTCTCCAAACCAAATTGGTCGTCGTCGTGCGTAATTTCTAGATAACAAAGAGAGGGGGCACAAACTTTTCTAGAGAGAGTTATATCCTAGAAGTTGAATTAAAGAAAAAAAATGAAGAAACTGACTTCTTTACCCCGTACGTGTTGTTCCACGTGCTATTTAACGTGACAAATGAAATGGGCGTCTGGGATAGGGGCAATATCTATACATATATAAAATTAGAGGAATAAGTTTTGGAAAGTTCCCACCAAAAGTGACTTTCCAAATTTAGAAACACTTCTAATTTGTATAAAAGTCACTTTTTGTATTGGAAATTAAAAATAGAAAATGTCATTATTAGTGATGATTGGATAAATGATTCCAAAACCTCTTCGCATTCTTATTTAGTATATTAAGAAAAATATGCATAGAAGAAACATGAGAGATAACAAAAAAAAAATTTGGTCAATTTCTTTACATCAATATTCAGGCTAGGAAAAATAAAGATTGAATAAAACAATAATTTTGAAACTAAATCATATATACACACTTTGAAGTAAAACTAATTTACAGACAATCAATTGATAATAATACCAAGATTTGACAATTTTTTCTCTATTTCATCATAACCAAAGTTATTATTGTAAAAAAAAAAATCTATTGTTTTTTTTCCTAAGGGGGGCATGGGAAAGGATCGAACCTGAGACCTCACATTTTGTAAAGCCTCATGTCTACCACTGGGCCACCCCCTTAGGGGCGTAAAAAAAAATTGTAAAAAAAATCTATAAATCGAGATATGACCAATATTTTGAGACATCTAACTACATGTAAAAAAATTGTAAACTTGATAATTTCTAATTTTTTAGTTACTTATACATGTTAAAAAATTCAGATATAAAAAAAGTAATAATGATGAAATTAATCAACATTCAGATCAAATTTGTTTGTTAGTTGAACTAAATCACGAATTAAAAATAATAAACGAGTTTTGAAGTTAAACATAGTTTTTGAAATATTTTTGGAAACATGAACATACCAACAAGTTTCCGATAAGTCGGTGGTCATAGCTTCCTTTGTCAGACTTTCTTTAGGTGGTAATCTTGAGGTTGGCCATCGCTGCAAAAAATGCGTAAAAAAAATTACAATGTGTGCTGAAACTATGGTGAAAGTGTTTTCTTTTTGTTTATATACTAGGTTATTACCCGTGCGATGCACGGTTGACTTAATGTTGTTTCTGAAACTTAATTTGGTAGATAAAATTTGTAAGTTATTTGAATGAACCAACAACAAAAAGATGTGCACATAATAAATAAATAAATAAATAAATAATGTGAGATCACACCGAATAATCAAACCGAAAATTTATGCGCTTTTTGTAGATAGAATTTGCAAGCTATTTCGTAGTAGTTGTTCGTGGTGTTGGTGCAACATGTTTAATTAAATTTGATAAAATCTATTTAAAATTTACTGAGTATTAGTAAAATAATAAAAATTAAAAAACTTTTACCGTGAGAATTGAGGAGTCCTAATCAAATTAAACTTGTCTAAATCAAATGTGATAAAATCTATTCGGTACAAACCGATTTTGTAAAAAAAAAATGGTAAATAAAAAAAATTACCATGAGAATTGAAAAGTTTTAATTAATTGAAATGTGTCTAAATCAAATGTGATAAAATCTACTCGAAAATAATAAAAAAAACTTTTACCATGAAAATTTGGAGTACTAATAAATTGAAACACGTTAAAATCAAATGTGATAAAATCTATCTGGAATTAACCGATTTTGACAACAAAAATTGGATGAAAAAAATAGAAAAGGTTTTACCATATATAAAGGAGGCACCAGTTTTAAAATCTATTAGACTTTAATTTTTGGCACAAAAAAAAAGAATTTATAAAGATATATTTAGTATCATACATATTGTTTTAAAGGAGGCACCAGTTTTAAAATTTATCAGACTTTAATAGTTTTAATCAATTGAAATACGTCTAAATCAAATGTGATAAAATCTATCCACAAATAAAAAACTTTTACCATGAAAATTTGAAGTATTAATCAAGTGAAACATGTTAAAATCAAATGTGATAAAATTTATTTGATATTAACCGATTTTAACAACAAAAAATGATTAAAAAAAAACTTTTACCGTGTATAAAGGAGACATTTGTTTTAAAATCTATCAGATTTTAATTTTTGGCAGGAAAAAAAAGAATTTATATAGATATATTTAGTACCATATGCATGATTTTAATAGTTTTTGTTTATTTGCAAAAATTGTTTATAATAAGATTATTTTCTAAACTTGTAATAAATAATTAATTTTTTAATTAGAATAATTTGAAAAAAAACCCAAAAAATAAGGTAAATATTCAAAATTGATCATGTAGTCATGTAATTGAAAGATTAAAATCTATGAGAATTGATGAAATCTATCCGCAAAAAAATTACCATAAAAATTTAGAGTTCTAATTAAGTGAGTGTTTAATTCAAATGTTATAAAATATATTTGGTAATAACCGATTTTGGCCGAAAAAAAAAAGTAAAAAAAAAACAAAAAATCTTTTACCATGCATAAAGGAGGCACTGGTTTTAAAATCTATCCGGTTTTAATTTTTTGTGGGAAAAAATTATAAACTTGTATAGAAGGTGACACGGAGAAGTGCATAATTCCTTTAAAACTTTAAACGTACAACATAAACTCGCCATGTGGTAGCAACGTCTTCTGTTTTAATAATAGTTAATACTGATAATTAATAGATTATTAACTAATAATTATATATTATATATTAGTAGAAGAACAAATAACATAGAATTATCCCATTGATAATTTGTATAAATTAAAAATTATAAAAATAAAAAGAGATGGAAATAGAAGAGTTTTAGTAAAATTAAACTTGTATAAATTTCATAGGATAAAATCTAGTTTAATTAAGCGATATTTGAAAAAAAAAAAAAAACCCCCCAAATCCTAAATCTCTATCTGAAACTTAATTTGATAGATAAAATTTGCAAGCTATTTGAATGAACCAATAACAGCAAGATGTCCACATAATTAAAAAATAAATAAATAAATAAATAACGTGAGATCACACCGAACAATCAAACCGAAAATTCATGTGAATTTCGTAGATAAAATTTGCAAGCTATTTCGTAGTGGTTGTTTGTGGTGTTGGTGGAACACGTTTAATCAAATTTAATTAATTACTAAATAATCAATTTCAACGAAAAATTACTAAATAATATATATATATATATATATATATATATATATATATATATATCTATTTATTTATTTATTTATATTATTATTATTATTATTTACTTCATTTAATTTTTTTCTGCATAAAATCCTAAGCCAATCTTTCAAATTTCAATTACCCATACATATGATCAATTTTAATATTTACATTATTTTAGTTTTTTTTTTCAAAGTATTATAATTAAAATTTTCAATTAGTTATTACAATTATATATATTAGGGATCCTTTATGGTTTTTCTCTTTTTTCTTTTCGAAATGACATCACCGACCTAAGGTTATTTCCCTTCGATTTTTTTGTGTATATATATGCCGCCAATGTGATTTTTTATCAATTTTTTAAATTGTATTGTATAACTTAATAGAGTTAAGGCAACAAATTGGTCTATAGTCTCAATTTTTAAAATAATTTCTTAAATTACAAAAAAATGACCAATCCGTTCTCCGGTAATGTGGTTTTATGATTTCAACATTATAAAAACTTGAGTAAGACAGTGTTACTGTAATATCCTCAATTCCACATTGAATAGATGTGAACTTGTATGTAATTTATAAAGTGACCACACACTACTACTGGGTACCAATATCATATATGAACTTTTGAATCGACTCAAGGTGCTACTACTTAGGTGGCTGGTGTGTGGATCGGAAGACAATGTGACTTGGTGATGCTACTCTTTCCCCAAGTTCAAGACATGGACACAATTCTAAGTGATGTCCCAACAATCAATCTATGCTCGTGAGCAACTCCAAATATTATGCCCAAGCCAAATCCAAATATTTAAAATTGGATAAAAAGGAAATTATTCATGGATAAATAATTATTTAAACCATGATTATAAAGTAGCTATAAAAACAAAGGAATAAAGTCTTTTTTCCTCTACAAGACAGTTTATAATGGAGAATTATACCCCCTACAATGTAGAAAGGGCATTGTAACTTGAAGATTCTTTTCACCATTGTGAAAAGGGCTGATGATGCTAAAGAAAAACATTGACTTTCGCCAAAAACATTTGTACACTCTCTAAAGTACTTAGTACAACTAACTTTTGCAACATACCTTGGTCTACCCTCTTCTGTAAACACAAATCTCTCCCCCTACCGGACAAAAAGAAACATGGGAAGAAAAAAAAAGTCAGACCACATGTCAGCCATCACTTTCCGGTGAAGTCAACCACCGCCAGCGGCGGTGGTCATAGCACTATTAGACAACCAAGAAAACGGCAAACTCGAAGTAAAATGATCTGACGAACATTCTCCGGTGGCCGATCCGACGAGTTCCTCCAAACCCTCGAAGAAATCATCACTCATGGCCATATCAGACACTCCAAACTCATCGTCGTCATCATCTTCTTCCATCGTGTCTTCTCTCTCTCCCATGTTCTCTGCCTTCTCGGTCACCAGTGAGTGGCTCGCCGCCGGGGATACCGGCGGAGAGCAAGTGGGTTTGCTGCCCTCGTGACCGGATGAAGTGGGTTTCTGTCAGGTACTGCCGGCGAGTGAGTTCCGGTGAGTCGGCATGGGGTGGTTGTGCTCGCCGGTGTACGTGAGAATGTACATGCCCGGGTCGGATTTGTTTCGCTCAACTTGTTTTCGGGCCAAACAACCCTTTGAGGTGCTACATCTGTAATATCCCCTGTTCATCATACAAAAAAGAGAATTAAATTTCCCACTCATTTTCCCGAGAAAGTGACAGAAAATAAGCTGAGATTAAATTAGCTCAGGTCCCAAATGTGTAATTTATTGCACTTAAAGAATGACAGAACGTATGGAAAAGGGTTAATGATTCCAACATAAAATTTTCTGGATTACTAAAGCTCGACTCAGCCTCTGTCTCAATTACTTGAGATCGACAATAAAAGTTTCTAAATTCAAACGATAAATTTAGTACTAAAAAAAACAAATTAAGGAGTGAGCTTTGGAAATCTACCTTGGGTAGGGAGAACCCTTGATGGGTTTTTGTCCATATTTTCTCCAAGACCACATATCAGTAGACAGGCCCTCAGCAGGAACTTGACAGACCTTCTTTAACCGGTTCTTCCTGCAAGATAATAAATTGCAATAATGTAAATTAGTAAAATTAATTCAAACATAAATTCTCTTCTGTGTTTTACGAAACAGAAAAGGAAAGAGCTAATGAACTGCATGTGGGCATCTCCAAAAATTCCTAATTTTGCTTTAGAACAAACCAATTTTTTTTTTACTGATTCTTAACTAATTTTGAGTTATTTGAGTAAAATCAACTTCTTGTTAAATCGATCTTTAAGTTATGGTTATGTTGTGTTTGTTATCTTTATTAATTAATGATAAGATTAGTTTGGTTACTTTCAAAGTTTCAAAACATGTTATCTTTATTAATTAGTGATAAGATTAATTTTGTAAGTTTGAAATTTCAAAACCAAAATTAATGTTAACAAAATTTATCGTAAACTAATTAATTTTGGTAGAAAAAAGGATTTTTTTTTAATAATTCATAGAGAGTGACACGTGGCAGCACCAAATTCTTTTAAAAAATTAAGCAGTTAACAGAAAGCCGCCACGTGGCAGCAGTGGCTTCTGTTTTAGTTATAGTTAATAGATATCAACTAAAACAACGTGGTTTTATGAGTGTGTTTACCGGGCCACGGTCCAAAAGTTATCCATAGCACAGTTTAAACCAAATTTTCCGATGTCTATCAATCGATTGTTTGAATTTTTGATTCATTTTCCTTGACACATCTTCTACATTTTATTTTCCTTGGTTATATACTATTTTAATTATTTTTTCTTTATGTCTGATTTTTAAATTGAACCATAATACTTGAATTATTTTTTAAAAATTACCAATTTTGAAGAGTGTAGTTTTTAAGGTTTTATGACAAAACATGTTAGTATATCACAAACAATTTGCCCTTTGTCTGATATTATATGCGCTAATTTTTTTAATATTAATGTAACTTTTATTTATATATATTTATTTGTATATATTTTAATATCATTTTTTAATACGGGAAGCACATCAGTAAATTTAGATTTTGTTAAGACTCCAGAGTAGAGAATGAGAGAAAGTGAACCTCAATTCTATTGTTTACAATTGGAATTGTGAGCTTCAATGTAAATTTTATTGTTTATATTCAAAAAAAATATTAGTATTGGAATTGAGCTGAAATTCTTAATATTTTTATTCTATAAATTGATTTTTTTTTCTAAAGGTAAAACATTTTTAAACCTAAAGACTCTTGATTTTCATTAATTTTTTTATTGCTATTAATTTGCTTATACGTTTATATTTTTAATTGAACTCTACATGAGAGCTAAACAAAATAATTTTATTTTTAATGTTACAAATATATGATATTCAATTATGATTATTTTAAAAAAACTTTATTAAGAATAAAGCTGATCAAGTTGATACTAACATAGCGCCATAGACACAGGCACAAATACCCCATCTCTAACAAAGAGAGCACCGTCTATTAAGACTAACATGCTTTTCAGGACAAATTTTTGTTTTGCCTTACCTTTATGGAAACGTCAAGATAAATTGATTCTTAATAAGCTTATCTCCTCTCTATCTCCATCTGTCACCACCTTCATCTCCAAAGCCACAACAACCCGCTCAGCCTGGGTCATTCTATACGATTCTTTTGCTACGCCTAGCAGGGGCCGCATTAAACAAGTGAAACAAGTACTCAAATCGATTAAACAAGGACAACAATCCATCACGGACTACCTGAATGCCATTAAAAGCAAAGCTGATGAACTGGCCCTCCTTGGGTCTCCAATGGATCATGAAGATCTTCTGGACATAATCCTTGACAATCTCGGACCTGAATATTCCGATTTGGCCCGTGCTATTCAAATGCGAGAGACCTCTGTTTCGTTTAAAGAACTTCACGACAAACTACTCAATTTTCAAGTCCGTCATAGCCCTCCATTGTCGGCACCTTTTACTCAGGCCACGTCGCATCCGGAAATTTGTCCGACTCAAGGACTGCTCCCTCATCCTTCTGCTCATCCATGGCGTTCAACCTAGTCCACTGTTCATGTGACACCCCGCTCCTTCGTTAGCTCGGTTTGCGTGCTATACTTGCACTTCTTTCTTTGTCGATTGTATGTTTGGTTTGCGAGAGGGTCTAGATGTGTATGAGAGACCACATTAAGACCAAAGCACTATTAAGGGACTCCATATAGTTGTTGACTTGCTAAAGTCACAAGTCGTGACTCGACGATAGTCGGAATGCGACGCGATTGAGGTTTGTTTATGCGTTTTTGTGTTCGTGGACCTCGGTTTGGTCCTAGACCTTTATAAGATGGTTTATTAACATTTTTAGATGTGCTAGACTTCAAGTTGGAGGTGTTCCTTAAGTCTATCGATGATTTGGAAGCTTTGGAGATAGTGTTCGTCTCTATCGCGTAGTTCGGGGATCGAGCCGTGTAATCGTCTCTTCTTTGGGACTCTTATTTCCCTAGTTGTTATTCAACTTCCTAAGAAGTATTTAAGCTTCTTCATTATCCCTTATACTTGCCTTAAAAGTCTCCTTTCATTGCTCGTTCGATTGCGAGTTCATTCGTCGTTCCGGTTGCACGTTGTTGCACCTCTTCCCGGTTTCGCTCCGAGTTGTTTCGGGAGTTGTTCGGGTATGTTTCCGACTTGTTTTGAGTTGGGTTAGACCTTAGAATGGTTTCCCATAAGTTTGGGACCATTTAGGACATGTTTAGACCTAGTTCAAGGGCTAAGCGAGGCGCTTGATCGAATTTTGACCACTAGCCCGCCTCAAGAGCTGAGAGCATTGCAAAATCAACCCAAGCCCCAGTATCCCAGGCGCCCACCTGGACTTTAGTGAGGTGCCCGCCTCAACATCGAGTACCACCTCACGGGATTTTTCCCTGTTTTCTTTGTTGTGCGACTTTTTGCTCCTAAACTCTATCCAAAACCTTTTCTAAACCCCACTTAAACCTCCACTAACCCTCCTTACTTATACCCTAACATCTCTAACAAGTTTTAAGTGTGATTAAGTGAGTGCATTAGTTGGATTATTAAGCCCAAATTAGATTTTTAAAGGACCACAACATAGTGACACTTGTCCCACTCAGATTTTAAACCTTTAAACACCACAAATCGATGTTTGACCCTCATTCCTCTCCTCACTCTCCAAGAACGAAATTCATCTTCTCTCGAAGCTCTCCCATGGCTTCTTGAAGCTAACCTCTTGGTCCTCCATGATCCTTCCCTCATTTGCTCAAGCCACCTTCACAAGAAGTGTAGAACTTGAAGAGTAGATCATTTCCTTCCGAACCAGTTTTCTCATTTGCTTTCTTTGGTGTAGAATACAAGTAGGTTACTTCTTCTTCTTTGAATTTTGTACTCATTGATCTAAGGAAAACAAACTCTATGCTAGTTGAGTCTCTATTCTTTGAGGAAGAAAGAGAGAGCTGGGTACTCGATCCTCTACCCAGCCAACTTGACCAACCAACTACCTCTACCGGCGCCCCGATACTCAGCTGTCAACCCCATCTATTCTCCTCGGGTCATCTACTCGGAGGAATTCACCACCTCGGAGGAGTCTATCCCTCGGGAGGAGCCTCAAAATCGGGAGGAGCCGAGCCGGGACCCCAACTCCTCCTCCTCCTTCACCCTTTAACTACTCACGACCCATCCACACCTTCTTCACCACCCCAATCCCAACCAACTTCTTCAACCACACCCACGGCCCTTAGACCTGCTGCTGCCAAGTTCCTCTTCGAACTTTTAAATTAGAAGAATCTATTCACCCTTCTCATCAACCTCCTCAGCCTTCCTTTCAAAAACCAAAATACCTCTTCTACCACTGCCCCTTCTTTACGGTTCTCTCTGGGAACCCATTCCCCAATCCTCCTATCGGTGAAAATTCGACGATATGGAAGCTGAACTCCCACCAACACCATCTCCACCATCCCATAACCATTTCCTCTTCCACCAAAACCATACCAACCCAGACTCTTCTTCTTCCCGCCTCGAACTCCCCCTCTTGACGCCCTTGGGGCTGGGACTACGCCTCTGCTTAGGCACTATTCACGTGGCCAAGCATCTACTTTCCAATCGGCTTGACCAATGCGAAGTTTTGTCGAAGCTAGATGCCATCTACCGGCTACTGGCGAGGCTCACAAGCTTCCATAACATATCTACCTTCTACCTGGCGACCCGCTGCGGCGGCCAAGGCCGGCGATCGGTTGCAAATACTCTTCGGCGTTTCAAGAGGATATCGGACTCGCTTTGGGCAGTGCGACACGACTTCACCGTGTCAAGATCAACATCGCAGCGGCTCAGCGAGATGAAGGGCGTAAATATCATCGGTTCCATTTCTCACACTATTCACGCCATCACTCTCCATCTCACGATCGTACTCTATTATGGAACTCAACAACCTCGCTCGAAACTACGCTCATGGCGTTATGAATGCCAAGCAGGATCGTGATCGGCCATCACGGAGGAGAAACAAATGAGATCTATCAACGAGAATCTTTGATGGAAGAGAAACGGCAGTCTTCGTGAAGAAGCTGGACTGGATTCTCGTTCCACGGACCTCAATGATCCCCGATCAGATGCCGAATACCAAAGAAGAATAGAAGAGCTAGGCGAGAAAGAAAGAAAAGGAGGCTGGAACAAGGCAAGCGAGGAAAAGACCTTGGTAGCTTTTTGTATCTTTTCTTCCTTTCCTTTGTATTTATCTTATTTTTGAAAACTACGTCGAATGTAAACATCTTGTTTATAAATACTGAGATGATTACTTGTTTTCAAAAATTATATTGTTTAAATTCTTCTTTGCTTTATTGCTTATCTTAATTAGAATTTAAACATTCGGTTTAAATTAACTTAAGCTAACTGTGTTATTCTTTGACTCTCTTATTCTTGTATGCACTTAGATTAGTCTCTTGCATCGGGGTGTTATTACGTTCAATAGAGGCATGTCTACCGATTACTTAATATATATAAACTTTCTCGGACATGCTATTATCTATTAAATAGTTTGCTTTAAAACCCTCATTTGTAGTAATGATGACCCGGATATAAATAGGAGGAGATTGTTGATTCTTATGTTAAATTTATATCGATCGATACATTACATTAGTTTTATACTTGATGGCTAATCGGTGCGTATCGATTAGCGTGGCTTGCTGTATAGAACTTTGCTTGTATAGTTTTTGTAGGACTTTTCGGGTTCGGCGGAAGACTTTCTCGGCTTCAGGAAGACACAGCTCAAGCTTAAGATCGGTAGACCTCGTGTCCGGTGATGCCTTCTCGTGTCCTCTCGGCCAGCTAGCTGGATTAATTCAAACTTATTTCCATATCTTATTTGAATTAATCCAAGTCTTTTCGAGACATGTCAAGCGTAGAAAGCAAGCAACTTCAGCAGGCGGGGAAGACCTTTTCGTCTGAGCGATTAAACGATAAGCGGGCTGTCCCCTACTTTTTGCTTCATCTCTCGGATCGACACCAAATCGCCCACCTTTTGAAGATCTCGAAATGATTACTGCTCTGATATACGTGAAGAGCGAAATTCCTTGATTGACGACCTCATGCATTTAATGCATTTATGAATAAATTTGTTGAAGTCTTCGTCTTCTCCAAGCGGATCTTTTGAAATGCACACACTTTAAATCGCCATTGAAGGCTGGATCAAAGAGACAAGCATGCAGAATCAATCGAACACTTAAAGAATTGCTCACGAATCTACACAACTCCAAGTCTTTCGGTTCGGTGCATTCAATAGATCCTCAACCAGATCTAGAAGTCTCGTCAACAACAAGAAGCGCTCTTCATCATTTATTGTTTTATTCTTCTTGTTGTTAACTTCCATTAACTATATACTTGCAATTAAATATCTTGTATTCTGAGATATTTAATTCCCTAGACAAACACAAGTCAATATTTTGTACACGATCCATTAGGGATATTCTTTGTAATTGATCTAAGTGGAAAACATAGTGCACAATTTAAATCCAAGGTTAATTGGCTGCCTTGGTGGTGGGCGTAGCACTCATTATAGTGTGAACCATCCCAAAATACTTGTGTTATTTCCTTCTATTTGTCTATTACTTGAGCTGCCTAGTTTCATTGTTTATATTATCCATTTAATGAGAACTTAGTAATGTCACGTAAAAGGTCTAGGTAGTCCTTATCGGCAGACACAGGAACAATTTTCTTGAAGGTCTTCGCTACTTGATTCTTTTCATAGATTGCAAGTAACTTTCAAGAAACTTACTTTAAAAGTTTTAAAGTGTTAATAAGCTATTCAACCCCCTTCTAGCTTATTATTGTGCTCATTGGGACCCACAATTGGTATCGAGCCTTACTCTTGAAAACAAGTTTTCCAAGATTAAACTCTTGAGAGATACGACATAATGGCACAAACACACTATATCTTTGCCTACATCTAATGCTAACCACGTCCCAATATTGGGCGAAGGTCATTTTGATGTATGGAAGGATAAAGTAATGAGATTCATGAACTCTATTGACAACAGGTTATGGAAATGTGTCACTGCGAGGTCAACATGTACCAATGAAGGCAAATCTTCTAGCCTCCATCGGGGGAACCTGCGAAGTTCCAAAAAGAAGAATCGAGAATGGACGAGAGGGGCGATAGAAAGGTAGAACTTGGCAAAGCAATCAACATAATCACCCGACTCTCTGAACGCAAGCACATACCGGTAGTGATTCGATGTACAAGCTGCTAAAAGAGATGTGGGAAGCTCTTGTAGAATACTTGGAAGGAGACCAAGACACAAGAGACAGAGAAAATATACATACATCGGCCAGTTTGATTCTTTCAAAAGGATCTAAGGAAACCTTGAGACAAGCATACGATCGATTCGGTGAGGTAATAAATAGTTGCTTTTCTCTTGGTAAGCGATATGACAAAAAGGAAATGAACATGAGGTTTCTAGGCTCTCAGGTAGCTTATGGCATGTGAAGACCACGGTATGAAAGAATCTAAGAACTTAAGCGAGATGACTCTTCGTAGTCTCTACGCAAGTTTAAAGGTTTATGAACTTGAAGTTAATCAAGCTCTAGAGCAAGACAAACGATTCGAGAGCGTGTCTTCCCCGACCATGGTCGAAGAAATCATTGTTGAAAACAAACCTTCTTTCTTCTGTGAAAATGATTTTTTATCGATGAACAATTTGCTATGTTTGTTAAAAGATTTCAAAAATTTGCAAAATATGGAAGAAAGAACACTCTGACAACCTTTGGAAGATTGGTGAAAGCTCATCTAAGGAAGAGCTTGTGTGTTATAATTGTAGAAAACACGGTCATTTGCCTCAAAATGTCTAAGCCAAAATTTGAAACATCACAGAAACCCTCGTTGAAAATTTCAAAAACAAAAGGTATGTTGGTGAAGACATAGAAGATAAACAGGTTGCTACATGGTTTGGCCCGATTGAGAAGAGGAGGAAGAGGATTGTGAGCAAGCTAACATATGCTTAATAGCTCATGATTCATGTCCTACCTATGACTCTGAAAATGAAGTTGTAGTTTCACCAAGTCCTTTGGACAAAAATGAAACCAGTGATAGCTTGATGGGAAGAACTTCTCAAGGATAATCGGGATATGCTTGAAGAATTTAATTCCTTTAGAGTAGCCTATGTTAAGCGGCAAAGCGTGAGAAACTCACAGTGAGAAATCTTTGATGGCGGTGAGATTCAAACTCTCAATAGCGTCAACAAGAGAAAGTATCAAGCGAAGGAAGAAAACAAATTTCTCATGACAAAATTGATTGTTAATGCATTGAGCACATCAAAGGACTTGACCTAGAGAAAATTGCCTTGCAAAGACAATTGACTCTGGAATAACTCGAGGATGCATTTGAAGAAATCCTTACAAGCCAAAAATCTAGCAATGATAAAACAGGCATAGGATATTCGAGATGTGTCTCTTCAGACAATCTCTTATCAAAGAGAATTGAATCCTCTGCTAATGATATATCTTTCTCTAAATAGACATTTGGAAATATGAGGAAGCAAGGCCTTGGTTATTCGAGTGTTCCTTATGTTTACCACAAAGCTCGAGAAAGGAAAAGCCAAAATGTGATTCAAATGAGAAACTTTGAGAAGGTAGCGGTGAAAGTGAGATCTCTAGGCAACGACTATGCTAAGGCAAGAGTCTACTAAGAGACCTACTAAACTCTAGGTAACTATCAAGTTTGTCTATGAAGCAGCAAAGGCTGCTACTGTTGAAGGTAAACTTAAAAGGTATTCTCAGAATCCTCCTGAAAAGGTATTCAACAGAAAGCTAAAGCTAGAAGCATTTGGTAACCTACCTAGGAAGAGTCGAAAGAAACCAATTAAGTCTCACAGATCAACAAGCAAGGCGAACCAGAAAATGAATGTCAAGAAAAGGAATGATCATAAGCACTCTTCGGTTGAAGACTCTAACGAGTTCTCTATGGTCTTTCCATTTATGTCATTCTTGCCATTGCCATATCGGCACGGAGATACTGCTAAGGTTCACCCAGATCAGAGACCTAGTTCTCTGAGGTCAAGCGGTATGGGTTGCAGGGTTGCTAATCCTTAGGACCCATATAAAGGGTACCTTGTTTTGCTTTAACTCTTTTGAAATGCTTCATGGCTATAGAATCGAGAAAATAAAGACATGCACCTAGGCGGTGGGTGATTCAAGACACGAAGTCTTCTTCAGAATATATAGGCTGAGCAAAAGGACCCACGATTATTTTCGGAGACAATGCAAGAGGAAAGACAATTGGATATGGCTCGATTACTAGAGGAAGTCTCTCCATCAACAAAGTTTCTCTAGTAAGTGGTTTAAAGCACAATCTTACGAGCATATCACAGTGCGACAAAGGACTTCTATGCCAATTCAACTCCAACGGTGCCCATCGAGCCGGTGAATCATGCTCCAATCTTGGCCAGGCAATAGACAAGAAGCGTCTATGTCGTGGACTTAAATCTTCTAGGGAGATTCTCAAACACGTGTCTAGTAGCCAACAATGTTCGTGACAACAGTGGCTATAGGCACAGGCCTCGATCACCTCGACTTCAAGCACCTCTCAAGCTCTCAAAAATGGGCTTGTCAAGGTCTACCTACGGTGTGCAGCGATCATGACGAAGTTGTAAAGCTTGTCAACTAGGAAAACTTTCCAGTCTTCCTTGAAAAAAAGTCATTTTATCAACAAAGCAGACCTCTTCACACGCATATGGATCTCTTTGGACCTATTACAACGGCCCGATATTGAGGAGACAAGTACACAACTTGTAGTAGTTGATGACTACTCAGATTCACTTGGATTGAAACTATGACATCTAAAGATGAAAGCGTATGATCTAGTCACTTGCACTTTTTAGAAGACTTCAAACTCAAAAGCTTGAAGACATTTGTGACATAAGATCGGAACAACGACGCGAATTCAAAACAATGGTGTAGAAAATGCTTGCGATGACCATGGGATCGGCCACCTTCTCTGCCGCCGGTACTCCTCAACAAAATGGTGTAGGCGAGCGGAAGAGCACGAGAACAGATTGAAGCGGCTAGAACAATCTTTGTGAAAGCTAAACTTCGAAATATTTACAGGCGAGGCAGTCAATCTTGCTTGCTTTACAAAATAGATCCCTGGTAAACAAGTTTCATAATAAAACTCCATATGAAATATGGAGGAGATCCCAAACATTGGTTTCTTAAAATCTTCGGCTGTATGTTTTTATTCTTTACAATGGAAAAGAATATAGAGGAAAATTTGATCAAAAGGAGACGAAGGAGGAATTTTTACGGGGTATTCCAAACATTCAAAAGCATTCGCATATTCGGTAAATCTAACCTAAAATCTTAGAATATGTATGTTTCTTTTGATGAATATGACTTGTTAGAGCCTAGAATGGCTCGAGCGTTGCTAATGATTCGATAATGATGAGCAGTACAAATAAAGCATCTACTTCCAATCCTTATCGAGCGGCAGCTGCAGATCCCGATATCGGTAACCCTTCGGTAGAAGAGACCTCTAGATAAGATATGACTCGCTCTGTGAACCCATCTCTTACGTTTTACCCAAGCACCTTTCTGAGATCTCTCATCCTTCTTGTTCAGGAAAATGAAAGTTTTGAAGACTCTATTTCTTACGACGATTTTGGTGAATCTCTTCTCAATCAACTCCGGAATTCTAAAGGGAAGAATCCACGGAAGTGATCTTCCTCAAGCTTATTGAAGCAAGAGATCATCCCATTTCTCAAATAATTGGTGATCTCGGCTTCGAAGTTAAAATGCAGAAATAAGGTTCGAGAACTTTGTTTGCCTATGCATTTGTATCGGAACTCGAACCAAAGAAGATTGATGAAGCTATCGAAGATCATAAGCTGGATTGAAGCTATGCAAGAAGAAATTTGAACCGGTTTGAAAGATGCGGAGTGTGGAGCTTAGTTCGAAGCCAGGGCTGAATCCGGTCGGCACCAAGTAGGTATTCGAGAAATAAAGAGATGAAGATGGAAATGTCACGAAACAAAGCTAGACTAGTTGCTCGAGGGGCTACCGACAGGGAAGAAGGAATTGACTTTGATGAAAGCATTTTGCTCTGTTGCTTTAGACTAGAAGCAATCGAGAATCTTTCTAGCTTATGCCTCGTTCATGAACTTCAAAGTGTATCGGATGGATGTTAGAGTGCCTTTAAAATGGTGATCTTCAAGCGTAT
>CM028377.1:179457492-179481014 GCA_013146195.2 Codonopsis lanceolata
AATCAATTTCAATTGATGAAATTGATTTTCACAATGATAGAGTATATTTAGCGACGAAGAAGTGAATTAATCGATCCTCCGAGACCATGTTAATTTCTATATGTGATGGATGTCGGACCACCACCATTAATGGTGGTGGTCGGAAGTAGAAAGGATCGTGCGCATGTAGGAGAGAGAGGAGTAAGCCGACAAGAGAGCGGGGAGAGAGGAAATAATATTAAGTAATTTGATTCAATATTTTCTCGATCCCTAATTACTCTATTACAACTATTTATATCTAGGGCCCAAATGGGCTTACAATTAACAAACAATCTAATGGGCCTTTTGGCCAAATATATCTTCAACAACAATATATATGTAGGAACATCTCCTTAATCATAAATAAATTAAGTTCATTCACGTAACAATTAACAAATATGCAAAAACAAATTTTAAACTATAGAGATATAAAAATCAAAAATAATAATACCGAATTGACGAAATGTGAATTATGATCAACGATGGATGTCTCAGACGATTGAAAGCTCAATCCATCTTTCAATCCATCAACTTCAAAACAATGCTGCGTTTTGGAGGTTTCGCGTGATCGATGCTCATTTGGATGGGGCTATAAACAAAAATGATTTTAAGTCATGAAATATAACAAATTTTAAGTTACCAAATCAAACAGAATCAATAACTCGTAATGTAGGGAATGGAAATTTAGCGAGCTTGAATATTTCACAATCATCCTCCACGGAAATTTTCTTCCGCACGTATACTATTTGGGACGACGTATTTATTCCTGCCGTTTGATTCAATTTACAAACAAAATCCCTAAACGTCCCACCTAAATAACTAAATACAATACCACTTAAAAGGTTAAGTTACGAAACGGCCCTCAATTGAATTTTGTTGGTGAAATAAACACTAATTTTGATAAAATATAGTTTGAGTTTTTAATTGAGGTTGTGCACATTCTTTATAATTTAAAATTTTATAAAATAGTGGTTCGATCCTAAGATAAATGTCTATATTACTTTGGACGTCCCAAAATAAATTCCTTCCCTTTTTAAATAAACGTTTTCATGTCAATTACTCACCATGTCTCAAAATTATTGTCTGCTTAATCCGACACACAAATTAAGAACAAATAATTAATTTAATTATTACTCCTCTGCTCCACTCAAAGAGTGAAAAGTTTAATTATTAAGAGATATATCAATATCATTAAAGTTAGTCGGAAATCCTTCAACGAAATGCGGTCTCCTCCCAAGCTCTTCAAAATTGAGTGTAACTCCTGGCTATTTAGATCACCACTGGCGGCGCTTATCGCCGTGGTGGAACTCATTAACTCTTTCAAATCAATGAAGTTGTCGCCATTGTTGGAGGAATGATGAACAAGGTTGAAGAATGCCTGACCACCACCATTCACAAGGTGGTGGCCGGAGGTGATAGAGAGAGAGGAAGAGCTTTAAGTTACGCCAAGGAGAAAGAGACGAGACAGATCTACAAGGGAAGTAACGAAAAATGGATTCGAGCTCTTATGGAGATCTTACCGTGGTCATTGCTATTTAACACAAAGAGACTTCTCGACTTATAGATTTCGATTTCTTATTTGATAGAAATTTTGGAAATCAATTTCGAATTGATGAAATTGATTTTCACAATGATCGAATATATTTAGCGGACGAAGAATTGACGAATCGATGCTCGAGACCATGTTAATTTCTCGTATGTGATGGATGTCCTGGGACCACCACCATTAATGGTGGTGGCCGGAAGTGAAGGAGAAAGGATCGTGCGTATGCAGGAAGGAGAGAGAGGAGTAAGCCACGACAAGAGAGCTGGAGAGAGGAAATAATATTAAGTAATTTGATTCAATATTTTCGATCCCTAATTACTCTATTACAACTATTTATACCTTGTCCCTTGTTGTTGTTCGGGTGTGTTTCCGACTTGTTTTGAGTTGGGTTAGACCTTAGAATGGTTGCCCATGAGTTTGGGACCATTTAGGACATGTTTAGACCAAGTTCTGTTGGTCGACCACAAGATTCGAGGGACATTGCAAAATGAACATAAGCTGCAGTCCGTGCGCCCAAGCACATGTGTGAGGCGCCCGCCAACATCTGGTTGTACCCTACGGAAATTTTTTCGCCGCTTTTTGTCGCTTTTTACGAATTTTATTCCTAAACAACTATTCAAAACCTTTTCTAAACCCCACCTAAACCTCCCTAACCCTCCTTACTTATGTCCTAACATCTCTAACTAGTTTTAAGGGTGGATTAAGAGAGCTCTAATGATCATTTAACCCACAAAAATCTGATTTTTAAGAGACCACAATGTCTTGACACTTGTCCCACTCACTTGTTGACCATTCTTAAGCCACAAATCAGTTGTAGAGACCTCATTTCTCTCCCTCACTCTCCAAGAACGAAATTCATCTTCTCTCAAGCTCTCCCATGGCTTCTTGAAGCTATCTTCTTCATCCTCCATGATTCTTCATTCATTTGCTCAAGCCACCTCCACAAGAAGTGAAGAACTTGAAGAGTAGATCATTTTCAACCGATTAGTTTTCTCATTTGCTTTCTTTGGTGTAGAATACAAGTAAGTTACTTATCTTCTTCTTCTTTTTAGTTCTCATTTACCCTAAGGAAACAAAGCTTATGATGTATGAGGTCAATGAGGACACATAATTGCTTCCTATGCCTTCTACTTGTATTTTGAAAATATGAACTTGCTAGGAGCATGTATAGGATGATTTCTTGCCTATGAAAGTTTATAATATTCTTTCATCTTGACTAATTGAGGTTTTGAACATGTTAGAAACATGTATTATATGTTTTGCTTGAATAAGTGCAATATGTGAATACCCTAATTTGAGCCTACATGATATGTTGTTATGCTATTATGTGTTCTATCCTATAAAATGAACTTAATGATGTATATGAATCACATTGCAATGCCTTGATGAATGTTTAACCTAGATGAACTTAGAAATGGTCTAGGTTGGGTTATGAAGCACATAGCTTCAATTTCTCCAAAATTGGGAATTTAGAGAAAAGACTCAACGGAGTCGACTCTAGGGAAGAATTGAACATGTTGAACTCTAATTTCAATCCCTACGAAGTTTGGACACCGTTTGATTGGGTTTACTTAATTATGAGCTTGGTTTAATTGTTTGCAACAAAGTTGTTATGAAAGATTGGTTTTGAGCAATTAATTGCCTTGACATGATTTATGGTAGAGATTTATAACCTACTTGGTCGGATGAGTTCGCTCTTGTCGAATTCGATCCTTAGTTGGTTTATGTCGAGTAAATATCTACTTATGCATCACATTGAGTCCATCTGGCATTATTTGGTTTGTTTATTAAGTCAGGGTGGGACGATGCATCGCCTTCACGAATTGAGAATTCGTGCTCGCTATGGATCGCCGCACTGACCTCACACACACCTCCGTTGTTGGCCGCAATGGGGAAGTAGCCCCTTTGTCGTATCAATACGCAAGGCATTGATCGCTATCTAAATCGAGTAGGTTCTCGATGAAAGTCGATGTAATCACGAGCATCGATGTGGCACAATCCAAGATTATAATAAAGTTTATTGCGGGGAGCTACTGAGCGGTCGTGACTATATCATATCCTACTTGTATGATTTATTTTACGCACTTACGTGAATAATGTGCTAAGTGCTATATGATGATCATGTACCATAATTGTGATAAACTCCATGCCATGACATGAACATGCATTTTTGGTAACTTACTAAGTCTTTCGACTTACCCTATTTGTTTGTTTTGTTTTCCTTAGATCCGAGCCGAGGAGACGGTTCACGCTAGATTCGCCATATCACGTTTGGTTGCTTGAGCTCAAGGTTGCTCCTTTGGGACTTTGGTAGTTAGTCTTTTGTTTTTTGGTAAGGGCGTTGGGAAGCAAGTCATCTAGACTTGACTTTGGGTTTTGTTGTGCTTGTAGTAAACTTGGTTACTAGATATTTATAATCTTTTGTATGTCGACTTATATGTCGAGCCTGTTTATATGTTAATGGTTCACTAAAGTTTCTTCCGCTAAAGCTCTTTTAAATATTATTGTTGTTGTTGTCTCCGGCATGTTGTGGTCGTTGAGGATATTATAAGCATGTGTCAAAATTGTAGGAGTAGTTGTTGGGTTCCGGCTGTAACGTCGCCGATGACTTGTTTATTTTAAGTTATTTTCCGGCCAAGTGTAGCCGAGTTGTTATATGTATGCGATGTTGCGCCACATGAATTTTATAATCCTACTTACGCATGCTTGTGTTATTGTCTATTTGGACGGCCGGGGATCTCGCATTGGGGTCGGGTCGGTATCCGGCTGAGATCGAGTTCCACCGAAATATCTTCAAAGAAGCATCATTTGGGTTTTAAGTATAAATATGGTTTGCAAGAAATCATCTGACAAACTATTGATTCTTGTATCAAAAATGGATTTACGCCTCACGGGAGCGTTGATTTGATTCATAAACATGATGGTTTTACTTTTCTGCTTCTTAGTGTTGGTGTTCAGGTTCGAATGAAGGCTTTGTTTAGATCGTGATGACACTGTCCTTAAGGAAATTATTGCCCCCACTATATTGTTGCTAAAACGTAAAACGTAAAATTTATATAATAAAATACTCAAAAATTTGCTAATAAAATTTATATAATACATCAAAACACACTTACTTTAGTCTTTAGTCTAACTTAAACAATTACAATTTACAAAGCAAAAATGCAAAAAAAAAAAAAAAAAAAAGTGCAAACAATTTACATGACTTGTTGTAAACTTGTATTCCCTCCGTCCCTAAATTATCGTCCTCCTTTCCTTTTTCGTCCGTCCCAAAATAATTGTCCACTTTGAAACTTACCTTTTTAGAACATCACTTTTACCACTTTATCCTTACTTTTTCACCCTACTTTAATTATGGGTCACATACATATGAGCTTTAAAGGAAACTACACATTAAACCAATATTAATAATCCAATCAAATAGGTTTTCTTAAACGGTGTGCCGAATCAACCAGGATAATAAATTAGGGACGGAGGGAGTAATAAATATGAAACATAATTATGAAAGATTTTAAGTGTAGTTAGAGAGCTGAGAGGACGAGAGGCACAGTACACGCCACCCACTCCCACTGAACACGTACCAAATACCAGTCTGACCCACGGCCACAGCCTTAGAGTACTCTTGTCCCCTTTAACAGGTGATCATTTCATTTTTAAATGATGAAGAAGGCCAACTATGACCTTTTAACAGAACTTGGAAATTGGTTGGTCATACTGATTCATGAGATCCTTAACTGTTTCCCATATTAATTATCTGCTGTGAATTCAAGAATCGGTTCAGTTGCCACCGTTCATATAGAAGACATATGTAGCGCCCACATATTCCTTATGGAGCATCCTTTGGCAATTAATGGTCGATATATCTGCAGACTGCAGTACCCAGAGTTGTGCAATGCCTGAATTGGTTCTTCGCCTTGCTCAGGAGTATCCTTGTTCCAATTGACAAAGGTAGTTGTTTCAAGCTAAAAACTTTGTCAACCTCTTTTAAGGATCCTCATGTTTTGTTTTCGTTCGGACATTTAAGGAAGAACGAGGATCGGTTCCACCGAAATATCTTCAAAGAAGGCATCGGTTTGGGTTTTAAGTATAAATATGGTTTGCAAGAAATCATACAGCAAACTATTGATTACTGTATCAAAAATGGATTTCTGCCTCACGGGAAGCGTGATTTGATTCATAAACATGATGGTTTTACTTTTCTGCTTCTTAGTGTTGGTGTTCAGGTTCGAATGAAGGCTTTGTTTAGATCGTGATGACACTGTCCTTAAGGAAATTATTGCCCCCACTATATTGTTGCTAAAACGTAAAACGTAAAATTTATATAATAAAATACTCAAAAATTTGCTAATAAAATTTATATAATACATCAAAACACACTTACATTAGTCTTTAGTCTAACTTAAACAATTACAATTTACAAAGCAAAAATGCAAAAAAAAAAAAAAAAAAAGTGCAAACAATTTACATGACTTGTTGTAAACTTGTATTCCCTCCGTCCCTAAATTATCGTCCTCCTTTCCTTTTTCGTCCGTCCCAAAATAATTGTCCACTTTGAAACTTACCTTTTTAGAACATCACTTTTACCACTTTATCCTTACTTTTTCACCCTACTTTAATTATGGGTCACATACATATGAGCTTTAAAGGAAACTACACATTAAACCAATATTAATAATCCAATCAAATAGGTTTTCTTAAACGTTGTGCCGAATCAACCAGGATAATAAATTAGGGACGGAGGGAGTAATAAATATGAAACATAATTATGAAAGATTTTAAGTGTAGTTAGAGGCGAGAGGACGAGAGGCACAGTAGATGCCACCCACTCCCACTGAACACGTACCAAATACCAGTCTGACCCACGGCCACAGCCTTAGAGTACTCTTGTCCCCTTTAACAGGTGATCATTTCATTTTTAAATGATGAAGAAGGCCAACTATGACCTTTTAACAGAACTTGGAAATTGGTTGGTCATACTGATTCATGAGATCCTGAGCTGTTTCCCATATTAATTATCTGCTGTGAATTCAAGAATCGGTTCAGTTGCCACCGTTCATATAGAAGACATATGTAGCGCCCACATATTCCTTATGGAGCATCCTTTGGCAATTAATGGTCGATATATCTGCAGACTGCAGTACCCAGAGTTGTGCAATGCCTGAATTGGTTCTTCGCGTTGCTCAGGAGTATCCTTGCTCCAATTTACAGAGGTAGTTGTTTCAAGCTAAAAACTTTGTCAACCTCTTTTAAGGATCCTCATGTTTTGTTTTCTGACGTTCAGACCCGTTAAGGAAGAACAGGGATCAGTTCCACCCGAAATATCTTCAAAGAAGCTGTCAGATTTGGGTTTTAAGTATAAATATGGTTTGCAAGAAATCATACAGCAAACTATTGATTACTGTATCAAAAATGGATTTCTGCCTCACGGGAAGCAGTGATTTGATTCATAAACATGATGGTTTTACTTTTCTGCTTCTTAGTGTTGGTGTTCAGGTTCGAATGAAGGCTTTGTTTAGATCGTGATGACACTGTCCTTAAGGAAATTATTGCCCCCACTATATTGTTGCTAAAACGTAAAACGTAAAATTTATATAATAAAATACTCAAAAATTTGCTAATAAAATTTATATAATACATCAAAACACACTTACATTAGTCTTTAGTCTAACTTAAACAATTACAATTTACAAAGCAAAAATGCAAAAAAAAAAAAAAAAGTGCAAACAATTTACATGACTTGTTGTAAACTTGTATTCCCTCCGTCCCTAAATTATCGTCCTCCTTTCCTTTTTCGTCCGTCCCAAAATAATTGTCCACTTTGAAACTTACCTTTTAGAACATCACTTTTACCACTTTATCCTTACTTTTTCACCCTACTTTAATTATGGGTCACATACATATGAGCTTTAAAAGGAAACTACACATTAAACCAATATTAATAATCCAATCAAATAGGTTTTCTTAAACGGTGTGCCGAATCAACCAGGATAATAAATTAGGGACGGAGGGAGTAATAAATATGAAACATAATTATGAAAGATTTTAAGTGTAGTTAGAGAGCTGAGAGGACGAGAGGCACAGTACATACCACCCACTCCCACTTGAACACGTACCAAATACCAGTCTGACCCACGGCCACAGCCTTAGAGTACTCTTGTCCCCTTTAACAGGTGATCATTTCATTTTTAAATGATGAAGAAGGCCAACTATGACCTTTTAACAGAACTTGGAAATTGGTTGGTCATACTGATTCATGAGATCCTGAACTGTTTCCCATATTAATTATCTGTTGTGAATTCAAGAATCGGTTCAGTTGCCACCGTTCATATAGAAGACATATGTAGCGCCCACATATTCCTTATGGAGCATCCTTTGGCAATTAATGGTCGATATATCTGCAGACTGCAGTACCCAGAGTTGTGCAATGCCTGAATTGGTTCTTCGCGTTGCTCAGGAGTATCCTTGCTCCAATTTACAAAGGTAGTTGTTTCAAGCTAAAAACTTTGTCAACCTCTTTTAAGGATCCTCATGTTTTGTTTTCTGACATTCAGACCCGTTAAGGAAGAACAGGGATCAGTTCCACCCGAAATATCTTCAAAGAAGCTGTCAGTTTTGGGTTTTAAGTATAAATATGGTTTGCAAGAAATCATACAGCAAACTATTGATTACTGTATCAAAAATGGATTTCTGCCTCACGGGAAGCAGTGATTTGATTCATAAACATGATGGTTTTACTTTTCTGCTTCTTAGTGTTGGTGTTCAGGTTCGAATGAAGGCTTTGTTTAGATCGTGATGACACTGTCCTTAAGGAAATTATTGCCCCCACTATATTGTTGCTAAAACGTAAAACGTAAAATTTATATAATAAAATACTCAAAAATTTGCTAATAAAATTTATATAATACATCAAAACACACTTACTTTAGTCTTTAGTCTAACTTAAACAATTACAATTTACAAAGCAAAAATGCAAAAAAAAAAAAAGTGCAAACAATTTACATGACTTGTTGTAAACTTGTATTCCCTCCGTCCCTAAATTATCGTCCTCCTTTCCTTTTTCGTCCGTCCCAAAATAATTGTCCACTTTGAAACTTACCTTTTTAGAACATCACTTTTACCACTTTATCCTTACTTTTTCACCCTACTTTAATTATGGGTCACATACATATGAGCTTTAAAGGAAACTACACATTAAACCAATATTAATAATCCAATCAAATAGGTTTTCTTAAACGTTGTGCCGAATCAACCAGGATAATAAATTAGGGACGGAGGGAGTAATAAATATGAAACATAATTATGAAAGATTTTAAGTGTAGTTAGAGAGCTGAGAGGACGAGAGGCACGCCACCCACTCCCACTGAACACGTACCAAATACCAGTCTGACCCACGGCCACAGCCTTAGAGTACTCTTGTCCCCTTTAACAGGTGATCATTTCATTTTTAAATGATGAAGAAGGCCAACTATGACCTTTTAACAGAACTTGGAAATTGGTTGGTCATACTGATTCATGAGATCCTGAACTGTTTCCCATATTAATTATCTGCTGTGAATTCAAGAATCGGTTCAGTTGCCACCGTTCATATAGAAGACATATGTAGCGCCCACATATTCCTTATGGAGCATCCTTTGGCAATTAATGGTCGATATATCTGCAGACTGCAGTACCCAGAGTTGTGCAATGCCTGAATTGGTTCTTCGCGTTGCTAAGGAGTATCCTTGCTCCAATTTACAGAGGTAGTTGTTTCAAGCCAAAAACCTTGTCAACCTCTTTTAAGGATCCTCATGTTTTGTTTTCTGACGTTCAGGCCCGTTAAGGAAGAAGAGGGATCAGTTCCACCTGAAATATCTTCAAAGAAGCTGTCAGATTTGGGTTTTAAGTATAAATATGGGTTGCAAGAAATCATACAACAAACTATTGATTACTGTATCAAAAATGGATTTCTGCCTCACGGGAAGCAGTGATTTTATTCATAAACATGATGGTGTAGACACCCCAATTTCGTACCCCTGGTATGTGACTGGAATAAAATATCAAGAACTGTTGAAACATTAACAAATGTCAAGTTACAGGGTCGAAAATGCAAAAGGAAAAAGTAGGATGCGCGAAACAGTGAACTAAAGGGGGGGAAAGTGCAAAAAGTTGAAAGATAAAAGCCTTAATGGTGCCGCGCCAAGGCCCCTTGGTGCCGCACCAAGGGTCTCCTTGGCGGCACCATGCTTTCCACTGTTCATCTCTCTCAGATTGAAAAAGTACAACTCCTGAAGCGCAAGGTACAAGTTGTTGATGCACGGAGAAGAAACCAAAGAATTCCCAGCGTGTCCTCAGCCTTCAGTATAAATAGAGACCCCCGGCCTCTCATTTTAGCTGTTCAATTCCTCCGCGATTTTTAGATCGCAGCGAAGCTCTGCTTCGTTCCTTTGATAAATATTAGTACGAGAGGTGCGAGATTGGTGAGTGGAAGCCCCTTGTAACGCCCCGTATTCTTGCATGTGCATTGTATGCTTGTCTTCATACTTTCTTGATTGATTGTGAGCATGTTTACTTAGTATAGATATGTCTTAGAAACATTCATAAGTCATTCATGAAGCCCATAACATGTTTAGAATCACATAAACTTGTTTGTTGAATCGCTGGTTTGATCGCTTTGATTTTGGCCTTAGCGTTTCCCCTCGTTGCTCGTATTTGCTTCTATTTCGTCGTACGATGTGTTCGTTGAGTTCTTGGCCTTATATTCAGGTCTTAACCATGTTTAAACAAGTCTTTTTCATGTCCAAGATATCCTAGTTTGATGTGTGTTTGATTATTTGGACGGCACGACTCGGGATCCCGCATTGGGGTCCGGGTCGGGTCGTCACAGTTGGTATCAGAGCCATAGGTTAGCTGTCGGCCAGGATAGGTTCCATGGCCTAGTTGGGTTGGTTATTTGTGTGTTGATTTTAACGTCGAGTGAATTCTTGTAGAGTCCGATGGATAATCCCGGAGAGGTAGACCAGGAGAGTTCGGTTGAACTTTGAAGTAGAGGTACCGCCGCTGAGAATCCGGTAGGACCGGATATGGCTGAATTACATCGCAGTTATTGGCTTTTCTGGCTTGGGCAGGCCGGGGAGGTCGAGGAGGCACACCACCACCACCTCCACCACCGAGACCAAGGACTGACACCACTCTCCTAGAGAGATTCCTTAAGTTGAAGCCTAGTGCATTTCTTGGGGAGCCGAACCCTAGGGAGGCTGAGTTATGGATGGAGGAAATGATCAAAGTATTGTCCATGTTGGGGTGTACCGACGAAGAAAGAGTTATGCGGACAATCGAAGACGAGATCTTGAGTTCCAAGTGGGAGACTACGTGTTTTTGAAGGTAACACCGAGGAGAGGTACTAAGAGATTCGGCAAGAAAGGGAAGTTTACACCGAGGTACATTGGCCCGTTCGAGATTCTTGAGAGAGTTGGGTCCTTGGCATATCGTATTGCATTGCCACCTTCACTTTCGGAGACTCATAATGTATTCCATGTTTCCATGTTGCGAAAGTATCTGAAGGATGAGTCCCATGTACTTGAGTATGAGGAGATAACGTTTGAGCCGGATATGTCTTACGTTGAAAAGCCCGTGAAGATTTTGGATACCAAGGAGCAAGTGCTACGAACCAAGAGGATTCCCTTAGTCAAAGTCCTTTGGAAGAATCACAACATTGAGGAAGCGACTTGGGAAACGGAAGCGGAGATGCGCGAGAAGCATCCACATTTGTTTGACGGACTTGGTAAGAATTTAGGGACTAAATTCCTAAAGGAGGGGAGAGTGAAACGCCCCGTATTCTTGCATGTGCATTGTATGCTTGTCTTCATACTTTCTTGATTGATTGTGAGCATGTTTACTTAGTATAGATATGTCTTAGAAACATTCATAAGTCATTCATGAAGCCCATAACATGTTTAGAATCACATAAACTTGTTTGTTGAATCGCCGGTTTGATTGCTTTGATTTTGGCCTTAGCGTTTCCCCTCGTTGCTCGTATTTGCTTCTATTTCGTCGTACGATGTGTTCGTTGAGTTCTTGGCCTTATATTCAGGTCTTAACCATGTTTAAACAAGTCTTTTTCATGTCCAAGATATCCTAGTTTGATTGGTGTTTGATTGTAGTTTGATTCGTTGATCATTCGTCGCGTGATTCAAGCCTTGTTCTATCTTGTTCCGGGTGTTGTTCGGGTGCGTTTCCGACTTGTTTTGAGTTGGGTTAGACCTTAGAATGGTTGCCCATAAGTTTGGGACAATTTAGGACAAGTTTAGACCAAGTTTTGGAGGTTCAGAGGCCCAGGCGCCCGCCTGGCACCTTGTGAGGCGCCCGCCTCAAATGCTGGGAGCAACTGCTAAATAATCTGAACTTGGAGGCAGCCTCAGAGGTTGAGGCGCCCGCCTGGGAGAGGCTGAGGCGCCCGCCTCAACATGCTGGTGCACTACGAGATTTTTTCCCCTGTTTTGGTATTGGACGACTTATACACCCTAACCCCTTATCTAAACCTATCCTAAACCTCCCTAACCCTTCTCACTTAAGTCCTAACATCCCTAACTAGTTGTAATGATGGATTAAGAGTGCATTAGTGACCAATTAAGCCACAAAATCAGATTTGAAAGGGACCACATTGGCTTGACACTTGTCCCACTCAACCTTTGACCCCTTATAAGCCACAAATCAGCCTCTTGCCTTTTCATTTGCTAAGAGTTCTTCCAAAAACGTGAGAGAGTGTTCTTGAGAGTTCTCCCATGGCTTCTTGAAGCTCTCATCTCCATCTTCCCTCATCCAATCTCCATTTGCCCAAGACTCCTTCATCAAAGGTGTAGAGCTCAAAGAGTAGAGCATTTCCATCCGAACGATTTTCTACTTTGCTTTCTTTGGTGTAGAACTTGTAAGTTACTTTCTTCTTCTTCTTCTTTTAGTTCTCATTGACCCTAAGGAAACAAAGCCTATGGTGGTTGAGGTCAATGAGGACACTTATATGCTTCCTATGCTATCTTCTTGTATTTTAAAATTATGAGCTTACTAGGAGCATGATTAGGTTGATTTCTTACCTATGAATGTTTATAATACTCTTCCATCTTGTCTATTTAAGGTTTTGAACATGTTAGAAACATGTATTGTACTTGTGATGGAAGTGTTGATATATGTGAATGCCCTAGTTTATGCCTTCATGAAATGTTGTGAAGTTGTTATGTGTACTATCCTCGATATTGGACTCTATGATGAACATGGATCACATTATAATGCCTTGGTGAATTTACAACCTTGTTGAACCTAGAAATGACCTAAGTTGGGTTATGAAGCACATAGCTTCAATTTCTCCAAAATTGGGAATTTAGAGAAAAGACTCAACGGAGTCGACTCTAGGGAAGATTTGAACATGTTGAACCCTAATTTCAATCCCTACGAAGTTTGGACACCGTTTGATTTGGTTTACTCAAGTATGAGCTTGGTTTAATTGTTTATAACAAGTTGTTATGAAAGGTTGGTTTTGTGCAATTTATTGCCTTGACATGTTTTTATGGTAGAGATTAATACCCTACTTGGTTGATCGAGTTCGCTCTTGTCGAATTCGATTCTTAATTGGTTTAAGTCAAGTAAATATCTACTTGTGCATCACATTGAGTCCAGCTGGCATTATTTGGTTTGTTTATTAAGTCAGGGTGGGACGATGCATCGCCTTCACGAATTATGGGATTCGTGTTCGCTATGGATCGCCGCACCTGGGACCTCACACACACCTCCATTGTTGGCCGCAATGGGGAAGTAGCCCCTTTGCCGTATCAATACGTGCCGCATTGGCTTGCTATCTAGATCGAGTGGTACTTGATGAAAGTCGATGCAATCACAGAGCATCGATGTTGCACGATAAAGTATAATAAAGTTTATTGCAGGAGCTACGAAGCGGCCGTGACTATATCATATCCTACTTGTATGATTTATTTTTCCCGCACTTATGTGATTAATGTGCTAAGTGCTATATGATGATCATGTTCCATAATTGAGTTAAATGTCATGCTATAACATGAACATGCATTGTAGTAACTTACTAAGTCTTTCGACTTACCCTATTTGTTTGTTTTGTTTCCTTAGATACAAGCCGAGGAGACGTTCCGTGATAGACTCGCTTATTCGCTTGATCGTTTGTGAGCAAGGTTGCTCTTTTGGACTTTGTTATTAGTCTTTTATTTGGCAAGGACGTTGGGAAGCAAGTCATGTAGACTTGTCTTGGGAATTTTGTTGTTGTAGTTAACTTATGGTTTAACACTTGTAATCTTTTGTATGCCGACTTATAAGTCGAGCCTGTTTATATGTTTATGGTTCGCTACAGTTTCTTCCGCTAAAGCTCGTTTAATTATTATTGTTGTTGTTGTCTCCGGCATGTTGTGGCCGTTGAGGTTTTATAAGCATGTGTTAATATTGTAGGAGTAGTTGTTGGGTTCCGGCTGTAACGTCGCCGATGACTTGTTTATTTTTAGGTTGTTTTTCCGGCCAAGTGTAGCCGAGTTGTTATTCGTATGCGATGTTGCGCCACATGAATTTTATAATCCTACTTGTGCATGCTTGTGTATCTTGTCTATTTGGACGGCACGACTCGGGATCTCGCATTGGGGTCCGGGTCAGGTCGTCACACCCCTAGAGTCTCCAAACCCCGTCCAAACTCTGCCAAAATAAAAACTCATAGGTTATAAGTGATCCCTAGCCTAGTTGTTAGGTTTCCACCTCATTTCCCCGGCCCAAAAATCCCAAAGTAAGCCGTTACTCTGTCCGAGTAACGAGCTGAAAAACACCCTCTATAAGCCGTTATTCCACCCAACCAAAAAGGCCAAAACCACAAAAACTAAGCCGTCATTCCGCCCGACCAAATAAACCAAAACTACCACATATAAGCCGTCACTCTGCCCAAATCAAAACAACAAACACACAACAAACAACAATAAAAGTCTCCCTCTCCCGAGAAGGACAGAGCGAGCACACCGCCGCTCTAAAAGGTAACAGCCTTTAAGGGCGTTTTTATTTATTTATTTATTTACTTTTCAGTTCATTTATTATTTAAAGTTGTATTTAAAATCCGGCACAATGTAGCCAATATAAGCCGTTGTGCTGCCCGAATTAGATTAGGAAATATTATGTAAAAGAGCTGTTATAATGGCCAAATATTCTTAAATATGTTTGTAATTATTGGAAGGAGACGGCTGCGAGTCCGTAAATAATGTAGCCACGAATGTATCTGTTTAAATTTTCCTTGTCATTATAATACCTTATTTATTTGCTAAATAAATGTGACAATAAGCATACTTCAGTCAAAAACCATTTTCGAGACCGAAAGGGCGAGTTGGGTGCCTAGCACCTTCCCAACTTGTAACTTAGCCTCCGAACCCGCTTTTTAAAATCTCTTGTTTTCTTTTTCTGGTTTTTCTTTATTTTTGCCTTAAAATAAAGATGGCGACTCTAAAACTTTCAGATCCAGTGGGGCCTCGCAACATTCTCTCTTTGCACTTTCTTGTTCTCCCCTAAAAAAGGGAGATACGGGAATGGAGGGGTGATGCATTCCCATATCTTGGTATCCCCTAAACAAGGGATAACTTGATGCGGGAAACCCATAGCGCCCATAGTGATTTGAACGGGCCATAAGGCTATTTTCAATAAATCCATAGTGGGGGCGTCGCAATATCCTTTCTTGCACTTCTCTGTTTTCCTCTAAAGAAAACAGGGGAGAATGAGAATGGAAGGATAATGCATTCCCATATCCTGTTATGCCTGAACAAGGGATAACTTGACATGGGAAACCATTAGTTCCCATTTTGGATACAAAATCCACTCAAGGCAACCGAGGCACATTCCAACGTGCTAATATAGACAAAGACTCCACTCGCACTTTGGATTTCGTCTTCCCTAAACAAGGGAGGGTGGAACGAGAGCGGTGTCCCCGCATCCACGCACGCCGCCACCCCCTATCCAGGGCGCGGCGCTGGTCGCACCGGGAACCTCACAAAGGTGGCGACTTTCTGGGGAGTTGTTTTATTTTAAATAAAATGGAGGGCTAGACTCGTAAAATAAAACTTTTTTGTTTTTATTTGTTTCTGGCTGCAATATGCTTGTCATATTAATTTACGCATTTGAATAAAGTGTTCCCATACCTGGTCGTGGCTATATTTGTGGATATGATCCTCCATCGGCGGCAGCAGCTTTCGTTCCGATAAGCATGGCATGTTCGAGTATAAAAAAATTCAAAAAAAAATATATATATATATATATATATATATATATATATATATATATATATATATATATATATATATATATATCAAAAAAAAATTCGAAAATTTAAAATATATTATATATATTACAAATAAATTCGGGCACACAACAAAAGAGGGCTTTACTTCGGCTCTATATTATTATTTATTTCATTCATTTTCTTTTTCATTTTATTCGTACATTTATACATATCTCATTCATTACGTCATTTTATTTTGGGGGCATAGGACCAAAATTTGTAATTAATAGGGATAGATAGTTTCCCCACTTTTCTTTCTATTTCTTAATGTGATGTGCTTGCTTGCTTGCGCTCAAACTAAAAAGCCGAGAAAATCCACACAAACAAAGAAGACATATTGTTTTTATTTTCTGTTTATATATCGTAAATAAATAAAGATTTTCTTGCTTTCTAGATACCACACACACACACATGCATATAGTTATATTCGACTGTTACCCTACACCATGGCCACCCTACATAAACCAACGCTAGAATGCATATAGATTCCCAAGACACTTCATTGATCGACGGTTTTGCATCTCAGAATTGTGAATCAGCCCTTGTCAATATATATATATATATATATATATATATATATATATATATATATATATATATATATATATATATATATAAAAAGAAAAGAATATACAAAAAAAAATATGCAAAGTTAGTAAAAAAAATGATAAAAAATAAATTGCGCAACAAAAAAACAAAAAATATATATATACTGGGTTGATTTATTATTCTTTGATGCTCGACCTAGACCATTTCGAATGGTGGATCTGGAAAGAGTATAGGCCCTTCACGGGACGATCCGGTCTGAAGTCGAAAGGCAGGTGGAATACGTTGGTCTATACTCGAGAAAGAATCCCTTGTTCGAGGAAAAAGTCTGAGACCGTCAAAATAAAGCAGGTGCTTATCGGTCAACCTGTAGGGAACAAAAACAAACAAATAAATAAAATATACTAATAAAGGCACGCTGTACTCCAAACCCAAAAGCCTTGACCAGCCTCTTGATACCTCCATAACCCATTTTCCTCGAAACCGGCCCGAACTTGGAAAGGCGAGAGATAGTACCTACGGCCGGTTGATCGGAAAGTAGTGCGTAAAACCGAAGAAAGTATCGATATCAGATCGAGACAAGGGCATAATCAATACGTAAAATACGCATCCAAGCACTATGGCAATGGATGAAGCGTCCGATATAGGGTGCAATTCAAGGGCTCCGGATATGCTCCGACTCCTAATGCAAGAGTGGCTAGACCGTAATTTGGTTGCATGAGATGAACGCTTGCTAAGCCAAATAGCAAGTCTTATACAAGGTCAAAAACCCAAAGTGGTGAGGTGAACTCTTCCCCTACCCCCAAGAAACATCAACATCCTACGTGCCTCCAAACCCAACTCCTCGGCCCAAACACTAACGTCAGGCGACCCTGCCCGAGGGTGGAACCGAGGGTCGGACCGCCCAAATAAGGAGGGAAACAATTGAACAATTAACATGTAAGGACTTAATTCAAGAAAACGACGTGACGCAACATTTGAGACGTAGCACGCCTCGGCACCAAAAGGCCGGTATTTTTAAAACCTTTCAAACTGATAAGCAGCTTAAGCAATAAAACCAAGTCATCGGCGACACTACATGCCTGCGGAACCCAAGCTAACGGTTTATGGACAAGAATTAAGTAAGAGCTAATAGCATGCTCAGCGGAAGACTAATACGTAGTGGCATATTAACAAGGTAACCAAAGCTCGGCTTACACAATGCCGACACAAAAGGAATTACAGGTACTACAAGTGATATAACTACAGTAGCTAACAAATGTTTCAAGATCAAGTTTTATACAAATACCCAAGCATAGTCTAATTGACTTGCTTTAACCCGTCGTCCTTACAAAATATAAAACAAGAGGAAGAGGACATCTAAACCACCTCTTCAAATATCAACGGCGGACCAAAAAGGGGCACAACGCACGAACACATCAAATTTCAACGAGCAGGACCTGTCTTGCTAGCATCTAAAGCAGTAAAGGGGAAAGGGTAAGCCATAAAGACTTGTAAGCTATCAATCATGCATGTCATGGCAATATGCAACATACAAGGCAAGATATCGTCACATAAGCATAGAGGTCATATATCCAAGATGCACATTGTTTCACATAGGTGCGCATAATTAAATCACATAGGATAAGGATATATGGAGAGCCGGCCGCTACGTAGTTCCTCGCATACAAGCGTTATACGGAATGTGCGGGTATCGAATGTGTGTAAGTACATCGATCTTCCGAGGAGATGCCCGGATAGACACCAATGATGCTCTTAAATGATTACGGGGGACCTACTTCCCCCAGCCCACAAGTGAGGCGTGTGAACAAAGACGGGTATGCCGGTGCCACCGACTCATGCAAATGCCAAGTAATGTTTACTTAACAAGATCTCAAGTAGTGAACGAGGTCGACAAGAGCGATCTCGTTCATGACAAGTAATTTATTCTCATCAATAACCAAGTAGGATTGAGTTCGATAAGAGCGAACTCACATGTCAATTAGGCATTCTATAATATGACATTCAAGATCAAGCATGGTAATCAATCCAAGTTCAAGAGTCTAGAATTATTATTCTTAGGGAAAACGTGTTTAGAACGTCGTAGGGATTGATCGGTGAGCCGGTATTGTTCAATGGCTCGCTAAACTTGACTCCGTTGAGTCGTCTCTAACAATTCATCCAATAGAGTTTAAATGCTAAATGCATCCTAAACCCTTTTCTAAGTTCTCGTATATGATAGTCTAGGTCATTAATCCTCTTAACAACCTTAGCCAAGAATTATCAATAATTCAAATTCAAGGGGACCTTAGAATCATTATTTCAAAGGTTCATAAATTGCAATGGTCCAAGAACATTAGTTATTCCTAGGAGGACATAGAACACAATTAATTCTAAGCATAGGACCCAATTCAATAGGATGAACAATTCATGGCATATGGAACCCTAGAAATCATAGTCTCCAAAAGTTGTCAAAATCCATTAGTCCAAGAACAATAGTTGTTCCTAAGGGGGCATAGAACACATTTAATTCTAGGCATAGGACTAAATTAACAAGGTGAACATATTATTCAAAATCTCAAAAGACCAAATCATCATCAATCATGGCATGGGCATGGTAGGAGCATGGGAATCATAAGAAGAGGGGGACATGGCATTTCTAGCATACAACCTAAGGGGAATCAATAGCTTACCTTACACCCAAGAAAAGATGGAATGAGCACAAACTATTCGGATGGAAACGTGCTCCTCGACGATAGCTTCACTTCGGTGGTCTCGGTTTGGCAATCGAAGGTCGGGAGCTCAATCTATGGAAGAAACACACACTAGTCTCACCTTTCTCTACACACACAAGACTTGGCAAGAGAGAGAAGAAGATGATCTGAAAATGGAGTTTTTAAGCTTGATTAAAACAATGGGAGGCTTTTATATTTTGCATGAAGTGGGTGGAATTCCACTTGTCACAAGGAGAGGGTGGCCAAATCCACTTGTCAAGAGGAGAGGGATCAAGGTTAGTGTTAATCTAACTTGATTAGGGTCTAATAGGTAGGATTAGAGTCAATTAGGATGGGGTTTTAAGTGCCAAAAGTCGGACATAGCGAGCAGGGGAAAAAATCCGTAGCGACATTGATGTTGAGGCGGGCGCTCGGCCTTCCCAAAGGCGGGCGCCCAACCTCTCAGGGCTTCTCAATTTTCAATTGCTCTCGGCCTTGATTGGGCGGGCGCCTCACTCGATGCGGGCGGGCGCTGGGCTTCTGGACCTCCAAAACTTGACTTAAACATGTCCTAAATGGTCCCAAACTTATGGGCAACCATTCTAGGGTCTAACACAACTCAAAACAAGTCAGAAACACACCCGAACAACACCCGGAACAAGGTAGGACAAGGCTCGAATCATGCGACGATTGGTTGATGAATCTAACACGAATCAAACGTCAATAAAACTAAGATAACTTGGGCATAGAAAAGGCTTGTTTAAACATGGTTATGACTTGAATACAAGGCCGGGAACTCAAAGAACACATCGCATGACGAAATACAAGCAATACGGAGGCGAGGAAATCGCTAAGGCCAAAACAAAGCAAGAAAGTTTCTAAACTTCCAACCAAGCTTACTATGATCAAGGTGAACGCTCTAGGTCATATATGAAAGACAATAGAACTCTAACAAGTCTTGGTTGAGTGCTAAACATGCTAAGGCAAACACTCAAAGTACAACGGCAAGGCAAGCAATGCATAGAAGGTATTCAAGCAACTAGGCACGTAATACTCTATTGTGAGCATGACATGGACAAATAGAAGTATCCAACATGTTAAGGCATAATACAAACATGTTATTAAGGCATAAAACAAGTAATGGGTTTGGGTTCTCACATCCTCCCCACTTAAAGGAATTTAGTCCCTAAATTCTACCTAGAGATCATCGAATAGGAAAGGGTATCTCTCTCTCATATCAAGCTCGGTCTCCCACGTGGCTTCCTCAATATCATGATTCTTCCACAAGACCTTCACTAATGGAATCTTCTTTGTTCTCAACACTTGTTCTTTCGTATCAGAATCCTCACAGGCTTCTCATCATAAGAAAGGTCAGGCTCAAAGTAATCTCATCATAAGTCGGGACATGCGACTCATCAGCAAGTACTTGCGTAGCATCGAGACATGAAAGGCGTCATGAACATCGATATAGAAGGTGGTAATGCTAGTAACCGATCGCCAAAGCTCAATCCTTTCTTGGATCAAATAGAATCTAGGTGAAAGTTTACCTTTCTTCCCAAATCGCTTAGTGCCGTTGGGCGTACTTTCAGAATCTGAGTCACCAACGCTGAAACTCTAAGTCACGTCTCGGGTTGTCCGCGTGGCTCACGTCTACTACAGGTTGTAAGCAATCTATCTCTAATCACGCTCTCGGCCATTGTTGTACCATCTCAGAACCCCAAGCTTAGCTAAATCCCGACAAATCGGTTGAGCGACACTTACATATAAAGCCTCATATGGCGCCATTTCAATACTAGGCAGTATGTTATTATATGCAAATTCACTACGGTGAAAAGAATCAACTACCTTTGAAATCCATGGCACAAACACATAGATCCTCCAATACCTGAATCAATCTCCAGTGTGAGTCGGCTGCGGGTGAAAAGCCGTACTAAAGTTTAACCGTACCCAAAGCCTCACACAGAGGATGCCAAAATCTAGAAGTGAACACGGGGTCTCTATCGAGAAACAATGCTGGGAATACCGTCAATCTCACGATATCACGGATATCTGTATTTGCTGACTCAAACTATCGTCATCGCAGGAATAAAATGTGAAGATTTGGTCAACCTCCATCTGACAACCCAAAGCATCAAAACCTCGGCGATGCATTGGCAATCTGTCACAAAATCCATGGTGATATGCTCCTTTCCACTCAGGTATCTCAGTGGTAAACCGGCGGGTCTCGGTGTTCGGCCTTAACTGTTGACATGTCAAACATCTAGATACATAATCTGCTATTTCTCTCTTCATCCCATTCCACAGCTGTCTCTTCAAGTCCTATACATTTTAGTACTCCACGGATGTATAGTATACTTGGCCTTGTGAGCCTGTCAAGAACCATCGCTTAACTCCATCGGTAGAAGGAACACAAACTCTACCTCGAAAAGTCAAATCCCATCGGTGTTCATAGCAAACTCCGGTGTCTTACCATCACCCAATCCATCAATAATCTTCTTCACTTCGAGAATCGGAAACTTGAGCCTTCTTAATCAACTCTCAAACGCGAGGCGTGCATGCACGCTAGCAAAGATAACCCTATGTTCACTCGCAATTTGGACTCCATTCTGGGACGTCCTCAAGCATCTTCCACTCCTCATCATCAAACAGAGACATATCGCCTTCTACTCAAGGCATCATAGCGACATTAGCTTTCCCGGATGGTATGAAATAATGCGATCATGATCCTTAAGTTTCTCCATCCATCGCCTCATGCATATTCGCTCCTTCGTGAGAAGAGATACTTCAAACTCTTATGATCGGTGAATATTTCAAACTTAGCCCCGTAAAGATAATGCTTCCACTTGTGAGCGCAAAGATAATAATTTGCCAACTCAAGGTCATGTGTATTGGGATAATGCGCTCGCCAAGGTGATAACTTCCTCGAAGCATAGGCAATAACTCTCCCATTACGCATAAATGCATGACTAGGCTTCTAGCGGCGCTATAAATCAGTTCTCAGAACCACTAGGCCATGCCAAAATAGGGCCGTAGTCAACCTCCTCTTCAACTCCAGAAAACTAAAACATCACTCCATATAAAAGTAGACTTCTTACGAGTCAAATTAGTCATCGGGAGTAGCGATCTTGAAAACCCCTCAGTGAACCTACGGTAATAACACGCCAAGCCCGAAACTACGGACCTCGGTTCTGCGTACTAGGCGTCTTCCACTAGTAATCGCCTCGACCTTGGATGGATCACCAGCGATACCATCTCTAGACACCGATGCCCTAGAAAGGAAACTTGTTCTAGCCGGAAGGCACACTTACTAAATTTATAAAGTTGCTTCTTCATGAGATAGAAAGAACTTCTCTCAAATGATTCGCATGTTCCTCTCGTGACTTGGAGTACACAAGAATGTCATCAATAAATACCACTACAAAGCAATCAAGATACTCATGAAAAACCACATTCATTAAGTCCATAAAAGCTGCGGGTGCGTTGGTCAAATCCAAGCGGCATCACAACAAACTCATAATGGCCCAGTAGCGGCGTGCGGAAGAACGTCTTCGGGACATCCTGCTCGAACCCTCAAGCGGTGATAGCCACTCCTCGAGTCAAACTTGGAATGAACAAGCGAACCAGAAGTTGATCAAAGAGATCATCAATGTGTGGCAAGGGATACCTATTTTGATAGTAGCACTGGTTCAGCCAGTCGATAGTCTATAGTAGTAAACTACCATCCTTCTTCCTCACAAACTTCTAGGTGCACCGAGGGGACACTCGGTTTAATGAACTCCTATCTAGAAGTTCCACAGGTGATCCTTGACTCCACTCAGCCAGGAGCTATATGCATAGGTGCCTAGAAATAAGCGAAGTCCACGGCAATAGTTCAATACTGAACTCTAGTTCTCGGTGGGAGGCAAAGCATACTCGGAAGAAAAGACATCGGGGAACTCATTAACTACAGGAATATCCTCAAGCTTAGCAGAGAACATTGCTGAGTATCAAGTACACAAGCTAAATACTTACACCTTGAAAGGAGTTGTCTAGCATGGCGAAATAATATGAACCCCATTCATAGCATGATCACAGAAAACTTACAAACTCGGAATCAGGGCATGGCAAAGTTACTTCACGACGGCAATCATTAAAGCATGATGTACACATAGAATCCATACCAAGAATCACATCAAAGTCTCTAATAGGCAATACTACCAAATCGGCATGCAAGACTCGATCATGAACAAGCACATCACGGTCTCTATAGACTTGGGGCAGCCAACAAGCAATCACCCACGGTGTGAACCTCCTCAAACATAAGGTAGCTGGGCGGGCAATACACATAAATGTTCTAGGAAATGCTGCAACATAAGAATGGTAGACCGGATCTATAAGAACTCGAGCATGATGGCCAGAAGGCGAAAGAGTACCTCCAGATCCG
>CM028377.1:179481114-179524753 GCA_013146195.2 Codonopsis lanceolata
TGATAAGTTAGGGTCGGGTTCTATATATGACCTAAGTAGTGAGTTAGGGTTCCATATGTTCTTTGTGCTTAGGATATAGAATGGATGAATTATTTGAGATGAAGACTGAACGATAATTTGACAATTATATCTATCTTTCGTGAACGAACCCAAGTTATTGAATGATACTTTATCTAAATAAGCAATAGAGTAGATGCAAGTGAAACCCTAATCCTAGATTTCCTTCCATCGATCTTTACAAGCGTGATTGTTGCCTAGTTTAATTAGATTTATCTGTTTTAGTAGAATAATTAGTTTAAAGATAAAATCAATAAAAACCCCCCCTTAGTTTAAAATTGTTAGCTACCGATATTCTTGTCATCGTATTCTTCTTGTCTCGTGGTTCGACCCTTCCTTCTCAAGCGTCCTACGATAGTCTTGTCCACTTGTAAGGAAATAATTAAAATAAGACACGATCAAGTTTTTGGCGCCGTTGCAGGGGACAAGATAGTTTGCGTAGTTAGTTTGTTGGTAGCGTAGTTTTAAATTCAGTTTTTATAAAAAAAATATAAAAAATACGAAATGATTTTATTTTTTTAATTGTTAGTTTTTAATTGTTAGTTTTATTTTGCTTTTATTATTTTATGCACGATCGTAGATCTCTAAATCCTAAATTGGTAGAATTAAATCAAAATATAAATAATCTTGGAAAGAATCGGAAGACCCGATAATTTGGAAAACCAATGTCAATCAAGAACAGTTGAATCGAGAGGATCCTCTGGTTGATCCTCCAATGGATAACAATAATCAAAATCTTGAAAATCAGTTCCTCCGGTAAATGTGAATCAAAGAATGGAAGAACCTGCTGATAGAAATATGGAAGTAATAATCAATCAAAGAACTATAAGTGATTATGGTCGTCCTATGTTGAATGCAACACCATCATGTTTAGTCTTACCAGAAGTGGTAAGAAATTTCGAACTTAAAGGTCATTATTATAATATGATGCCTTCATTTCATGGGCTGCCATCCGAAGATCCAGTAAATTTTGTTAAAGAATATGAATTCATGATTGAAAATTATCCGTTAGGCGGTTTGACTGAAGATCAAATAAAAATGAAATATTTTCAATGTGCATTAAAAGATGTGGCGAGAAGATGGTTTATGAATCTAACACCTAGAAGTGTTTATACTTGGACTCAATTATATGATTTGTTTATGGGTAAATTTTATCAACATGCATCTCTTTCAGAATATAGAAAACAAATTATGTCTTTTCAAAATGAACCAGGAGAGACATTCCATGAAGCATGGGATAGATTTAAAAATTTACTTATCATGTGTCCTCATCATAATCTATCTCAAGATGTGCTAGTAACTCAATTTTATCATGCTCTTTCTGCATTACAAACTATGGTTGATAGTGCGGCCGGTGGTTCTATTAATAGAATGACACTAGCTGCATTAGAAAACTTGCTTGAGATGTTAAGTGCAAATTCTCAACAAAAAAGTACAAGAGGTAAAAGTAGAAGTTTATTTCAAGTTCAAGAAAAACCAGATATGCAAGCTCAATTTGAACATTGGCAAACTCAAATTCAAGAAGCATGTTCTATTTGTGGATTAAATTCTCATGCTACTAATTTGTGTCCTTCTAGTGCTGTGTATCCTGAACAGGTTAATGCAATGAACATGTACCCTCAAAGACAAAGGAATGATCCCTACTCCAACACTTATAATCCTGGTTGGAGGAATCATCCTAACTTTTCATGGGGAGGAAATAAGCCATTACAGCCTCAACAATTTCCTAAGCAAGGACAATTGCAGATTGAAGAAGTTCCAAAGTCAGAAGGATCGAGCAGTGGTCAAGCTGCTGTTAACAAATATTTGCTAGAAACAGTGGAAAATTTAAGGAATGAACTCGCAAAATTTAAAGAAAAAGAAAGAGAAGAAGGGAAGTTCCCTAGTCAGACAGAACAAGCAAAATCTATCACTACTCTATGAAGTGGTAGATTAATTGGAGAAGAGGTAAGTAGCCCTACTCAATCTACTGATGTGCCTGACAAATTAGATAATTCTGGCAAAGAAGATGAAGCAGATAAAAGTGAAAATATTCAAGCAAAAGATAAAGAAGTAGAAAAAGAAGTTTTAAATAAAGATAGTCAAGAAGAAGTTACTCAAGAAAAAGAGCAAGAGGCAGAACCTCTTGAGGAACCATATGTGGCACCACCACCATATGTTCCTCCAATACCATTCCTTGGTAGACTTATGAAAAACAAGAATGGATAAGCAATTTACGGAAATTTATAATATGTTATCCAAAGTGAACATTAATCTCCCTTTGCTTAATGTTATTAAAAACATTCCGTCTTATGCTAAGTTTTTCAAAGATCTTCACTCTAGAAAACACAAATTTGATAAGAATGAAAAAATTATTGTTTAAAACGAAAACGTGAGTGCGGTTTACAACTGAAATTCCTCCTAAATTAAAAGTCCTAGTAGTTTTAATATCCAAGTCTCCTTGGGTAGTTCTAAAAAGATGAAAGCTATGCTAGATCTAGGAACAAGTATTAATTTGATGCCTTTCATTGTCTATAAACAATTAGGATTGGGTGAACTGAAACCCACTACTATGTCTTTACAATTAGCCGACCGTTCGGTTAAACATCCTTTAGGTATAGTAGAGGACATTCTAGTACAAGTAGATAAATTAATCATCCCAGTCGATTTTGTGGTTCTAGAGATGGAAAGAAAGATATGCACTAACAATGAAATCCCTATTATGTTAGGTAGACCTTTTATGGCCACTGCCAACACAATGATTAATGTTAAGAATGGTAAACTTTCAATGTCAGTTATGGGTGAAACTGTAGAAATTTTAGTTTTTGAGGCGTTAAATAGACCGAGTGACATGAATGCATGTTTCTCAATTGATGAAATTGAAAAACTGACAACCCAAACCTTTGAAGAAAATTTTGAAGATGATGACTATGAGAAAGATACGTATGTAGGATTTGACGATAGAACCTTCTATCATCTAAAAGCCGACATAGAAGAGAAGGAAAGATTAGAAGCTCTTAAGAGTAAAAGTGAAGACAAGAACAAAGTGGAAGATTCCAAATCAGAAATTAGTCCTGATAATATGGAAATAGATGAAATGACAAAGAAGATTTAGAAAATCAAAAATCTTATTTTGATGAAATAAAAACAGATAAAGAAAAAAGAAGAGAACTCTAAGGAGGAAGATAAAGAAGAGACAGTGAACTCTGAAATTCCTAAGTTTATTCCGTCTGTCAAATCCCCTCCTGAAGTAGAATTAAAGCCATTACCGTCCCATTTAAAATATGCATTCTTAGGGGAAGGTAAAACCTTACCTGTTATAATTGATGCGGATTTAACAGAAGAACAAGAATCAAGCCTGTTAAAAGTTCTATGGACACATAGAGAAGCTATAGGTTGGTCTTTAGCAGATTTGAAAGGAATTAGTCCTTCTATGTGTATGCATAAAATTCATTTAGAAGAAGGTAGTAAACCTTCTAGAGAAAGACAAAGAAGACTTAACCCTCACATGGAAGAAGCAGTTAGAAAAGAAGTACTTAAGCTTCTTGATGCGGGTATAATTTACCCGATATCCGATAGTAAATGGGTTAGTCCAGTCCAAGTAGTTCCTAAGAAATCAGGAATTACAGTCGTTAAGAATGAGAAAGATGAGTTAGTTCCCACCCGAACTATTACTGGTTATAGAATGTACATAGATTTGAGGAAATTAAATGCAGCAACAAAGAAAAATCACTTTACCTTGCCCTTTATTGACCAAATCCTTGAAAGATTAGCTGGTCATGAATATTATTGTTTTCTTGATGGTTTTTCTGGTTATAATCAAATCCCAGTAGCACCAGAAGACCAAGAGAAAACCACTTTTACATGTCCCTTTGGTACCTTTGCGTTTAGGAGAATGCCCTTTGGACTTTGTAATGCCCCAGCTACTTTTCAAAGATGCATGATTTCTATATTTTCTGATCTAGTGGAAAGATGTGTAGAAGTATTTATGGATGATTTCTCAGTATTCGGAAATTCTTTTGATCATTGCCTAGAAAATCTAACATCGGTTTTGAAGAGATGTTGTGAAACTAATTTGACCCTAAGTTGGGAAAAAAGCCACTTCATGGTTAAACATGGAATAGTCTTAGGTCATGTTGTGTCTAACAAAGGAATTGAGGTTGATAAGGCTAAAAATGAAGTTATATCACAATTACCTCCTCCAACTTCAGTCAAGGGTGTTAGAAGTTTTCGAGGACATGCGGGTTTTTACAGAAGATTTATAAAAGACTTTTCAAAAATTTGTAAACCTTTATGTAATATGTTGGCAAAAGATACCGAATTCGTTTTTGATCAAGAATGCTTGAATGCATTTAATTTATTAAAAGAACAATTGACATCAGCCCCAATTTTAACCAGCCCTGATTGGTCTCTCCCTTTCAAGATCATGTGCGATGCTTCGGATTTCACAATTGGAGTCGTGTTAGGACAAAGGATAGACAAGAAACCGCATGTGATTCATTATGCGAGTAGGACATTAAATGATGCACAACTCAATTATACAACCACAGAAAAAGAATTTTTAGCAGTTGTGTATGCATTAGAAAAATTTAGATCATACTTGTTAGGATCAAAAGTTATCATATTCTCTGATCATGCAGCCCTAAAATATCTTTTGAGTAAGAAGGAGGCAAAGCCTAGACTCATAAGATGGTTGTTATTATTGCAAGAATTCGACATTACTATTAAAGATAAAAAGGGAACGGAAAACGTAGTAGCCGACCATTTGTCTAGGTTGGAATTTTTACCTTTACTTGAACGTCAATTTCTTGATAATAAAATCCCTATGAATGAAGACTTCCCTGATGAACAATTATTAGCAGTTAAAAATTTTGAACCATGATATGTTGATTTTGTTAATTACTATGTATCTGATATATATCATAAATCATGACTTTGATTTTTATCAAAGAAAGAAATTTTTAACTGGTGCAAAACATTATTTTTGGGAAGAACCACATTTATTCAAAATATGTTTCGACTCTATAATTAGGAGATGTGTTCCAGAACAAGACCAACAAAGTATTATGGCATTTTGTCATGAATACTCTTGTGGTGGTCATTTTAGTGGTAACAAAACTGCTAGGAAAATCATGCAATCTGGATTATATTGGCCTACTGTTTTTAGAGACTCTGACATATTTTGTAAAACATGTGATAAATGTCAAAGAACTGGTGGAATAAGTAAAAGGAATGAAATGCCCTTGCATGTCAATATAGTTGTCGAAATTTTTTATGTTTGGGGTATTGATTTTATGGGTCCTTTTCCAGTTTCAAATGGTTGTGAATATATTTTAGTTGCTGTTGATTATGTGTCCAAATGGATAGAAGTCGTTGCTACTAGAAATAATGATGGCCAAACTGTTGTCAAGTTTTTGGAAGATATTTTTGCGCGGTATGGAGTACCGAAGGCTATAATTAGTGATCAGGGAACACACTTCACTAATAAATTGTTAAATTCAAGCCTTAGAAAATATGGTGTAACTCGCAAGTTAGCTACACCTTATGATCCTCAGACTTCTGATTAAGTAGAAGTTAGTAATAGATAGATAAAAGCATTTTTGGAAAAGACTGTGAGACCAAATCGAAAGGATTGGGAGCCAAAACTTAAAGATGCTCTTTGGGCATATCGAACTGCATATAAAACCCCAATAGGTATGAGTCCGTATCGGATGGTGTATGGCAAAGCTTTTCATTTGCCAGTAGAGATTGAACACAAGGCCTATTAGGCCATTAAAGCTCTTAACCTTGACTTAACTTTGGCTGGTGAAGAAAGACTTTTCCAGCTTAATGAACTAGAAGAGCATAGGCTAAATTCGTATGAAAATATAAAAACTTATAAAGAAAAGACCAAGAAATACCATGATATGGGACTGGCTAACAAGATGTTTCGTCCAAGATTAAAGGTACTTCTTTTTAATTCTAGACTCAGATTATTTCCAGGAAAATTAAAATCAAAATGGTCTGGTCCTTTCATTATAGTTCGAATTTATCCACATGGAGCTATTGATATCAAGAACCCAAAGACCAAGGAGATATTTAAAGTCAATGGTCACCGACTCAAACCGTACCTTGAACCTATGTTAGTTGAGAAAACAATAGAACTCATTCGTCTCTCTGACAACAAACCTCTGAGAGAAGAGGTTTGTAGTTGGGTCGAGCCAAAGACGTTAAACAAGTGCGCTAGGTGGGAGGCAACCCACTTTTATAAAATTTTATTTACTTTCGTAGTGTAATTTAAATATGTTGTTCTTCGTCTTATTTGGTTATGGACATTTAATTTAAATATTTTCTAGTAATGGCATAATTCAAGTTTGGGGGAAAAAAACATCTTAATGTTGAATTTATATGTTTCTAATAATTTAGTTTAGAAGTTTGTGTAAAATTTTCAGAGTGTAGGAAAGAAACGGACCTAACAAAACGTAACGGAAAGACCAAAACGAAAACTGCCAAAAAGTTATGAAGCAGCTCTCAAGGAACTCAATTTGTGGACCTTGCGGACGCAAGGCTTAAAACACCTTGTGGCCGCGAGGCCTTAATAATGACAAAACGCGTGACCTGCCTCATGAACTTCCCTCTCTCTCAAGCATCCAACAGCCTCTCTCTCTCTCTCTCTCTCTCAAAAATTCTGGCGAAACTTTTCATTCCGGCCAAGATTCAAGCTCTCCTTCAAAGCTTCATCATCATCTACATCATCCATCTCCTTCCATTCAAGCATTGAAGGTGAAGCCACCATTTTTTCCGGCGAGATAGTTTCGGGACTCCGGCCAACCATCTATTGCAATTAAAGCACGCACTCCACGTATCTTCTATCCCCTCTCTATTAAATTCTTGATTTGTCAAAATTTTGCATGCTAGGGTGTTAGAATTATTTTCATATTGTATACGTGTATGCTTTATTTGTTTTAGTTAGGTTGTGTTATTTTAATTTTTTAGAGAGTAGATTCTAAATTTTTGTGCTTATAATTAATGGCCCCTAAGCGTAGAAATACCGGTCCGTCCTCATCCCGCTCCCAAAAGGAGGAGCAACATTATGACCCCCACTGATTTAATTCTTTCGAGGCATCAGAGAGCTACACTAGGAAGCTCTCCAATAGCATAATCAATGAGAGGGGATTTAAGGCTCAAGACTTTGCTCTCCCTGCCCACTTCAAACGTCGAAGATGGGGCAATCTTTGTACGACCCCGGGCGTGGCCATTGTAGCCTTAGTCCAAGAATTTTACGCCAACGGGTAAATTTCTATTACTGGCGAGGTGCTAGATGTTGTTGATGTTAGGGGTAGGAGTGTCGACTATTCGTCCCATAGCATTAACCATTATTTTGGCACTACCAATTTTGCGAGGGGTACTGACCAGTACAGTATCCACATCGTCGACCCTGTCCCTCTCCCGGTGTTAAATGCGGAAATCGCAACACCTGATGTGGTTTGGACCTACAACCAAAATCCACCATTCCGCCCCCGTACCATGGACGAGACCCATCCTAAGAATACAGCCAAGGCAGTGTTCAAATTTATCTGTGCACGTCTCATGCCTTCCAGTCACCAGCACACGGTTTCCTGGCCTAAGGCTGTCTTGATCTACACCATCCTTACCGGTGGGTCTGTCGATGTTTGGCGTCTGATCAATGCCCAAATTCAGACCCTTATTAGAGGTACGACAAACGCGGGATTCGCACTCTCGAGTTTGATTACCAGACTGTGTAGTGGGGCTAGAGTCATTTGGACTCCAGACTCGGAGAGAGTTCGGGCAGTCCCCGACATCACTAGGGCGCTTCTGTTTGAGCACCCTCGCCAGCCACGGGAGAGAGGCCCACGTGAGGAGCAGCTAGAGGAGAAGGATCGCTTGGAGGAGATCTCCAATAGGCAGGAGGAGCTCATGCTCCAAAATGAGATGATGAGTCAGCAGTTGGCGCAAGTGCGTGCCGACCGGACTCAATTTTTTTGGTTGGGTTAACCAGGTGGGGCAAAATGTCTCCACATATTTTGGGATGCCACTTGGCACGATCCCCGAGTTTCGTCCTCCTTCGTTATTTCCTCCCGACTAAGCTCAAGTTTTTTCCTCTTTCGTTAGGCAGAACAGCTATGTCCTCCTTTTGATATTTCTCCTCCATTAACCCTCTTATAGGATAGTCCTCAATTTTGAAGACAAAATAGAATTTAAGTTTGGGGGGGGGGGAATTCTAAGCCGAAGGCCTTTGCAGGTCCCAGCCTAAGGAAGAGTGGAGTTGGGCTACGTTTTTAGGGTGAGGGAAATTTTTTGTCCCTCCATCGTCAAGTCTCCTCACTCTATTTTCTTGCTTTTTATATTTTCTTATTTTAGGAGATGTTGCCCTGACCAGAATACTATAATATTTGGTTCCCTCGGGGACCCATCAAAAGAGTCATCGTCATCGCCCATCTCCAATTTCTTTTTATAAAAATTTTCAAAAATTAAAAAATTAAAAAAATGTTTTAATTCAAAATTTTCACCCTCAAGTCATGGTATGGTCATTTCGGTCGATGAGGAGTTAATGCAATGAACCACATAACTTTTTCATAGATCATTCTGGAATTTACTTGATTCTGCGAAAATTCTTGATTTTCTCCAAATCCCTGTACACTTACACCAGTCATGATTATGGATTGATTTGAACATTTTTATAAAGTTTATAGCACACATTTCATTTTAGCAACAAGATATGCACAAGAATATGATGAATAGTCATCCTAACATGATTGTTGCATTGAATTGTAACTTAGGGTCAATTGCATAAGTTAGATCCTTTGGATTTTGCTTACTAATATATCTCAAGCACACTTTCGAACCGTGTCTGCATGTTATTCTCGATTGTCCCTACCATCTGTTCTAGCGAATGCTTATGTGAAATCCAGTGATGCTAAATCTTCGATTTCATAACTTTCATAATTGATATGATATTTTATGTGCTTTACTTTCTTAAAAACTGCATGAGTATTTTGGCATTAATTAAGATATGGTATAGGCCATCTTTGGATCGTTTGAGCCTAAATATTTCCCGACCTTTGCTAAAAATATCCCTAGTATCCCCTTTGAGCTTTATTAAAAAGAATGGGGTGTGCTAAGTACACATTGAACCCCCATTCGACTTCATTTCTTTTACCCACATTAACTTAACCCGAAAAGCCTATACACATTAGCCTACCCTTTGAGAGAGTAGAATGTGGGTGGGGAATTAATTTTTTGGGACCAATTTTCAATCAAGAAAGTTTTCCGAAGACTTCTTCTTCCCCGTCGATATACAAAAAAAAAAAAAAAAAAGAAATCGACGAAAAATGAAACAGAAGAAGAAGAGTGTAAGAAGATTCAAATGAAAGCATAGCTTTCAAGAGAAAAATATGATAGAAAAATTCTTCTGAAAAAGAATACTAGATATTTTTAGCTTGATATATTGTACAAAACAAGTTTGGGGGAAAAGTCCCCACTTGTGGTCTTTGCAGGTCCTAGCCTAATTGGGAAAAACTTCATTTTGCTTGGAAGTATTAGGGGTAAATGGTAGTCTTGCTTTCTCACTTTGTATTCTATTCCATTTCCATCATATCCCCTACACCAAGACCTTACATTACAAGCTATTAAAGACCTATTGATCTTCTTGCCAATGTTTGTGTTTGTTGATTTGATTGTAGTACATGTAAATTGATCTCCACTTCATATTCATATTATTCGCAAGCTTAGCATAATCTTAGCTATTGCAAGTAATTGTGGCATGAGAGCATAGTATGTCATACATAGAAGTGCATGGGATGGATGTATAAGTTTTTGAAATCCTTGGTGATCTTCCTTTCTGTAATAGACCGGGTTTGGATGGTAGATCTTATACTCTATGTTGCATTGGATTTATTTAAATCCTGATTTTTAATAAATGTGGTGCTTAGCTTAATAAAAATGTTTTAGTTAAGATATTCTTTATGACTGGTGATCACACACACACGGAGAAATTAAGACTGGTAGCAGCTTTAGTACAAGTTAGTTTGTTATGTGGATTAGTCTGCACACATGTGGTGAGCATCTGACTGAGACTACCTTGTTATGCCATGCTCTTATAACTTAAGGTTGAAACCAAAAAGATTTTCGTGTTTATTTTGTTTTTAGAGTAATTTTTACCTGCTTTTGTATTTAGTCGTTTTTGTATTTATCTGCATAGTCGAGTCGCTCGTTACAGTCTCCTTGAGTTTGTGGATTTCTAGATGAGTGTAAATAGTGTCACCCTCAAAAAAGATTTTTTTTTAATTTTTGTATGTTTAATTTTGTATTTATAAGTATTGTTTACTCGTGGACGAGCAAAGTTTAAGTTTGGGGGTATTTGATAGACGTATTTTATACGTCTATATTGGGTACTTTTATGACTTAAAATGAGCAATTCCACGAGGCTTTTGGCTACTGATATATGCTTTTGAGCTATATTTTGAGTTTAAGAGTTTTAGGTGAATTTAAGGGATTTATGAAGCTTTAGTGAATATTTCGAGGAAGGGTGCAAAGTGCAACATTGGGAAGGATGCAAAAAGATTAATCTGGCCACCTTGCGGCCGCAAGGTCAAAAGACCTTGCCTTTGCAAGGTAGGCAGAAACATGAAAAGCTAGAACAAGACCCCTAGAACCGACTTTACGGGATTTTTGAGTTGGATTGAACCTCCTATTCCCCTACAACACCCTGGTATAAATAAAGGACAGTAGCCAAAGCCAAAAGAACGTCCAAGAAGTGTTATGAAACAGCTCTAGCTTAGATTTTAGATTGTATTACGTAGATTAGTTGTTGTAATTATAGTTTTGAAGATCGATTCATGTATTCCTTCATCTCATTGTGCATTTCATCTTCAAGGATGAACTAATTGTCCATTAATCTAGGAGTTGGGAGGTAACTTGTATCGAATCTATGGCATAATATATATTTTTATTCATTCAATTCTTGTTGATCATGGTGTTTATCAACCCCTTTATTATCTAGCTTTGACCAAATGAATGGAATCACAAGTAATAAAGGCCTAGAGGTGCGGATACATGCACGACCATATGCATATGTCGTACACTGGCTCACCATCATGATAAATTGAACCTATCGATGCACGAGAGTGATAAGTTAGGGTCAGGTTCTATATATGACCTAAGTGACAGTTAGGTTCCATATGTTCTTGTTCTTAGAATATAGAGTGGATGAATTATTTGGAGATGGAGACTGAACAGTAATTTGGCAGGCTATATCTATCTTTCGTAAACGAACACAAGTTATTGAATGATACTTTATTTAAAGGGATAAGTGTACCATTAGTCCCTGAACTTTGGCCAAGCACATCATTAATCCCCAAACTTTCAAAAGTTTCACCACTAACCTAAGTAGGCCTTTTTGGCTCATCGGAGGTCCCTAGCCCCTCACGCCGTTTATTTGTCTCCGTTAATGAACAAATGTGCCGCTCACGTGAGGGCATTTCTGTCCAATTCCAATCCCTCTCTCCTTTTCCACTTTTCTTGTTTGTTTGACTTTTGTAAATTCTCTTTTACTCTCACGCTCAAATTCCAGCCCAGCGACCTTCCTCTGCTCCATCTCAGGCCAAACCTCCCCCCCTCATCTTCTATCGCCTTCGCCATCCCTACCAACCTCTGTTCGCAATCCAATCATCATCATCGTCTCCGATCAATCTCCGCCCCTGCTTCAATTTCGACTAAAGAATGACAGGTAACACCGGCGGTGGGCTCAAGAAGCGGCAGTGCAGTCGCCTCTCATCCGCCATCGCCGTGATTTACTCTTCCCGACCCCTAACAGAAGTCTCCCACAAACCATTGCCTCTACACCGTACCTCCTGTCACTCAGCCCTCCCATTTGCGATCGGTGGTTTCAATGACCCCGCCACCGCTAACGTCATCCTCTGTCTGTACCTCGAACACTCCTCCCCTTTCGATCCCGACGACTCAGAGTCCATTTCTTCCGTCGATTCCACATCCGACGTCCAGGTATACCTCCACTACGCTGTCCTCCGTCGGTCCAAATATTTTGCCCTGTTATCTGATCGTTGGCAGAAGGACTCTTTTGATGTCGATTCCAATGCTTTGTCTAAACATTACCCATTCAATTTTGGTGTGCCGGCTGCAACCGGCTCAATCAATAGCCATTTATCCGTTCTCCATCTTCTTTACACAGACGAAATCTCGGCCACAATCGATAGTGTAGCAATGGCACTTGACCTGTTTCTTATAGCTCTCGAATTCCTGTTTGAAGATTGCGTAACGGCTTGCGTTCGGTTCCTAGAGGCAGTACCTTGGAGCGATGACGAAGAGAAAATTGTATTGAGTTTAATTCTGTTTCTACGAGACGAAGAGTCTCAAGACCTTCTCGCTACGGTCTCCCCTCCGAAAAGAGATTTCCTGAAGATATGCTTCATGGACTTATTTAAACAGCAATTCATGGACTTATTTGGACAGAAATGCCCTCACGTGAGCGGAACATTTGTTCATTAACGGAGACAAAGAAACGGCGTGAGGGGCTAGGGACCTCCGATGAGCCAAAAAGGCCTACTTAGGTCAGTGGTGAAACTTTTGAAATTTTGGGGACTAATGATGTACTTGACCAAAGTTCAGGGACTAATGTTACACTTATCCCTTATTTAAATAAGCTATAGAGTAGATACAAGTGAAACCCTAATCCTAGATTTCCCTCCTCCATCAGATCTTTACAATTGTGATTGCTGCTTACTTTAATTAGATTTATTGTGTTAGTAGAATAATTAGTTTAAATAAAATCAATAAAAACCCCCTTAGTTTAAATGGCTACCGATAATCTTGCCATCAGTATTCTTCTTGTCTTTGTGGTTCGACTCTTGCTTCCCAAGCTGTCCTACGATAATCTTGTTCCCTTGCAAGGAAATAATTAAAATAAGACACAATCAAGCATGCAGTAAGCAAACTTTCCTCTCAAAAAAGTTTCCAGAAACATTGCTTACATATATATATGTTTTCATTTGAGACAAGATATTGGAAATAATAATAATTTACTAAAACAATTGAATTGGAAAGGACTGGATTGCCTTTAGTTGGTGCACATGAGTGAGCATGTGCTCAATTAACGACACATCAGTTAACGGAGTTAAGATTAGGGACTATTGATGTGCGAAATTCACAATCTTTAGTCTGTGGTATGCATTTACTTTGTATAGAGATTGTTAGTGGACTTTGACAAAGTACTGAAACCAATGGTGCATTTAATTTAACCCTAAAGTAAACTAGAATATTCCTGTTTTAAAACATATTCGCAGTTTAGCTCCTTCTGGCTTGAAAACATCCATGCTCCTACTAAAAATTTTGGTGGGTATTATCAAACAAAGCATGAACCAGTGGGACCTATATGACACTACCATTGCCGAATTTTTTGTTCTGTTTTTTAAGTTAAGCTTTTAGGCCTTGATTAGAAACGGAAATGGAATGATTCTTAAAACGTGTTTTCTAACATAAGTAAGGTGGCCAACCATTTTTTTCACATTCTGGATAAAACTGTTATCCTTTTACGTTTTAGTTAAGGATATTAATATATCATAACCAGTTTTTTTTTCTTTTTAAAAACTATTCCTACTAATCGTTCCCTTTTTATTTATTTATTTTGTTTATTGTCAAATTTTATTCTAAGTCCGCTTAAGTGCTAGGCACCACCTAGAACCTAAAAATTAGGTAAATTGGCCATTTAGGCGCTCCAGTTGGAAATTAGCGTCTAGGCGCTCTAAGCGCCACCTAGTTTCCCAATTGTTTATTTTATATTATTTATTTTAAAAAAAACTTTGGCCCAAAACAACATCATTTTGGACATTTAAGAAAATTAAATAAAAATCTATAAAATTATTGAATTATGTAATATAAATTTGTAACTTGTTAATACAAGTATGACGTATTGGGCAATTGACCATTATTGTCTTGTAATGAACTTTGGAATGATATTGAACTACGGATTATACAATTAAATTTTAATCAAGTATTGTGATCATTATTTTAAACATATTTGGTGATATTTACCACAATTTGAAGGTTTAATGCTTATTAATTAGGTTATATTAAGAAAAAAAATCAAAAACCAAGGTAAGTATGCCTAGTTCTTGATCCTGCAGCTCCTACTTAGACGCCTTAGGCGCTAGACGCTCATTTAGCGTTTGACGCTTGCTTAGCGATTATTAGAAAACTGATGTGATGAGAAAAATTATCACGTGTGATTGAGAGAGTTAATTACCCACAACCACGTGGGATCAAATTTATAGTTGTATTGGTGATGCTCTAAACGTCATACCTTCTTTTTACTAAATGTTGAACCCAACTCACAAAAAATGCTACATTGTCCTTCACTCAATTTAAATAAAAACAAAGCAAAAATGACCTATATATATATATTTTAAAGTGTGGTATATAAGGAGGGCAACCGGGTAGGTGCCTAACAGCTTGATGACTAGCCACTAAGGGCAACTCTCCTTAAATAAAAAAAATGAGGATAACCGGGTCAGTCCCTAGTGATGATATTATAAGCGAAAAAATCTCTTATATTTGTTTTCAATAGCTAAAGTACACTTTTGGGAAGAAAATGACGAAGATACCCTTAATGAAGGAAAGACGCGTGCACAAAGCCCTTGCCCAAATTTGGGCATCAGAATTCAAAAATTGGGCATCGCAATGAACAATTGAGGTCTGTCCAAATTTGGGCATCGTAAAGTCTGTCCAAATTTTGACATCGCAATGCAAAAATTCCCGACCAAATTTGGGCATCGCAATGCAAAAATTAGGCATCGAAAAAGAAGAAGAAGAAGGAGAAAGAGAGCATTGCAATGCAAAATTTGGGCATCGAAGAAAGAGAAGGAAGATTGGGGCTTACTTTATTAAAGCCTTCCAGTGGTATCTGACAGAGCTTAGTTAAGGACTCTGTGTTAAATTTTTGTTACCACTCAATTACTGTACTGTACTACTTCCAAAAATCACAACCACCAAGACAAAGTGGAAGTTGATTCCTCTCCTCGACACTTACCAAATCTCACATAAACACGAAAAGAGAAATCTTCACCAATCATGGAATTATCTTTCCAGTTGCATCATAAATCACGTGTGACTAATTGTATATGTTCACTTTTAGTGGAATCCTTTGAAGTCGTCTTGAAGTAGCGACTCAATATCTTAAAGAAGCTAAGAGTCCTCAAATTGGAATTTGACAATGGATGCAAACGGAGGACAAAAATCGAAGAAGAAGAAGGAAGATTGGGGTTTACTTCGCTGGCAATGATGGGCGATGGAAAGATATTCTAGGCCGGCAATGGAGGGAGATGGAAAGATCATACGATGACGAAGGAGAGAAAGGATGACGCTCAGGCGCTCAGCCGGATCTGAAAAAGAAGACAAGCAATATTGGAAAAAAATTTATAAAAGTGGACTTTTGCGGTTGGAAAAAAAATAGAGGGTATTGGAGCAGTTACAATTTTAGGAAAGGGGACTGTAGAAACTTGCATGTCTTAAATTTACTTAAAACCATTAAGTTAAAACAGCTAGTTTATATTTGATCAAATCCTTAAAGTTGTTTTACTTAGACTTTGTATCAAGCCTAAAATTTGTCTGCCGAACTTTCAGAAATTAAGATGCCCTCTATAGTCTAAATACAACAGATACCCTTTTGACTTTGTTTAAGTAGCCTTCTTACTTGTTTCACTTTATCTGCCTAAAGCATAAGTCATCAGTAGCTAACAGCTGCTGATAACAGTGTCAACGCCTGCTTATACATTCGGTATTTTCTATATGCTGCACACTGTATTCTATTGAAATATTTTGCCTTCGCGCACTTATATTAAATCTTCAATTGGTTATCTTTTTCAAACAAAAGAACTATTCATCTGTCTTGTTAATGGAAGACTTTCATCCATATCTTAAATGTTCTTCATATATATCTTATCCTAGCTAACCACTCTCTTTAATATTTCATGCTAGAAAATAATCTTTGTCTCTTACACTCTGCAAGATTTTCGGGCATTCAATGAAAGATCTTCATCATCATTTTTTCAAGAAATTCAATATTCAACCTTGCTCTCTCAAATGGCTACAAACATGGATTTCTCTATAAAATGTTTGAAGCAAGAATTAAAGAAGACACCTTCGCAGAATTACGTGCACTATGTTCATAAATCTCAAATCCTCAAAGCAAACTGAAAAAGACAAATACATTGAAGCCTTCGTTCAAACTCAAAACTTCAATCTTTCTTTGAAGAGTTTTTTCCTCTCAAACACCAACTAGATAGTCTTACTCATATTATTCTTTTCTAGTTCTTGTTTGAACAATCACTGCTTTGTTTGTTCCTTTATTCTTTCAAATTTTTAAGGAACCTTTGATTGTTGCAGGAGTTTGATTATTTATTAATCATACTCCTCAAACACTGGTTTTTTTTTATGCATTGATCCATTAGTGATCACTTAGAATTTATATAATCTTAGTGCACTTCAAAATCTAAGTTTGACCAACTTTGTAGTGGACGTAGCAGCTTATACTATGAACCACTTCAAATATTGTACCTTTGTGTTTCTACCATTTTTACTGTCTATGCACTTAAGCAGTTGCTGTCTACTTAAGTGTTTAACAGTTGCATTCTTAAAGTTCTTTACTTAGTTGTTAATATACATTGTCTTTAAATTCAATCCATATACTTAAATGATAAGAAAATCAGAGAAAGTATTTTAAACCATCAGCAGTTGCTACCTGCTTATTTTCTATCAGCTGTTGAAAACTTACTATTTCAGCTGCAATTTTTAAAGGTTTTAAAAACAACCCCTAAAGTTTTTAAAAGACTATTCACCCCCTCTAGCCTTATTTTGTTGTCACCTGGACTTGCAATTGGTATCAGAGCCTAACTTTTTGAAAAAATCTATTTTTCCAAGTCTAGTAAGATCGATCATGACAACCATAAAAGTTCTTCAATCAAAACAATATCACTCAAATACCTATTTTTTATGAAGATCACTTTGATATATGGAAAGAAATGATTAGAAGATATATGAACAACATAGATAAAAGATTGATGGAATGTATCTGAAGAAGAATATGTACTTAAACCTCAGTCTGAATGGGCCAATGTTCTAAAACTCCCTGCCTAGCTCCGCCTAGGCGCTAGGCACCTCTCCACCGTCGCGAATTTCTTAGTCTCCACCTAATCGGCCAAGTCGGCGCCTATGCCAAACCCCGTCGACCTTAATTTATTTTTGTAGCTTTGATTTTGTGGCGTGCGGTGGCTGAAGAAGGAAGGGGTGAACTGGAGAAGGAAGGGGGAGTAGTAATGGTGAGGAAGAGATGGAGGTGGGAAGAAAAGGGGTTTGATTTTGTGGATATTCAGTGGCCTGAGAGAGGGGATAGATTAAAGGGTTAAATCTAGGAGGAAGGAGATTGGAGGATAAAAAAATGAGGAGAGTCGGTCTGCTAGAGAGAGAGAGAAGAAAAAAAAGAAAGGAAGAAAAAAGGGTTGCCGGTCTGCCAGATAGAGAGAAGAAAGAAGAAAAAAAAAGATGAAGAAGAAGGGGGGCTGTTACGAGACTCATAATTTAGAATGACGAGGGACTAGGGATGATAGGTTAGACTGTGGGTTGTAGGGGCAGTAGGTAGGTGGAGTAATATTTTTTTTGTTTTTAGTTCTAAACTTGGGTGGTTTATTGCTTTGGGGTTGTTGGGAATTGAGATTAGTGGTAGGTTTGTATTTTTTTGTTCATTTTACAAATATAGACAAGTGTTTGATAAAATAACAAATATAAAAAAAATTAAATTTGTAGTCAATGTGTTTGATCTTTGATGTAAATTATCAAAAAAAAATGGTAATTATGCCTTAATTCTAGGCCCCGCCTAGGTCCCGATTACGCGCCGACTAGTCCCCTAGGCGCTAGGTGCTAGTGTGCCGCCCAGCGACCGCCTAATGATTTTTAGAACCTTGGAATGGACTGAGGAAGATAAAGTACATGATGGGTTGGATGCCAAGCCCATACACATTCTATCAAGTGTTGTTCGAGATGAAAACTACAAGTAAATATATGACTGTAAAACAGCCAAAGACATATGGGAAGCTCTTGTTGAATATGATGAAGGAGATCAAAATACTAAGGACAACAAGTTGTATGACTGAATACAAGAGTTTGATGCATTCAATAAAGATCCAAAGGAATCACTCAAGAATTCCTAGGACAGGTTTTTTGAGGTAAGGAATAGATGTTTTTCTCTTGGTAAAGTCTATGGTATGAAAAATATAAATATGAGATTTTTTAGTAGCTTAGGAAGTATATGGCATATCAAAGTAACTGCCATAAAGGAAGCAAAAGACTTGAACAAAACTCATATACGTAGTTGTCCAATTTTGTACCCCGCATTTCCTAAAATGTCCAAAATATACTTGTTATATGAAAATGACAAACAAACGTTACTTTCTATTAGCCTTTCGGTGGGGGGGGGGGGGCAGAATGATAAAAAGATAAAATGACTTGACAAGGGATCAAACTAAAAATTTACAAAATATGTGAAGGATTACAAGTCGGGGCGCGACGCCCAAACTTGCATGTGTCGCGCCCCGCTTTGTTTTTGTCTTTTCCTGTTTCTTCCTTCTCCTAGCTGCATAAATCAAAAACATTGCGCAGTGTACAATCCCTTCATGCCCGTTTCCATCGGATGTCTGGGCTAGATTTTTCCTATATAAGGAGGCCCCAGCCTCCTCATTTCAGGACACCAAGAGCCCAGCTCGCTCGCTCTCTCTCTCTCTCTCTCTCTCTCTCTCTCTACTCATTTTCTTCCTCTCCTCCCTTCCTTGTGAAATGATCTTAAGGTAGCAGCCTTCCTCCTCCCTTGCCTTATGCAAGTGAACCTTCAGCCCCCGGCCTCCTGCCCCCGCGGCAGCCCCCTCCCTTGCCCGAGCAAGCGAGCCTCCTCATTCCTCGCCCCCGGTGAGCCGATCTAAAAAGTCAAAAGGTGCGGTCATGCTACCCAGATAACAACAATGATGATAACACAATGATGACAACATAACAACAAAGATAAAAAGACTTTCTCTTTCGAGAAGAAGACAGGGAGAGCACATCAGAAACTACGAGCGCCTAGTAGGTTAAAGTCTAGGCATATATACCGAGATCAGAATTTCACGCTACAAGAGGTAGGTACCCATTTATTATTTTGTCCTGTAGTAAATTAAAATAGTTTTTTTTTTTTGATAGAAGCAGGGCGGCACCTGCGAGATTTTATTAAAAATAAATAGGAAATACAAACTTAAGGGGGACAACCAGCCTTACCCTTTGAACGGGGGGACAAAGGAGCCTTACCTCAAAAGAAGAACAACAGGAAAAGAGAACACTAAGAGACTCTAATCCTAGCCATGCTCTGAGCATCTAAAATAATATTAGACCTAATAGAACTAGGCAAATCCTGGGCCGAATGAAAAGTAAGGTTACAAGCAGAATCAATAGCCAGATTAGCCAAACCATCCGCAACAAAATTAGCTTCGCGAAAACAGTGGTTGACAGAGAAGTTTAAGTTTTGCTGCATCATACCAATAGCCCGAACAAAGTAAGCCAATGACCAAGGAGGGGGACGAGAGCTGGAAAGCATATCACAAATGACTTTAGAGTCGATATCAACTAACACGTCACGAATGCCTTGCCTTTGAATCCATTCAATGCCTTGAAACAAGGCTCTCATTTCAGCAATAGTGTTGGTGGTCTGCCCATAAAAAGAACTGTAAGCATAAATCACAGCTCCATTGCAATCCCGAATCACACCACCTCCACCACTACTACCTGGGTTTCCACGACACGCCCCATCAGAATTTAGCTTGAGAGAACCCGGAGGGGGCTTGGACCAATGAACAGCCCGAACAAGAACCTTCTTTCGCATTGCATATGAGACTATAAAACCGTGAGATTGGCGAAAACCAATGAAGTTCCAGGCGCTTAAAATACTATGAAGGTCAGAATCAATTGCAAAAGAAATCTGGGATGGAGATGTACAACTACCATCGAAGATAACTGCATTTCTAAACTTCCAAATATTCCATAAAATGATAGAAGGCAAAAGGATGAGAGTCACCGACTTGGCCATGCACCAATTTGCCATGCAACGCTGCTTAATGGAAGATCCATTAAGAGATATACCATGAGGAATGAAAGCCTTCCAAGTTTGAACCGCTACTTTGCTAAGAATAAAAAGATGCTGGAAGGATTCGATTTGATGTGTAAAGCAACAAACACATTTTGAAGCCAATTTGAAACCCTTTTGAGCAGCCCTTCATCGACGAAGAAGCCGACCCATTAATAAACGCCACATAAATATGCCAATTCGCTTGGGAAGAAACTTGTGCCAGATAAAATTATCAGCCAACGAAGTAGAAGAAGCAGCAACAACCAACTCTCTCGAAAAGTAAGAGTAAAATTGCCTGACGCCGTACCCTTCCAGAAAGGCCTATCAGGCTGATTTGAGGTAAAAATTCTGTTGGTAGAAATTTCACGAATGGCATTGGCAGGCAGAATGGAGTAAGCCGCTGGGAGAAGGATGCCATTTCCATCAAACAGGTCTCGAACTTTATCAGCCACACAATCCAGCGGCCTGACAATACATTGGTTTGGAATCCACCGATCAAACCAAATAGAAATATCCTCAAAGACCCACTATCCAAATTTATATTCTGGCTCGGCCAAGGATTTAATTTCTTGAAGCCTTTTCCAAATATGAGAGCCGTTACTTGAGGAAATAACCACATGGGCAGATTTACTTTACTTAGCCTTGAGGAATTTAGACCACAGACTATCCACTGTTCTAAATCTCCACCACAATTTAACTGAGTAGGCCTTGACCAAAGAGAGTAAGGATGGAATGCCTATACCTCCGAATTTTTAGAAGACAACAAGTATGCCAAGCAACCCAATGAGACTTGAAGCGGCCCTCAACATTACCCCGTAAGAAATTTAAAAACTTTTCGATGGATTTAATAACTGCCACCGGGGGAGCAAGGGAAGCAAAGAGATATGCGGTGATAGATTGAAGGACATGATTTATGAGAGTGACTCGGCCAGCCTGATTAAGAAAACAGACAATCCAAGAATCAATTTTGTTTTGTAATTTAAGAGTGAGCGGATCAAATAACCGTTTGGTACGCCTTCCAAAATAAATGGGACAGCCTAGATAAGTCATAGGCAACGTACCCAATTGAAATCCCGAATAGGTAACAAGGTTTATTGCTCGAGAAGAAGAAAGAGATGGATTTACAAAAATTTGGCTTTTATCTCGATTAACCATCTGACCCGAAATGGACATATACGAAGCAATAAAATCAGAGTGTTTCTTCAGGGAATGTTGGCTGCCATTGCAAAAAATAATGATGTCGTCGGCAAAAGCAAGATGCGACACAATAGACATCCACTCGAAGACGAATAGCAAAGACTTTGGTTCTCATTATGCAGAAGTTCAAACCACGACTTAAAACTTCTGAGGCGATAATAAAGAGGCTTGGTGAAAGAGGATCACCTTGGCGAAGACCACACTTAGAAGGGAAGAAGCCAGCGACATCACCGTTAACCAAAATCGAGAACCAGTTGTCAGAAATAAGTCTCCATATATAATCAATAAAAATTTCATGGAATCCAAACTTGCGAAGGACTTGTATTAGGAAGACCCAAGAAACTTTATCAAAAGCCTTAGCCATATCGAGTTTTAAAACCACATTAGATCCCAGAACCTTCTTGCCCAAGCTGAATACCAACTCTTGAGCGAGAAGAACATTATCCTGAATGACTCGCTCCTTAGTGAAAGCACTCTGATTAGGAGAAATTATATGAGGCATAATCTTTGCAAGACGGGAAGCTAGGATTTTAGAGATTATTTTATGGCAGAAGTTGCAAAGACTTATGGGTCTGAGATCTTTAAAAGAAGAGGGAGTCTCAACTTTCGTGATAGCGACAAGAAGAGTACTAGACCAAGATTTAGGGAGAGAAAATCCAGCAAAGAATTCCTTGATAGCCTCATGAAGATCAAACTTGATAATATCCCAAAGAAGTCGTGAAAAATGACCAAGAATCCGTCGGGACTGCAAAGACTGTCCACCACTCAGGCTCGAAATAGTCTGCCAGATGTCTTGCAGAGAAGGAGTGGAGATAAGGTCTTGATTCCATTCCTCCAGAACCAAATTTGGTATCATGCTCAGATCACCAATCACAGGTGGAGAGTCCTCTTGCAGTTGGGAGCGAAAATATTCAACAGCTCCAGATTTTACATCATCAGCATTGTTAAGAAGAGTACCTTCCATGTTACAGATAGAATGAATATGAAGTTTGCGCTGAGCTTGCCGAACAGAAGAGTGAAAAAGTTTAGAATTTCCCTCCCCATCCTTAAACCACTTTATTTTTGATTTTTGTCGCCAAAAGCCTCCTCCGAGATAGAGCCGTACGGAGCTGAGCTTGAGCATGCATCAAGTTAGACCTATTCTCATTGGAACTATTTATTTCAAAGAATAGCTCCTGCTCCAAGACTGCCTCTTCAGCTTCTTTAAGAGCTGAAAATATATTTCCAAAAACTGCTTTATTCCATAGACGCAAAACTTTATTCGTACTTTTTAATTTGTTCGCAAAACGGACCATTGGACGTCCCACTATGGAATCATTATGAAAGGAATTCCTTTCCATCGGTCTTAAACCTACGGTTACTCTGGGACATCTTGATGTGAAACATGTGTTAATTAGAGTGAACCACGAGGCCGACTATTAGCATCTGTGGATCAAGGATCAGTGGTTCCTCGGTGCACACCCCATGAGAGTCTTTAAATGGACACCAGATTTTCGTCCTGATGTTGAAAGCCCAGTAGTCCCCGTTTGGTTTGCTCTACCTAATCTTCCTTTCCATCTTTTTCATAAGCAGACCCTTTTTTCAATCGCTTCCATGATAGGAAGACCTCTCACCATTGATGGCTCTACGACTAATCTCTCCCGCCCTAGTGTCACAAGGATTTGTATCGAAGTTGATTTAACTCAACCTGTCCCAAAAAGGTTTTGGATTGACAATGGTAACCCCGCCAAAGGTTTCTAGCAAAAGAATAAGGCGGAACGACTTCCTCTCTTTTGTACGTTTTGTCGTCGTCAAGGCCACAATGGTGATGCGTGTAAAGCGCATAACAATACTATGGTTTCGAAAACTGCCCCTAAGATGAAAGAGAATGTGAACATGGCCAGTCACCCTCATCCTATTCCTGCTATGAGATGGACTCCCAAGAAGGTTCATCCCTCTAACACTGATCCTAGCTTGGATCCTTCTCCTATTGAAGTTGCCATAATTAACACGCCTGATCCTCAAACGGTTAGTACTATCCAAAGGGAAAATGTAGCAGATACTCGCAGCATAGTTGATAATGAAAATGCTGATATTAATTCTAGTCCACAACATGACACAAGCCCTATTCAAATTGACGAAAGTCCTACTTTGCGTGCTAACAAGCCTCAGGAAAATCCCTTTTTGCATGGTAAGGCTGCGTCTACTGAAAGTCCTAAAGAAGGTTCTGTCTGGGCCAGTTTAAAGGAAACAATTCAATATATCGATTCAATGCTAGAGAAAATTCCTAATACAACGGACCAGATTGATGAAGCTCAGGATACGTGGGATCCAATGACCTCTTCAAACAAGTTTGCTCTTTTGGGAGAATTAAATGAAGGGCATTCTGAATCTCTTAATGATCTTGACTTTGTCTATTAGATTCATCAAAAGCCATCCAGGACCATTCCTCCTACATACAGATAGACGCAATCCCAGGCTCAAGCTAAACCCTCTAGTGAACTTCCTAATATCCTTTCTCATGGCTGTTAACTTCTTATTCTGGAATGTGCGTGGGATAGGTAATGATCCAACCGTTGATCATTTAAAACAGCTTATTAAACTGCATAATATTTCCTTAATTGCTGTCTTCGAACCAATGATTGCTTTGGATAAGGTTCATCTTATTACGCGTCGATTAAAATTCAGATTTAGTGCTTCTAATAGTTGTAGCTCAATTTGGATTTTTGCTAAGACAGCCTACACTTGCAAAGTTCTCTTCGAATCTACTCAACATTTAACAGTGTAGATGCAACACTTTACGTGGCCTTCGGCAGCCTTAGTAACTTGAGTTTATACAAAGTGTTCTATGACTGATCGTCATGCTCCCTGGGCTGATTTGGTGCACCATAGTCATTCTTTTTCAGAAACCCCTTGGATAGTCGGGGGGATTTTAATATTGTGTTATTCCTAGAAGAAAAATTAGGAGGAAACAGTTCGGATAGAATTGGAGCCTTGGATTTCCATACTTGTATCACTGCTGCAGGTCTTTCTGATCAAGGTTACACAGGTAGCTCTTTTACTTGGTGGAACAAGCGTGATGGGGATGCTCTTATACATCAGCGTATTGATAAAGTGGTATGTAATCAAGCTTGGCAAGATCATTTTTCTCAAACAGAAGTGACACACTTAAACAGAACCTGCTCGGATCACACTCCTTTGTTGGTTAATATCATTCCCAATGTAGTTCATAAAAAATTTGCCTTCCGTTATCTTAATATTTGGTCTAAGCATTCTTCTTTTTAGTCACAGTCTCGTGACGCTTGGAATATGGAAGTGACAGGTAGACCTATAGCTGCTTTCTCCATCAAATTAAAGAATACTCGCAAGGCCATTACTCTTTGGAACAAGACCATTTTTGGAAATGTTTTCCAGAATATTAAAAATGTTGAAGGGGAAGTTCAGGCCATGGAAATCCTTTATGAAGAAAATCATTCCCTGGCGAATTGGTCCTCTCTACATCTTGCCTAGACTAATATTTTACACTTTCTTAAGTTGGAAGAGGAGTATTGGAAACAAAAGGCCTGTATTAAGTGGCTGAAAGAGGGAGAAGGGAATACTACATTATTTCATGCGTCCGTTACACAATATCGCCGCAAAATGCACATTCATAGTATTACAGCTCCTGATGGTAGGGTTTTATCCAATGTTGATTCTATTAAGCAAACGGCTATTTCTTATTTCCAGGATCAGTTGAGTGGGAAGCCTATATCAGAGAATGGTTTGTTAGACAAAATTCCTGCTCTTGTTTCAGATGATATGAACAATCGTCTTAGCTCCCTTCCTACTTTGGAAGAAGTATTTACAGCGGTCAAAGATTGAAATGGGGATAGTGTTGCCGGCCCAGATGGATTTTCTGGTCATTTTTATGTGTCCTGTTGGGATATAATTGGTGCTGACTTTTTCCAGGCAATGCTTGAGTTTTTCACGGGCTTCCAACTTCCCCGCTCTTGGTCGAGTACCTTAATTGCTACCATTCCGAAGAATGATAATTCTTTATCATTTCAAGATTTCCGCCCCATCAGTTTGTGTAATTTTTATAATAAAGTGATCTCGGAGGTTCTCTCCAGCCGTCTGGCGACGATTCTTCCTATAATTATTTCTGATAATCAAAGTGGGTTTGTCAAAGTCCAGGAGATTCATGATAACATTCTGTTAACTCAGGAGCTGATGTCTCATATTAAGAAGAAAGTTTCGAGGTCTAATATAGCTATTAAACTAGATATGGCTAAAGCTTTCGACAGGGTCTCGTGGTTCTATCTCGTTAAAGTTCTTCGTAAATTTGGCTTTCATGAAATTTTTATAGACCTTGTGTGGCGTCTTATCTCTGAGAATTGGTTCTTTGTCCTGGTTAATGGGGAAGCTTTTGGTTTTTTCCACTCTACTCGAGGGTTGCGGCAAGGAGATCCTCTTTCCTCCAGTCTTTTCATTATCTCAGCGGAGGTTCTTAGTCGTGCTTTGAATGATCTCCATCGATCCTCTAGTCACTGCAACTTTTCTACTTAGAGTGGTTGCCCTATTATCTCGTATCACGCCTTCGCTGACGATGTATTTATTTTTTTGCAATGGTACTGGTCCGTCCTTAAGTAAGCATCGCACAGTTCTTTCTCTTTTCGAGAATTGCTCTGGTCAAAAAATTAATTCTTCTAAGAGCTGCTTTGTTGCTAGTCCTTCTCTTCCGTCTGGTCGAAGGTCTAATATTTCTCATAGACTGGGTTACAATTGGAAGCCTCTCCCCTTAACTTATTTGGGTGCCCTCTTTATGTTGGTAAGTGTTTAAAGAAATTTTTTGACCCCATGTTACTCAAGATTCAGAACAAAATTGGTACTTGACTGGCCAACCTCCTTTCCGCTGTTGGGCGTATTACTTTGATTAATCATGTCCTCCACTCCATGGTTGTCTATCATCTTACTGTGTTGGACCCTCCGATAGGAGTTGTCAATCAGATCAAAGCCATGCTCTCTAACTTTTTATGGGGCAGATTGAAGATAAACGAAAAACTCATTAGGTGCCTTGGGCTAAATGTTGCTCGCCTACCTTGGAAGGTGGTCTGGGGATTCGGTCATTATCGAATATTATTAAAGCTTATTCTCTTAATCTTTGGTGGAAATTTCGAACCAAAGACAACCTTTGGTCTCGCTTCCTCAAAGTTAAATATTTTTTGCGTTCTCATCCTTGTGTAGCCCCTTCTCAAGGTTCTCATGTCTAGCAGCGCATGACTGGAAGCCGATCTGTGGCAGAACAGTTTATTGCTTGGAATATTGTTATCGGCAATTGTTCTATATGGTATGACAACTGGCTGTCTAACAGATACCTGCCTAAGCCGCAAGTTTGCAATTTGGAGCAGGTCAAAGAGTTGTTTATTTCTTATTCTCTCCTACATGATTTCGTCACTTCTCTTCTCCCAGCCCATGCTATTCAACTCATTAGTTCTTGGCAGATTGTCTTATCTAACAATCCTGACTCGTCTTATTGGGATGCTGATTCTAACGATCGCTTCATCTTAACCTCGGCTTGGCAATCTATAAGAGCTCATCATCCCTATCTTCTTTCGGCTAAATATATCAAGTATAAGTATCTTTCCAGTCGGATTAGTGTTTTCCTTTGGAAACTGTTCCAGAGCAAGATTCCTATTGACGAAGCTATCTCTTCAAAAGGCTTCTCTTTAGCTTCTAAGTGTGCTTGCTGCTCTTCTAGCTATTCCAAAACTTTTTCTCATGTCTTCCTTCATAGCCCTACTGCTCTGGAGGTTTAGAGATATTTTAGTAGTGCTTGTAATATTATGACTCATTCGCTTGCTATTCCCTAAGCATGTTTCTCCTGGTGGTTAGTCTCTAAGGCTGATGCTTCTCATTTTCTTTTACCCTCTTTGATTCTCCGGCATTTATGGAAGCACCGTAATTGTGTGTTATTTGACAGCTCCATTCTTCCCCCAAGTCAAGTCATAAAGCTTATCAAGCAGGATCTCTTCGCTCACTTGAAGGCTGCTAATCGTCTTTCTTGCATTCCTAGAATTTTAACGTTGTTTTGATGGCTTCTGTTTTTTGTTCTTGGCTAGGAGTGTTAGTTCTTTTTTGTATGGCTTTAAGCCTTCTTTTTTCGAGGTCATGCTTCTTTGTCCCCCCTTTTTCGGGTAACGCTGGTTGTCCCCTCTTGTTTGTTTTTTTTTTCCTTTTATTTAATAAAATCTGCGCAGGTGTTGCCCTGCTTCTCTAAAAAAAGGGTTCCCAAGAGTCTTCATATATATATATATATATATATATATATTCGTGTCAAGTAAATTTTTGCCTCTCCTTTCTTTTTTAGCTCGTAGAGTCTCTTTTCGATCTTGGAGCACCACCTATCACCAAGTATCCCTTAATTGTCAATTTTTTCAGGAATTATGAATCGACTCACTTAAAAACACCTAAATCTACACGAGTTGATGATGAATCACCTAGAAAATATAGACCCACAAACCATTAAACAAATGAGTTCGAGAGTGTAAGCAAGTTGTCTTGACCATGTTTACCTTCGACCCATTGCTGCCGAGCTGTCAAATGGCACACTGGGGGGTTTCTCTCCATACACTAAAAACCCTTCCAAATACCTAAACAAGTCCACCACGTACCAAGACCCCATCCAAAACCAAAGACCCTCAATGGCCATCCCCATGATCTAGCTTCCTAAAACCAGGGCTGTTTCGCCCATATATCCACCGAGAGTGACCATCCCTTTGACCAAAAAGGAAGAAATAGCACATGTCGTTTAATCAGGGATACAAGTACAAAGATCAGTTCAGAAAGTACAGGGATCAGTCCAGAAAGTACAGATTCGTGTTAAAAGGCTGCTAAAAATGAAAAGACTTCTATGAGTACAAATATAGGGGCTCCGTGATACGCTCATACTCCTGTTACGTAACAGTAGTTAGACCACAATTTGGGCACACGCGCCAATTTTCTTAAAGGTCCAAATAACAAATCTCATGCAAAGATGGAGATCCAAAAGGAAGAAATAGCACTGGTCGTGTGATCAGGGATACAAGTATAATGATTAATTCAGAAAGTACAGGGATCAGTCCAGGAAATACAAATTCGGGTAGAAAGGCTGCCAAAAATGAGCAGGCTTCTATGAGTACATATACAGGGACTCCGAGATACGCTCCTACCCTTGATATGCAACAGTAGTTAGACCGTAATTTGGGTGCACAAACCGATCGCCTGATGGGACAGATAACAAATCTCATGCAGAGCTTGAGACCAAACGCTGAAAACACTCATTCCCCTGTGGGACCCCATGAAGTATAAACCTCGAATATTTCCCCAAACACTAACCTTCAAATGCCAAACACCAACGCTTTCTACCAAAACATCAACCCTCCTCAAAATACCAACTTACCCAATCCCAAAGCTCAAAGTTCCAACCTTCCCCCTTAAAAACCAAAACACTTGCCAACATTTTCTCAACACCTACTCCCCATACCAATACACCAACCCTTCTCCCTATACCAACATCCACCAGTTACCCTTCTCAAAACACTAGTACCACATATCCATATCCAAGGAACCTTCCATTCTCCACCTCCAACCCACTCCAAAATAGCTCACATACAGATCCCAGAAGCTATAACCCACAAGTACAGCCACAACCTACCCCCCCATTCAATGAATTTGGTCGTCAGTTAGGGGCTGTAAATATTGCACCTCCCCACAATGTTTACCAAGCACCTCGACCAATTATGAGGATGAACCCTGCTGTAGCAAATCCCGTAAATTCATATGACACATCTCCAGCTTCGAAAATAGAAACAGATGTCGAGAATCTCAAAGAAATGACGCTCAAAGAGAGAGTTCTCCACACAATCATCGACTCTGCAACCTTTGGCCATTCTGCCACGGAAGTCCAAAATGCCCAACATGGAGAAATTTGAGGGGATTGGTTGCCCCATCTCCCGCTTAAGATCCTATGCCACCAAAATGCAATCAAAGGGGGTGCTAGCTTCGAAGCAATGGATGTTGGTTTCCACTTGACCTTAGGAGGGGCTGCAAAACAATACCTCGTGTTAACAGACAATAGCACACTAAAACACTTAGGACAAGAGTGCTGACAAATTTCAAAAAAGGTATCAGGTTAATAGTAGCTCTGAGAAGAGGAGAGAGCTCGAGTCATACACCCAAAGAGAAAAGGAAACCTGCACAGCTTTCATGGCTAGATGGAAGAAGAAAGTTGCCCAAACTTTGGACAGGCCCAATCTGGCTAAATCAGCTAAGATGTTCATAAATAATCTCCAACCAGCCTACCTTGAACATACGAGGTACCTCCCTTATGGAAACTTTGATGCCATAGTAAAGGTTGGGATCCGTATAGATGAAGAGATACAAGAAGGGCAATTGAAAAGCAATACACCTCCCACCTCATTTCGTTACTCCAAAAATAACATCATCAAAAACAGCAGCAAACATTGTGAGAGATATCCTAGCAGTCATACCACCAGTAAGTGACCTGGTACTCAAAGAAACCCCCCCCCCCCCGCAGTTATGTCGGCACTAGGGGAAAATGGAAGTCTTTGTGGATGGGACCAACATAGTCAAACAGATACAGTTAAGAGGTGTCATATTCCTCACCAACCAGGATAGGGAAGATCCCATTCAACTCTTTAACATGGATAAACTAAAATGATACTACGCATAGGCTAGGCTAGTGCTAATATAGCATGCTATGACGGCCCTAATATTTTATATCTTTCCTTAGCTCAGTAGGTTGAAAACCCGAAAGGGCGCCTAGGAAAAAATTGGAGCTAAACAAAAAAGAAATATATAAGGAATAAGGGCTCGGTAGGTCAAAAACCCGAAAGGGCGGCCTAAGCAAAAGGTAGAACAAAAAAAAACCCATGAGAAAAAAGAGAGAGAAAAAAAGTCTCCAACATACAGTCTCCAACGTACAGTCTCCAGGATACGGTCTATGACATTACAGCCCACAACATATGGTCTCTAGCATACATCCTACAGTATGCAGTCTACGACATAACAGTCTCAAATATAACAGTCAACAACATAACAGTCTCCATAATACAGTTTACAACGTACAGTCTACTGTATGACAGTCTCTAGCATAACAATCTACAACAAAACTGGTCTCCAACAAGAGTTTTTCCCTTTGGACAAAGAACTACTTGGGTAAGACAGAAAGTCAGTACAAGAAATTGGTAGTCACTCTAGTAAGAACAAAGAGATTGATACTGGGGTTAAAGACATGGAAGATGCTCTGTTAGCCCAAATGAAGAAAAACTCAAGTTAACATGTTCATTTGGGTTTATCATTTGCCTCTGAAACCCATCTCAACCACTCACCAAAAGCCAAAAGCCATCATTTAACACATAACCCTAACCCAGTTGCTACCGATAGCTCTGTTTCAATCGATTATAACGTGATCTGAGTCCAAGACAAGACTTGTTGTCAAAACATATAAAATCATCAAAAGATAAACATTAAGTAGGGTCAATAACCTGCTAATTTTGTGATACTCGAAGATAAAGTGAACTCTGGATCATGACTCTTTTTTTGTCCATTAGAGTCGTCCCTTTTTCTTTAAGCATACTCATCTCATCCTCCCTCAAAAATCTCTTCAATCGAGTCTTTCTGGGGCTATCTGTCATTAGTCTCTTTCAGGAATTTTCTCGTACCAGCTTACAGAATTTGGAATTATCAAGTTATCCTAGGGCTTTTCTCAAGTCCAATTGGTACAAAAAGTCTCCCATCATCTCTAGAGACAACGGTCCTATCCATCTCACCCGAACAGACCAAGAAGCTACGAAGCTGCGATCCTTCAAAGACAAGCAGGTTATCTTCATATACACAGGAAGAAACTAAGAAGCTACAAAGACACCATATCACTCAACAACAAGCAATTTATCTTCAAACACATGGAAAGACAGGCTCCCTATGCGGTAAAGGAAAAAAAAGGGTGGTCCTCGAAGGCATCAATTAGTAGGATTCACTGATCTTATGATTGAATTCCTTTCTCGAATGATGCACTAGTCAATTAACTAAAAGCAACCCAAAAATTCACCTACCTCCACCCCACATTTCCATCATCTTGTCTTATCTTGTCTTAACATGATTAAGAAACATATAGCACACATGCACATTCAAGATTCCATGTTGAATAGGAAAAAGAAAGTTGCATTTGCATGCTTGCATCTTCTTGTTATATCTTTTTGCATTAGCATATCTTATCAGGTCCTTTGTCGCATCGGCCCTTGGGCAAAATACAAATGTTCTGCCAGCACCCTCCAAGGAGAGTCAATGCTAACATCAGTCAAAAGTGCCAAAGATGGCACACGCCAGCCGATCCTGCTAAAGATGGCACACATCAATCAAACATGTCGACAAGGGCCCAATTTCAAATGTTTCCAACGATGGCAAATCATCAAGACTGCCGATGGTGACACATCCGTTAAATCATGCCAAAGATGGCACATCTTGATCAAAACATCAACGACAAAGACTTCTCAATCACTACATTCAGCGTAACCTCTTAAATTTATATGGTTTCATTTCAAAGCACACACTAGCCGTGCAGCCTTGATGTGGGGCTAGGCCTTGATATTGTTGACTAGTCACACAGCTGTAGACACCTTAATTTCGCACCCCTACGTTAAAATGTCCCAAAAATATAATAAAAATATAAATTATAAATCAAATGGACTACATAATATTACTTTTCGTTATGTTTAAAAAATCAGGACTTAATGGAACTTAACAGAGCTTAATGGAGGAAAAGGCTTGATGGTGCCGCTCCCCTACCTTTGGAGTTGCTCCCCATTCCTTCTTTTCTCATCCAATCGAAATGCTATCGTTCCTCCAAACCGCCTCGTGCATTTTACGATGTCTCGCTCTCCTACCTCCACCTGGCACCATGTAGTCCGATTTGCGCCTATAAATAGAGGCCTTCAGCCTCTTCATTCAACACACCACATTCACGTCACACAACCCTTCACACAACCATCTGATACCTATAAAATTCATGATAACCATCTCATACGCCTTCCCAAAGCCTCCTCTGCCCGAAAAAGTCAAAGAAAAAAAAAGTCTCCTCGCTTGCACCCCGTAGCAAGCCATTCAAAGATCCAGTCTTTGCCCTCGGCAAGTCGATCATATATCCATATCATACCCATATCAATATCCATACTCATATCCATACTCATACATATCATACCATACTCAGACTTCAGGCATATACATATCAGACTTCAGGCAATGTATATATAAAAAGACTTCTTTTCTCGGAAGGATAGGGGAAGCACAATCAGAATCTTCGAGCACCTAGTGGGCTAAATCCTAGGTGTATATATCGGGTCAGACATTCACGCTACAAGAGATAAGTACCAATTTACCGTCTTTCCCGTTAATATAAATAATGTAGAATATTATAATTTGCATGCTATGTAAATAATAACAATATTATAATTAGTTCAATACTAATATAATATAATTTATAAATAGAATTTATCTAAAGTAATTATGCATGTTATATAATTATGCATATATATATGTGTGTGTGTGTGTGTGTGTATAGTAAATATTCCTTCTTCACTATATAGTTTTAAAGCATGTTAATTTATTTTGAAACCATAAAATAAGACCGAAAGGGCGAGTTGGGTGCCTAAACCCTTCCCAACTCGTAACCTAGCCTCCAAACCTACATATTTTCTGGAATAATTGGTTTTTCTCTGTTTAAACCTTAAAATAGAGATGACGACTCTGTATATATATATATATATATATATACGAGGTTCTCATAACATCCCCAATGTAGGGTTAAACCTTTTCCCTTTACATTTGGTCATGTAACCCTAACTGCTCACTTCTCCTAACGGAGAGGTTGGGTGTTCGAGTCTCACTAGAGACACCCTGGACTTTACAACTCTCAGTAGAGAGGTCGGGTGTTCAAGCCTCTTCAGAGGCATCGTTGTTGTTAAAGCCTTATCCAAAGGCCCCATTTAGCTACTCACTTATCTTAACGGAGAGGTTGAGTATTCAAGCCCTACCAGAGGCACCCTGGGACTTAAAATCCCCAGAGGCACCAATTGTTCGAGCCATACCAAAGGCATCATATATATATATATATATATATATATAATTGTAGCCTTTCAAGGCATTAAAAATAATAATAAAAAATTAAGGGTTGGGGTACGGTCTATGTCCCCTCCAACCTTTGGAAAAAAAAAAAACCCTAAAGTACAGTTAGACCTCTTGATGGCTTTCTGGTCGCACAACCTTGATAAAATGGTTAGTCCGTTCCATTAGTGTTCTAGTTCAAGAAACCCTGATGAAGGGTAAGACTTTATCACTACTTTCTGGTTGTGCAATCCCGACGAAGGGTTACCTTCTATTTGTACCACCCTGATAAGGTAGACCTTTTCTAATTATTTTCTAGTCATGCAACCCTAATGTCGAGTTAGACCTTGCTATGTGTTCTCTAGTCAAGCAACCCGGATGTGAGGTTAGCTCTCCCTATTTGCTCTTGGTCACGCACCCCCGACAAGGGGCTAAACCTTTTCATTACTTTCTAGACTCGTGACCCCAGCATAGGGGGTTAAAAATTTGTTTTTCCTTTGGTCACATAACCTCAACGAGGGGTTTGACCTTTCTTTATGCCTCTAGTTATTCTCGTAACATGTGTAAACTTGTGGTCTTGGGAAATGTCCATACAATTATCTCACATAGCCTTCGTCATGTCATGATCTTTCTGTGTTGCAAAGGATATTGCATCATGTCCTTCTTACCTACACTGACTTTCTGTGTTACAATGGATATTGTGTAACGTCATTCTTACCTACACCGACCTTCTATGTTGCAATAGATCTTGCACGACGTCCTTCTCATCTACACCAACTTTCTATGATGCAATGAATATTGCATCACGTCCTTTTTACCTACATGATCTTTCTGTGTTACAATTAATATTGCATCATGGCCAACTTATCTACATGACCTCTCTGTCTTTCAATCTATATTGCATCACGCCTCTTATTTGCACCGACTTCTTGTGTTACAATGGACATTGCATCACGCCACTTACCTGCACCGGCTTTCTGTGATGCAATGGATATTGCATCACGTTCTTTTACCGACACTTACCTTTTGTGTTGCGATGGATATTGCATCACGTCCTGTTAACCCATGTTTACTTTCTGTTTGCAATGAATATTACATTTAGCCCCGTGTTTACCTTTTGTGTTGCAATGGATATTGCGTCACCTCCCTTTTACCTGCTTGACCTTTTTGCGTTATGATAGATGTTGCATCATGACCTTTATGTTTGCATCTACTCTTGTTGTTACATAAGATATTGCATCTAGTCTTTGCGTTAGGTCTCATAGTGATGCAATGGATATTGCATCTGATCTTTTGTCAGCCCGATAATGATGCAATGGATATTGAACCAGATATTTGCATACACTTTCTTTAATGATGCAATGGATATTGTATTAGATGCCCGCATCTGATTTCTTTATATTGATGAAATGGTTGTCACATTGATTGTTCACGTGGAGTTTCTCAGTAAGTGATGCAACGGATATTGCATCGAAATTTTCTTAGGCATCTATGCTAAGTGATGCAATGGATATTGCATCAGATATTAGCTTGGGTTTCTCAGTTAGTAATACAATGAATATTGCATCATATTTTGTGTAAACTTTCTGAAGATGAAATGAATATTTCATCAGATTTCGTGTTGGTTTTGAGGCAATGCAATGGATTGTGATAATTTTTGTGTCAAGTTTTATAGAGATGCAATTTATATTGCATCAAAAATGGTGATAGCTTTGTGATGGTGCAATGAATATTGCATCTGATTTTGTCTTAAGTCTTGTTGTAATGCAATGGATATTGCATCTGGTTCTATAGCAATACAATGGATATTGCATCAGTTTTTTGCATAGGTTTCTATGTTGGTGATGCAATGGATATTGCATCGCATATTTGCTTTAAGGTTTTGTGAAAATGTAATGGATATTGCATCAAATCTGGTGATAGTTCTGTAGTAACACAATATATATTGTATTTGATTTTGTATTAATCTTGTAATGGTGCGATGGATATTACATCTGACTTTATAGTGGTGTAATGAATGTTGCATCAATTTTTGGCATAGGTTTCTCTGTTAGTGATGCAATACATATTGCATCGGTTTTTGTATTAATTTTCGGAGATACATTCAATTTTGCATCAAATCGTGTTCCAGTCTTGTGATGATACAATGGATATGACGTTTGGCTTTATGAAGTTTGATAGATGTATTTTATACGTCCTTATTGGGTACTTTTATAACTTAGAAATAGCAATTCCACGAGGCTTTTGGCTACTAATATGTGTTTTTGAGCTATATTGTGAGTTTCTGGGTTTTAGGTGAAATTATGGGAATTACAAGGCTTTTATTGAAGATTTCAAGGAAGGGTTGAAAGTGCAATTTGTGAAAAGAAAGTTGAATTAAAGTCTGATACCCCTTGTGGGCGCAAGGGTATGAGACCTTGCCTCCGCAAGGTCTCCAGCGTGCACACTCAGCCGGGTAAGGGCCTTGCGGCCGCATTCCATGCAGACCTTGCCCCCGCAAGGTACCCAGAAACCGCCTTTAAGGGAATTTCACCTAGACTGAACCTCCTCATTCACCTCAAACACCCCAGTATATAAAGAAGACATGTAGACAAAGCCAAAGGACGTCCAGAACACCAAAGAACGCTCAGAAACGTTAGGAGTTAGTTTGTAATACATAGTTTAGTAGTTGTAATTATAGGTTCGAAGATCGATTCATGTATTCTTTCATTCCGTTGATTAGTTCATCTTCAAAGATGAACTAACCGTTCATTAATCTAGGAATTGAGAGGTAACTTGTATCGAATCTATTGCTTAATATATTTTTATTCATTCAATTCTTGTTGATCATGATGTTTATCAACCTCTTTACTGTCTAGCTTTGACCAAATGAATGGAATCGCAAGTAGTAAAGACGTAGAGGTGTGGATAGCTGCACGGTCAAATGCATATGCCGTAGACTGGCTCACCAATGTGATAAATTGACCTTATCGATGCACGAGAATGACAAGTTAGGGTCAGGTTCATATATATGTTCCTAAGTGACAGATAGAAAATTCATATGTTCGTGTTCTTAGGATATAGATCGAATGAATTATTTAGGATGGAGGCTCAATTATAATTTGACGATCTATATCAATCTTTTGTGAACGAACCCAAGGTATTGATTGATACTTTATTTAAGAGAGCAATAGAGTAGACGCAAGTGAAACCTCAATCCTAGATTCCCCTCCTCCATAATATCTTCATAACTGTGATTGATGCTAAATTATTAATTAGATTCCCTGCTTTATTAGAATAAATTAGATTAAATAAAATAAAATAAAAACCCCCCGTAGTTTAATTACTACCGAATTACTTGCTACTTGAATTCTTCTTGTCTTTGTGGTTTGAGCCTTGCTTCCTAAACTATTCTGCAATAGTCTTGTGCACTTGCAAGGTATAAATTTAAGACACGACCAAGTTTTTTGGCGCCGTTGTCGGGGACAAGCTAGTTTTCTAGCTAGTTTGTTGGTAGTGATTTTAATTAATTCAGTTTTTATAAAAAGAAAGATACAAAATGAATTTTATTTTATTTTAATTGTTTATTTGCTTTTAATTTTAGTATTTTATGCACGGTCGTAGATCTCTAAATCCCAAGCTGGCAGATTTAAATCAAAACATATATAATTTTGGTAAGAATCAAGAAGACCTTGATAATTTAGAAAATCAGCCTATTAACCAAGAACAGTTAAATCGAGAGGATCCTCCGGTTGATCCTCCAATGGATAATAACAATAATCAAAATCCTGAAAATCTGGTTCCTCCGGTAAATCTAAATCAAAGAAGGGAGGAACAAGTTGATAGAAATATGGAAATAGTAATCAATCAAAGAACTATAAATGATTATGGCCGACCCATATTGAATGCAACACCATCATGTCTAGTATTACCGGAAGCGGTAAGAAATTTTGAACTAAAAGGTCATTTTTATAACATGTTGCCTTCAATACATGGATTGTCATCTGAAGACCCAGTAACTTTTGTCAAAGGGTATAGTTTCATGACCGATAATTTTTGTTAGGAGGTCTGACGGAAGATCAACTAAAAATGAGGTACTTTCAATGTGCATTAAAATATGTAGCAAAAAGATGGTTTATGAACTTAGCACCTAGAAGTGTTTATACTTGGGCTCAAATATATGATTTGTTTATGGGAAAATTCTATCAACATGCATCTCTTTCTGACTATAGGAAGTAAATTATAGCTTTTCAAATAGAACCAGGAAAGACATTCCATGAAGCATGTGATTGATTTAAAAATCTACTTATCGTGTGTCCCCATCATAATCTATCTCAAGATGTGTTAGTAACTCAATTTTACCATGCTCTTTCACCTGCTTTACAAACTATGATTGATAGTGCAGCCGGTGGTTCTATTAATAGAATGACACCAGCTGAGTTAGAAAGTTTGTTTGAGATGTTAAGTGCAAATTCCCAACATAAAAGTACAAGAGGTAAAAGTAGAAGTTTATTTCAAGTTCAATATAGTTTAGATACTCAAGCACAAATAGAACAATTGAAGGAAAAAATAGAAGTTCTATATCAAAATAGAGCACAAATCCAAGAAGCATGTACTATTTGTGGATTAAATTCTCATGCTACTAACTTGTGTCCATCTAGTACTTTGTATCATGAACAGGTTAATGCGATGAATATGTACCTTTCAAGGAAAAAGAATGATCCCTATTCCAACACATATAATCCAGGTTGGAGGAATAACCCTAACTTTTCATGGGGAGGAAATAAGCCCATGCAGCCTTAACAATTTCCTAAGCAAGGACAGTTACAGATTGAAGAAGTTCCAAAATCAGAAGGATTAGATGGTAGACACACTACTCTTAACAGATATTTAATGGAATCCATAGACAGATTGAAGAAAGAACTTGCTCAAGCTTTGCAAGGAAGAGAAGAAGGGAAGTTCCCTAGTCAAACATAACAAGCAAAGTCTATCACTACTCTGCGAAGTGGTAGAGTCATTGGAGAAGAGGTAAGTGATCATATTCAATCTACAAATGTTTCTGATAATGTAGATAAATCTGGTAAAGAAGTTCAAACAAAAGAGAAAGATAAAGGTGAAGATATCCAAGAAAATCAAGATAAAGAAAATCAAGAGAAAAAAAAAGAGCAAGAGGCAGAACCTCTTGAGGAACCATATGTTGCTCCTCCACCATATGTTCCTCTGATACCATTTACTGGTATGTTAATAAAAAATAAGATTGATAAACAATTTAAAGAAATTTATAATATGTTGTCTAAAGTGAATATTAATCTCCATTTGCTCAATGTCAATAAAAATATTCCGTCCTATGCCAAGTTTTTCAAAGATCTCCATTCTAGGAAGCACAAATTCGAAAAAAATAAGAAAATAATCGTTTCTAAAAACGTCAGTGAAGTATTACAACCTGAACTCCCCATAAATTAAAAGATCTAGGTAGTTTTAATATCCAAGTTTCCTTGGGTAGTTCTAAAAAGATGAAAGCTATGCTAGATTTAGGAGCAAGTATCAATTTAATGTCTTTCGCTATTTATAAGCAATTAGGATTAGGAGAATTAAAACCCACTACTATGTCCATGCAGTTAGCTGACCGTTCGGTCAAACATCCTTTAGGAATAGTAGAGGACATTTTAGTTCAAGTAGATAAGTTGATTATCCCAGTTGACTTTGTGATTCTAGAGATGGAAAGAAAGATCTGCACTAGCAATGAAGTTCCTATTCTGTTAGGAAGACCTTTTATGGCCACGACCAACACCATGATTAATGTAAAGAATGGTAAGCTATCTATGTCAGTAATGGGAGAAACTGTAGAGATTTCAGTTTTTGATACATTAGACAGACCAAGCGACATGAATGCTTGTTTTTCAATTGATGAAATTGAAAATCTTACATCCCAAAGCTTTGAAGCAAATCTAAATGATGATGAGTTAGAGAAAGAAATGTTTGGAGAAGAACTATGATGAAAGAAACTTCCCCGGTTTAGGAATTGATATAGAAGAATTAGAAAGAGAACTCCAAGAGGAGGATGCTAGAAAAGAGAAGGAGAGATTAGAAGCTCTTAAAAATGATAATGAAATTAAAGAAGAATTAGGAAGCCCTAAATCAGAAATTGAAATTGATAAAATTGAAATGAATGAAGATCTAGTAAAAGAAGAAATTCCTAAGGAGGAAGAAAAGGAAAAAGTTAAACTTGAAATTCCTGAGTTTATCCCATCTATTAAATCTCCTCCTGAAGTAGAATTAAAGCCTTTACCATCCCACTTGAAATATGCTTTTCTTGGGGAAGGCAAAACTTTACCCGTTATAATTGCTGCAGATTTAACGGAAGAATAAGAGTCAAGCTTGTTAAAAGTATTATAGACACATAGAGAAGTTATAGGTTGGTCCTTAGCAAACTTGAAAGGTATTAGTCCTTCTATGTGTATGCATAGAATTTATTTGGAAGAAGGTACCAAACCTTCTACAGAACGTCAAAGAAGACTTAACCCCCATATGGAAGAAGTAGTTAGGAAAGAAGTGCTTAAACTTCTTGATGCGGGCATAATTTACCCGATATCTGATAGTAAATGGGTTAGTCCAGTTCAAGTAGTTCCGAAAAAATCAGGAATTACTGTTTTTAAGAATGAAAAAGATGAGTTAGTTCCCACAAGAACTATAACTGGTTATAGAGTGTGCATTGATTTGAGGAAACTAAATGCGGCAACAAAGAAAGTCATTTTCCTTTGCCCTTCATTGACCGATCCTTGAAAGATTAGCTGGCCATGACTATTATTGTTTTCTTGATGGTTTTTCCGATTATAATCAAATTCCACTTGTACTAGAAGATCAAGAGAAAACCACATTTACATGTCCCTTTGGTACCTTTGCATTTAGAAGGATGCCCTTTGGATTATGTAATGCGCCACTTTTTAAAGATGCATGATTTCTATATTTTCAGATCTAGCTAAAAGATGTGTGGAAGTGTTTATGGATGATTTCTCAGTATTTGGAAATTCTTTCGATAATTGTTTAGAAAATCTAACATCGGTTCTGAAAAGATGTTGCGAAACTAATTTGACCCTAAGTTGGGAGAAAAGCCATTTCATGGTTAAACATGGAATAGTTTTAGGTCATGTTGTGTCTAATAAATGAATTAAGGTTGATAAAGCCAAAATTGAAGTTATATCACAATTACATCCCCCAACTACAGTCAAAGGTGTTTGAAGTTTTCTAGGACATGCAGGTTTTTACAAAAGATTTATAAAAGACTTTTCAAAAATCTATAAACCTTTATGCAACCTTTTGGCCAAAGATACCGAATTTATTTTTGATCAAGAATGCTTGAACGCATTCAATCTGTTAAAAGAACAATTAACAACAACTCCTATTTTAACCAGCCCTGATTGGTCTCTCCCTTTCGAGATCATATGTGATGCATCTGATTTTGCAGTTGGAGTTGTGTTAGGACAAAGGGTAGACAAGAAACCCCATGTGATTCATTATGCGAGTAGGACGTTGAATAATGCACAAGTTAATTATACAACCACTGAAAAAGAATTTTTAGTAGTTGTGTTTGTATTAGAAAAATTTTGATCCCACCTGCTAGGTTCAAAAGTTATTATATTCTCTAATCATGCCACCCTAAAATTTCTATTGCGTAAGAAAGAGGCCAAGCCTGACTCATTAGATGGATGTTATTATTGCAAGAATTTGACATAACTATTAAAGATAAAAATGGAACAGAAATCGTTATTGCCGACCATTTGTCTATGATGGAATTTTTACCTTTACTTGAACGTCAACTTCTTGACAATGAAATCCCTATAAATGAAGACTTCCCTTATGAACAATTGTTAGCTGTTAAAAATTCTGAACCTTGGTATGCTGATTTTGTCAATTTTCATGTTGCAGATATTATTAATCCTGATTTCGATTTTTATCAAAGAAAGAAATTTTTAACAGATGCTAAAAAGTATTTTTGGGAAGAACCTCATTTATTTAAAATATGTTCAGACTCTATAATTAGAAGATGTATTCCTGATCAAGAACAACAAAGTATTTTGGTGTTCTGTCATGAATACTCTTCTGGTGGTCATTTTAGTAGCACTAAAACTATTAGGAAAATCATGCAATTTGGTTTATATTGGCCTACCATTTTTAGAGATTCTGAAATATTTTGCAAAACATGCGATAAATGTCAAATGATTGGTGGGATTAGTAAAAGGAATGAGATGCCCTTGCATAACAATTTAGTTGTTGAAAGCTTTGGTGTATGGGGTATTAACTTTATGGGTCCCTTCCTAGTTTCAAATGGTTGTGAATATATTTTTGTTGCTATTGACTATGTGTCAAAATGGATAGAAGCCATAGCTACCCGAAATAATGATGGTCAAACAGTTTGCAAGTTTTTGGATGATATATTTACTCGGTATGGAATATCGAAGGCGATAATTAGTGATCAAGGAACGCACTTCACTAATCGTTTGATGAATGCATGCCTTAGGAAACATGGTGTGATACACAAGTTGGCTACACCATATCATCCTCAGACTTCTAGCCAAGTAGAAGTAAGCAATAAATAGATAAAGGCAGTCCTTGAAAAAATTGTTAGACCAAATCTTAAAGAGTGGGAATCAAAACTTAAAGAGGCTCTTTGGGCCTACCGAACTGCTTACAAGACCCCAATAGGTATGAGCCCTTATAGAATGGTGTATGGCAAAGCATGCCATCTCCCAGTAGAAATTGAACACAAGGCATATTCAGCCATTAAAACTCTTAATTTTGATCTAGCTTTGACCGGTGAAGAATGATTTTATCAGCTAAATGAGTTAGAAGAGCATAGGCTAAATTCGTATGAGAATGAGAAATTTTATAAAGAAAAGACCAAACGATACCATGATATGAGAATCTCTGAAAAAGTGTTACGTCCTGGATTAAAAGTGCTTCTTTTTAATTCTAGACTCATAGTTATTCCCATGAAAGTTAAAATCAAAATGGTCTGGTCCTTTCATTATAGTACGAATTTACCCACATGGAGCAGTTGATATAAAAAATCCAAAGACTAATAAGATTTTTAAAGTTAATGGTCACCGACTCAAACCTTATTTCGAACCCATGTCAGTAGAGAAAACAATTGAACTCATTCGTCTCTCTGACACCGAACCCTCAAAAGATTATATTTGCAGTTAGGTCGAGCCAAAGACGTTAAACAAGTGCGCTAGGTGGGAAGGCAACCCACTTTTAGGAATTTTACTTGCTTTCGTAGTATAATTTAAATTTGTTGTTCTCCATCTTAGTTGATTATGAACATTTAAATTAAATATTTTCCAATAATGGCATAATTCAAGTTTGGGGGAGAAAAATATCATAGTGTAGTATTTATATGTTTTCTAATATTTTAGTGTAGTAGTTTTGTAGAATTTTTAGAGTGCAGGAAAGAAACGACCTTAACGGATAAATAACGGAAGGACTAAAATGAAGACGACTCAAAATTTATGAAAAGCTCCCCAAGGCAAACATTCTCTCGCGGACCCTTTGCGGACGCAAGGTCTTAACACCTTGCCTAAAGGCCTTAATAATGGATAACGTGTGACCCTGCGATCGCAAGCCCATGGACCCACTTCCCAAGCCTTGCATCATCTTCGGTGCATATTGAGTGTGAACCTTGGGGCGCAAGGTATACACACCTAATGGCACCAGGCCCCTTTTATAAGCCGATCGAGGCGACACAGGAATCACGAATTTCGGCTTTCAAACCTCTACAAATTCGGCGATCTCTCTCCTTTCTCTCAAGAACTTCGTGAGCTCCACCAATTCGGCCAAATCTCAAGTGCAAGTTGCTCTCCTCTTCAATTTGCATCATCATCTCACCTCTCACTCCATTTAAGGCTTTGAAGAAGTTGCCGCCATTATTCTTAAGTAAGGTACGTGGAATTGCCAACCTTCTTTACAATTAAGCATTGCAATCCATGTATCTTCTATCCCTCTCTATTTAAATTTTGATCCTCAAATTTTTATGCTAGGGTGATAGAATTATTTTTATGTTATTTACGTGCATGCTTTATTTGTTTTAGTTAGGTTAGTTAAATTTTAATTTTTAGAGAGTAGATTTATTTTTCAGCTCCCAGAATGGCCTAAGCG
>CM028377.1:179524853-179555107 GCA_013146195.2 Codonopsis lanceolata
TTGGCGACCCGACCCAGAACTTTGAGGTGGAACCGGGTCGGACCGCCCAAATAGGAAGGAAATAAGTAAACATATAACATGCAAGGACTCAATTTAAGAAAACGATGTGGCCTTGACATTAGAGACGTAGCACGCCTCGGCACCAGGCGGTATTTTAAAAACTTTTCAAACTGATAAAGCAGGTTAAGCAATTAAACCAAGTCATCGGCGACACTACATGCAGGAACCCAAGCTAACGAGTTTATGGACAAGAATTAAACAAGAGCTAATAGGATGCTCGGCGGAAGACTTATACGTAGTGAACTACTAAACATGATAACCAAAGCTCGGCACACAATGCTTAGGCATTAAAGGTTACAAGTACTACAAGTGTTAAAACTACTAGTAGCTAATAAAAAGTAACAAGTTCAAGTTCATATTATACATTCAAGCATAGTCTAATTGACTTGCTTTAACCCATCGCCTTGCAAAATATAAAAGGAAGGAAGAGACATCTAAACCACCTCTTCAACCGCAACGTGCCGACCAAAAGAGGAATGAGGAGACACGAACACCGCAAGCCTCGAGAAGTGACCTCGCTTTTGCTAAGATCTAAAGCAAAGAAGGGGAATGGGTAAGTCATAAAGACTTGTAAGCTATCAATCATGCATGTCATGGCAATATGCAACATACAAGGCAAGATATCATCACATAAGCATAGAGATCATATATCCAAGATGCACATTGTTTCACATAGGTGCTCGTAATTAAATCACATAGGATAAGAATATATGGAGAGCCGGCCGCTACGTAGTTCCCCGCATACAAGCGTTATCCTGGAATGTGAGGTGCCTGATGTGTGTAAGTACATCAACCTTCCGAGGAGATGCCCGGATAGACACACCAATGATGCTCTAATGTTACAAAGTTACTTCCCACCGTGGCCACGGAGGAGGCGTGTGTGAACAAAGACTGCATGCCACCGGACTCATGCAAATGCCAAGTAGTGTTTACTTAACAAATTAAGTAGTGAACGAGGTCGACAAGAGCGATCTCGCTCATGACAAGTAATTATTCTCATCAATAATCAGGATTGAGTTCGACAAGAGCGAACTCAACATATCAAATAGGCATTCTATTATATGACATCTAAAAATCAAGCATGGTAATCAATCCAAGTTCAAGAGTCTAGAATTATTATTCTTAGTGAAACGTGTTTAGAACGCCGTAGGGATTGGATCATTGAGCCGGTATTGTTCGATGGCTCACTAAATTCGACTGAGTCGTTTCTAAAATTCATCCAATAGAGTTTAAATGCTAAATGCATCCTAAACCTTTTCTAAGTTCTCGATGGTAGACTAGGCCATTAATCCACTTAACAACCATAGTCAAGAATTATCATTAATTCATAATTCATGGAACCTTAGAATCATTATTTCTAAAAGTTATTAAATGTCAATGGTCCAAGAACAATAGTTATTTCTAAGGAGGCATAGAACACTTTTAATTCTAAGCATAGGCCAAGTCAATAGATGAACAATTCATAGTTTATGATCCTAAAATCACAATCTCTAAGAGTTGTCAAAATTCATTAGTCCAAGAACAATAGTTGTTCCTAAGGAGGGAACATATTTAATTCTAGGCATAGGACTAAATTAACAAGATGAACATGTCATTCAAAAATCTCATAAGATCAAATCATCATCAAACATGGCTTGGACATGGTAGGAGCATGGGAATCATAAGAAGAGGGGGACATGGCAATTCTAGCATACAACCTAGTGGGAATCAATACCCTTACACCAAAGAAAAGATGGGATGAGCACAAATTAATCGGATGGAATCGAGCCCCTCGTCGAGAGATTCACTTTGTGGTCTCTGCTTGGCAATCGAGGTCGGGAGCTCAAGCTATGGGAGAAACACACACAATCTCACCTCCACACACACACACAAAAGCTTGGGAAGAGAGAGAAGGAATGATCTCGAAATGGAGGGATTAATGTTGATCACAAAGTGGGAGGACTTTATATAACATGCAATTGGTGAGTGGAACTCCACATGTCACAAGGAGAGGGTTGAAAATCCACTTGTCAAGTGGGAGGAAGATTGAGGTTAGTGTTAATCCCACTTAATTAGGTCTAATAGGGAGGTTTAGGGTCAATTAGGATGGGGGTTAAGGGTCTAATTGGTCACAAATCAGATTGCAAGAGAAAATTCGTAGGTGGAACCAGCACTTGAGGCGTCGCAAGTCATATAGGCCATGCGAGCGCATGGCCCTAATTCAAAGCTTATGTCCATTTTTTTTGATAAGTTACTAGACAGTCAATCTTGTAAAATCGACCATAAATCGCTCACAACTCCAAATGAGGTGATTATTGATTTTTCTGAAACTAGACTCATTAAACTATATTTTAGAATTTTAAATTACTCCATTTGGACTTATATTAATCAAAATAAGGTTACTACAAAATCAAGCCGTACAGAAGTTGTTTTCCGAAAACTGAATTCTGGCACAGCCGTAAGTCAAGACCTAATTGAGGTACTTAGACACCTTGGAAAATTACCAAATTTTACAGAGAGTATCCTAACGTATGAAGGTAAAACATACTAAATTTTTAGAAAATTCTATTTAGTGGATTAGTACCAGAATTTTCCCGAAGTTTGCCCAAAAACATGACTGGTCTGTGAAGGAATAAATTGGTCATCTTCTAACCAAATGCAACAAGTCTATGAACAATGATTGTGTAAGAATGATAAATACTAGTACACTTGGTCTAGAACTCAAATGAACTTCTCGCAAGTTTAAAACACAAACAATACGAGCAACAAAGGCAATCCCGAGAAACCCTAAGACTCAAACGAAGCAACAATGCTTCTAAACTCTCAACCAAGCCTACTATGATCAAGATGAATGTTATAAGTCATTTATGCAAGGTAATAGCACTCCAACAAGACTTGGTTAAGTGCTAACATGCTAAGGTGAACACTCAAAGCACAAACGGCAAGGTATGCAACACATAGAAGACATTGTAGCGACTATGAACGTAACAACTCTAATGCAAGCTTGACATGAACAAAATGAAGTCTCTAACATGTTAAGGCATACGTTAAGCATGTTATAAATGTACTAAGGCTCTAGTAGGACTTAGTTAAGTACTAAGATGATACACGAAGCAGTTACAACAAAGCATGTAATGTATAGAAGGCATACAAGCAGCTACGATCATGGTTGACCTAATGCGAGCATGGTATGAACAATATGGACTCTAAAACATGTTAAGGCACATAATGAACATATTAATCAAGTATAGAAGGCATGTTACACAAGTAGGGTTTGGGTTCTCACATACCATCTCGCCGTATGGGAAGGATGAAAAGGCATCATCGGGCATGGAAAACTCAAGCCGCATCCGCAACGTAATGCGAAGACTTAGCTCAAGCACCATTAACAGATGCACGCCTCCCAATCACAGGAGGGGGAGGAGGGGGATGGAGCATCGTCCTCAAAAAGTCTTCATAGGCTATCACCGGGAAATCACTGGCAGGCATCTGATATTTGGCCAAGTACTGGAGCCGGTTTGGTATGAAGTGTGGCTCGATCACATGCGGAGGAGGTACAGGAGGTGCCACCGGGGCTATTGAGAACGAAACATGCTGACGGTTGACTCGTTCACCCATGTACAAGGAATCGCACATGATCGATACCATCAAAATCCGGCAACGACTCAACAGCAAGGTAACCTCGATCGGCCCTACCAGATTCCGCCAAGGAACAAAGTCACCGAACCTGAGGTCGAGTTCGCCACTCAGACCAAACCCAAGTCTGCAGCCCCAATGACTCAATATAATTGCCTCTGGTGTCTATTTCCCGCCGATTCGCATTTACAAATTTGACCAGATAAGGTGGTCCAAGAACATCAACTGGGTTGGGCCCGTACAAAGTCAAACACGAGTAAGCCCACACCGAAAAAACGAAGAGGTGAAAGTCAGCAAGTCAAAAAAAATATAAAAGAAAAAAAAAATATATGCTGACAAAAGGAAAAAGAAAAAAATATATACCTCCCAGGCAGGGGCAAAACCAGTCATAACCTTTGAGTCATTCCGACTTATCCATCACGTAAATAAAGTTCACCAAACCCGCCCGCCTCCAATAGTCAATCACATGGTCGAGCTCCCGAAGGCGCCCAAATAGAGACCTCGTGGTAGTGGATGCGTTAGCAAAAAGAGACGCCTAAAAAAAAAAAGAATAAAAATGTCCCGCAAGACGAGTCACAAGAACGCTATGCAGATCAACCCGCCTCCGATTCTCCGTAAGCCATTTCTTCACACTAGAATGGTCACCTCATCACTGCCTTGTACTTGGGCACAAACCCCAAAAGATCCTCCACTTCATCATGACACTCACGAAGGGTGTAAGTTTCGAGATCAATGCCCAATGCCGGGTGGAAATACCAAGAATAAGTCGCAGGAGTCATTGTGATTTCTCCCCACCGAGATGGAAAGTGTGGGTGGTATCCTCACGTAAATTCCGCAACACGCCGAAGATGACTCTCAGAATCGCGAAGGGAGTAAAGGCCCGCATGAAGTCTCCCAAGCCCGCCTCATCTACCGTAACTTGGGTCGGCAAAGGCATTGAATGGAATATATCTGACACTCTAGCGCAAGTGGCTCGCCTTGTCCAAAATCCCGCTCTCAAAAAAAAAGAAAAGAAAAGGGAGGAAGATAAAGGTAAGTCTCTCACAAACCCTTTCTCCTCGTATATTTAATACATTAGATTTTCAAAAAAAAAAAAGAAAATGAATATGTATATTTTTGTACATTTAAAATTTATCTTTGTACATAGAAATACATGTTATCATTTTAAGTATCATAATAATAATATACAAGTATACTTTGCATAAATATACATAAAAAATATATATATATACAAATATACTTTGCATTTAAAAATACATGTCACATTTTTCTTTTCACATTCATGTAAATAAATAACCATGCATTCACAGAAAAAAAAAAACATCTCATATATATTCAGCATCACATTTACATCAAATAAAATAATACATGCATCCATTATTTGCATTATTAGTCAATAAGTTGTATTAGGAGTGCGCGAAAAAGAAATTTAAAATGCCACCTGCCATGGAAAAAGAATATCTACTTGACATTTCTTATATCCCTACAGTATTAACATGCATAGAAAATAAGTTCTGGTACACAAAATATATCTGTTTTGTCTTGTATATATCCGAAAATATATCCGAAAAATGTGTCCGGAAAAATTCGCATTTCATTCCGAAAATTCCATATTGTAAATATATGCCATGTAAAAATATTTTTAGAGCTAAAACATGCATCATATAGCCTTAATTGCTTTAACATTATAAATCATGCATAGTAGGATCAAATAGTAACTACTAGTTCAATTTGGGCATCGCAAAAATAAATTGTCCAAATTTCATGCATTATTACTAAAATTGCATCACTTTAAGTCCATAAATCGCATGTATAAATATCATAAGCTGCATACATATACTCCAAAAGTCCAGAACAACACATAAAATGAGCAGATCTGAAAAATTAACCAAATGGGTGGAAGAAAGTTATACTTACATTGGGATCAGGCAAATTCGAGATATGTTTGTACCAATCTCGCACCAGATTGCCCCAGTTATGTTTCAAATAATAATAGCCGACATGGTTCCGAACCAAAGGAGGAAGTTCTTTCTTTTCCTCGCCAGATTCCGGGTCCATTGGTGCTTTTCCTTTCCTAGATCTAGAGGAAGAAGCCATCTGCGCAGAAAAACAAAAATTTTGGCGAAAGAAAATTGAGAAAAGGAGAGAAATTGAAAAAAAAGAAAAGAAAAAAAGCTTACCTCGTCGGCTATGGAAGGAGCTGAAGCAGGAGAAGAGGGAAAGAATGAAGGCTTCTGCCTTCATTCCCGTAAGTGAAAGAGACAAAAGGAGGAAAAGTGAGAATTTTCACTTTTCCCCCTCCAAACAGTTCAGCATCAGCACTTAAGTCCTCCAAATTTCAAAGCTGCAAGGTGGTCCCTAAGACTTAACAGAAAGTTAACAAAAGCAATTTTGTTAACCACATTCGACGACCTTTCACCCAAAAAGCAAGAAAAGCTCGTATCCCAGCAAGTCAGCTGCCAGACAAGCAGAAAAATCAGAAAACTCAGCGGCAAAGGTAAGTCCCTTTTCCTTTTGAAAAAAAAAAACAATCAAAGAAAATAAAAAAAAGATGCAAAAGAAAAAAAAAGAGAAGAAAAAAAAAAGAACAAGAACAAAATCCCTAGCAGAGGTGAACTACGCTTGGTCTGATTCCTTGAATAGGGATACGTAGGCAGCCTATTTCGGTAGGCACGACCATCACATCACAAAAAAAAAAAAAAAAACAAAAAACAAAAAAAAAAAAAAAAGAAAGAGGAAATAAAGAGAAAATAAATTCCCCAGCAAAAGTGACAAAAATGCCAAGATCAGCCGAATCCGCGGCAGCCACCCCGGCGCAAAAAGGTAAGTCAGGTACAGTATTCTTACCTTGACTATTAGAATAATTTCCTTTTAAGGAAAGTTTGCTTTTAAATAAAAGAAAAATCTTTTTCAAAAGGTTTTGTTTCAAAAAAAAAGAAGAGGAATATTCAAAAAAAAAAAAAGAGGAAAAAAGGAAGAAGAAAAGAAAAATCTTCGTCGTATCCAACCGGTTTCGGTCGGTTGGATACAGTTTTTGAAAAATTTGAAGAAAGTTCTTTATCGTATTCGATGTCGGGTATTGATCGGTCGAGTACAGTTTTCGAAAATCTGAAGGTCCTCTTATTGTGTTTGGAAGAAAGGTATTGACCAGCCAGACACAATTTTGAGACTGATCTCTTAACATATTTCAGCGACATGTATTGACCGGTTGAAATATGGTTTTCAAAATACACAAAAATCTTCATACCGTATTTGACAACGGTTTCGGACCGGAAGAATACGACTTTTCGAAAAACATGAAAATCTTTTCTTCGTTTGTGTTCTTGGACGGGTTTGACCCAGAAAAGAGCACAACTTCCTCGATTGGTTGTTTGTTTCGGCTTAGGCCGAACTACGTTTGGTCTGATTCCTTTTATTAAGGGATACGTAGGCAGCCTACATTAGTAGGTCCGACCATCAGAGCATTCAATTTGCATATCCGCTTAAAAGCTGCGATAACTTTGCTATAGCGACTAAAAATGTCTAGGATATGGAGGTTTGATAAATTGTTGCATTATAAGCGCTACTGCATATTTCTCCCTCGTTTTGAAATGAAACGAAATTGGAGAGTCTATTCTTATCAACGATGTTCGTCTACTCAGTAAGCTACGGGTTACCCGTAGACTCCATCGTTGAGGGGCTCTGTAGACACCCCAATTACGTACCCCTGGTATGTGACATGACATAAAATATCAAGACTTGTTAAAACATTAACAAATGTCAAGTTACAGGGTCAAAAGTGCAAAAGGACAAAGCAGGATGCGCAAAAGGACAAATTGCAGGGACCTGGATGTTCAAAAAGGGCATACTTTGAAAATTGGGCGTGGCCACCCATTAATTTGGGCATGGCGCCCAATTTGGAGGGGGATGGAGCCCAAATTGCTTCCTCTGGCACTGTTCATGCAATATTTGCCGTAAAATCACAACTTTTCCAGCACGGTGTACACTCATTCGATGCAGAATTTGGAAAATGGGCGTGGCTCACATGGTATTTGGGCATGGCGCCCAAATTGATAGGGAATGGCGCCCAATTCCCTTTGATCTTCAAACAGCTTGCATGCAAAGTGCAAACTCTTCACGGTGTATAGCCATTTGATGCACAGAGAAGGAATTTTAATTCCTCCGATGTCCCTATTTTGTCCTATAAATAGCAGAGCCCGGCTCCTCATTTCACACAGAATTCCTTCGCAAAGCTTCTCCGCGTTCTCGTTACGCTGGAGAATTAGAGAGCGGTGTGAGATAGTGAGAGATCACCTCCAAAGCCTCGAAACCCTGCCAAACTTCCTCCAAATACAAAACCAACCGATAGAAGTGTACCTTAGCCCCCCAGCTAGGTATCCACCCTTTTTTCCCGGTCCAAAAATCGTGGAAAGAGCAGTTGCTCTGCCCGATTAAAAGGCCAAATCAGCCGATAGTAAGTCGTTACTCGCCCGATTTGACCTACTTCCAAACAAACAAACAACCAAAACAAGCGATTACCTGCCCGATCCGAGGCCGAAAAGTAACTTTCGAGTAGTCCGGCCCAAATTCACACAACACACAACACACAACACACAACTTCAAACAACAAAAAAAGACTCTCTCTCCCAGGAGACGAGGCGAGCACACCCCTACGCTGTCTGTAAGTTTTTATTGTTAATTTTTTTCATTTATATGTAAAAGTATTATTTCCAGTCCGGCCCAATGTAGCCATATAAACAGTTGTGCTGCCCGGATTTAATTAGGAAATAGTACTAAATGTAGCCGTTATTATGGCAAAATGTTTTTAGATAAATTTGTAATTATTTACTTCATTTATTCATTAAAGTCTTATTTGTAAGAGTATTATTTCCAGTCCGGTTCAATATCAATATGTAGCGATTATCTTTGCCGGATTTTGTTAGGAAATAATACTAAATGTAGCCGTTACTATGGCCGAATATTTTCAAGTATATTTGTAATTGTTTGTAAAAGAGTCTGTTGCAAGTCTGTAAATAATATAGATGTAATGGATGTATTTGTAGGCAGTTAATGCTTTATTTATCTGTTTAATAAATATAACAAAAAGCATACTTTAGCCAAAAACAGTTTTGAGACCGAAAGGGCGAGTTGGGTGCCTAGCACCTTCCCAACTCGTAACTTAGCCTCTGAACCCGTTTTCTTCATCTCTGGTTTTTCTTTTTCTGGTTTTGCTTTATTTTTGCCTTAAAATAAAGATGGCGACTCTAAAAACATTTTGGATCCAGTGGGGCCTCGCAACATCTTTCTTTGCACTTTCACGTTTTCCCCTAAAAAAGGGAGAATGGGAATGGAAAGGTGATGTATTCCTATGTTCTGGTATCCCCTAAACAAGGGATAACTTGACGTAGAAAACCCAAAGCACCTATAACGATCCGAAATAGGCCATAAGGCTATTTTCATAAAATCCATAGTGGGGGCGCTGCAACATTCCTTTCTTGCACTTTCACGTTTTCCCCTAAAAAAGGGAAAATGGGAATAGAAGGGTGATGCCTTCCCATATCCTGATATCCCCTAAAAAAGGGATAACTTGATGCGGGAAACCCATAGCTCCCATATTGGATCAAAATCCACTAAAGGCAACCGAGGCGCATTCCAACGCGCTATTCCGACAGCACTCTCCCGCACTTTTGATTTCGTCCTCCCCTAAACAAGGGAGGCTGGAACGGGAGCAGTGGATGTCACCGCATCCGCACGGACGCGCACCCCTATCCAAGGGCGCGCGGGGCGCGGGAGCACCATCCCGGGAACCCACAGGTAGTTCAAGAATTCTTTTGGTTAAAAGACATGGTTTAGGTTTGAAAGATGTTTTTGTCAGTTTTCTTAAAATATTGCATTTCTTATAAGTAGGAAAATTGACTTGTGGTAGACCATTCACTAAAACTCCTTTTGAAAGCTTTGAAAAATATTTAAAATTTAAGTGTGAAAGTGTTTTATGCCACAACCATGAAGTTTTTGAACAATTATTTATTACAAGACAAATCTGAGTTTTGGATTGAATAGAAAATAAATCAATAGAAAAAATATTTCTTTTTCTTGTTCCAGTTAATAAAACTTTATTTGAAATGATGTCTTTAATAAAGCAGTGAGTGGAAGAGAAAGAACATCTCATACCTTTATCACAGAACTATGATATGCTCAGCGGGTTGTGTTTCAAACCTTGTACCAAAGATACATTATCTATTTTTATGGATCCTCTTACAATGGATCCATAACCTATGGTTTTACCTTTGGAATTGTCCCCAAATATAACAACAGGTCATTTAGCTTGTATGATATCAGTAAGTAATTCAACTGAACCTGTCATATGTCTGGAGCATCCACTGTCTATTATCCACACATCATTTGATTTATCATTTGCCATGAAGCATATCTGAAATGTGAATAAAACATAGTACCCTTTATAAATTTGGGTCCAAAGGGTTACCTTTCTTAAGTAACCAGACCTGCCTTAGTTTAGGCAGTTTGGCTTTATCAGCATGATTAAATCTAAATATGCATTCATGAGACTGATGACCAAAAGTAGAACAAATTTTGCATTTGTGAAAAACATGTAGCTCAGTCATTGTGGGTGTTTTTTCTTGTTCAGCTTGAGTCTACTTAAAGGTCTTAGCAGCAACAAACTTGATATGCTTGAACTTGTTAACTTCCTTCCTTCTGATCCCTCCTCTTATTGACAACAAGTGGATGTGCATCAGATGTTTTACTAGCTGACACAACTTGAAGGGTTTGAGCAGGAGGCTGAGAGTTGTCATTGTTCAACTTCTCTTTATTGTTAAAGAACCTTTTGAGTTTGATTCTTAGGATAAACATAACAGACTTTACTATAAGTTGGTAGGTTATCATTTTTAAGCAGAACTTTTGGATCACCTTTTGACTGTCTGATCTCACAATTTTCATCAGCTTTTGAAAATCCAAAACCATGTTGATATTCATGATCATTCTGTTGCCTGATGATGGTTTCAACAACAATTTTTGACTTTGAGTAGGTATCAACAACACTGGTCGGTCGTTGATTTCTGTCTACAAGGTCAGATATTTGAGCTGTTGAGACTTTAGCTGGAGTTTCATACTTTTCACTTAAGCTTCTAAGTTGCAACAATTCATTCTGCTAAACTTTATATAGCTCATTAGTCTTTTGTAGCTCAGTGTTCTCATCAGAAACTCTTTTAAAATATGTAGACAAAGATGTGTGTATTCTTTGAAGAGTTTCAAACTCAGAATACATCTTTTACATTTGATTCAAGAGATCAACAACCTTTTTGTTTGAAGTTTTCTTCTCCTGTTGTTTTGACAAATTAATTTTAACAGTTTCAGTAGTCCTTGGAGAAGTTGACTTTACTTTCATGTCAGGTTGACTATTAATGCTTTGTCTATAGAAATTATTTCATATTTTCTTAATCACAAATTGTTCAGGTTGGATGACCTTGGACAGTCTATGATTAGCAATAGGTGAGCTTAAAGGCTCATCATCATAATCAATAAAAGAATTTGAATGCTCATTTTTTGAATCATATATAGCTGATTTTGTAATGAGACAAAGATTTGCTTCTTGTACAAAATTAGCAGATTCATCCTATAAATTTGTTTCAATCCAAGTTGCTAAATTTTTATCTTCAGCAACTAACCCTTTTTGCCTTTCAAAGCTTTTGGGAGCTCTCTTGTAATACTTATTTCTGGTGGTTGGACATGTGACAGCCCGACCCGGACCCCAATGCGAGATCCCGAATCGTGCCGTCCAAATAATCAAGTTAAACACAAGCATGCGCAAGTAGGTTTACAAAATTCATGTGGCGCAACATTGCATACGAATGACAACTCGGCTACACTTGGCCGGAAAAACAACTTAAAATAAACAAGTCATCGGCGACAGTAGGAACCCAACAACTACTCCTACAATTAACACATGCTTATAAAACCTCAACGGCCACAACATGCCGGAGACAACAACAACAATAATACTTTAAACGAGCTTTAGCGGAAGAAACTGTGATGAACCATCAACATATAAATAGGCACGACATATAAGTCGGCATACAAAAGACATTAAGTGTTAAGTTTACTACAACAATAAAACCCAAGTCAAGTCTAGATGACTTGCTTCCCAACGTCCTTGCCAAACAAAAGACTAACTACTACACCCAAAAGAACAACCTCTAGCTCGCAAGCAACCAAGCGTGAGTATGGCGAGTCTAGCGTGGGACGTCTCCTCGGCTTTGATCTAAGGAAAACAAAGCAAACAAATAGGGTAAGTCGAAAGACTTAGTAAGTTACTAAAATATGCATGTTCATGTTATAGCATGACATTTATCACAATTATGGCACATTATCATCATATGGCATTTAGCACATTGTTCACATAAGTGCGTAAAATAAATCATACAAGTAGGATATGATAGTCACGGCCGCTTCGTAGCTCCTGCAATAAACTTTATTATACTTTATCGTGCAACATCGATGCTCTGTGATTGCATCGACTTTCATCAAGAACCACTCGATCTAGATAGCAAGCCAATGCGGCACGTATTGATACGGCAAAGGGGCTACTTCCCCATTGCGGCCAACAATGGAGGTGTGTGTGAGGTCCCAGGTGCGTCGATCCATAGCGAGCACGAATCCCATAATTCGTGAAGGCGATGCATCGTCCCACCCTGACTTAAAAAATAAACCAAATAATGCCAGCTGGACTTAATGTGATGCACAAGTAGATATTTACTTGACTTAAACCAATCAAGGACCGAATTCGACAAGAGCGAACTCGACCAACCAAGTAGGGTATTAATCTCTACCATAAAACATGTCAAGGCAATAAGTTGCACAAAACCAACCTTTCATAACAACTTGTTATAAACAATTAAACCAAGCTCATACTTGAGTAAACCAAATCAAACGGTGTTCAAACTTCGTAGGGATTGAAATTAGAGTTCAACATGTTCAATTCTTCCCTAGAGTCGACTCCGTTGAGTCTTTTCTCTAAATTCCCAATTTTGGGGAAATTGAAGCTATGTGCTTCATAACCCAACCTAGGTCACTTCTAAGTTCAACATGGATATAAATTCACCCAAAACATTTCAATGTAATTCATGTTCCTTATATAGTCCAATATTAAGGATATAACCCATAACAATTTTCACACATATCACATAGGCATAATTTAGGCATTTCCAAATAATAACACTTCCATCAACAAACATAATACATGTTCAAGACCTCAATTAAACATGATGAAAGAGTAATATAAACTTCCAAAGGCAAGAAATCAACCTAGACATGCTCCTAGCAAGCTCATACTCTTAAAATTCAAATAGAAGGCATAGGAAGCAATTATGTGTCCTCATTGACCTCATACATCATAAACTTTGTTTCCTTAGGGTCAATGAGAACTAAGAAGAAGAAGAGTAACTTACAAAGCTTGAGTGAAAACTCAAGAGAATCAAAATCTAAACGGTGAAGTCGTTCCTCTCGTCGCACACGTCAAGAGTCCGAAGTTTGGCGGCAATCGAACGGTGGGATCTTCGTAGATCGGAGGAAGAAGAAGAAGCTAGGGCTCAAAACTCAAGCCCCCAACTCACTCTCTCTCTAAAGTGTAAGAAGAAGATGAATAAATGAGAGATTTACTGAAAATTTGTCAAGGCTTGGGTATTTATACTTCCAAAATGAGAAGGGTACAAGAGGCATTTCTCAAGTGCAATTAGTAGAGATTAGGGAGTTAACAAACACTAATCCAACCTAGATTAACTTCCAATTAGTGTTAGGACATGATTAGGACTAAGTATGGGTGGTTAGGAAGGGTTTAGAGGGGGTTTAATGAGGGTAGGATAGGCATTTCACGTCAAAACTCAAAACAGGGGAAAATCCCGTAATTGCACACATTTATGTTGAGGCGGGCGCCTCAGCCTTTCCCAGGCGGGCGCCTCGGCTGCTGAACTTCCAAAACTTGGTCTAAACTTGTCCTAAATGATCCCAAACTCATGGGCAACCATTCTAGGGTCTAACCCAACTCAAAACAAGTCGGAAACGCACCCGAACAACAACCGGAACAAGGTAGAACAAGGCTCAAATCACGCGACGAATGAGCAACGAATCAAACTACAATCAAACACCAAGCGAACTAGGCTAACTTGGACATGAAAAAGACTTGTTTCAACATGGTTAAGACCTGAATACAAAGCCAAGAACTCGACGAACACTTCGTACGACGAAATAGAAGCAAATACGAGCAACGAGGGGAATCGCTAAGGCCAAAATCAAAACGATCGAACCGGCGATTCAACAAACAAGCATACGCGATTCTAAACATGTTAAGAACTTCAAGAATGATTTATGAATGATTCTAAAACATTTATAAACTAGGTAAACATGCTCACAATCAACAATAAAACATGAAGACAAGCATACAATGCACATGCAAGAATACGGGGCGTTACAGGACAGTTTGAAGCATAATTTCCAAGTTTTCTACAATTGAAGCATAAGCGTTTTTCATTCTCATCCTTATCTTCATTGGATTTGAAGTAAGACTTTTGATAGTTTGAAAAAGGTCTTTAGAAGTTTGAGGAAGATTTATGAAAATTGGAATAAAGTTTTTGAAAATTTCTTTTGAAATATTTAAACTTTCTAAACTGTTTGGCAAAGGCAGCAAACTCATCCTCATCAAAGTCATCATCTGACTGAGATGTGGAGGTTTCTGGAATTTCATTTTGAGCATGTAAAGAGATGCCTTTAAAACTTTTCTCAATTTCTTGAGTTTTAACAATTTCATTCTCATAAAATTTGAGGCTGGAAAAAAGACTATTGTGAGTGCCCCGTTTCGAGACGGCCACGCTACTGAGAAGCGGGTGGTTTCAAAACATTGAAGCGCGTGGGAATACGCTTGGCCTCGTCGTGGACTCTAAAAATTGTAATTACAGGGTCGCCACTTCTTTTTTAAAGATAAACAGAAAAAACTAAAAGTTTCAGAAAGTATAGGTCCGGGAGCTAAGTTACGAGTTGGGAAGGGGTTAGGCACCCAACTCTCCCTTTTGGTCTCATTTGGGTTTTATTGAATAACATACTTAGTTTATCGTGTTTAGTTTAGATTTTCATTTATATATATTTATATTGGCAAGGCGGGATATTGTTTGGGCATAATAACAGCTATTTTGTCATTTTAGCATTTAAGGTGTGTTAGCCGTTATCTAAGCTTGCTATTAACTATTTTTATATTTTATGTGCATTTATATACAAATACTACTTTATTTACTATATTATTTACACATAATATTCACAAACATAATGATATAATTATTATCTACATTTATAGTATAAACAAAATTATAAACTAGTTAGCACATTATTTATACTAATATTATTTTATCTATTATTGTTAACTATTTTAATTAACTACGAGACAAAATAATAAATGGGGTACCTACCTCTTGTAGTGTGAAATTCTGATCCCAGTATATATGTCTAAGCTTTAGCCCACTAGGCGCTCATAGTTTCTGGTGTGCTCTCCATGTATTCTCCTCGAAAGAGAAAGTCTTTTTATCTTTGTTGTTGTGTTATCATCATTGTTGTTATTTGGGAATTGTGACCGCGCCTTTTGACTTTTTAGATCGGCTCGCCGGAGTCGAGGAATAATGGGGCTCGCTTGCTCAGGCAAGGGAGGAGGCAATTGCAGGGGTAGGAGGCCGGGGGCCGAAGGCTCACTTGCGTAAGGTAAGGGAGGAGGAAGGCTGCTGCCTTAAGCTCACTTTACAAAGAAGGGAGGAGAGGAAGAGAGAGAGAGAGAGAGAGAGAGAGCTGAGCTCTTGGTGTCCTAAAATGAGGAGGCTGAGGCCTCCTTATATAAGATAAATCCATCCCAGGTAACCGATGGAAACGAGCATGGATGGATTGTACATTGCGCAATGTTTTTGATCCATGCAGATGGGAGAAGGAAGAAACAGGAGAAGGCAAAAACAAAATGGGGCGCGACACATGCAAGATTGAGCGTCGCGCCCCGACTTGTAATCCTTAACAGATTTTGCAATTTTTCAGTTTACTCACTTGTCAAGTCATTTTATCATTCTGCGTCCCGAAAGGCTAACAAAAAGTAATGTCTGTTAGTCCTTTTCATATAACAAGTATATTTTGGACATTTTAGGAAATTGGGGGTACGAAATTGGGGTGTCTACAAAGCCCCTCAACGACGGAGTTTGTAAGTGAACGCAAAGTCCACAAACAAACAAACGTAGTTGATAAAATAGATTCCTAATTTCGAGACATTGTATCGCTGAGGAAGTTTTAATGATTTGAAGGTGCTTCGCGATGCAAGTCGGGCAGTGATCATGATCTCTTCCCTCCTCTTTTCATTTTTTTCATTTTTTTCTTCTTTTTTTTCTTTTGTACCATTCCCACGATTCGGGGTATATACCCCTCATGGAAATGATTAGTGAATGAGATACCAAAAAAGATTTTGTATCATTCCCACGATCCGGGTATATACCCCTTCATGGAAATGATTAGTAACTAGGATTCCAAATAAGATTTTGTACCATTCCCACGATTCGGGGTATATACCCCTCATGGAAATAATTAGTAACTGAGATATCAAACAAGATTTTGTAACATTCCCACGATTCGAGGTATACACCCCTCATGGAAATGATTAGTGACTGAGATACCAACAAGATTTTGTACCATTCCCACGATCCGGGGTATATACCCCTTCATGGAAATGATTAGTGACGGGGATACCAAACAAAATTTTGTACCATTCCCACGATTCGGGGTATATACCCCTCATGGAAATGATTAGTGACTGAGATTTTGAAACATGATGATTTTTTTTGAGGTCACGTTACAATTTGCATTGCAACGTTGAACTTTTGTTTTGAAAGAAAATGTGTTGTAGATGAATGTGATAATTTAATCTTGTGATGTAATATGGAACATGAGAATTTAAAGTGTGATGCATTAAAAGAAATTGGAACTTTGACATGCTATGCAGTATTAAAATATGAGAGTTCTAATGAGAATGAAATTTCAATATGTATGTTGCAATTAATATGAAATGCAAGTACCTATTGTTGTTCATGTGGTGATGTTTCACGTTGAGAATGTTGTGTAGTTAGGCCGGGGGCCACTGTAGTTAACTTTCCATTGATGGGCGTTAACCTCCGTTAAGTAACCATTGTTGGAGGGGCAAACTTGAAAACTTGAGAAATTGAGGGGTTTAAGTGTCTAGGTCAAATCCTCGAGGGAGGGGAAGGAAAATTTCCTTCTTATTATGCGTGTAAGGGTAGTAGCCTAACAGACTTCAGTCTGTTCTCCCATTTCAGCCGCTGCTTTCATCTCCTTCTTCATTGTCTTCAATCCTTTTCATTTCTTCACCATTTATCTTCAAATTTGTTATCATGTGTGTGTAATGGCTTCATCTTTGCGATCCAACAAAGGGAAAGCTCTAGCAAGCTTCGAATCGGGTCGAAGAAAACAAGGTGAAAAGTCATTATTGAGGAATGCAGTTCAATACAAGTTCTCCGAGGATGACTGGGAGAATATTCGCAGGGATGAAAGCACCCACATTTCTACTTCAGCTCCACCCACTGTAAGTCTTCGATTTTGTTCAAACCCGCTTCGTTTGAATTTTTGTTGGATGTTTCTGTGCTGTTGTTTGTCGAATTTCCTGTAATGTTAGTACACATGAGCAATATATATTGACATAACAGAGCAATTTGGAGCAGAATATGTATTTAACTTGAAGAAAAAAATATCAATTGCTTGTATGTTGATTGTGTATTATGCCTATTTTTGACTGTGTATATGGATACGATAAAATGCAAATTATCTAAACAAAATATATGACTGTGCAAAGGGATGTATGAGATGACAAACCCATGTTTTAATTTCAACGTGACTTAGCATGTGTATAAATTTTATGACGTGATGCATGAAAATTATTTGTGAGATATTTGATGCATGTAAATATTAAAATGCAATGCATGTAATCTGTTATTGTCGTTGTTGATATTTGCGCAAGGCGGGATGTCGTGTTGCTGGGTGGGGGTCGCATGTAGTTATCTTTATTGAAGGTCATCATCTTCCGTTATATTGGAGTTTCTTTTTTTTGGGGGGGGGGGGGGGGGGAACCTGCAAACTGGGCATTCTGCGGGTTTAAGCTGCAGCCTGTTTGCATTTTAAGGGGCTTTGATTCATAGACTTCTTCCTTTTCTGTTCAAATTTTCATGACTGTAAACATGTGACTAGTACATCACATTGCTGATTGTTGAAAAACTTCTTCAATATCTCATGCCTGTATCAGAAATCTAAAAAAAAACATGAGTAGTGCTCGTGCCAAGTGGCAGTGTCAATGGTTCCTAATGGAAGGAGGATGATGAGGCTAGCAGTATGTGTATAGTACAAACATGTATATTAAGAGATGTGTAAATTAAAATGCAAATGTATATTAAATTGCGGTGTAAAAATTTAAAAACATGTGGATGCAACACGAAATGCAAAATGGAGTTACATAAGCTGTGATGGTCGAAAAGTCTATGTTCCTAGGGGGTGGACCTAGTAAACATGATGCTGGAATGTCAATGTTCTTAAGAGTGGACCTAGTAAACACGATGCTGAAATGCCTATGTTCCTAGGAGTGGACCTAGTAAACATGGGACTGGAAGTCTATTGTTCATAGGAATGTACCTAGCAAAAACGATGTTGGAATGTCTATATTCTTAGGAGTGGACCTAGTAAACACGATGTTGGCATCTTCTGTGATGGAAGTCTATGTTCCTAGGAATGAACCTAGTAAACATGGTGTTGACAGTCTATGTTCCTAGGAATGGACCTAGTAAACACGATGTTGGAATGTCTTTGATATGGAAGTCTATGTTCCTAGGAATGGACCTAGTAAACATGATGTTGGCATCTTCTGTGATGACAGTCTATGTTCCTAGGAATGGACCTAGTAAACATGGCGTTGGCAATCTATGTTCCTAGGAATGGGCTTAGTAAACATGATGTTGGAGTGTCTATAATATGGAAATCTATGTTTCTAGGAATGAACCTAGTAAACACGATGTTGGCACCTTGTGTGATGGTCAGACCTAGGCTGCCTATGTATCCCTTTCGGGAATTAGACTGAACGTAGTTTGGCTTGAGCCGAAACATGTTGTGATACGTAAAGATAGTTTGCAATATTCATTGCAACCTAGTGAACATAATGCAAATCTCAATGTAATAATCATTGTATCACCAAACCAAACTAGATGCAATATTTATTGCATCACCGAGTGTGATCAAAGTAAATTCAGATGTATTATTCATTACATCAACCACAGTGAAACCAGATGCAAATTTAAATGTAATATTCATTACATCTACCAAAAACCTAAAGCCAAATCTGATGCGATATTCGTTGTATCACCACGGTACTAACGCAAAACCCAGATGCAATATTTGTGAGAACCCAAACCCATTTCGTGTTTGTCATCATTATAACATGTTTATAATAGGTCTTGACATGCTAGAGACTTCATTTCATTCATACCATGTTTGCATTGAGTTGGTTGAGAGTTTAGAAGCATTGTTGCTTCGTTTGAGCCTTAGGGTTTCTCGGGATTGCCTTCGTTGCTTGTATTGTTTGTGTTTTCAACTTGCGAGAAGTTCATTTGAGTTCTAAACCAAGTGTACTAGTATTTCCCATGCTTGCATAATCATTGTTCATAGACTTCTTGCATTTGGAAATAAGATGACCAACATATTACTTCACAGATTCAGTCCGGTTTTGGGTAAACTTCGGGAAAATTCTGGTACCAATCTACTAAAGAGAATTTTCTAAAAATTTAGTATGTTTTTCCTACATATGTTAGGATACTCCCTGTAAAATATGGTATTTTTCAAGGTGTATAAGTACCTCATTTAGGTCTTGACTTACGGCTGTGCCAGAATTCTGTTTTCAGGAAATCAGCTTCTGTACTTGAACTTGTAGTAGCTATATTTTGATGAATATAAGTCCAAATTGAGTAATTTAAAAGGCTAAACTATATTTTAAAGAGTCTAGTTTCAGAAAAATCAAAAATCACCTCATTTGGAGGTGTGAACTATTTATGGTTGATTTTACAAGATTGACTGTCTGTTTTCCAGAATCTGGTTTTGTGAGTTTTGAGTGGGTTTTGGCTATTGACCCTTAACCCCTTGCCCTTGGCCGACCTAAGTGAGTCTCAGCCACCTTTGTTGACTTGTCTAAGACCCACTTAGACCCTTGGATCATGGCTTATCAATGGTCTCCATGCCTTAGCCAATAGAAAGCCTCTTAATCACTTCACTTGGATTAGGGACCTCTTAGGAAGTATATAAACACAAATTTCATCCCTTCCAGCCATTTTTGTTCATCCATAACCAGAGATTCAGAGACATAGCTCCAAATTTCGTCCATGGAGGTCACACAAACTTGAGAGACCATTTCCCGGAGATCCGGTGGTCCGATCGTCGAACCGAGACAGCCAAATCGAAGCTCTCGATCTTCTCTACAACAATCCTTGCTCTAATCAACCTTTCCTCCATTAATCTTAGGACTAAGGTGAGTGACAATTCCCTGAGATTTCCATGTTAAATAAAATAGCATGACCCCTTCATTATAGTTGTTCTATTAGTGATTGTGAACATCTTTTGTGAAGACAAAACCTTCAATTCAACATATATAATATGTGTATGATTTTATGAAATCTCTATGAAGTTATGATTTTGACATTTGTTAAAGCATGAATGTTGTTTGTATTAAGCTTGGGAATAACTCTTGTGAAAGAATTCGGTTCAATTCAAGGTTTAACAAAATCGCCGAAACTAGGGTTTGAAACTCGAGATTTTGTTTAAGGCTAGTTTAAGAACATGAACGGCTTAGTTATCAAGTTCTAAATGATCGGAGAACTTAGAAAAGGGCAATGTGATACATATAGTATCAATGCTCTTCTTGGTTGAAATGTAGTAAAACTCACCGGAGTTGAATTTAGGGAGTTATCACACAATAACGACTCCACAATCAATCCCTATGATGAATGTAGTTCGTTGGACTAATGAATTAGCTTACGATACTTTGAGATGGATTGATGTTTATGCCTTGATGTTTGTGTGCTTTTAAGTCTCGATTGAGTTCTTAAGCGGTTTATGTGATCGTGTGAAATAAATGCATGATTGAGAGCATGTTGTAGAATAATGTATCTATTTGACATGTTGAATTCGCTCTTGTCGAATTCTTGTTTGATTCCTTAAATGAGTAAACAACTACTTGTTGAATAAGTTCGCTCTTGTTGAACTTATTCCTTATTTGAGATTACATGACGAGTAAACATCTACTTGGCATTGCATGAGTCCAGCTGGCATATTTGGTTGAGTCGTTGGTGTGACAATGCATCGCCGTCACGAGTTATGGACTCGTGATAGTGATGGGTTGTTATACCGGGTTTTTATCACACACGCCTCCACTGTTGGCCACAGTGGGGAAGTAGCCCCTTTGCTGTAACCAAGAGAGCACATTGGCATGTCTATGTACCATGGAGAGAGCTTGGTACCCGAGTAGAGAGCTCGGCACTTTGATACACTCATCACGGGTATCATTGGCACGAATATTAACGCTGTGTATTGCAGGAGCTACGTAGCGGCACCGGTTCCATAACATATCCTCCTTATATGTGATTTACTTTATAGCACTTATGTGAAATAATGTGCTACCATGGATATGTGATTTAAGTGTTTATTAAATGAATGCTTTGAGTGACTTGATATTAAAGATGATATCTTGCTATGTATGTTGCATAATGCCATGACATGCATAATTGTTAACTCACAAAGTCTTTATGACTTACCCCCTCCCTTTTACCGCTTTAGATCCGAGCCGTTCAGGTACCGCTCGTTGAGGCGTGCAGGGTTCGTGCTTGTCCGTGATCGCACGCGACGAGGTTGTGGTTTTTAGATGTCCTTCTTTTGTTCTATTTTGTAAGGACGTTGGGATTAGCAAGTCATTTAGACTTTGCTTGGGAACTTTGTTTATTTGGATTTAAGTCTATACTTGTAGTTCATGTATCCTATTTTGAGCGCCGGTGCATGTACGCCGAGCCTTGTATAGATGTAGTATGGTTCATCTGTTTTAAATCTTCCGCTGGGCATTACTTTAGCTCTTATTTATTTATGTTGTTTCTCCGGCATGTTGTAGCCGTCGAGGTTTATTTGCATGAACTGTTTAGTGTTGGGTTCCGGTAGTAAAGTCGCCGATGAATTGATATACTTGTCTTTAATTGTTATATCAGGTTTAAAAAGTTTTAAAAATTTTCGGCATTTTGGTGCCGAGTCGCGCTTCATCTGAAATGTTGCGTCACGTCGTTTTCTATAATTGAGTCTTTGCATGTATTGTTGTCCTATTTGGACGACTTGACTTGTGATTCCATCTCGGGGTCCGGGTCGGGTCGTCACAATATTCATTACATCCCCACAAGACTAATGCCAATCTAGATGCAATATCCATTGCATCACCAAGAAACTAAACACGAAGATCAGATGCAATATTCATTGCATCACCACAAAACCATATGAAATATTCATTGTTTTATCACAAAATCATATGCAATATCTATTGCTTTATCACAAAATCAGATGCAATATCCATTACATTATCTTAAAATCAGATGCAACATCCATTACATTATCACAAAATTAGATGCAATGTCCATTGCATTATTACAAAACTTATCACAAAATCTGATGCAATATCAATTGCATTGCCACAAAATTAAATGTAATATCTCTTGCATTGCCACAAGACTAACACAAAATCTGATGCAATATCCATTGATTTTTCCTCAAAACTTAACATAAAATACGATGCAATATTCATCGCAATATTCATCGCAACTTTGATCGTGTTTTAAATTTATACCTTGCAAGTGCATAAGACTATTGCAAAATAGTTTGGGAAGCAAGAATCGAACCACAGAGACAAGAAGAATTCAAGTAGCAAGTAAATAAGTAGTAATTAAACTAAGGGGGGTTTTTATTTTATTTTATTTAATCTAATTTATTCTAATAAAACAAGGAATCTAATTAGTAATCTAGCATCAATCACAGTTATGAAGATCTTATGGAGGATGTGAATCTAGGATTGGGGTTTCACTTGCATCTACTCTATTGCTCTCTTAAATAAAGTATCAATCAATACCTTGAGTTCGTTCACAAAAGATTGATATAGATCGTCAAATTATAATTCAGTCTCCATCCTAAATAATTCATCCAATCTATATCCTAAGAACAAGAACATATGAATTTCCTATCTGTCACTTAGGAACATATATATGAACCTGAACCTAACTTATCACTCCCGTGCATCGATAAGGTCAATTTATCACAATGGTAAGCTATTGTACGACATATGCATTTGGCCGTGGAGCTATCTGCACCTCTAGGTCTTTACTACTTGCGATTCCATTCATTTGGTTCAAGCTAGACAGTAAAGAGGTTGATAAACATCATGATCAACAAGAATTGAATGAATAAAAATATATTAAGCAATAGATTTGATACAAGTTACCTCCGAATTCCTAGATTAATGAACAGTTAGTTCATCCTAGAAGATGAACCAATTAGCGGAATGAAATAATACATGAATCGATATTCGAACCTATAAGTACAACTACTAAACTATGTATTACAAACTAACTCCTAACGTTTCCGAGCGTTCTTTGGTGTTCTGGACATTCTTTGGCTTTGGCTACATGTCTTCTTTATATACCGGGGTGTTTGAGGTGAATGAGGAGATTCAGTCCAGGTGAAATTCCCGTAAAGGCGGTTTCTAGGTACCTTGTGGTGGCAAGGTCTGCATGGAATGCGGCCGCAAGGCCCTTTACCCGGCTGAGTGTGCACGCTGGAGACCTTGCGGAGGTAAGGTCTCATACCCTTGCATCTGCAAGGGGTATCAGACTTCAATTCAACTTTCTTTTCACGAATTGCACTTTGCACCCTTCTTTGAAATCTTCAATAAAAGCCTTGTAATTCCCATAGTTTCACCTAAAACCCTGAAACTCACAATATAGCTCAAAAACACATGTTAGTAGCCAAAAACCTTGTGGAATTGCCATTTCTAAGTTATAAAAGTACCCAATAAGGACGTATAAAATGCGTCTATCAAATTCCCCCAAACTTCAACTTTGCTCGTCCACAAGTAAACAATACTTATAAATATCAAAGCAATTAAAATTACAAAATTTAAGAATTTTTTTTGGAGGGTGACACTATTTACACTCCTCTAGAAACCCACAAACTCAAGGAGACTCTTACGAGTGACTCGACTATGTAGATAAATATAAAAATTAATAAATACAAAAACATGTAAAAATTACTTCTAAAAACAATAATTACAAAATAAATAACAAAATCTTTTTGGTTTCAATCTTAAGTCACAAAGACATGGCATATCAAATTTGCCTCAGAAAGATGCTCACCACATAGGTGCAAACTTATCTACAAAACACACTGACTTATACTCAAACTGCTACTAGTCTTAATTTCTCCGTATGTGTGTGATAACCAGTCATAGAGAATATCGTAACTTATACAGTTTTACTTAGCTAAGCTCAACATTCATTCTAAAAATCAGGATTTTTAATAAAAACAAATGCAGCACAGGGTAAGTGATCTACCATCCGAACCCGGTCTATATATCATAGAAAGAGAGAACACCAAGGATTTCAAATACTTATACATCCATCCCATGCACTTCCTATGTATGGCATACAATGCTTTCATACCCCAATTACTTGCAATAGCTAAGATTATGCTAACACAGTGAGCTTGCGAATAATATGAATATATGAAGTGGGGATCAATTTACATGTATTGCAATCAAATCAACCAATACAAGCATTGAAAAGAAGATCAATAGGTCTTTAATAAGCTTGTAATGTAAGGCCTTGGTGTTGGGGGATACGATGGAAAGGGAATAGAATACAAAGTGAGAGAGCAAGACTACCCTTTTTCCCAAATACTTCCAAACAAAAGGAAGTTTTTCCCAATTAGGCTAGGACCTACAAAGACCACAAGTGGGGACCTTTCCCCCAAACTTGTTTTGTACAATATATCAAGCTAAAAATAACCAGTGTTCCATTTTCAGAAGAACTTTTCTATCATATTTTTCTATTGAAAGCTATGCTTTCATTTGAATCTTCTTGCACTCTTCTTCTTCCTATTTTGTTTTTCATCGAATCAATATATTTATATATATATATATATTTATTCTTTTTCTTTTCCATCACTTTTTTTTAATTACGACGAGGAATAAGAAGTCTTCGAAAAAACTTTTCTAACTGAAAAATGGTCCCATAAAATTAATTCCTCACCCACATCCTATTCTCTCAAAGGGTAGGGCTAAAGTGTATAAGCTTTAGGGGTTAAGTTAATGTAGGTTAAAGAAATGAAGTCGAATGGGGGTTCAATGTGTGCTTATCACACTCCATTCTTTTTAATAAAGCTCAAAGGGGTCACTAGAGATATTTTTAGTAAGGTCGGGAAATATTTAGGCTCAAACGATCTAAAGATGGCCTATATCATATCTTAATGCCAAAATACTCATGCAGTTTTTAAGAACGTAAAACACATAAAATATCATATCCATCATGAAGGTTGTGGAATTGAAGATTTAGCATCACTGGATTTCACATAAGCATTCGCTAGAAAAGTGGTAGGGGCAATCAAGACTAACATCCAGACACGGTTCAAAAGCGTGCTTGAGATATATTAACAAAACAAATCTAAGGGATCTAACTATCATACAATTGACCCTAAGTTACAAATCAATGCCACAATCATGTCAGAACGGCTATTCATCATATTCTTGTGCATATCTTGTTGCTAAAGTGAAATGTGTGCTATAAACTTAGTAAAAATATTCAAATCAATCCATAATCATGACTGGTATAAGTGCACAGAGATTTGGAGAAAACCAAGAATTTTGCAGAATCAAGTAAATTCCATAATGATCTATGGAAAAGTTATGTGGTTTATTGCATTAACTCCTCATCGACTGAAGTGACCACTCCAAGACTCGAGAATGAAAATTTTGAATTAAAACATTTTTTATATTTTTTTATCTTTTAAAAATTTTTATAAAAAGAAAATTGAGATGGGCGATGACGATGACTCTTTTGATGGGTCCCCGAAGGAACCAAATATTAGTGTATTCTGGTCAAGGCAACATCTCCTAGAATAAGAAAATATAAAAAGCAAGAAAATAGAGTGAGGAGAAGAGACGATAGAGGGGCAAAAAATTTCCCTCACCCTTAAAAACGTGGCCCAACTCCACTCTTCCTTAGGCTGGTACATGCAAAGGCCCTGGGCTTAGAATCCCCCCCCCCAACTTAAATTTTATTTTGTCCTCAAAATTGAGGATTATCCTATAAGAGGGTTGATGGAGGAGAAATATCAAAAGGACATATATGGCCCGCCTAACGAAAGAGGAAGAAACTTGGGCTTCGACTCATGGTGAGTCGGGAGGAAATAACAAAGGAGGACGAAACTCGGGGATCATGCCAGGTGGAAACCCATAATATGTGGAGAGATTGTGCCCCACCTGGTTAACCCAACCAAAGAAATTAGTCTGGTCAGCGCGCATTTGCACCAACTGCTAACTAATCATCTGGTTCTCTAACGAGATCTCCTCTTGCCTATTGGAGATAGCCTCCAAGGGATCTACCTCCTCCTTAATATGAGCCTCCCCTTGAGGCTCATCATGTGGTCCCCTCTCACGTTGCTGGCGCGGGTGATAAAAAAGAAGCGCCGCAGTAATGTTGGGTACTGCCCGAACTCTCTCAGAATCTAGAGTCCAAACAACTCCAGCCCCACTACACAACCCTGTAATCAAACTCAGGAAAACGAATCTCGAGTTTGTCCTACCTCTAATGAGGGTCTGAATCTGGGTGTTGATCAGACGCGCCACATCAACAGACCCACCGGTCCGGATGGTGTAGATCAAAACGACCTTATGCCAAGACACCATGTGCTGGTGGCTGGAAGGAATAAGACGTGCACATATAAATTTGAACATGTCCTTGGCCGTGTTCGTCAAATAGGACTCGTCCATGGTGCGGGGGCCAAATGGGGGACCTTGATGAAAGGTCCAAACTGTGTCAGGTGTTGCGATAGTCATATTTAACACCTCAAGAGGGACATAATTGGCGATATGGATACTGTACTGGTCAGTACCCCTCGCAAAATTAAGGGTGCCGAAATAACGGTTAATACTATAGGGGGAAAAGTCGACATCCCTACCCCTAACAGAACTGGTGTCAAGCACCTCGCCAGAAATAGAAATACACCCGTTGGCGTATAATTCACGGACAATGGCCACGATAGCCACACCCGGAGTCGCACAAAGAGGGGCCTACCTTCGCTGGGCGAAGTGGCAGGGAGAGCAAAGTCCGTAACCTTAAATCCCCTTTCAGGGATTATGGTCTTGGAGAGCTTCCTAGTGTAGCTCTCTGAAGCCTCGAAAGGTATAAACATATGGGGGTTATAGTCTTGCCCCTCCTCTTGGGAGCGGGACGAAGAAGGTCCGCAATTTCTACGCTTAGGGGCCATTCTGGGAGCTGAAAAAAATAAATCTACTCTCTAAAAATTAAAATTTAACTAACCTAACTAAAACAAATAAAGCATGCACGTAAATAACATAAAAATAATTCTATCACCCTAGCATGCAAAAATTTGAGGATCAAAATTTAAATAGAGAGGGGATAGAAGATACATGGATTGCAATGCTTTAATTGTAAAAGAAGGTTGGCCAGAATTCCACAGCTTCCATACCAGTAATAATGGCAGCAACTTCTTCAAAGCCTTAAATGGAGTGAGACGGGGGGTGGAGATGATGATGGCAGCTTGAAGAGGAGAGCAACTTGCACTTGAGATTTGGCCAGAATTGGTGGAGCTTCGCCGGAGTTCTTGAGAGAAAGGGAGAGAGATCGCCGAAATTTGTAGAGGTTTGAAAGCTGAAATTCTGTGATTCATGTGACTGCCTCGATCTGGCTTATAAAAGGGGCCTTGCGGCCGCAAGGTGTGTATACCTTGCGTCTGCAAGGTTCACACTCAATATGCACTGAAGATGATGCAAGGCTTGCGGGGGCAAGGGTCCATGGGCTTGCAGTCGCAAGGGTCACACGTTATCCATTATTAATAAGGCCTTGCAGGCGCAAGGTGTTAAGACCTTGCGTCCGCAAGGGTCACAGAATGTTTGCCTTGGGGAGCTTTTTCATAAATTTTGAGCTGTCTTCATTTTAGTCCTTCCGTTACGATCCGTTAAGGTCGTTTCTTTCCTGCACTCTAAAAATTCTACAAAACTACTACACTAAAATATTAGAAAACATATAAATACTACACTATGATATTTTTCTCCCCCAAACTTGAATTATGCCATTATTGGAAAATATTTAATTTAAATGTTCATAATCAACTAAGATGGAGAACAACAAATTTAAATTATACTACGAAAGCAAGTAAAATTCCTAAAAGTGGGTTGCCTTCCCACCTAGCGCACTTGTTTAACGTCTTTGGCTCGACCTAACTGCAAATATAATCTTTTGAGGGTTCGGTGTCAGAGAGACGAATGAGTTCAATTGTTCTCTCTACTGACATGGGTTCGAAATAAGGTTTGAGTCGGTGACCATTAACTTTAAAAATCTTATTAGTCTTTGGATTTTTTATATCAACTGCTCCATGTGGGTAAATTCGTACTATAATGAAAGGACCAGACCATTTTGATTTTAACTTTCATGGGAATAATATGAGTCTAGAATTAAAAAGAAGCACTTTTAATCCAGGACGTAACACTTTTTCAGAGATTCTCATATCATGGTATCGTTTGGTCTTTTCTTTATAAAATTTCTCATTCTCATACGAATTTAGCCTATGCTCTTCTAACTCATTTAGCTGATAAAATCATTCTTCACCGGTCAAAGCTAGATCAAAATTAAGAGTTTTAATGGCTGAATATGCCTTGTGTTCAATTTCTACTGGGAGATGGCATGCTTTGCCATACACCATTCTATAAGGGCTCATACCTATTGGGGTCTTAGCCTCGGTAGGCCCAAAGAGCCTCTTTAAGTTTTGATTCCCACTCTTTAAGATTTGGTCTAACAATTTTTTCAAGGATGCCTTTATCTATTTATTGCTTACTTCTACTTGGCCTAGAAGTCCGAGGATGATATGGTGTAGCCAACTTGTGTATCACACCATGTTTCCTAAGGCATGCATTCATCAAACGATTAGTGAAGTTCCTTGATCACTAATTATCGCCTTCGATATTCCATACCGAGTAAATATATCATCCAAAAACTTGCAAACTGTTTGACCATCATTATTTCGGGTAGCTATGGCTTCTATCCATTTTGACACATAGTCAATAGCAACAAAAATATATTCACAACCATTTGAAACTAGGAAGGGACCCATAAAGTTAATACCCCATACACCAAAGCTTTGAACAACTAAATTGTTATGCAAGGGCATCTCATTCCTTTTACTAATCCCACCAGTCATTTGACATTTATCGCATGTTTTGCAAAATATTTCAGAATCTCTAAAAATGGTAGGCCAATATAAACCAAATTGCATGATTTTCCTAATAGTTTTAGTGCTACTAAAATGACCACCAGAAGAGTATTCATGACAGAACACCAAAATACTTTGTTGTTCTTGATCAGGAATACATCTTCTAATTATGGAGTCTCGAACATATTTTAAATAAATGAGGTTCTTCCCAAAAATACTTTTTAGCATCTGTTAAAATTTCTTTCTTTGATAAAAATCGAAATCAGATTAATAATATCTCGCAACATGAAAATTGACAAAATCAAAGATACCAAGGTTCGAATTTTTAACAGCCTAACAATTGTTCATAAGGGAAGTCTTCATTTATAGGGATTTCATTGTCAAGAAGTTGACATTCAAGTAAAGGTAAAAATTCCATCATAGACAAATGGTCGGCAATAACGATTTCTGTTCCATTTTTATCTTTAATAGTTATGTCAAATTCTTGCAATAATAACATCCATCTAATGAGTCAGGCTTGGCCTCTTTCTTACGCAATAGAAATTTTAGGGTGGCATAATTAGAGAATATAATAACTTTTGAACCTAGCAGGTAGGATCAAAATTTTTCTAATACAAACACAACTACTAAAAATTCTTTTTCAGTGGTTGTATAATTAACTTGTGCATTATTCAACGCCCTACGCATAATGAATCACATGGGGTTTCTTGTCTACCCTTTGTCCTAACACAACTCCAACCGCAAAATCTGATGCATCACATATGATCTCAGAAAAGGAGAGACCAATCAGTATTGGTTAAAATAGGAGTTGTTGTTAATTGTTCTTTAACAGATTGAATGCGTTCAAGCATTCTTGATCAAAAAATAAATTCGGTATCTTTGGCCAAAAGGTTGCATAAGGTTTATAGATTTTTGAAAAGTCTTTTATAAATCTTTTGTAAAACCTCGCATGTCCTAGAAAACTTCAAACACCTTGACTGTAGTTGGGGGATGTAATT
>CM028377.1:179555207-179615207 GCA_013146195.2 Codonopsis lanceolata
AAGGCTAAGTTACGAGTTGGGAAGGTGCTAGGCACCCAACTCAGCCTCTTTCGTCTCAAACTGTTTTTGGCTAAAGTATGCTTTTTGTTATATTTATTAAAGATAAATAAAGCATTAATCGCCTACAAATACATCCATTACATCTATATTATTTACTGACTTGCAATGCACTTCTTTTACAAACAATTACAAATATACTTGAAAATATTCGGCCATAGTAACGTTTACATTTAGTATTATTTCCTAACAAAATCCGGGCAGCATAACTGCTTACATATTGATATTGAACCGGATTGGAAATAATACTCTTTATAATAAGACTTTAATGAATAAATGAAGTAAATAATTACAAATTTATCTAAAAACATTTTGCCATAATAACGGCTACATTTAGTACTATTTCCTAATTAAATCCGCAAAGACAACTGCTTATATGGCTACATTGGCCGGACTGAAATAATACTTTTACATATAAATGAAAAAATTAACAATAAAAACTTACGACAAGTAGGGGTGTGCTCGCCTGTCCCTGGGAGAGAGATCTTTTTTTGTTGTTGAAGTTGTGTGTTGGTGTTGTGTGTTGTGTGAATTTGGGCACTGGGATCGCCCGAAAGTTACTGTCCTGGATCTGGGCAGGTAACTGCTTTTGTTTTGGTTGTTTGTTTGCTTGAAGTAGGTCAAATCTGCGTAGTAACGACTTACTATCGCTGATTTGCCTTTTAAATCGGCAGAGCAACCGGCTCTTTCCACGATTTTTGGACCGGGAAAAAGGGTGGATACCTAGCCGGGGCTAAGGTACACTTCTATCGGTTGGTTTTGTATTTGGAGGAGTTTTGGTGGTTTCGAGGCTTTGAGGTGATCTCTCACTATCTCACACCGCTCTCTAATTCTCCAAAGTAACGAGAACGCGAGAAGCTTACAAGGAATTCTGTGGTGAAATGAGGGCCGGGCCCGCTATTTATAGGACAAAATAGGGACATCGGAGGAATTAAAATTCCTTCTCGTGCATCAAATGGCATAGCGGCTGAATTTGTTGCACTTTGCGGCAAGCTTTGAAAGCGTGCGCTGAAGGAAAGAGTGGGCGCCATTCCTATGGATTGGGCGCCATGCCCAAATACCATGAGCCACGCCCATTTTCAAATTCTGCGTCGAATGAGTGTACACCGTCTTTGGAAAAGTTGCATTTACGGCAAATATTGCATGAGCGGTGCCGAGGAAGCAATTTGGGCTCCATCCCTCAAATTGGGCGCCATGCCCATGTGGGTGGCCGCCCAATTTTCAAAGTATGCCCTTTTGAACATCCAGGTCCTGCAATTTGTCCTTTTGCGCATCTGCTTTGTCCTTTTGCACTTTTGACCACATAACTTGACATTTGTTAATGTTTAACAAGTCTTGATATTTTATGTCATGTCACATACGAGGGGTACGTAATTGGGGTGTCTGAGCCCAGCGATGGAGTCACGGGTGCGTAGCTTCGAGAAGAGCGAACATCGTTGATAAGAATAGACTCTCAATTTCGTTTCATTTCAAAGCGAGGGAATATGCAGCGAGTACGAGTTATAATGCAACAATTTATCAAACCTCCATATCCTAGACATTTTTAGTCGGTTATAGCGAGGTTATCGCGGTTTTTAAGCGGATATGCAAATTGAATGCTCGATGGTCGGACCTACTAATGTAGAACCTCGTATCCCTTAATAAAGGAATCGGACCAAGCGTAGTTCGGGCCTAAGCGAAACAAACAACCAATCGAGGAAGTTGTGCTCTTTTGGGTCAAACAGTCAAGAACACAAGCGAAGAAAAGATTTTCATGTTTTCGAAAAGTCGTATTCTTCGGTCCGAGCAGTTGTCAAATACGGTATGAAGATTTTTTGTGTTTTCGAAAAGTTGCATATTTCAACGGTCAATACACGTCGTTGAAATATGTTAAGAGATCGCCTCAAAATTGTGTGCCCGGCCGGTCAATACCTTTCTTCCAAACACAATAAGAGGACCTTCAGATTTTCAAATCCGCGTACTGACCGATCAATACCCGACATCGAATACGATAAAGAACTTTCTTCAAATTTTTCAAAATCCTGATCCAAAGCGTATCTGACCGAAACCGGTTGGATACGAAAAGATTTTTCTTTTTCTTTCTTCTTTTTCCTCTTTTTTTTTTTTTTTTTTTGAATATTCCTCTTTTTTTTTTGAAACAAAACCTTTTGAAAAAAGATTTTTCTTTTATTTAAAAGTAAACTTTCCTTAAAAGGAAATTATTCTAATAGTCAAGGTAAGAATACTGACTCCGACTTACCTTTTACCAGGGGTGGTCACGGATTCTACTGATCTTGGCATTTTTGCCACTTTTGCCTGGGAATTTATTTTCTCTTTCTTTCCTCCTTCTTTTTCTTTTTTTTTTTGTTTTTGTTTTTTTTTTTTTTTGTGATGTGATGGTCGTGCCCTCTGCAAGAAATAGGTCGCTTACGTATCCCTATTCAAGGAATCGCACCAGCGTTTTAGTTCACCTTAGGGATTTTGTTCTTGTTCTTTTTTTTCTTCTTTTTTTTTTTGCATCTTTTTTATTTTCTTTGATTGTTTTTTTTTTCAAAAGGAAAAGGGACTTACCTTTGCCGCTGAAGTTTTCTGATTTTTCTGCTTGTCTGGCAGCTGACTTGCTGGGATACGAGCTTTTCTTGCTTTTTGGGTGAAAGGTCGTCGAATGTGGTTAACAAAATTGCTTTTGTTAACTTTCGTCTAAGTCTTAGGGACCACTTTGCAGCCTTTGAAATTTGAGGACTTAAGTGTCGATGTCGAATCGTTAGAGGGGAAAAGTGAAAATTCTCACTTTTCCTCCTTTTGTCTCTTTTCACTTACGGAATGAAGGCGAAGCCTTCATTCTTTCTCTCTTCTCCTGCTTCAGCTCCTTCCATAGCCGACGAGGTAAGCTTTTTTCTTTTCTTTTTTTTCAATTTCTCTCCTTTTCTCAATTTTCTTTCGCCAAAATTTTTGTTTTTCTGCGCAGATGGCTTCTTCCTCTAGATCTAGGAAAGGAAAAGCACCAATGGACCCGGAATCTGGCGAGGAAAAGAAAGAACTTCCTCCTTTGGTTCGGAACCATGTCGGCTATTATTATTCGAAACATGACTGGGGCAATCTGGTGCGAGATTGGTACAAACATATCTCGAATCTGCCTGATCCCAATGTAAGTATAACTTTCTTCCACCCATTTGGTTAATTTTTCAGATCTGCTCATTTTCTGTGTTGTTCTGGACTTTTGGAGTATATGTATGCAGCTTATGATATTTATACATGCGATTTATGGACTAAAATGATGCAATTTTAGTAATAATGCATGAAATTTGGACAATTTATTTTTGCGATGCCCAAATTGAACTAGTAGTTACTATTTGATCCTACTATGCATGATTTATAATGTTAATGCAATTAAGGCTATATGATGCATGTTTTAGCTCTAAAAATATTTTTACATGGCATATATTTACAATATGGAATTTTCGGAATGAAATGCGAATTTTTCCGGACACATTTTTCGGATATATTTTCGGATATATACAAGACAAAACAGATATATTTTGTGTACCAGAACTTATTTTCTATGCATGCTAATGCTGTAGGGATATAAGAAATGCCAAGTAGATATTCTTTTTCCATGGCAGGTGGCATTTTAAATTTCTTTTTCGCGCACTCCTAATACAGCTTATTGACTAATAATGCAAATAATGGATGCATGTATTATTTTATTTGATGTAAATGTGATGCTGAATATATATGAGATGTTTTTTTTTTCTGTGAATGCATGGTTATTTATTTACATGAATGTGAAAAGAAAAATGTGACATGTATTTTTAAATGCAAAGTATATTTGTATATATATATTTTTTATGTATATTTATGCAAAGTATACTTGTATATTATTATTATGATACTTAAAATGATAACATGTATTTCTATGTACAAAGACAAATTTTAAATGTACAAAAATATACATATTCATTTTCTTTTTCTTTTTTTTTTTTTGAAAATCTAATGTATTAAATATGCGAGGAGAAAGGGTTTGTGAGAGACTTACCTTTATTTTCCTCCCTTTTCTTTTCTTTTTTTTTCAGGAACGCGGGATTTTGGACAAGGCCAGAGCCACTTGCGCTAGAGTGTCCGATATATTCCATTCAATGCCTTTGCCAGCCCAAGTTCTGGTAGATGAGACGGGCTTGGGAGACTTCATGCGGGCCTTTACTCCCTTCCGCAGTTACAGAGTCATCTTCGACGTGCTGCGGAATTTCTGGTGGGATACCACCCACACTTTCCATCTCAGCTGGGGAGAAATCACAATGACTCCCTGCGACTTCGCTGCTATTACTGGTATTTCCACCAGCATTGGACAGTCTCTGAAACCTGATTACACCCTTCGTGAGCGTCATGATGAAGTGGAGGATCTTTTGGGGTTTGTGCCCAAGTACAAGACAGCTGATGAGGTGACCATTCCTAGTGTGAAGAAATGGCTTACGGAGAATCTTGGCGGTTGATGCTGCGAGAGCGTTGTTGTGACTCGTCTTGCCCGGACATTTTTATTCTTTTTTTTTGGGCACGTCTCTTTTTGCTAACGCATCCACTACCCTGAGGGTCTCTCTGCTGGGCTGCCTTCGGGAGCTCGACCATGTGATTGACTATGACTGGGGGCAGGCGGGTTTGGCTGAACTTTATTTCTGCATGGATAAGCTGAGTCGGAATGACTCAAAGGTTATGACTGGTTTTGCCCCTGCCTGGGAGGTATATTTTTTTTTCTTTTTCCTTTTGTCAGCATATATATTTTTTTTTCTTTTATATTTTTTTTGACTTGCTGACTTTCACCTCTTCGTTTTTTTTTCAGGTGTGGGCTTACTCTGTGTTTGACTTTGTATCCAAGCCCACTGCGCAGTGATGTTCTTGGACCACCTTATCTGGTCAAATTTGTAAATGCGAATCGGCAGGAAATAGACACCGAGGCAATTATATTGAGTCATTGGGCTGCAGATGCAGTGGCGAACTTCGACCTCGTGTTCGGTGACTTTGTTCCCTTGGCGGAATCTGGTAGGCCGATCGAGGTTACCTTCTTGCTTGAGTCGTTGCCGGATTTTGATGGTATCGATCATGTGCGATTCCTTGTACATGGGTGAACGAGTCAACCGTCAAGATGTTTCGTTCTCATAGCCGGTGGCACCTCTGTACCTCCTCCGCATGTGATCGAGCCACACTTCATACCAAACCTGGGCGATTTGGCCAAATATCGATGCCCGCGGTGATTTCCGGTGATAGCCTATGAAGACTTTTTGAGGACGATGCTCCATCCCCCTCCTCCCCCTCCTGTGATTGGGAGGCGTGCATCTGTTAATGGTGCTTGAGCTAAGTCTTCTCATTCTGTTCTGGATGCACGGCTTGAGTTTTCCATGCCCGATGATGCCTTTTCATCCTTCCCATACCGGCGAGATGGTATGTGAGAACCCAAACCCTACTTGTGTAACATGCCTTCTATACTTGATTAATATGTTCATTATGTGCCTTAACATGTTTTAGAGTCCATATTGTTCATACCATGCTCGCATTAGGTCAACCATGATCGTAGCTGCTTGTATGCCTTCTATACATTACATGCTTTGTTGTAACTGCTTCGTGTATCATCTTAGTACTTAACTAAGTCCTACTAGAGCCTTAGTACATTTATAACATGCTTAACGTATGCCTTAACATGTTAGAGACTTCATTTTGTTCATGTCAAGCTTGCATTAGAGTTGTTACGTTCATAGTCGCTACAATGTCTTCTATGTGTTGCATACCTTGCCGTTTGTGCTTTGAGTGTTCACCTTAGCATGTTAGCACTTAACCAAGTCTTGTTGGAGTGCTATTACCTTGCATAAATGACTTATAACATTCATCTTGATCATAGTAGGCTTGGTTGAGAGTTTAGAAGCATTGTTGCTTCGTTTGAGTCTTAGGGTTTCTCGGGATTGCCTTTGTTGCTCGTATTGTTTGTGTTTTAAACTTGCGAGAAGTTCATTTGAGTTCTAGACCAAGTGTACTAGTATTTATCATTCTTGCACAATCATTGTTCATAGACTTGTTGCATTTGGTTAGAAGATGACCAATTTATTCCTTCACAGACCAGTCATGTTTTTGGGCAAACTTCGGGAAAATTCTGGTACTAATCCACTAAATAGAATTTTCTAAAAATTTAGTATGTTTTACCTTCATACGTTAGGATACTCTCTGTAAAATTTGGTAATTTTCCAAGGTGTCTAAGTACCTCAATTAGGTCTTGACTTACGGCTGTGCCAGAATTCAGTTTTCAGGAAAACAACTTCTGTACTTGATTTTGTAGTAACCTTATTTTGATGAATATAAGTCCAAATGGAGTAATTTAAAATTCTAAAATATATTTTAATGAGTCTAGTTTCAGAAAAATCAATAATCACCTCATTTGGAGTTGTGAGCGATTTATGGTCGATTTTACAAGATTGACTGTCTAGTAACTTATCAAAAAATGGACATAAGCCTGAATTAGGGCCATGCGCTCGCATGGCCATATATGATGCGGCCGCCTCAAGTGCTGGTTCCACCTACGGAATTTTTCTCTTGCAATCTGATTTGTGACCAATTAGACCCTTAACCCCCCATCCTAATTGACCCTAAACCTCCCTATTAGACCCTAATTAAGTGGGATTAACACTAACCTCAATCTTCCTCCACTTGACAAGTGGATTTTCAAGCCCTCTCCTTGTGACATGTGGAGTTCCACTCACCAATTGCATGCCATATAAAGTCCTCCCACTTTGTGATCAACATTAATCCCTCCATTTCAGATCATTCCTTCTCTCTCTTCCCTAAGCTTTTGTGTGTGTGTGGAGAGGTGAGATTGGTGTGTGTTTCTCCCATAACTTGAGCTCCCGACCTCCGATTGCCAAACCGAGACCACCAAAGTGAATCTATCGACGAGGGGCTCGATTCCATCCGATTAATTTGTGCTCATCCCATCTTTTCTTTGGTGTAAGGTAAGCTATTGATTCCCCTTAGGTTGTATGCTAGAATTGCCATGTCCCCCTCTTCTTATGATTCCCATGCTCCTACCATGTCCAAGCCATGTTTGATGATGATTTGATCTTATGAGATTTTTGAATGACATGTTCATCTTGTTAATTTAGTCCTATGCCTAGAATTAAATATGTTCTATGCCTCCTTAGGAACAACTATTGTTCTTGGACTAATGAATTTTGACAACTCTTAGAGATTGTGATTTTAGGATCCCATAAACTATGAATTGTTCATCCTATTGACTTGGCCCTATGCTTAGAATTAAAAGTGTTCTATGCCTCCTTAGAAATAACTATTGTTCTTGGACCATTGACATTTAATAACTTTTAGAAATAATGATTCTAAGGTTCCATGAATTATGAATTAATGATAATTCTTGACTATGGTTGTTAAGTGGATTAATGGCCTAGTCTACCCTATACGAGAACTTAGAAAAAGGTTTAGGATGCATTTAGCATTTAAACTCTATTGGATGAATTTTTAGAGACGACTCAACGGAGTCGAATTTAGTGAGCCATTGAACAATACCGGCTCAATGATCAATCCCTACGACGTTCTAAACACGTTTCACTAAGAATAATAATTCTAGACTCTTGAACTTGGATTGATTACCATGCTTGATTTTAGATGTCATATAATAGAATGCCTATTTGATATGTTGAGTTCGCTCTTGTCGAACTCAATCCTACTTGATTATTGATGAGAATAATTACTTGTCATGAACGAGATCGCTCTTGTCGACCTCGTTCACTACTTGAGAATTTGTTAAGTAAACACTACTTGGCATTTGCATGAGTCCAGCTGGCATACCCGTCTTTGTTCACACACGCCTCACCTGTGGCCACGGTGGGAAGTAACCCCTTGCTGTAACCATTAGAGCATCATTGGTGTGTCTATCCCGGGCATCTCCTCGGAAGGTCGATGTACTTACACACATCCGACACCTCACATTCCAGATAACGCTTGTATGCAGGAACTACGTAGCGGCCCGGCTCTCCATATATCCTTATCCTATGTGATTTAATTACGAGCACCTATGTGAAACAATGTGCATCTTGGATATATGATCTCTATGCTTATGTGATGATATCTTGCCTTGTATGTTGCATATTGCCATGACATGCATGATTGATAGCTTACAAGTCTTTATGACTTACCCATTCCCTTTCTTCGCTTTAGATCTTAGCAAACAGGTCCTTCTCGCTGAGGCTTGCGGTGTTCGTGTCTCCTCTATTCCTCTTTTGGTCCGACGTTGCAGTTGAAGAGGTGGTTTAGATGTCCTCTTCCTTCCTTTTATATTTTGCAAGGACGATGGGTTAAAGCAAGTCAATTAGACTATGCTTGGGTATATGTATAGAACTTGAACTTGTTACTTTTATTAGCTACTAGTAGTTTTAACACTTGTAGTACTTGTAACCCCTTTAATGCCGGCATTGTGTAAGCCGAGCTTTGGTTATCATGTTTAGTAGTTCACTACGTATAAGTCTTCCGCTGAGCATCCTATTAGCTCTTGTTTAATTCTTGTCCATAAACTGTTAGCTTGGGTTCCGGCATGTAGTGTCGCCGATGACTTGGTTTAATTGCTTAACTGTTTTATCAGGTTTGAAAAGTTTTTAAAATACCGGCCTTTTGGTGCCGAGGCGTGCTACGTCTCTAATGTTGCGTCACGTCGTTTTCTTAAATTGAGTCCTTGCATGTTATATGTTTACTTATTTCCCTCCTATTTGGGCGGTCCGACCCGCGGTTCCACCTCGGGCCCGGGTCGGGTCGCCACATGGTAGGCTTGTAAGAGAGGTTATTCCGGATGTGGAGATTCCTGAGGAGTACCGCGTCCCTGATCAGGCCCGCACGGTATATTCATCACTCCCCCTTTTTTTTCTGGTTGACTGATGCTCACTCCTTTTTTTTCGACTGATGCTCTATTTCTTTTTTTTAGGTCAAAGTGTCCACATAGAGACTCCGGGGCTTCGAGGCACAAACTCTACCTGGCGTCGATGGATGACTTTTCTTGTAGGAGCAATGGCGCTATCTGCGCAGCGCCGCAGATGATGATGATGATGATGCGGACGTAGGATCTAGTCGCGCCGAGCGGGGATCGCACGCACCGATGGCACGTTGGGCCCCCGAGTCAGGGGAGGTGGCTTGAGCAGAGGCAGAGCATCATTTGATTATTAGCTTCTTTTCCCTGCACATGTCAGCTTTTCTTTTTTTTTTCTTTTTTTTTATTTGTAATTAGTATCTGCACAAACATGAGTTATAAAATGCAATATAATTTTAAATGACATGATAAAATGAAATGCACACTCAAAATACATGCAAAAATAAAGCTATACCGACTCCTAAGGGTAATGGCACGCTGCATTTTAGAAATGAATTTGAAAAGAATACACCTTCTGTTTTGAGGGGGCTTTTCTGGCGATCTGCGGGTAGAGGAAGAGGCAGCCGCCTCTTCCTGTGCGAGGAAGCATAATTGTGGCCATCTACACTCTTTTTAATAGCTGCTAGGCCTTCCCGTGATCAGACAAGGTTTCAATTGGTGATTTGGACAGAAACCAGAATTTCAGATGCAGTAAAGGAGCAATTTGGGCGTGGCCTATAAGCAGTTTGGGCGCCATGCCCAAATTCCATGAAGGTGGCGCCCAAAATGGTTTTCCTGGGAGATTTTCTTGGCCACTGTTTGCCACTGTTCGTCCTGTTTGTCGATTTTTATTATTTCTGCTATAAAAGGAGACCCGGCGAGCCTGAATTCTTCACGTCTGATTTTCTTTCAGCCTGCTTCATTTCTTCTCAGCTTCTCCCTCTCAGTTGCTCTTCTTTTGACAAAGAAAGTTTTATATTTCTCGCTCTAATGGCGCCTGCACCATACACCTCTGGAATTAGAAATTTATGAAAATGCCCTCGACCTATGGATTCTTGCCCTCCGAGCCGACGAGCGTGACTGGTTCGATCACATTTTTGGCTTCAGGTGCCTTCTTTCCTGGAGAAATATCGTGATCAACTGGGACATGTTGAGAGGAGCGTCCAGGTTCTGGTCTCGTCAGGATCATCTCTTTAATTTTGGGATGAATGAAATGTGCCCAGCCTTTGAAGAATTTTGTGCAATGTTGGGAGTTGCTGCCACTCGTAATATTGTCGTGCCCTCGCCTCGGAGGCGTCCCTACATGGCAATTAGGGAGCTATTCCGCACTACTAGAGATGCCACCCCGGGCTTCTATAACGGGGTGAACTTTGATTTGACCGTTCTTCCTCGATCATTCACAGAGTTCATAGAGGACGACGTGGATTATTTGAGGCGCCGGTTGACGGCTCTTTTCCTATGTCTGGTGGGAAGATATCTGCTGGTGGGCCATCAGGGATTTATTGATGTGCGAGTGGTGGATCTCGCTCTGCAGGCACGTGATCGCCGGGCGAATATCGTTCCAGTAATCCTAGCAGAGACTCTGGCTGGCCTTGATGCTTTTTCTGGTGGCGACGAACTTTTCCCTACCGGCAGTCCCATTCTGATCCATATGTGGCTGGAGGAGCATTTTCAGTGCGTGATGGCTCCTGCACCTTTCGGGGGGAGATATGATCCGGGGCTTTATGGCTTCCGCGGCCGCTTTCCTCAAACCAATTTTTCTGACTATGACTGGACCGAGGATTTCTTTCAGAGGGGCTCCATGGACATATCCTGGGTGATTAGCCACTGGGAGATCCGGCTTCATTTTGCACACTCCGGCTATGCTCAAGTCGTCATGTTGGGCATCGAAGAACTTCTTTTATAGTCCGATTGAATCATGCGCTTGGGCCGAAACAGTTATTCCGCATAACGACTCGCCCGATGTTTTTGGAGATGACGAATGACAGGACTCTGACTTTTGATTTTCAGCGGATGTGGCGTCTGGACTTTGATAGGCTTCAGGTGGCCTATTTGTTCTCCGATTACATATTCTTGTCCCTTGAATACTTGGCCTGGATAATGGTGATCGCTGAGGAATCTTCCCGCAGGATTCGGCGAAGGCTGAGAAGTTTGTTTGGCCGGCATGTCGCTACTGGTATTGACGCTCGCCTTATGGAGATAGGCGAAGAGATCGAGAGCTCAGGCTTGGTCATTCCTCAGGTCTTACAGGAAGATTTCAGGCGAGTACATAACCTTGGTGCTCCGGTGGCTCCCGGACCAGATGAAGCGGGTCCCAGTAATTGGGAAACGGCGAGGTCGCCCCCCAAGGCGAATGGGGTGCGGCTTCAGATATGCTGATTTCGAGGTCCCTCGACATGACAACGCAGGTCAAGAGCACAATCCTTGGGAACAAGAAGAGGCTGTCCCTTCCCCTCAAAATGGATGGGGCACTGATATAAGGCCTGATAATGGCAATCAACAGCATAATCCCTGGGAACCAGAAGAGGTTGCTCCTCCCCCTCAGCCTGGATGGGGTACTGGTGTCAGAGATAACGGAGCTGGTCCTAGCAACACAACTGTCCACGAGAATGGAGATGCCGGTGATGATGAAGGAGACACTTCTGGCGGTTCTGAGAAAAGGGGTTCTTCTGTGCCTCGCAAAAGAGGGATATGGGCCCGGCTGGGTGGACGCCGTAGGCACTGACAGACCGCTTCGGGGCTGAGGTGCAAAAGGAAGGAATGTTTGGGGGAAACAAGTGGGGGTGTAGGCAAGAATATATATGTGCAATGCAGTTAATGTATAATATAGACGTCTTAAATAAATATTCCTAAGTTGCACCTTAGGACCTTGTAATATATTTTAAGTATTTTAATGTGAGCTTCCGTTGTGGTTTTTTCTCTTTCTTTGTCAGTTGAGCCTGTTGTTTGCCGAAGACTGGAGATAGTATGCTGAGGATTCAAAAGAGTGTCTTCCCTCTCCTTTTTCTCCTGATTTTTTTTATGCTCTAACTTTTGCCTAGGCCGCCATTTCCGGTTTTCAACCTAGCGAGCCCTTATTTCTCCTTTTTATTTTAATTTTTTTTGCTCTAACTTTTGCCTAGGCCGCCCTTTCGGGTTTTCAACCTAGCGAGCTGGAGAGGGAAGCACTTTTGTTGAATAGAATGGCTCAAGCGTAGTACCTTTTGAGCTTGTCAAGGTTGAAGGGCTGAACAAGGTCTTCTCCTTCCTGGTTTGTGAGGAGTACGGCACCTCCTGACCGGATCTCTTTGACAATGTACGGTCCCATCCATTTTCCCCTAGGGGATTTTTCTAGTATCAACATAACTAGGGGTTTTTCACACCGATCTCCGACCGATGTCGCGCCTTTGACTTTTTGTTGAATGCTCGGGCTATGCGCTTTGATAGGCTCGAGTGTGCTCTAGGGCTAGCAAACGCCGCTCATCGATCGGGGCTGGCTAATTCTTCAAATCGCCCTTTAACCCGCCGACCTCTATGTATGTCGATTCCATCATTACTCTTAATGATGGTATTTCAATTTCAATAGGTAGCACTGCATCCATGCCGTAGGCCAGAGAGTAGGGGGTAGCCCCTGGGTGTACGAGGTGCGAGTCCCTGCAGCTGGCGGTAGCTTTTCTCGCCGCCTCTCCTCGGCCTTTTTTCTGATGATGTTCTCGAGGGTTTTGTTGACTGCTTCAACGGCACCATTTGCTTGTGGCCGGTAGGGGGAAGATTTGTGTCTTTGAATTTTGAATTCGTCGAGAAGACGATTCACGTCTCCTTCAAAATGAGAACCGTTGTCGGAGATGATTTCGAAAGGCACCCCATAGCGGTATATGATATTGGCCCGGATAAATTCGGATACCTTTCTGGCATTTAAGATTCTGTAGAAAGAGGCTTCTACCCACTTTGTAAAGTAGTCGACAGCTACTAGAACGTACTCGTGGCCATTGGATCCCTTCGGGTGAATTTGGCCTATGACATCGATACCCCATGTGAGAAGGGCCGGGGTCGTGGAGTTGTATAGGATGTGCCGGGGCACGTGCTGCAGATTTGCAAAACGTTGACACTTGTCACAATGTCGTACCCACCTAATGCAGTCGGTTTCAAGCGAGCTCCAGTAGTATCCCTGCCGGATAACTTTCTTGGATAGCATGTGGACGTTCATGTGGGGATTCGGTGTTTGACTATGGCTGGGTTTAGCCCCGGCATATCTTTATAGGACCAGGCAAAGATATCTACGAACTCTTTGAGGAGGTCGATGAGTGCTACCCTTTCGTAACCTTGCGTGTAGTCACGATTTTGATTTCTTTTGACTTGATTATTCAGCCCATTGATGATTGACAAGTCTTCACCGCCGCCGCCGAGTGATGTTGTTCATGTTGCTCAACTGACTTTACAAGCTCATGCAAATATTTTTTATCTTTTGGGTCCATTTCATTAAATGACTCATTATTATGATTATTTAATGTATCTTTTAATGTAGGTGCAACTAAGGAATAAGCAAAGACATTTATATTATCATTAATAGCAAACTGCACGGGGCTTATTACATTACTGAGGACCTGGGGTTTGAGATCCTCATTATTAGGGAGCGGATCGGTAGATGACCAATCCGTAAAGCTAGGAGAAGGAAGGGGGATGGTATATCCGAAGTGGTCTACCAGTTCTGCGGGAGTCAAGAGCGGGCCGGTCGTAACATACCAATTCTGCAGAGGCTTAGCAGTTAGATTCAAGGGTGTTGACCACAGCTTGGGGGATAACCTCAAAACCACTGAGGAAGATACCCGTGTCTTCATGTTCTATCTCGAGGATTGGGATATCCCCGCTTTCCTTGTTTTCCACGATCTTATCAGCCAGAATAATTACTATGTGATCATCGTGGATGAATTTGACACGTTGGTGTAACGAAGAAGCTACCCCCTTTACCCCATGGATCCAAGGGCGTCCCAGTAACAGGCTGAAAGTGGCTGGTATGTCCAAAACTTGGAATTCGACCGGCATGGTTAGTGGCCCAATAGTCAGCATCAGAGTGACTACCCCTAAGACACATCGACTGGTGTTGTCGTATGCCTTTACTGTCTGTGAAGAAGGAGTGAGTTCTGATATTTTTGTTCCCAATTTGGCTAAGGTGCTGGCGGGACATACATTCAGAGAGGACCCGTTGTCTATCAGAACTCGAGGAACCCGCTTTTCCATTATTCCCACAGTGATATGAAGAGCATCAATGTGGTCGGTCCCTTCTTGGGCAGATCTAGATCAGTAAACATTATGACATTCCCAAAATGAATGTTACCGATCATCTGAGTAAGCTCATTCGGGGAGGTTTCAATGGGAACGACTGCCTGACTTAGAGACTTGGCCAGGGTATCACGATGGGTTTTTGAAGCACAAAGTAAGCCCCAGATGGAAATGTTGGCCTGAGTTTTCTTCATCTGAGCTAACAGAGTATCTTCCACCTCCTTAGCCCCAGTATCTGTTTCTTTGTCTTTGCCTGAGTGGTCACCTTTTTCCAGGTTTGGTTGGTAGGCTCGGCCAGATCTAGTAAGGTGGCTAACATCCCCACCGACCCAAGTGGCTTTTTCGATGTTGCAAGTATTTTGGCTACCCAGGATAGTGTCCCAAGAGAGCATATTGCAGCTAGGCTCTTTTATGGATGTAGATGGAGAGAAAGGAATGAGAATATATGGTAATGGGTGGCTAATTTTTTCGAACTTGGGCACAGTGACTTTTTCATCAACCTCAATCATGTTGATTTGAGGTAGAGGGTTATTGACTGTATTTGGTCCAGGGGGAGGTTTTTCAATTACCTTGTCATCTATCAAATCCTGGATAGCATGTTTGAGTGTGTAGCATCTGGTGAGGTGACCATCGCAAATGATGGTACTCACAAGATCGGGCATGGTTCCATGTGTCAGGCAGGGGGTTTGGTGGCCTGTAGTTTTCCAGAGGCTTCAATACTCCCTGAGCCATTAGCCCCTGCAATATCACGCATCGAGGAGCTTGCACCGTCAAAGTGTCTGACTCTCGAAGTTTCGCTCTTGGCCATTATTCCTCCGACCGAAGTTGACAGACTGCTCGGCCCATAGGACCATGGAGTAGCACTATAGTTTTGGGTAGGAAAAGAGGCTGATGCATCTCCTACCATGTTGACGGTACGTCTTTCCTTTAGAGTATCGGAAAGAACTGGAAGGTGTATTGACTTTTAGTTGCCCGGTCCGTATATCTTCATCAATACGAACCCCTATCTCCATTACTTCTTTAAAGCCGCTGTAGTGGGAGATACCGCATGTGTTCCGTATACGGGTCGGAGGTTTTGATGAACATCCCAGATGACTCACCTGATCAGTCTGTCAAAAGTCTGGCTAACTTTCGCTTTCCACCGACCGCAAATTCAAAGCACATGTTTCTTTTTCCCTTTGGGTGCACGACTCGAGGTCTCTTTTATTTTCTGGGCTAGTGTTGTCTTTATACCTTTCAAGGAATTCTTCGGCTATTCGGTCCCAGGTATTCAGAGTGTTGTTATCTGACAACATCAGCCATTGCTTGGCAGCTCCTACTAGAGTGAGGTGAAAATTGGAAGTCATAGCTTCAAAGCTAGCTCCCCTCGATCGCATACCGCTGAGTAGGATTTTAGATGGGATATAGGCATCCATTCCATCAAACTTTTCTATGCTCCGCATTTTGAACTTTGAAGGCGATTGCCGAAGGTTGTAATGCCAGGCCCGCGAGAAAATTCCCCTTTGTTGAGCAGCATCATGGTTTTCATGTTTTCCATGCTTCCATTTTGGTGGCCGGGGAGTTGGTTTTAGGTATATGGCGTGATTTGGGAAAGCCGGGTTAATTTCGTGGTGTTTGGTAGGGATTTTGGGTTGGGTATGGATTCTGAGTCGGATTTTGAGCTGGGTATAGATTCTGAGCTGGATATGGGTTTTGGGTAATGTAAGCTGGTGGATTTTGGGTTGGATAGGGATTCTGAGTTGGGTAAGGATTTTGAGCTAGATACGGGTTTTGGGCTGTATAGAGATTCTGGGCAGTATAGGGATTCTGGGCTGGATAGAGATTTTGGGTTGGTGGATTCTGGGCTGGTGGATTATTGGCAGGGTACGAGTTTTGAGCTAGTGGGTTATTGGTAGTATATGGATTTTGGGTAATGTAGGCTGATGGATTTTGGATGGTTTCGGCCAGATGGCTAGAATCATCGGGAGGTAAGTAGGTAGTAACTTGGCCTGACGGGTTATAGCTTTGGGGATCCATATGTGGGCTGTTTTGGAGTGGGTTGTTTATGGGAAAAGGGAAGTCATTTGGATTCTGGGGAATGTTGGTGTTTGGGATAGGATATGGAGGATATGACGGGTAGGGGTGGACATTTGGGTAGTAGGGAGTTGGTGGAGGGTTAGGATTTGGAGTGACGGCAGTGTTTGGTGGGTTAGTGTTTGGCTGAGGGTTTGGGTTTGGAAGCGTATGTGAGGTTGATGCTTCTTGTGGGACTGTAGGGGAAGAAATTACCTCACCACCGGATTTCAAGCTTTGTACCGTTAGCCATTTGGCTCATTATTCGGCCACTGCACCCAAATGTCTAGCCACCGCCGCATTGCCGAGTCGGAGCATACCCCCCCTGATTTGTACCCATAGCGGATCGTTCACTTTCGATGCCATACCGGATCCGCACCCTCCGAACTGCTTATGTCCGATTCGATATGTTTCGATACCCTCTCGATCGATTGCACTTGATTCCGTACCAATCGGCCAAGATCGCTCTCGTTTTCCAAATTCGGGCCAAGTTCGGGAAAATGGGTTTGGTATCGAAGGTCGGGTCAAGGCTTTTTCTCGGCTTGGAGTACGCTGCCTTTATTAGTATATTTTATTATTTATTATTTTCCCTACAAAATGACCTGATAAGCACTCGCTAATTTTGACAGCCTCAGACTTTCCTGGAACAAGGATTCTTTCTCCGCAGTATAGGACCAACGTATTCCACCCGCCTTCGACTCCCGAGATCGGACTAATCCCAGTGCGAAGGGCATATACTCTTTCCGGGATCCACCATTCGAAATGGTCTAGGTCGAGCATTAGAAAATAATAAATCACCTTGTTTTTTTTTTTTTTTGACTTGCGCATTTTTTTCAACTTGTCTTGCGCACATTTTTTTTGACTTGCATTTTTTTTTTTGACAGGGGCTGACTCATAATTTAAAATGCAAAAACCGGTCGGTCTTTGAAGTGTCCTGAAAAACTATATGCAGTCTAACGTTGGCTTATGCATGGGGTAGGCTGGCTATGGTGTAGGGTAGCAGTTCGGAATATATTTATATGCATGTGCAGGTGTGTGCGGCATCTAAAAAGCAAAAAAAAGTTTTTTTTTCAGATATAGAAAGCAGAAAATAAAACAGATATGACATGTCTTGCTGTTATTTGTGGATTTTCTCGGCCTTTTAGCTTAAGCGCGAGCAAGCAAGCATACCATCAAGAAATAGAAAGAAAAGCGGGAAAATCTATCTATTTTTAGAAAATGGGTCCTAATCCTCAAACTAAAATGACAGAATGAATACATGTATATATATATGTATATTTTGCAGAATGAAAAATAAAGCAAGAAATAATAATATAAGGCCGAAAATGAAAAGATTTTGAAAACAAAGCCCCGGCCCGTTTGTTGTGCTGCCTGGAAATAAAAAGAAAAACTACATATATATATATATATATATATATATATATATTTTTTTTTTTTTTGATTTGATTTGATTTTTTTTTTTTGAAAAAAAAAACGAATATTTTCAAGTATATCCGTAACAGTGTTTGAAATGAAACTGCTGCAAAATGGAGGATCATATCCACAAATATAGACATGGATGTTAAAGGAACGCAATATTAGACTGTTTTAAATTAATATAACAAGCATACTTTAGCCAGAAACAAAAGAATAAACAAGTTTTGGTTAATGAGTCTAGCCCTCCATTTTTATTTATTAAAATAAAAACGATCTCCCCAGCAGAGTCGCCACTGTGGGTTCCCGGGATGGTGCTCCCGCGCCCGCACGCCCTTGATAGGGTGCGGCCCGTGGATGCGGTGACATCCATCGCTCCCGCTCCAGCCTCCCTTGTTTGGGAGGACGAAATCAAAAGTGCAGGAGGATTGCTGTCGGAATAGCACGTTGGAATGCGCCTCGGTTGCCTTTAGTGGATTTTGATCCAATATGGGAGCTATGGGTTTCCCGCATCAAGTTATCCCTTTTTTAGGGGATATCAGGATATGGGAAGGCATCACCCTTCTATTCCCATTTTCCCTTTTTTAGGGGAAAATGTGAAAGTGCAAGGAAGGAATGTTGCAGCGCCCCCACTATGGATTTTATGAAAATAGCCTTATGGCCTATTTCGGATCGTTATGGGTGCTTTGGGTTTTCTACGCCGTTTTGGGTTTTCTATCTCTTGTTTAGGGGATACCGTAACATAGGAATACATCACCTTTCCATTCTCATTCTCCCTTTTTAGGGAAAACGTGAAAGTGCAAAGAAAGATGTTGCGAGGCCCCACCGATCCAAAATGTTTTTAGAGTCGCCATCTTTATTTTAAGGCAAAAATAAAGCAAAACCGAAAAAAGAAAACCGTAGATGATGAAGAAAACGGGTTCGGAGGCTAAGTTACGAGTTGGGAAGTGCTAGGCACCCAACTCGCCCTTTCGGTCTCAAACTGTTTTTGGCTAAAGTATGCTTTTTGTTATATTTATTAAACAGATAAATAAAGCATTAACTGCCTACAAATACATCCATTACATCTATATTATTTACAGACTTGCAACAGACTCTTTTATAAACAATTACAAATATACTTGAAAATATTCTACCATAGTAATCTACATTTAGTATTATTTCCTAACAAAATCCGGCAAAGATAACTGCTATATATTGATATTGAACCGATCGAAATAATACTCTTACAAATAAGACTTTAATGAATAAATGAAGTAAATAATTACAAATTTATCTAAAAACATTTTGCCATAATAACGGCTACATTTAGTACTATTTCCTAATTAAATCCGGGCAGCACAACTGTTTATATGGCTACATTGGGCCGGACTGGAAATAATACTTTTACATATAAATGAAAAAAATTAACAATAAAAACTTACAGACAGCGTAGGGGTGTGCTCGCTCTGTCCCTCGGGGAGAGAGAGTCTTTTTTTGTTGTTTGAAGTTGTGTGTTGTGTGTTGTGTGTTGTGTGAATTTGGGCAGCGTGACTGCTCTAAAAGTTACTTTTCGGCCTCGGGATCGGGGCAGGGTAACTGTTTGTTTTTGGTTGTTTGTTTGAATGGAAGTAGGCTGAAATCGGGCAGAGTAACGACTTACTACTGGCTGATTTGGCCTTTTAAATCGGGCAGAGCAACTGCTCTTTCCACGATTTTTGGACCGGGAAAAAAGGGTGGATACCTAGCTGGGGGGCTAAGGTACACTTCTATCGGTTGGTTTTGTATTTGGATGAAGTTTGGCAGGGTTTCGAGGCTTTGGAGGTGATCTCTCACTATCTCACACGCTCTCTAATTCTCCAGCATAACGAGAACGCGGAGAAGCTTTGCGAAGGAATTCTGTGTGAAATGAAGAGCCGGGCTCTGCTATTTATAGGACAAAATAGGGACATCGGAGGAATTAAAATTCCTTCTCTGTGCATCAAATGGCTATACACCGCGCTGAAGAGTTTGCACTTTGCGGCAACTGTTTGAAGACTGTGCGCTGAAGGAAAGGGAATTGGGCGCCATTCCCTATCAATTTGGGCGCCATGCCCAAATACCATGTGAGCCACGCCCATTTTCCAAATTCTGCATCGAATGAGTGTACACCGTGCTGGAAAAGTTGTGATTTACGGCAAATATTGCATAAACAGTGCCAGGGGAAGCAATTTGGGCTCCATCCCCCTCCAAATTGGGCGCCATGCCCAAATTAATGGGTGGCCACGCCCAATTTTCAAAGTATGCCCTTTTTGAACATCCAGGTCCCTGCAATTTGTCCTTTTGCGCATCTTGCTTTGTCCTTTTGCACTTTTGACCATGTAACTTGACATTTGTTAATGTTTTAACAGGTCTTGATATTTTATGTCATGTCACATACCAGGGGTACGAAATTGGGGTGTCTACACTACCACACATGGTTTGTTTGGTCCTATTACTACTACTAGTTTAGTGGAAGTAGATATACCCTAGTGGTGGGTGATGACTACTCAAGATATGCATGTGTTGAAATGATGAAGTCCAAGGATGAAACTTATAGCCAACTCACTGCCCTATTCAGAAATCTTCAAACTCATAAATAATGTGATATCATAAGTGTAAGATCTGACAATTGTATTGAATTCAAGGACATTGGAATAGATACGTATTGTGATGATCATGGAATAGACCACAACTTCTCAGCAGCAAGAACACCACAACAAAATGGTGTCGCTGAAAGAAAGAACATAACTATTATAGAAGTTGATAAAACCATGATTGCTAAAGCCAAGCTGCCTAAGTACTTTTGGGCAGAAGCTGTCAACACAGCTTGCTTCACACATAACATGTCTTTCATCAACAAATTTCATGAAAAGACACCATATGAATTGTGGAGAGGCAGAGAACCAAACATTACTTATTTCAAGTTCTTTGGGTGCAAATGCTACATTCACTACAATGGTAGTGACCACATAGGTAAATATGATAAGAAGACTAATGAAGGTATTTTTGTTGTTTATACTAAACACAGTAGAGCTTATAGAGTTTATAATTTAAAAAATTCAAATAATTGTTGAAACTATGCATGTTACTTTTGATGAATTTTCTTTACTTGAGTCCAATGAGACTCAAGATGTTTCTAACAATTTTGAGATTTTTGTGACAGAAAATGATAATAGCTCAATTTAGAACAATCCTTCATCATCTACTCTTCCTGCTGATGGCTCAATAGTCCAAAATACACATCAGCGGGACGGCCAAACTCAAGCAGCTGATACTCACATTCCATCAGTTGATCTTGTATCTGCTGATACTTCAGAAGCTGAAAACCATCAATCAGCTGAACCATCTCCTTCACAAATTGACATACCTACTATTGCTCTCAACCCCATTCCAGATCTTCCCAAAGAAATTAGAAAAATCAGGCATCACCCAGTTACAAACATCATTGGTGATCCATTTGGTGGCTTAAAGACTAGAAGCAGCTCAAGAAACGAGACTCTTGACTCTCATGCTTTTGTCTCCTCCAGTGAACCCAAAAAGATTGATGAAGCTTTGAAAGATCCCCACTGGATTAAGGCTATGCAAGAAAAGCTAAATCAGTTTGAAAGATGTCAAGTATGAAAACTTGTTCCAAGATCTACTGATCATCAAGTAATAGGAACCAAATGACTCTTTAGGAATAAGCTAGATGAAGATGGAAATGTCACAAGAAACAAAACAAGGTTAGTATCCCTAGGCTATAGATAGTAGGAGGGCATTGATTATGATCAAACATTTGCTCATGTTGCAAGACTAGAAGCTATCATATTATTCCTTGAATATGCAACCTTCAAAGACTTCAAAGTCTATCAAATGGATGTGAAGAGTGCATTTCTCAATGGAGACCTTCAAGAACAAGTATATGTTGAACAACCCCTGGGTTTCAAGATCACAAAAAGAAGGACCATGTATACAAGCTAAAAAAAAGCATTGTATGGACTCAAACAAGCCTCAAGAGCTTAGTATGAAACTCTTTCTAAATTTCGCATGGAAAAATGTTTTCAAAGAGGTAAATTGATACAACTCTTTTTTACCATGAAACACAAAGTAAAAATTTTATTAGTTCAAATTTATGTTGATGATATTATTTTTGGTTCTACTAATGATGTATTGTGTAAAAGATTTGAAAATCTAATGAAGGGCAAGTTTAAGATGAGCATGATGGGAGAACTCACATACTTCCTTGGTTTGCAAATCAAGTAAACTGAAGAAGGAATATTTATCCATCAAGCTAAGTACACCAAAAGGCATATAAAGAAATACAACTTGCAAGAAGTCAATTCAGCAAGTACTCCAATGGGAGTGGAATGCCATCTTGTTACATATGAGATCAGCCAATATGAATTAATACAGAGGTATTAATGGATCTCTTTTGTATCTAACTGCTAGTAGACTAGATATTATATTTGTTGTGTGTGTTTGTGCAAGATTTCAAACTAATCCTAAAGAATCTCACATGATATCTGCTAAAAGAATTATTAGATATTTGATTAATACTGAGAAATTTAGCATTTGATATCCAAGGGATTCATCTTTTAATTTAATAGGATATTCAGATGCTGATCTTGCAGCTTGTAGAGTTAACAGGAAAAGAACAAGTGGGCTATGTCAGTTCCTTGGAAATAGACTCATATCTTGGGCCAGCAAAAAGCAAGCATCAGTCTCTATATCAACTACTGAAGATGAGTATATAGCCGCTAAATGAAGCAACAACCGATGGATTATAAGATGCAAATGGGAACCTGTCCCATATTTTGTGATAATACATATGTCATATTTGTGTCTAAAAATCATGTCATGCATTCTAAAACCAAGCATATATATATATATAAGATATCACTTTCTAAAGATCATGTTGAAAAGGGTAATGTTCAGCTAGAGTATGTTCTCACTGAATTTCAATTGATTGACATATTTACATAAACTTTAAAATCTGAAAGATTTGAATTTTTAAGAGGTGAATTAGGCATGTTTGTTCTTTAATACATATATTTGCTTGAAATACTAACTCATGCAGGAACAAGTTTAAAGCTATCATCTTCTAGCAGAAGCTGACAGACAACAGCAGATGTTCAATTACTCATCAGCCACTGCACCTGCTGATGACCAACTTTTAGATACAATGTATCTTGTTATATAAATCATTCTCATCATCAGTAGAAGTCTTGCTTCTTCCTACTGACACAACTATCAGCTGATACAAGTTATCAGCTGATCAAAAATCTGCCACGTCATCTGCTAAAGAAAGTTATTAAGCAGGTAAGATCTTCCAGTTGCTGTGTTCAGACATTATACAGGTAAGCTACTAAACCCTTAACACTTGCTGAATGAATCTCAGCAAAAATGTTTCATTTCAAATATCGAGTTACATACCTTATTCACTCATACTTATTTGAAACATACGAGATTGTGAATTAAAACTCAACCATCAATCTTTAAAACTCTTTTCTTCTAACAGTTGACATAAGTGCTAACACAAACATATCTTCAACATTAAATGAATTATTCTATGATAAAAATTTCTATCATCATTTAAATGATTGAACAAAGACCAAAATTTTCGAAAATACGCTGACACATTCCTAAAGACTCTCTACCAGTCTTTAACCATCAGTGCATTAATTATGATGAACCACTTTTTACATCAAAATATTCCCTCATTATTGTTTTTGCTCCTTATCACAACCACATAGCTCTATCACGTTTTGGTATAAACATATGAACATTCCTTTGTACTTATCACTGCATACTATATCTCCTCTATTAAATATTCTTTAAAACTAAACCTCAACTTATCTCCATTGCTTTCCTACATAAACCCCACAAAGTCTATTTCAAATTTCACTGCTTTCAAAAGAGTTTATCTTTCATTGCTTACATCTCTATCACTCTTACTGTTTGGTACTTCCTTTACAAACTAATCCTTAACTTAAGTTTCAGGCCTCTAATTCTCTCAGGTCCTATGGCAGATAACACCTATCTTGTTTGCAACACTTCTTCATGTGAAACCAATGTTCTACCTACTGAACCTCACCCCACTCAACTTTTCCCCCCTCTCTCCAATCCCACCTTTCACCCCATATACTCTCCCCACCAAAAATGTCCTATTCCTTTTCCTCCAAACTGGGTTTTCCCCATTGATCATCTACCTTTATTTATTCTATCTCTCATTTCCTTCCATGAAGAGAAAAATGAAGAAAAACCTTTGATCATCCCAGATGAATACATTGATAAAAGCTTCAAAAGAAAACTAAATGTTCTTTATCCTCCTACTCCTATTCACTTGTCTCCAGCTAAACTCGATGTCACTAATGGTAAGTACTTCAAACTTCTGCCTCATCACTGGAATGCCTTTTACCTTTCCAATGACAGATTTGTCCAGGATAAACTTATCCTATCTGTTTGGGAAATATATCAAAAAGTCTATGGTATTAAACCTTTTTCTCTTAATGACCCTTACCTAGCTTCTAGACAAACCAGCTACTCCAGCTGATTCTTTGATCATCAAAAATCCCCATCTACCTATTTTTGCCTCATCTAAACTAGAAACGATACAATAGATTGCCATGGAATTCATCAATGTCTGCATTCGTTATGTTAAATATTCTTTTATATGGAATGTTGCCTTCACCTTTTCTTTTACCCTAAATTCAATTGTCATCATAATTTTATCCCTAATTTCATCAATTAAACAAAAGAAGAAGAATTTTCAAATCAAAAACTTCACTGGTGCATTTAACAAACACTTTCCACACAAACCCATCAATTACATAAGAATTATAAATATGAATGAATATAAATGGTTACATTGAGGTGGAGGCGACTGGGAGGGAGGCGTAGAGAGAGAAAGGAAAAAAATGTGCATTGAGGTGGAAGAAGGTTGGAAATGACTGAATTGCCCTCTAGTTGGTGCACGTGAGTGAACATGTGCTTAGTTAATGATACCTAAGTTAACAGAGTTAGGGCTAGGGACTACTGACGTGTAAAATCCACAATCTTTGGTCTGTGGCGTGTATTTGCTTTGTACATGGACTATTAGTGGACTTTGACAAAGTACATGGACTAATGGTGCATTTAACCCTTTACTTTAATATTTATATGGGTTACACTATTCGCTATTCAGCGCCCCCCCCCCCCCCAATTCCTATAAGTTGACCCCCCCCCCCATTTCCCTTTTTCCCTTAATGACAAAAATGCTCTCAATTATAAAGGCTTTTATACCCTTCTACCCGATAAGTATACCCCATTTCTCTTTTCCTAAACCTAAAAACCTATAACTATACCCCCACCTCAAACAAATATACCCCTTATTACCAACTCTTCTTTCGAACAAACAAACTCACTTTCTTCTCAACTACCTTCTTCATCCCTTCATCTTCTCCATTGTTGAACTTCTTCTTCTTCCTCCAACAAATATACCCTCTTATACCAAGATATCTTCTTCTCCTTCATTTTGCCCTTCTTTTCTTCTAAAAATCTTCCCAAAAACCTCTCAATCTTAAAAAATCTAGGGATTCAACATTATGCTTGAAGAAATCAAGCATGGAGCCAAAAAAACGCCAATGTCACAAAAGTGGTAAGCTTTAAAATCCTTTTTTTGCTTTAAATATTGTTTTAGAAAATGTTTTTTTCTTGAAAAAATAGCTCCTCGTCGTGAATTTTTCGAACCTGGTGATAGTGCATGTTAGGAGGAAGGCTACACGTCGGGAATCTTTCATATATCCACGCATGTATTGAACAAAATACACATATTTTATTACAATTTAACTATTTATATATAAATATATATTCAAGATTTATACACGAAATTACCTCTAATAACATGGAATATCCGGCCATCTGTTTTGTCTTGAACTGTGAAGCACTCCCTAAATGTTTATATAGAAAGGCTAGGGCTGCTGATCCCCATGAGTATGTATATACGACATCCAAATCAACCAGGAACCTTAAGTAAGTCGTGCTAACCCGAGTCCCGCTCTTATCAACAAAAACTGTACAACCCAACGTGAACAAATAAGCCCGAACACATCAGGTTATCATTTCCGAATCATTAGACGTCCCATCCATCGCAAATCGCTGGCGTAGCCACTTTAACTTCATGGACCCCCTAGCACCATCCATTGCCTCCAATGCCTCGTTAGGAGACACTTCTAGATACGTAGAAACCTCATGACTGGTAGATTCAAATGTCAGAGTCGCCGAGGGACCTTCCAAAAAGACTAATTTGCTGACAATTGGAAGACCAGTAAGGCAAAAGACATCATTAAGTGTTATCGTCATTTCACCAAAGGGCATGTGGAAGGTATTTGTCTCTGGGAGCCACCATTATACAAAAGCATTAATCAACATTTTATCGCTGTTGGGATAGGATATTTTCTTTAATTATGAGAGTTGGGTGAATCGCATTGAATCAGAGAAATCTCGAGAACATGTGCTTCTTGTTGTTTTCCAATCTAAAAGCTTTTTCTTGTGATTGTTGACCTTAAGCAACATCCGATCTCGCCCTTCCCATATCCTTGCAGCTACGTGTTCCGGATACAAAGGAAGAAAACTTGCCTCTAATGGACCACCAGGACATGGAAAAAATAATTGGTTTCATCTCTTCATCATTATTATTACCATCCCCGTAGTTTACATGTGCCTCAGCATGTGCCTATACATCGGCATGTGTTCGTGCCTCAACCTCAGCCCGTTTTCTTGCCTTAGCCTTTGCCCGTGCCTGGGACTCTGTGTCGGCCCTCGCTTTCCTACTCGATGCAGTAGGTATTTTCTTACTCCCGAAAACCTTCTGTACATGACATGACATTCATTACATATGAGTTTATTGACATTTACAATTAAAAAAAAGGACAAAACAGTACTGTTTGGCTCCCTCCTGCCAAAATTCCATTATATTTTCGGCTATTGTTAGCCGAAATTCATAGCTTTGATCGGCAGTTGAAGTCCGAACGCCAAAGATGTTTTCGGTTGTGGTGGGCCGAAAATTTCTTGGATTTTCGATAGGAAGGCTCCGAATAACCAAGAAATTTTCAACAGACCAGGTCCGAACAATGTGCCCTAATTCCATTATTCATGCCTGATTTTTTTTCAAAAAATCATAGAAAAATTATCTTTTGTGGCCTAAAACTACTCACAATCAACAAACAAGTAATCCTACAAAGATATCTCAACCCTAAACACATACACTACTACAAAATACAAGTAGAAATTAAAAAGAAATTGTGCATGCTTTTGCCTATTTTGTGCTAAATCAACAATTGAGTTGATGAGGAGATGGAGTTGATGAGTAAGTCTATCCTTCTCTTCTTTTTTACTTCTCTTGTTCTTCTCTTCAATCCTTCTTCAAAGTTTTTAAGGAGATGGAAGTGGAGGTTTTTGACACTTGTTTTCCTTCTTCAAAGTGTTTGTGTTGAGTGAGAAAAGGTGAAAGGGGTTTCATGTTTTTGGTTGGGGGTGGGGGGTTAGTGTAGATAGGGTGGGTGGTTTGTGTCAAAATTAGTATAAAAAATTAGGAGGGTAAAATGAGTAAGGCAAAGACATGTGTAGGATGGTCTTACGGATCCTAAATCTGTAAGACGGAGCCCATTTAGAAATTTACGGGTCATAATAAATAAATAATATGTTACAAGAATTAACAAAATATAATTTGTTAAGATGGTTCACAATGGAACACATAAGGTGTAGAATTTAGCATGCCTCGTCTTAGGTTTGAAACCTCCTATGGTTGTTTTTAAGTTTTATTGGCAATATGTGTCATTTTGCTCCAGTGCCCCTGCACTTTCAAGGTTTGCCACTGAAATTCTTATGTTTTCCACGTCTTACAATTTAATCTTTTGTCAGCTCCGTTAGCAATCCGTTAGCATCAATTGCCTTTGGATACTTGACGGACCCTAATGGATTTTAATGAAATGCTAAATGAGACATTTTAAGCTAAACGTGACACATTGAAAAGACAAAAGTGACATATTTTAAGGTTGAAAGTGACACTATAAAAGGAAATTTATTATAATTCTCATTAAAATACAAAGTAATACTCTTAATACTAAAAAGTGATACTCTTAATACTAAAAAATGACACTCTTAATACTAAAAAATGACACATTTAATACTAAAAATTGACACTCTTAATGCTAAAAAGTGACACTCTTAATACTAAATAGTGGCACATTTAATACTAAAAAGTGACACTTTTAATACTAAAAATGACACTCTTAATACTAAAAAGTGTCACATTTAATACTAAAAGGTGACACATTTAATACTAAAAAGTGTCACATTTAATACTAAAAAGTGTTACATTTAATGCTAAAAAGTGTCACTTTAAAACTAACGTTGACTACCAAAAATGACACATTTAATACTAAAAAGTGACACTCTTAATATTAAAAAGTGACACTCTTAATACTAAAAAGTGACAATCTTAATACTAAAAAATGACACTCTTAATACTAAAAAGTGTCACACTTAATACTAAAAGGTGACACATTTAATACTAAAAAGTGTCACATTTAATACTAAAAAGTGTTACATTTAATACCAAAAAGTGTCACTTTAAAACTAACGTTGACTACCAAAAGTGATACATTTAATACTAAAAAGTGACACTCTTAATACTAAAAATTGACTCTCTTAATACTAAAAAGTGACACTCTTAATACGAAAAAGTGACACATTTAATACTAAAAAGTGACACTCTTAATACTAAAAAGTGACACTTTTAATAATAAAAAGTGACACATTTAACACTAAAAAATGACACACTTAATTCTAAAAAGTGACACTCTTAATATTAAAAAGTGACACATTTAATACTAAAAAGTGTCACATTTATAATACTAAAAAGTGTCACTTTAAAACTAACGTTGACTACCAAAAGTGACACATTTAATACTAAAAAGTGATACATTTAATACTAAAAAGTGATACTATTAATACTAAAAAGTGGCACTCTTAATATTAAAATATGACACATTTAATACTAAAAAGTGACACTTTTAATACTAAAGGGTCAGGCTAACCACACACCAACATCTTCTCCCTACACCCCAAGTTATAAAATTGCAAAAATGACATTGTGTGAAATGACGAAATAAACCCTCCAACCTAAAATAACACCCCACCACTTAATTAAATTAATGTCATTCTATAATATTTAAACATTCTACCTACACCCCAAACTTGATACAGCTAGCTACGTCTTCCTTTCCCACCATTCTCCCTTTTGTTTAGTTCCTCCACAACCCTACCCTACATCATATTGTTAAAAAATATCAAACATGGAGAAAAAAGAAGTAATTGAAACAAATAATGTAAGTATTACTTGTATTTTATTCTATTAAAACTTAATTTTTCATCAAATTTTGTCTAAATTCCAAAAACTTCATGTTCGTCGTGTGCGGCTATGGTTTGCCGCACACTCCTTCTTGTGTGCACAAGACATTCTCCGCACACATCCATTCATGTGCACTAAATGTGTACCGCACAGTCCTTATTTTGTGCACAAATCATATGCCGCACAGTCCTTACTTTATGCACAAAGTGTTGACCACACAGTGTGTAATTGACGGTTCATAAGATATACATCATTGTTTCACATACAAGTTATATATTAATAAATTGTACCTTATTGACATTTACTTACTTTCATTTGCAGGTTAATTTACGTCAGGGTTGCCTTTTGTCCCCAATCGTATGGGATCAGAACCGCGTGGAATGTGCTGCAGCTTGGAAATCAATTTATAGTCAACAACTTTTGTCATATAGTGAAAAGTGTAGAAAATGAGCGATTTGTTCTCAAAAGTTCGGATAGTATCAATTTGGATGAGTGATATGTATTTTCATTTAAACTTGGAATGTTGGTTGCATTTTATATTTTGATTAGTGATATGAAAATCTATTTAAACTTGAAATTTTTGTGGCATCAAATATTTGGTTTGAAATAAGCCATACATAACACTAACATGTCTCAAACATACATAACACGTCTCAAACATACATAACACTAACATGTCTCAAACATACATAACATGTCTTCAAAATACATAATACGTTAAACATGTCTAAAAATACATAACAATATCAAGGTTGCGTCCTACGACGAGTCTCAACTCGAGATGATCCTGCCTCCTCCCCTGGACCTTGTACAAAGCTATCTACTATCGAGACCACCGACCGTAACTCCTCATAAGTTACACTTCTATCACCCGATCGCAATCTTCGCATTATCGGTCCTGTCAAATTGCGAATAGCTTAAACGGTCTCCGCATTATCGGCTGCAATGGGATTAGTCACCCTAACCCTAGTCGATCGAGCGGCGGGCTTCTGCACAATGAGATGTGAAATTCGGAAGTACCAATCCATGTATTCAGGTGAACATTCAGATGGATATCGAGTAGCTCGCCCAAATTGTTCCGAAGATAATATATGGCTCTCAACAAGGTTCCAGTATGCTGCAAGTGCTATCCACATTATCAAATCACGAGGGTTATTTCTAACAGGGATGTCATGGGCGATAGGGATAGATGGAACGATCTGCAGCGTCCGAAGCCGTAGAAGCAGATGCAGTAGTTATGGCTCCACATTAGCTCCCATGACTATACATCCATGATATAAGGAGTTTTGATGAAATGGAAAATGCTCCCTGACTGTGTCGTCGTAAGGGGTCCACGCAACCTACAACATATTTAAAATTTTATTAAATACAACAATTTAATAACGAATAACTGAAGCACGAGCATAAATAAATGCAAAAGATGAATACTAACGTCATTCGGCGTAAGCATGTCAATATTTTCACGTATAGCCCGTAACCGGTCCATGCTTGTTCCTTGATTTCCGACCGGTTTCCACATACGAGCAAGCGCTTGTGTGTTCTGGTACCCCACATTATGATCAGGGCTGAACTGTGGAAATCGTAAGTATATCCATGCCTACATGCAATAAAACATTCAATTAGATGTGAAATATCCAGCATAAATTAAACATGTCAAAAAAACTATAAATTTTAACAACAACAAACAAGTAATATTAGAGGTTATATAGAAACAGTTCAAGCCTAAATAAGTAAATCAAGCAGTCATATAAATATTTTGAATGTTAGACAAATTTGAGGTCTGTGCGGATAATTCATGATGCACATGTGAGAGCTTGTGCGGTGGAGATTTAGTGCACAGAAGGGGATGTATGCGGCTAATGTTGTGTGCACAGTGAGGGTAGTGTGCGGCGTTAAGTTACCACACATAGTTGGGAGTGTGCGGCAGACATGAACCGCACGGTCTGCCTTGCGCGCGATGAACCAGGGCCGCACAGCGTGTATCGTATTTCTGGCCTAACCAACGTTCATCCAAGCAACGTTATAGCAAATAGTTCATAAAAATAGAGAGAGAGAGAGAAGAATACCTCGGTTTGAAGAAGACATTGTGAACAAGGCTTTGTTCTTCCCGTAGCAGACCACAGGTGTGCGTTTTAAGCGTGCGTTTTTGGGCGTGCGTTTTGGGGTTTCTGTTGTGGGGTGTTGGATATTTTGGTTGTTTTGGAAATTAAATGTGGGGTGTAGATAGAATGAGATGTGTTAGATTGAAAAAATAAATGATGGGTAAAATAGGAAGTTAGGGTGGGGGGGTAAAGAGTAAATTTTATAAATTGAGTAAATATGTGGGGTGTAGATAGAATTGGGGTGTAGAGAGAAGATGTTGGTGTGTGGTTAGCCTGGCCCAATACTAAAATGTGACACTCTTGATACTAAAAAGTTACACTCTTAATACCAAAAAGTGACACATTTAATACTAAAAAGTGACACTTTAATACTAAAAAATGATAATCTTAATACTAAAAAATGACACTTTTAATACTAAAAAATGATACATTTAATACTAAAAAGTGTCACACTTAATACTAAAAAGTTTCACATCTATAATACAATATAGCTCATAGTCGCACATGTGCAATTGACTAAAGCTATTTAGGGGCTGAGATTGATTCCTTTATTGAGATCCTATGGTAATTATCACTCCCCGAGTTCACATGTGTGAACAGCGGTTGAGCAACTATCCTCTCTTTCTCTTCAACTCCCCCACTATTCATGGTTGGTGGCTGCTAATCCTTCCTCCATCAACCTCACGTCCCTTTTCTTTTTGATATTTTAATTAATTAATCAATTTTATGCAAAAAAAATCATAAGTTTTGTAATTTGAAATATTTGTTTTTTTTTCTTTTTATCTGTTATCGTAATTAACTTAATCAATTTATTTTTTGAAACTGAATCCTAATTTAATTTATGTCTAAGTTTTGAATATTTCTATTTTAATTTTTTTTCTTTTTAATTGTTATCGTAATTAACTTAATTAATTTAATTTTTTCCCGGTCTGCAATTTCGTATACAAATAAATTTTAAAAAAAATCGTAAGTTTTGTAATTTGAAATATTTTTTTTTTCTTTTTAAGTGTTATCATAATTAACTTAGACAAATTATCTATAATACAATATAGCTCATAGTCGCACATGTGCAATTGACTAAAGCTATTTAGGGGCTGAGATTGATTCCTTTATTGAGATCCTATGGTCATTATCACTCCCCGAGTTCACATGTGTGAACAGCGGTTGAGCAACTATCCTCTCTTTCTCTCCAACTCCCCCCATTATTCATGGTTGATGGCTGCTAATCCTTCCTCCATCAACCTCACGTCCCTTTTCTTTTTGATATTTTAATTAATTAATCAATTTTATACAAAAAAAATCATAAGTTTTGTAATTTGAAATATTTGTTTTTTTTCTTTTTATCTGTTATCGTAATTAACTTAATCAATTTATTTTTTGAAACTGAATCCTAATTTAATTTATGTCTAAGTTTTGAATATTTCTATTTTAATTTTTTTTTTTTAATTGTTATCGTAATTAACTTAATTAATTTAATTTTTTCCCGGTCTGCAATTTCGTATACAAATAAATTTTAAAAAAAATCGTAAGTTTTGTAATTTGAAATATTTGTTTTTTTTCTTTTTAACTGTTATCATAATTAACTTAGATAAATTATAAGTAAATATTAATTCATTTCCACATTATCTGCTTAATTTAAAATGACACTTGTACGATCAAAAGTGACACATTTAATGCTAAAAAATGATACTTTTAATGTTATAAAGTAACACTTTAATGTCAAACGTAATGATTTTAATTTATAAAAAAATTACACTTTTCAAAGTGAAAGTAACACATTTAAGACTAAAAGTGATACATTTAATCCCCAAAAGTAACATTTTTTAAGGAAAAAATTATAATTTTCATTAAAAATACAAAGTGACACTTCTAAGACCAAAAGTGACACATTTTATACTATTAAGTGATACTGTTAATAGTAAAAAATGACACTCTACATATATAAACATGAGTGGTGACACTGTAATTTTCAAAAACTGAGGAATTACATTAAGATTTCTGAATTTTGACCAATTTAGCCTGGGAGACCACCTCAATGAGTAATAGGGGCTAAATAAATAGTTTTCAAGTTTTTTTAAATTTGGATTGAGATACAGTTATGAGGGGGTCAACTTGAAGGAAGCGATTTTATTTATATATAGACTAGAACTTCGTGTCTGTACCATAGACATGGTGATAGTATATTTTGGGATGTCAGTATATATTAACTACGTAATTTAAGAGATACATTGTTTCAAGTGGTAGTTAAGAGGTGCTATTCGAACTCGACTAATAGTTAAAGGGGTTGTTTGTAAGAGGGTTATTCATAACTGACCCAGAACTATTGGATCTTACGGTCATGATCGATCTAAACCACCGAAAAACTCCAGTTAAGTGACTAAGCTGTAATGTATAGTTAATTCATAACTGACCAAAAACCGTTGGATCTTACTGTGATGATCGATCTAGACCACCGAAACAATGTATCCCTTAACTGAGCAGTAATGTATAGTTAATATAAGGGCGAAATTCACCATTGGTCCTTGTACTTAACGTTTGTCCACCGTTAGTCCCTGAACTTCAAAACGTCTCACCATTGACCAAAGTTTGCGTTTTTTGTCCACCGTTGGTCCCTTGCTCAAACGCCGTTAACTGTTTCACCGTTAAATGGACATGTGCGATAAACGTGACCAAAATGAAGGACCAAACTGTCATTTCTCAAAGTACAAGTGAGTTGGTTAAACATTCCTATCTTTCTCTCTCCAGCCGGCCATTCTCCATCTCTCAAAGTACAGGTGAGTTGGTTAGACATTTCTATCTTTCTCTCTCCAGCCGGCTATTCTCCATCTCCCTCCTCTCTCTCTCTAATTCGTTCACAGCAAGCTCTCCGCCGTCTCCCTTTGCCTAATCAATCCACAGCCGGCCAAATCGCGTCTTCTCTTAGTAAATCCGGTGCTGGTAGCAATACCGATGCTTCCTCATCCATGCGGGAGCTCCATCGGAGCAAATCCATTGTCGCCGGAAGATGCGACGTTGTCTCCGGCATATCGGATCAGCGGCGGAGGTCGTGCGACGTTAGGGCTAGTAGCACGTTGTCGGATTTTTTCAATCGCGATGATGTCAGTAAAGGAGTCGATGGAGAGGTAAAAATTGAGTCGAAAAACTTAGGTTTTGACAATGGAGAAAGAATTAGGGTTGCGGATGAGGTAATGGCGCCAGATTTGGACGGGGATGATGTGATTGGGGAAGATTTGAAGACAATGAAGGAACACATAGATCTTGAATGTCGAAGTAGTAGGAAGAACAATATGCGAGATTTGAGAGAAATTGCTAGGAATTTGCTAGGAGCAACTTCAGTTTTCAGTAACAAATTGAAGAAATGGAGGCAAAAGGAGAAATTGAAGAAACAAAGTGGATACAGTGGCGGAGGAGCGGATCGGCAGGCGGGAAGGGATTCACTGTCGGAGGTTGCTGATTATGGATTTGGTCGGAGATCTTGTGATACTGAACCTAGGTTTTCGATTGATGCTAATCAAATGTCTGTAGATGATTCACAGTTCTCGTTTGATGAGCCTAGGGCTTCATGGGATGGTTATTTGATTGCTAGAACTATTCCTAGGCTTACACCAATGCTATATGTTGTTGATAATGTGATGTCAAGGTCTAAATAGGGTTGATAATTTGCAAATGCAAGTGATTAATTAAGATGTGGGGAATTCTGGTGAATCAGCTTAGTCGAATTTTGGAAGATGGATGACTGTGAGGATGGAACATGAAGGATGGAGGTGAGGTTTGGACAGAGAAGATGAAGAATGACGGCTGGCTAGAAGAATGACGTTTTTTGAGAAATGACAATTTGGTCCTTCATTTTGGTCACGTTTATCGCACATGTCCATTTAACGGTAAAACAGTTAACGACGTTTGAGCAAGGGACCAATGGTGGACAAAAAACGCAAACTTTGGTCAATGGTAAGACGTTTTGAAGTTCAGGGACTAACGGTGGACAAACCTTAAGTACAGGGACCAATGGTGAATTTCGCCCTTAATATAAACATACTTGATACTTGCAATGCAACTCATGACCTAAGGGCATCCACAATGGTGGATTCTTAGACAATTCTCAAATTGTTTAAAAATTCTCAACCATTGTGGGCAATTCCCCAATAAGAATTCCTTTCCAAAATTCTTAATTAATGAAGAGAGAGAGAGTAGAACATAAATGGAGTGAGCGTGTGAGGAAGGTGGCAGCTCCTCTCACCGTGGGTCACCCTTGTCTACCACTTGAAGATTAATTATTAGTTTTTTATTTTTGGCAATGTTACCGTTTAAGAAGTGTCTTTATCTCATTTTCCTTTTTTTTTATTTTTCAATTGTTACCGTTTTTACGTAATTTATTCACTTTATATAATTTTAATTATTCACATTTTTTTGTAATTTGTTGACTTTATGTAATTTTAATTTTTCATGTTTTTATATAATTTTAATTATATAATTTCAAATTTATTTGTAAAATAGCTGTTTTAAACGAATTAATTTATTTATATTGCATATTTGAATATTCAATATATTAATAAAAATTATAAACGAATTAATTTATTTATATAATATATTTGAATATGCAATATATAAATAAATATTATAAACGAAATAATTTATTTATATTGCATATTGGAATATTCAATATATTAATAAAAATTATAAATGAAATAATTTATTTATATTGCATATTTGAATATTAAATATATTAATAAAAATTATAAACGAAATAATTTATTTATATTGCATATTTGAATATTCAATATATTAATAAAAATTATAAACGAAATAATTTATTTATATTGCATATTTGAATATTCAATATATTAATAAAAATTATAAACGAAATAATTTATTTATATTGCATATTTGAATATTCAATTAATTTGAGGAATTATAAACGAAATAATTTATTTATATTGCATATACGTATTAATTAATTTATTTGCAAAGTATAAAAATAAAAAGTGGTGTAAATAAAGTGAATGAAGTCAAAACCATTGAAAATTCTTAAGAGAAATTATGAAAATGTATGACGTCCCTAATAGAATGAAAACTAGCTTGGACAAAAATAATGGTGGCAAGGAATCGGTGAAAATCCAGGAGGGAGGTAATGATAATGATACCATACCCTTCAGAAAGATCCGAATCATCCTATCCGACCCATATGCCACCGAATCCTCCGACGACGACAACGATCCCCGGATGCCCGGCAAGAAATCATCACCTAAGCGACGCAGAATTGTTCAGGAAGTTTCACTACCCAACAACAACGGAGATGAAAAGGTGAGCACAAACGGGTCGGGCAGGAGACAGACTACTTTGAAGCAGTTTCCGGGGGTCCGACAGCGGAGATGGGGCAGTTGGGCGGCGGAGATTCGCGACCCGTTTACGAGGCGTCGGGTTTGGTTGGGTACATTTGGAACACCCGAGGAGGCCTCAAAGGCTTTCGAGGCCAAGAAGCTAGAGTTTTTTGAAAGGCAAGAGGCTCAATCTGGCATGACACGGACTACTTTGAAGCAGTTTACGGGGATCCGACAGCGGAGATGTGGCAGTTGGTCGGCAGAAATTCGCGACCCGTTTAAGAGGTGTAAGGTTTGGTTGGGTACATTTGGAACACCCGAAGAGGCATCAATGGCTTTCGAGGCTAAGAAGCTTGAGTTTTACGAAAGGGAAGAAGCTCAATCTGACGTGGACCGTGCTCGACCCGGATGTGGATCCGGAACTGATACATCAAGTCAAAGTGAAGAACAAAGTGACGCCGGGCTGAATTTACAGTCGATTTTGATAGATAATGACGGGTTTTTGTTGGGTCAATTTAGCAAACTGGATGATGACCTCACAATCTCGGATTAAGCGTCGACCCGAATGAAGACCTGAGAATTTTTCGGATAAGCATTGAGCAAATGTGATGGGTAATCAGTAATGTTGTTTCTGTCAGTTTCTTCTTTCCCCTGTTAATTTAGGGTTTAGCAATTAAGCACCACAGTTTTTTTTTCTTTCTTTTCTTGTTCTTTTTCGATATTGAACAACGGGTATTCGAGCTTTAGAAATAAATGATAATTTAGTGTTGAATTTGTTTTCTTTTATATATGAATTGATGTAGATTTGTTGTTGTTGCATGAAAATTGTTATCTGATTCTTTTCTATTTCTTTTTATGGGTTTCATGTCATTGCGTTGCTAGCAATTCCCTGTGAAGAAATGAATCAATTGAACTATAATTTACATCAAGGGTTGGGTTTTGGTTGTCCCTATTGGGGGTAGCTCAGGGGCTTGAGGTTCAGGCCTCAAGTAAAATACAACCTTGAGGTTGGGGTTCGAATCCTCGTGGATGGTTTTTCCATCCTCGCCTGGTTCCATGGGATAAAAAGGGTGTTTCGTGGGTCCAGGGTGGTTTGGTCCCATTTCGTTATCAAAAAAAATAAAAACAAAAAGAACTGCTCCCATAGTTGGGGAGGATTGGATAGGCAAATATAAAATGTTTTGTGAAATTACTTTCAACTGCTTGAAAGAGAAAAATGGTACATGCAAGAACATGGACTATTTCTGTTGTCGCTGGGCGTAGGTGCATTACTTAATGGTGTGTTAATGATGCGAAGGCGCTACATGGTGTGAAGGCGCAGTACTTAGGCTGTAATTTCTGGAAATGGCGCGGTCGCACCATAGAGCTAGGCGCGGATGCGCCGTGGCGGGGCGGGTTCTTGCAACAATAGTGTGTCTTTATTAGGGCTTGTAAAATAGTGTTAAGTGAAATAATAGAGAGCATTGTCCTTTAACCCTGGGCAACTTGTTGTCTTCCAATTCTATTACCTGATCTTTGCTATTACCATTGTTTGCTTGCTTTCTCTGCTGCCTGCTGCACAAAAATAAGTAAAGTGAATTTGAGATCACATCTCCTTTCAGACATTGGTTATCTGTTGTCTTGTAATAAATCAGACAGTGTAAATTTGGCAATTCTATTTGCAACGGCTGTTCATTAATTGTAAAAATCTTAAATTCCTTACTTTACCCTCAAGAGGGACCCTGTATGTCCACTTGCCTCTCTATTGTGCAAAATTTGGCAATTCTATTAGAGTTTCTTTCATCTACGGCTGTGCTATGTACTACTAAAGCTAACAGCCACTTGAGTTTAGACTTGGAGATCGACAAATACTCCTTCCGCTCCAGGCAAAAAGTCCACTATTCTATTTTCGGATGTTTCATTTAAAGAGTTCACTTTTGAAAATTATGCTACAATTTCCATAACACATATTTACCCTCCACTTATATTGGTTATGCTTAAGTATTTTTGTAATTATTACCAGCTCTAATGACATTAATATATCTGTTAATTATTAGACTTTTCAAACCTATCAAAAAAAATATTATTAAACTTTTTAAAAGTGGACTCTTTGGGTGGAATGGAGGGAGTACAATCTATTTGTTGATCTTTAGAGTAATTCGTGACTCAACTGGGTCAATCTTTTAACAAGATGAAGTAGTATTTATTGCTTGCATGAAACACTATTTGACGAGTTGAACTTGGTTTAGACAATGATCGTTTTCGTGGAGAGATCTAGTGGCGTTGGTGATAGTCACTAAGTCCTGCTTTCAGCATCAGATGTTTTCCAAACTTTACTTGGATTCTGCAATAATGAATCATACTTTTGGTCAATCTTTCTCTCATTTAAATACTACCATAATTGTAGTTGTGTACAAGTGTGTACTGCTTGGGAAGAAGTTGTTGATGGAGAGACTCTATAATATGAGCTGCTGTTTTGCTTTGTTTCTCATGCTCTATCTTTTTCCAGCCAAGAAAAGGAAATTATAGTCTTAGTTGGATAACAAATTTGCTCCTCTTTGTATTAATATGTATGGGTGTGGAACAGATAATTGCGTTAGGGATGATAATGCCAGAGGAAAAGATAGTCGATGCGACAGTGAACATGCCACTTACATGCTAGATAGCATATCCTCAATGGAGTTCTTGGTTCTTTTAGTTTTTTAGCTCAAAAAAGTGCGTCTAACCAATATTTTGGTTTTTCTTTTGAACTAGCAATTTGGGTGGAGGTCATAGAGTTATGCATCCAGCTATATACTTGTACAATGCATGAACCTAAACTGTAAAAGATGTTTAGGTGTAGCCATTACTTTCTCTTTGTTGTCACTTGATATCTTATGCATATTTTTTTGATAAGTGTGACCCCTTTTTGATATCTTATGCATATTAGCATTTGTCTTTAGTCAGTCTTCTCTTGCTATAGCAATTCATGTTCGTTTGTATGTCTTATTTAGAGTGTTGTTGATCCTATAGGATGTGGTGATGCTGCTACTTCTGAACAAGTTTATGGTTTCTGTCGAATGATAATATGTTTTAAGATACATGCATCTACAGCCAATTTACACTATAAAATTGCTTTGCTGTACACCTGCCATTCATATACTCAACCCAAAATTTTGTTCCTTCATATTTGACCTGTGGCGGTTGCTTGCTTCTGGCGGTTATGGGCAGAAGCTGTGGTGGAGTTCCAAAAGTATAAGGAATCTTCTTGGTGATGCAAAGGGTTTTACAAAATGCAAAACTCATTCCCACGTGATAGGTGCTTCACACCCAACCGCAGGAACTGCATTTATATGTTTTACCCGGCATTATTGTTTAAACCAGGGAGCATGAGATCCTGCAAGAAGTTACCACTTCTCTGCTAAGAAGCTCTTCATTCTTCATAGAAAAGCTTATAGCTCCTCTTACCCACTTTTGATGTTAAAAGCTGTTTGAAGTCTTAAGCTTTTTGCATTATCACAAGTTTATTGTGTAGCTGATGACATCTAAAGAGAGAGTAAACTAAGTTTTATTAGCGGTCCTTTACCAAGAACCGGTGTCTAAAACTAAAGTCTGGAAGTTGTATAGGTGTGCAATGGTGATGATTGGAATGTAGCACATGCTGCACTATGTACCTCTTGTATATGTAAATGTCTTCATTTTGCATGCAGGATCTTGTTTATGGATATTGATTTTTTTACTGTTCAGATGTTATGCTTTACATTTAGTAAGTAGTGAATCCAAAGACTTCAGATGTTGTTTTTTATTTATGTGCGAATGTTTATTTTTCTTTCTGGTGCTACTTAATGGATTTTGATTTCTTTATAAACATCTCTTTGGTTTCCGTAATAGGCCCATGCTTTGAATTACCTCTTCCGTGAAGATTTGATACCTTAATTATGATTCTGATCAGATTCGTAGGTACTATAAGAGCTTGACTTTATGTGCTAATAAGTTTCTCTGATAGGTTTTGTTATCTTATTTGTTACTGTGCTTGCATGTACAGATATGCGAGACAACAAGAGTAGAGATAGGCATATTTGTGTGTTATTGATCTATTCATATAGAAAGAAAAGCATGCCTCCTATCCTGAGAGAGAGTGAGTATTCATTCACTTTTGTACTCTTACCTTTAGCCTTTATGAAAATTAAAGCTAGATTATGTGATGTATCAGATATCTTCGAATCTGGGCTGGTGTACTTTTAATTAGTTTTCTTAGTTTTGAGTTGTTAAAGTCAGTTTTTTTATGTTTTTATGGCTTCTTTTAATAGCAAATTAGTTGGGGATTCTGTTTGAGAATTTTGTAGACAAGCTAGGGTATTTCTGCAAGTCATGTCATAGGTTTACCTGGGGGTTGTAAGAGTGGCATGATTAGGGTATTATTTTTCAGTTTGAAGTCTGTGAGTTTTATATCATAACAATTGTCAAGCCATTCTTGTCTTGCTTTGCTATTTCCACTTGTGATTTGGTAATTAATACACTTTTTCTTGATTTCTCTATTGCTTATTTGGTGGGTTGTTTCTCTTTCATCATCTGGTCCGTGAAGGAGAGTGCTTCCAGAAAATGAAACACGCTCTGATACCAAAACTGATTCCGCGAAATATAAAAGAGAAACCTTCCACCAAATAGTGAATAGAGAAATCAAGAAAAAGTAGATGAATTAGCAAATTACAAGTGGAAATGGCAAAGGAATACATGAGGCCTCCATGGCTGTTCTCCGTGGGACAAAACTGAATACAAGGACTCAAAACTGAAAAATAAAACCCTAATCCCGTCAGTCTTTTAACCCTAAGCAAAACAATTACACAACTTACAGATATACCCCTAACTTGTCTAAAAAGTTCCCAAAACAACCACTGATTAATTAGCTGTTATAAGAAGGTGTAAAAACATAATAACTGACCTTAACAACTAAAAACTAATTACAAGTACATAACCAGCCCATATTCTAGTAAATCTGCTACTCCCTACGTCCCGAATTAAGTATCCCCTGTTTCATTTCGGGACGTCTGAAAATAATTGTGCCCTTCCCTTTTTTGGAAAGGTTTTTAAGTTTACTGTCTACTGTGACTTTCTAATTTGTCAGATAGAAAAATGAATGGACCCCACTGATTTGACATTGATAGTGATAAATTGTAGGGCACTTAAGGAAATTACGTTAAGTTAAACACTTTCTTAAAACTCGTGTATATTCAATAGGGGACACTTATTATGGGATGGAGGGAATACATCGTTGTGACTACACATTTTCATTACCTCACAACATACTCGATTGTTTATACGTACCTCTGAAATCCCTACCGAACAATCCTTTTGTTATTCTTCTATTTTCCGAATCTTTTTGTTATGGGACAAGATCCATCGCTACAAGTCCCATCTTGTTTTCATATATGATTCAACGGAATTTATTTTCTTGATGTCTGGCTTCTTCTGCTGTATCTTTTTCTAATACTGGATCTGAAAGCTCTGTAGTGATGTTTCTATGGTGTATACATTGATTTTCTTTAGTGCCGGTGGTATACATTCGGTTTCTATAATTGTCCCATCGAGTTACGTCCATCTAGTGCCAGAGCTAACAATTTGTTGGATATCTTGAGCCGTTGAAATGGTATATAGAGCTGCAGGGACAGGAAATGTGAAAGCCATTCTATTAGGCAAGTGTGTGAAGATAACTGAGATCAGCAAGGCCAGATTCGCCTAGGCAAGATCATCAGTCATCAGCTCTTAATTACTCAACTTACTATGTAAGTGCTGTTCTCTCCCCATCCTAACTTTTAATGTGTGTTTCCGAGAAGTTTGCATATGAAACTTTTGTTTATTTGTTCGAAGGATTTTTAAAAATAAAGCAAGCTCAGAAAATCAGCTCGTTTAGGCTTTTCAGAATGTTGGGTGTATATGGAGCCGAGTAGGATAAGGGGTTAGTATTTATACAGTTACAGGCAATTGATGACGTGCAATTCATGCCTATACTCCTTTGATCATGTTTGTGTGCAGTTATACTAGCTCTGTTGGCAATTTACTCATTTTCTCTATTATTTCAAACAGTGTTTTTGGTTAATCCATTACTAGTTTTGGCTTCAATGAATCTTATATGGATACCCACTGGTTTAGTGTAAGGCACAAGTCCTTGACATTCTCGCTACAACAATGCATTGATGGCGCAGACTACATAGGAAGCTCTAAGCTGTTACTTGACATGCAAGTAGTCTGCAGGCTGCAGACATGTTGGTTAATGGTTGTGTTTCTTAGTTGTTGTAGCCCTGAAATCTGCAGGGATGAGTTGGTCTCTATATAGATTCTTTTCTATATTACACCCATCAAAAACTCCTGCATCCAACTGTCCTCTGATGAGATGAAATGCAGATTCTTAAATATTGTTACTGTCTTCTCTTTCTTTTTTATGGTTATTTGTGATATTAGCAGTACATTCTCTATTAGTTTCGTTTCGTCCAATATACTCATCCCATCCCATTTGAGGAGTCCCTTGTTTAAGAGTACATTATTGCCCTTGGAAGTGGTTATTGTAACAAAAACAACAAGAATAAACGAACTTGGATTTTTGATAAATGAGGTCGAAACTTAGAACTCCATAGTAAAGTATGCATAAATCTAGAAATGGATTCTCAAAACGTGACAAGCAACAAACAAAGGGACTCATTGAAGAAGGCGGAGGGAGTATATAGCTATCTTTTACTTGTGCTAATGAACATTTTGTGATACTTACCCATATGAATTTCAAGAGCATGGAAAAGAAAAAAAATAAAGTAAACTAGGTTCTAGGCAATGTGCATTGGACTTCAAAGATGCCAAAAGTAGGAAGTAGTTACGGAACATCTTTGAAGCTTTCCTGAAAACTTTGAAGGGTGATGACATGTCAATTCTAGTACAGGTATTGAATCTATGCACATTTAGGAGGTGGTGTATTCTCGAGCTAGACGACTTTCTACAAGGAAGTATAATAAGTGTGAGAGTATTTGACAGATGTGTTTCTTTTGGTCCTCATGTCGAGCTGGGAGCTTCTATGCTATGGTTTACTGGGGTTCAGTATTCTGATTCTGTTTTGTGTTCCTCAAAAACAGGATCTGGATTATGGCTACTACTTGCCTTGGTCCACAATCATTTTTTGGGTCTTCTTCCTTTGGGATCAGCTTTGGAAGTTTGAGAATTGATCTGGATTCTCTTCTTTCAGGTGTAGTACTTTTGGCTATTGGTGCTCAAGTTATAGTTGATTTATGTTCATATAATCTATTGTTAGTTGTTGTAAAGCGTAAAAATTGGCAAGATTTGTTTGTTTGGCCATCGAGCTGTTTTCAGCTCGTTGGTGAACCGATCTAGTATTGCTTCTTCTTCATCTGGTTTTTTTTCATTGTCAAACTTAATTTTGTGAACGAAATTCCTGCCCATTATTATATAGAAAAGCAGTAATACATAAACCTCGTAACGCACTTTTTATAAGTTTCGATCATCATGTTAGAACTGTTTAATGCTTCTTCAGTTGAATACTATCATATTCATGGTTGATGCTTCTTCACTCAGTTTAATATGACCTCCATTATCATGTTGACATGTTCATGTTCACCCCACACGAATGAAGTGGCTACACTTTGATTTTTGTGTGTTCATTTTAAAATTTTCATTATAATTAAGGATGGGACATTTTAGTGACACATGTACATTCATGATTAATGCACTTAATCTAAACTTGTCATATTATTATTAGAAGTTCATACTATAACATGATAAATGCCAAAAGTAAAAGTATTAAACATATATGAAAGTGGATATTCATTTAGGACAGAATATTATAAGAGGTGGTCTCATGTAAGATGGTCTTATTCGTAAAATGGATCTATCCAAGTTAAATAGGGTAAAATTCAAAAATCTCAATGCAATCTCTTAGTTTTTAAAAATTATAGCGTCAGTCCTTATGTTTATATATGTAGAGTGTCACTTTTTACTATTAATAGTGTCATTTTGTAGTATAAAATGCTTTTAGCCTTAGAAGTGTTATTTTGTATTTTGAATGAAAATTATAATTTTTTTCCCTAAAAATGTTACTTTTGGGGCTGAAATGTGTTACTTTTACATTAAAAAGTGTCATTTTTTATAAATGAAAATCATTACATTTAACATTAAAGTGTTACTTTATAGCATTAAAAGTGTCACTTTTTAACATTATAAATGTTATTACTTTTGACCCTAAAAGTGTCATTTTGTCTTATAAATAAAAAAAGGTCATTATTGACTTTAAAAGTGTCACTTTTTAGCATTGAAAGTGTCACGTTTTAGTATTAAACGTGTCACATTTTTGTATTAAGAGTGTTACTTTTTAGTATTAAGAATATCATGTTTTAGTATTAAAAGTGTTACTTTTATTTTACTGAGAATTATAATAAAATTTCCTCTATAGTGTCACTTTTAACCTTAAAATGTGTCATTTATGTCTTTTAAATGTGTCATGTTTGGTTTTAAATGTGTCATTTAGCATTTTGTCAAAGTCCGTTGGAATCCGTCAAGCATCCCAATACAAATGAGGCTAATGGAGGGTTAACGGAGTTGACAGAGATTAAATTGTAAGGCGTAAGAAATATAAGAATTTCAACGATAAATCTTGAAAGTACAAAGACACCAGAGTAAAATGAGAAATTTCTCATTAATGCACAATAAAACTTAATCCAGTGTGGCTTGAGGATTCAAAGCCAAGACCTCTACATAATCTTAAGCATCAGCTTTAGACCATCTTGGCTGAATCACTATTATAAATTTTAGTAACATATTTATTTATTATAAAACAAATTACAAGTCGGTATATTTTTTAAAACATGTTTTTAAATCATTCCAGTCATTTTTTAGACATATCTTTTAGGTACAATTTTAGGATGAAAGTACATCACTGTCCCCTTTGTGTCGTACAACGTCGTCCTCTCTCCTTCTATGTAATTACATATATTTTCATTTCTTCTTTTTTCAGATCTACCAAAGTTCGATGCTACTAGTAGCAATTTGATTCGATCGTCTTCCCCAAATCTGCACTCAATTTACCGACTTTCCACAAATTCTGGAGAAATTTCTCCGGTGAAGTCCCGATAGCTGTTGTTTCCGGTTGCAGGAAAAGATGATGTGGAGTACGACGTTAGCAAATTTGAAAGAGAACCTAAACAAAATGGATGTTGCGGGTAGGGGAAATTGTGCTTGGAGACCAAGAACATGATGACCGACGATTTAAATGGGGAAGACGAAGATGGCACTGGGGCTCCAATGAAGACACCCGGAACTGGGGTTTAGCGGGAGCACGAAGATTGAGATATTTCTTGCCTTGGCGGCTTTGTTGAAGCTTTTGGCCGGAGGTGGAGTGACATGACTGAGGATGAAGGCCAGATCTATGGGCTGTTCTGAAGCCGGCAAGATGGAAAGAAGACGGAGGCGGAGCTAGCGCAGGGGCGGTCTCGGAGACGGAAGCAACATGCACGAGGGGGGTCGGAGACTGGCTGGACTGGCCGGAAAAGATGAGGGAAGGAAGGATGGCGACCATGGGGGCTTTGATGGTTGAAGATCGTGGTTGGTCAAAGGCAACAGGGGATGGAGATTGAGGGAACAGACTAGGTAAGAATGGTGGGTGATAGAGAGAGTGGAGATGGCGGGGTTGGTGACACGGAAGAGAGGTCTTGATGCCAAGCCTTGACATCAACCTGATGCCTGGTTTGTCAACCTTATGTCTGGATTTGTCAACCTGATACCTGGATTCAGCATTTTTGAATTTTTTTGGTCTTCCTGATGCTAAGCCTTGGCATCAGTATTTTTGAAATTTTTTTTTTGTTGTTGAATAAATTGTGAAAACAGTCTTGATACTAAGCCTTGACATCAGCATTTTATGAAACATTTTTGAATAAATAGTCCTGAACCTGATGACTGGTTTGTCAACCTGATGCCTTGATTTGTCAACCTGATGTCTGGATTTATCATTTTTGAATTTTTTTAGTATTCCTGATGCCAAGCCTTGGCATCAGCATTTTTGAATTTTTTTTGGTTGAATAAACTGTGAAACAATCATAATGCCAAGCTTAGACATCAGCATTTTTTTGTTTTTTTGGGTTTTGAATAAACTGTGAAAACAGTCCTGATGCCAAGCCTTGACATTATCATTTTTGAATTTTTTTTAGCTTGAATAAATTGTGAAAACAGTGTTGATGTCAAGCCTTAGCATCAATATTTTTTGGTTTTCTAGGCCGGATAAGATTTATCTACATTAATGACATTTTTGTTATTTGGCACCCAATTTGTAAATATATGAAATGTCCAAAAAATTGATGGACCTATATGAAAAGATGTTTCTAAAATTATACCCATTTGAAATGTGCCCTTCATTATAACTCGTAAATTCTTAAATGATGGCTTCATCTTATGGATACTAGATCCGTAAGACCATTCTACACAAATTTTTGCCTAAATAAAAATACTACTTTCTCCGTTCTAAATAAAGTGTCAAGTTTCATTTTTTCACAAAACTTAAGAAAATTGACGGACATTAAGATACGATAGATAACAAGTGAATTTAGTGCTTGTTTGGTGGAGCGTTTTGACCAAAACGCTGGTAAAAAATGCAACGTTTTCTCTTTAAAAGTGTTTCAATGCAGCGTTTTAAAAATATGTTGCGTTTACAACTATTTTGTTTATAAAAATAGCGTTTTGAAATAGTTTTCCAAACATGTTTACAAGAAAAAATTACGTTTTGAAAATGCTGCGTTTTAAAAACGCTGGATTTAGAAAAAGATGTGTTTTCAAAATGCTGCACCAGACGAGGCCTTAAAAAAAGTATACTTCTTCCGTCCCAAAAAAAATGATTTTTTTTTCTCTTGGGTTTGTCTCCCAAAAAGTCATTTTTAAAATAAAGAAAATAAATTTAGTCAAAATTTTTGAAGGTACAAGCATGTAAAGCTACAATCTTTAAAAAAGGGATAAGTGTACCATTAGTCCCTGAACTTTGGCCAAGCACATCATTAATCCCCAAACTTTCAAAAGTTTCACCACTAACCTAAGTAGGCCTTTTTGGCTCATCGGAGGTCCCTAGCCCCTCACGCTGTTTATTTGTCTCCGTCAATGAACAAATGTGCCGCTCACGTGAGGGCATTTCTGTCCAATTCCAATCCCTCTCTCCTTTTCCACTTTTCTTGTTTGTTTGACTTTTGTAAATTCTCTTTCACTCTCACGCTCAAATTCCAGCCCAGCGACCTTCCTCTGCTCCATCTCAAGCCAAACCTCCCCCCCCCTCATCTTCTATCGCCTTCGCCATCCCTACCAACCTCTGTTCGCAGTCCAATCATCATCATCGTCTCCGATCAATCTCCGCCCATGCTTCAATTTCGACTAAAGAATGACAGATAACACCGGCGGTGGGCTCAAGAAGCGGCAGTGCGTTGGAAGCAACAGTCGCCTCTCATCCGCCATCGCCGTGATTTACTCTTCCCGACCCGACGGACCCCTAACAGAAGTCTCCCACAAACCATTGCCTCTACACCGTACCTCCTGTCACTCAGCCCTCCCATTTGCGATCGGTGGTTTCAATGACCCCGCCACCGCTGACGTCATCCTCTGTCTGTACCTAGAACACTCCTCCCCTTTCTATCCCGACGACTCAGAGTCCATTTTTGCCGTCGATTCCACATTCGACGTCCAGGTATACCTCCACTACGCTGTCCTCCGTCGGTCCAAATATTTCGCCGCCCTGTTATCTGATCGTTGGCAGAAGGACTCTTTTGATGTCGATTCCAATGCTTTGTCTAAACATTACCCGTTCAATTTTGGTGTGCCGGCTGCAACCGGCTCAATCAATAGCCATTTATCCGTTCTCCATCTTCTTTACACAGACGAAATCTCGGCCACAATCGATAGTGTAGCAATGGCACTTGACCTGTTTCTTATAGCTCTCGAATTCCTATTTGAAGATTGCGTAACGGCTTGCGTTCGATTCCTAGAGGCAGTACCGTGGAGCGATGACGAAGAGAAAACTGTATTGAGTTTAATTCCGTTTCTACGAGACGAAGAGTCTCAAGACCTTCTCGCTACGGTCTCCCCTCCGAAAAGAGATTTCCTGAAGATATGCTTCATGGACTTATTTAAACAGCAATTCATGGACTTATTTGGACAGAAATGCCCTCACGTGAGCGGCACATTTGTTCATTAACGGAGACAAAGAAACGGCGTGAGGGGCTAGGGACCTCCGATGAGCCAAAAAGGCCTACTTAGGTCAGTGGTGAAACTTTTGAAAGTTTGGGGACTAATGATGTACTTGACCAAAGTTCAGGGACTAATGGTACACTTATCCCTTTAAAAAATTATGTGTCAAATGAGACTAATTTTTTCAGAGGGAGATAATACAAAAAAAAATCACTTGGGATACAAATATTTTTATTTTATAAAGTGACTTATTTAGGAACGGAGGAAATATACGTTCTTTAAATTTTTTGAATTAAATTACATTTTTGTCAATTATCTATTTAAAAATTAGTAAAATTAATAAAAAGAGTCAAAGTGACATTTTTTTTATTAGGAAGGGAGATTTTAGTTAGTAAATACACATATAATACATACACATATGTAAAAATAATTGTAATATATTCACATTTACCGTATTTGAACCAAACTTAATTAAAGACATTCGTATTTTTGAGTTGAATCATTTAATACACACAAAAAAAATTAAACGCATTGTATTTCATGTATAAAACTCTGGTCTATATAAAATTTTGATTTAATTTCCTTATTTCAATTATTCGATTTATGTTACTTATCTTTCACAAATTGATTAAGTAAGATTTTTAACATGAAATAGTAATTATAAAGTCTAAGAAATGTTATTTGATTTACTCATGCTTTTTAAATACACACATGAGAGTATAATGCTTAATCGTTCTTTCATTTAAATACAAACCCTGGTTTTTTTTTTTTTTTTATGAATATGTAATAATACAAAAATAATCGTTTTGAGAGTATATAGAAGTGAAAATATTAAGATATTAAAAATTAATTTTAAAGAGAAGATATACAAATATCAATATAGACTATGATGTATTTTTTTTGTCTGCATATTTCATTTATATTCGTATTATATCCGCACAAATGTATAAAAGTATTTTTTTTAGCTTCATCGTAACTTTGAATAAAAAAAAGTATGAAACTTGTATTTTTTGTCATTGTTCTAAATGTGTCCCATATATTATTAACTATGGATAGAGTACTATTTTGTAAGTTCAACTTGATCGCCGTGATTCGTGAAACAATCCAAAACTAAATAAACAAAGACAAATGGTATTACGAGCTCGAGCTTGTTGTATTCATATAATTTATAATGTAAGTGACGTTAAATCAAATAGATTTTCTACACCATTAGATCAAATTTATTTAGAAAAATAGCAAATTTGATTTGGCATTGTAAAAATATAAATAAATTTGATCTAACGGCACTAACACTTAAGCGTGTATTGTTTAAAAATGATGCGTCCAAAATTATCCAATGACACATTAGGCTTTTTAAACTGGATATTTGTCTTTCAATCTATCCAAAATCGTCAAGGCCCAACCCTGAAAGTCAAACACAAACGGTAAACTGGGCAGTGGCTTACCCTGCAAATGCTCTCCGACGTGAGAATTAATCATCACTCAATTGAGTGAGCAATTTGACAGAGTTTGGCCTTAGTCAAGAAATCACATACCTCCCTCCCTTGATCGGAGGGGTTTTATAGCCTTCATTGGAAGCTGAATAACTCAATGTTAAATGTCGAAGCGTGTTTGGCGGGCACATTAACTGCCACGTCCAATATAACCACCTCATCCTAAATGTGGAAGCGAGTTTCCCGGAGGTAACTGCCCACGTCCTGGATGACCGTTACTTGCATGACCAAGCATGGTAAGCCTGCTCGGCCTTCATATCATGATGAACAAAGTCTGGCCGCTGCCCGCTTCATAACTTTGACTTAGACTTTGGAGTAGTGCACGTGTTTCGCTCATGACTAAAGAAAATGTGCCAGAAACGTGACTTATATTTGGGCCTATTAGGCCAGGTAGCTCAACAGCCCCCTGCTCCTTGTCTGGTGAGTATCTATGCTCGGAGTGAGGAGAAATATCCTGAAACTTTTCAGGTCTGGTCATTTATAAGACTTGATTCACTTTGAACATTCACTAGTGGTTATGTCCCTAGCCGGGTGCTATAAGTGGGTTCCAGCCCAAAGAGATTTAACCCCGAAGGGACGGGCCGTCATTAACCGTCTTTCACCGTCATGCGGGCTCATATTCCGAGGCATCATTTAATGCAACGCCTCGGTTTCCACGCCATAATGATGCCACAAATTGTCTCGATTCCCCCTAGCGACAATTTCCCCTACCATAAAACCAGAGATCCACCTTCATTTTGAACTTTCCCGAATTTGTGAAAACTCAGAGTCAGATCCTTGCTTTTTTTCTGCATTCAACCACGCACAACCAAGATTCCCAAGATCTTCCTCAACTCGATCCCTCAAATTCGATAGGTATTTCTCGATTCTCATTCTTAATCATGTTGTAACTTCCATCTTTATTTTCGTTGCTAGAATCCCAATTTTTTAGGATTCAATGATGCTAGCTGGGTGTATGATGACTGTTTTGTTACGATATGAAAATCAACCTATCGTATATCTGAAAGCCTGACCCCCATTTCCTTTCTCTTTACTTCGATCTTCCAGTTTTCACAAAATGTCACGACCTTTTCTTTCCCAGAACGGCGAAGGTCTGGCCATTTCACAGGCTTTTCGTACACAAAACCCAACCCATAAGTGGGAATCGAGGAAGACCAGACTGGTGCCCTGTTCACCGGTCTTGAAACGACCCCTAACCGAGGGTTCTTGCTTGTCCGCTCTTGCTTGCTTTCACGAGCAAGGACTAATATGTATTCCTCGATTCTTGTTTCCTGTAGGATGTCTTCCAGCGACGAAACTCGTTCGAAACTTGAGGGCCGTAGCTATGATCACAGAGCCTCAACTGAAACCGAAGAAAGCTTTGAAACGGAGTCCCGTAGTTCTGAAGAAACCGAACTGGAAAAAGACCCGTTAAACCCTCAAGAGCCCAACACCTTCATGGAAGAAACCTTAGAGTCCCCGAACGAACTAGAAGATAAACTGATTGAGAATGAGCATACTATCTTTGAAGGAGATAAGCGATCTGATGACCTTCCGAGCACGAGCATCGCGCAAACTAAAAAGAAAAAGCTTGACATTCTCAAGGGCAAATAAATCACAGCCAATGCTCCCGTCCAACTTAAATGGGATGACTTAACCTGCGAAGATGATGTATCCGCATGGTTTTATTCGCTGGGTATGGACCCCAAAAACTACCGCGTAAAGGCCTTCGACTTGGACATCGAGAAAAACGGGCATAACTTTCAAGGAGATCGCATGGTCTTCTATTTCGATTTCTTCCTCGTCGACCTGAGGCTTCCCCTAGTCCCTTTTTTTTCTCTGAATTCTTGATCTTAAATAATGCCCTTCCCTGCGATTTGACCCTCACAATCGTGAGATTTCTGGTCGCATACACCGTTGCCTGTCGGCTACGCCGGTTTGAACCTAGCATGGCTCTGTTTAGAAAATTCTTTTTATTTTCTTTAGACAAAAAGAGTGGCTGCATAACTGGCCAATCCAACCCCAATTACTTCAAACTCCTCACCGAATGCCCCAACAAGGTTGATGCCGGGGATGGAAAAGCCTTACTCGTCGAATCTCGAGTCGAATGGCCTTTCGCCCCTTACCTGGAAGATTTGGAGATTTCCAAATATGACAGGAATGCTTTTTGGGCAGGAGAACCCCAAATAGCCAAAGCATTTAGGAAGCTGCTCGGTGTCAGGGAAGGGAAGAATGGACAAGACTGGGTTGCTCTTACATCTGATTCCTCCCTACTCCGCCTGGCTGGGATATTGAGACTGACCTGTTGAAGGAATAGAACCCAGGGTCATTATAGATGTCGAAGAACCTCATTCGTACTGAGGTAGCTGTCACGGAGGAAGATTCCCTTGCGAGTGCCCGGACTACGAGCTAGCTAGGACCAACTGCACCCCTGTCTTTTCGCTAAATGGTTTGCATATTAATTTTTCAATCTAACTTTCCCTTACATTTTATTTCAACCCAAATTTTTACAAACTCTTTTCTTGCAGACATGAGGCAGCTGGAAGACTCCAACAGATTCCTTCAAGCTATGAAGAGGGGTGCCACAAGGAGGAACACTCAAATGGCCACCCTAGATCCTGCTCGTCTTCCCACCATCCTCATTGCAAACACGGGACGTGGGCCGAGTCGAGGACGCATCGAGCCAAGCCAGGCTGCCACCCCCGTCCCTACTGCTGCTCCTGCCCTCACCATTCCTGCAGCTACTACCTCGACCATTCCTACCACTGAAACACAGTCAACAAAACGGCCTGCCCCCGAACTTCCCATCGATAAGAGAACCAGATCGAGGATAGAAAGAAACGATCAGGTTGAAACGTCGAGCTCCCAAGCGCCCTTATGGCAGCGAGATAACTTTCAAATGCCGGAAACCTGGGAACTTGTTGCCAAAATAATCGCCGAGGTAGCCAATGTGCCCAACCTGGCCAATATCAATACAAACAGGCGCAGAGGACATGCTGCCACTATCGGGCTAGGCATAGTGAAGAGGCTTCGTCATACCGGCATTCGGAAGAAAAGTGCCGAGCATTCCAGCTCGATCCTCATTGGTGAAATAGGGATGTGCATGGCCGAGGTAACTAACTCCCTTTCTCTCTAATAACAAATAAACCCCACGTGTTTTTGGTTCTAACTGATCTTATCTTTAGGTGGCCTCCAAAACTAAGTTGCTACCTTGACAACCTCAAATCCTCCGGCTCGCTAACCGTAGAAAAGAATTAGCTCGAAGAACAAGTCAATACCCTTCGAGCTGAGCTTAAACAGAGTGAAGAAGCCGTGACTATAAAAGTGACCGAGCTTTCAAAGCTGGAAGAGGAGAAGAAGACTCTGGAAACTCACCTCATCTTCTCCAAAAAATCTGAGGAGACTGCTCTTAACAACATTGGGCAGGTGAGGAAAGAGCTCAAGGAAGCACTCAACCAGTTGGAGAAAACCAAGGCGAAAACATCCGAGAGAGAAAATAAGCTAAGAGAAGAGTTGTCCCAACTTGACGAGGAGTAAAAGCAAGCAATCATTGCCGATTATAAGAGCTCTAAGGACTTTCAGGCCTGTGTTGAAGATGAGGCCTACCATTTCTTCCTCCAAGGGGTGCACCACGTCTTGAGACAGTTGGCGTGCAGCAGGATGGATATTCGCCCCGAGGTGCTTGTTGAATGGGGAACTGACACCCCCTTCTGCCCCTCTGCTCGCCCGGAAGACGCCTTGGTGCCCTACACTGAGGACGAACTGGTTTCTCTAGCCTAATCAGACATAGAACAATGGCTCGCTGCCTAGACCCCTCCCGAGACCGCCAAAGTGACAGTAACAGATCTGATGACCTAGATTTGGATGGCCAAGTCACAAGAGGCCGCTACTTTGACTGCCCACTCTGCCGTCGATGATGGGGAAGTAGTTGTTATTGTGGATGGGAAGGAAGTCCGAGGAGAAGAGACGACTGTTGCCCCAGTGGAAATTCATTCGACTCTTAGAATGCATTCTCTAACCTTTGTAATTTTAACATTTGCTGCACAAACAATTTCATCTTTTATTGTGTAACTTCCGAGCTCTCTTTTAACATAACTACTTGCTTTTATAGAGTAATTCATCACTTCCCAAACGCAATTGCTCAGTCAAACAAGAATTTGCCGAGCTTGACAAAGAGAAACACATTGCTCTCGAACACCAACCCCCTCAATCGAGCAGGGAAAAAACCCAGCCCGCCAAAGAAGGCAATCGAGAAAACAAGCTCGAACACCAACCCTTTTTCATACAGAAATTGCTTTCTGGTGAAAAAGAGAATAATCGAGATAACAATTGCACATTACTCGAACACCAACTTTTTAATCGAACATGTAACAAACCCATACGCATTAAAAAGCATAATCGAGGTAACATTAACACAATAGCTGTGAGAAAATAAATGACGCCCAAAACATTCATTCACTTCCCCCCATTTGCAATCCAACAAAAGGAAGAACAAACCATTTGCACACCTCATATCAACGATAATATTTCTTCAAATGATTCGCATGCCAAGGATGTTTCAGCTCGCTGCCCTCCTCTATTCGCAACATATAGGTCCCTATCTGACTATTTTAAAAACTTGAAAAGGACCTTCCCAATTAGGAGAGAGCTTTCCCCACTCTGCTCGATGGTTTGTTGCTTCAATTTTACGGAGGACCCAATCGCCCACAGCAAATGACTGACCCCGAACTCGCTTATCGTGGTGGGCTTTTGCTGCTACTTGTAGTTTGTCATTCTTATTTTAGACTCCACACGCTTTTCCTCCAACAAATCGAGGACGGCCGCGTGAGCTAAACCATTACGTTCCATATCATAATGTGACACACTGTGATTTGGCAGGTGCATCTCCACCGGCGCCATGGCCTCTGACACATAGGCAATAGAGAAAGTTGTTTCGCCTGTAGGCCCCCTGACCGATGTTCTAACCGCCCACAAAGCTGATGGCAACTCATCCACCCATCTCCCTGCTTTATCTTCAAGACTTCGTTTGAAGGCGTGCAAAACTTGTTTGTTAGCTGCCTCAGCTTGCCCATTACCCTGGGGTATGCCACAGATGACTGCAAGTGTCTCACACGCATCTATTCGCATGCTTTTGTAAATTTCTCCGAAAACTGAGTCCCATGATTGAAAACTATAGCTCGAGGTACACCAAAATGACACCAAATATGTTCATGCACAAAGTCAATCACATTGACCTCACTGATAGTTGCCAAAGGCTTAGCTTCTACCCATTTCGTGAAGTAATCCACAGCGACCACCGCATACTTAAACTTTGAGCGAGCTAATGGGAATGGGCCAATCAGATCGATTCTCCACATATCAAACGGCCATGATGCCACCACTGGAGTCTACTCGGTAGAAGGTAACCGAGGCACATCAGCATAACGCTGACACTTATCACACCGCCGAACATACGTTTCTGCATCTCGCCTCAAAGTAATCCAATAAAAACCTGCAGCCAACACCTTTTCTGCCAGTGATCGCTGGCCCGGATGTCCTCCACATTTTCCTTCGTGAATTTCCCCAAGAACACCCTCGGTCATCTCTGGCCGCACACATCTGAGCAAAGGCCTGGTATATGACCGCATGTAAAGGACTTTATCCAGAATAATATATCGACATGCTCGCTTCTGAATGGTCCGTGCCTCCGATTTATCTTCGGGCAAAACTCCTTGCTCGATGTAATCCTTTAAGTCATCAATCCAGCATTTTGCTGCAGACTCAATGTCCATGATTACCTCTTTCTCTATTGTCGGTATCTCCAAGTATTCAATCATGACCCCGAGATGCAAAAATTGAATTTCCTCTTTAGCCACCTTCAATAGATAATTTGCACGCATGTTATCCTCGCGATTAATTCTGACTAGCTCCCAGTAATCGAAATCCTTCAAAATTTCTTTTACCAACATGCAATATCGAACCAGAACTGGATGATGTACAACGTAATCACCCTTGACTTGGTTGACTACCAATTGAGAGTCACAATAAACCACGATCTCACGCATGCCAACATCCTGTGCAAGCTCCAACCCTACGATCAAAGCCTCATACTCTGCCTGGTTGTTAGATGCTAGAAATTTGAAATGTAAAGCTTTCTCAAATTTTATATCCTGCTTGGGCGGGACCAACAAAAGACCTGCCCCACTTCTAAGCTTACTAGTTGATCCATCCACATATAACTCCCAGCAATAATCTGGGCGAGGCCGGTGAACAGGAACATTTGTTTTAGTGGGAGAGGAATTTTACTCCTTGCCTATATCCTTGAAACTAGTCCCAGCCACTAAATCTGCCAAAGCATGTGCCTTGATTGATCGTCGAGGTTGGTAATCAATCTAAAACTTGGTCAACTTAATTGACCAGGTGAGCAAACGACCAGAAGAATCCGGCTTATGTAGAATCTTCCTGAGAGGAATGTCTGTGTAAACAATAATTGGATGTGTAGAAAAATAAGCCCGAAGTTTCCGAGCAGCAACAACAAGCGAGTAAGCCAATTTTTCTGCATTAAAATAGCACCCCTCCACTGCAGTGAGGGCCTTAGAAACATAATAGACAGGTTTTTGCAGGTTACACTCCTCCTTAACTAGAACTCCGGCCACAGCCTGCTCTGTGGCCGCAATATACACAAACAAATTCTCACCCATAACCGAGCTGCTTAACAATGGAGGATGTCCCAGATATTCTACCAATTGCTTAAAAGCCTCCTGACACTCTGTTGTCCACTCAAACTTCTTGTTCCCCCGCAGCACCTTGAAAAAAGGTAAGCACCTTTCCGCCGACTTGGAAATGAAGCGACCAAGAGCGATAACTTTGCCGTTAAGCTGTTGGACATCCGTAATGCACCAAGGAGGCTTCATTGTGATCAACGCCTTGATTTTTTCAGGATTGGCCTCAATCCCTCTCTCGTTCACCATGAACCCCAGAAACTTGCCCGCCTTCACACCGAACATACATTTGCTCGGATTAAGCTTCATGTTATTCTTCCTGAGGTTGCTAAATGTCTCCTCCAAGTCGACAGTGTGATCATGTCCCTTGGACTTCACGACCATATCATCAATATAGGCCTCAACATTCCTGCCAATTTGCAATCTGAAGACCTTATTCACCATCCACTGATAAGTAGCTCCTGCATTTTTTAAGCCAAAGGGCATCATCTTATAACAATAGAGACCTCCTGCTACTCGGAATGCAGTCAATGTTTTATCTTTTTCGTTTATCTTCACCTGATGATATCCTGAATATGCATCGATGAAGCTCAAAAACTCAAAGCCCGCTATGGCATCTACCAGCTTGTCGATGCGAGGAAGAGGATAACAATCTTTTGGGCATGCTTTATTGAGGTCGGTGAAGTCCACACACATCCTCCAATTTCCGTTCGACATTTTAACCATAACCACATTGGCCAACCAAGTGGGATAGTGAATTTCCTCGATGATATCCACGCTAAGCAACTTCTCTACCTCCTCCTTGATCGCCTTGTCCTTTTCTGTGGAGTAGACTCTAGGCCGTTGCTGAATTGGCCTAAAAGCTGGATCCACGCTGAGGCAATGAACTGCAACGTCCTCGCTAACCCTCTGCATATCTTCTGGCCGCCACGTGAACACATCCAAGCTGCTCTGGAGCTTTTTGACCAAATTAGCTCGAACTTCAACCGACAATGCCCTGCCAATATTTATCTTATGCTCGGGATAAGCAAAATTGATAACAACTTCCTCAAGCTCCTCCTGGGCTATAAACTCGGGCTCATCCCTCATCTGGAGCGTGTCACACTCCACCTTTTCCTCTTCCTCAGCCTGAGTTTCTGCCTTATCAAGCTGGTCCAACTCCATATCCTCGGGGCAACGCCTCTCGCCCTGTGTTGATCTCTCACCAATCACCGCAATCGCCAAAGGACCCACAGTCACATGAGACTTCTCTTTACTACTAATAGTAACTTTCTGCTCGCTGTCCTCAAGAATAAGCTTCTGCTTCTTCCTTTGAGTATCCCGAACATATTCCAGCATTGCCCGAGGCTGGCTGTTCAAGACCCCTACCCATTGATCTGTGTAAAACTTTGCCCGCTGGTGAGGGATTGAAGCAACCATATGAAATTTTCTCATGCTGGGCACCCCAAAAATTATATTGTAGGGAGATTTCAGATCGATCACCATGAAGGTAACCTTCTCCACCCTGGTGCGAGTACCCTCGCCAATGAAAACTTCGAGCTCGACTGTGCCTTTAAGCGACACCTTGTGATTATTAAAGCCCTCCAAGGTCCCTGCATAGGGTTTGAGGCATTCATCTTTCAGCTCTAGGCCTTGGAAACATGAATACTACATCACGTCTCTGCACGCCCCTGTGTCCACCAGAATCCTATGCACAAGCCAGCCATCAACCAAAGCAGAAACAATCAAAGACTACTCCCTAGCCACATTACTCGCCAATTCACTGCGAGTAAACTGTATCGACTCCTCCCCTACTTGCAAAGTGGTCGGGAATCCACCACCTTTGACAAGGAGTAAATTTGCTTGTCGAGCTGGGTAAGTGTAGGCTCCTCATCCATAATTACATTTATTACCCCTCGAATTGGGGGTGCATCTCTGCGAGGGGCATTCCCCCTATTATTCCCATCTCTTTTAAACCGGTCCAACTAGCCTTCATTGATCAATTTCTATATGGCCTTCTTCAATGGCCAACACTCCTCTGTCGTATGCCCATAGTCATCATGATAGGCACACCTTTTAGTCCGATCCTGAACATTCGCTGTCTCTGGATTCATACGGGGAGCACGAGGAAGCTCGTCCCTGATTTCATACATTATATCTTCTCGCAATGTATTAAGAGGGGTGAGATCACCTTCTCGGAGAAACTCCCTTGGGCGGTCATACCGCGACTTATTTCTGTTATAACCACCCCTGTACCCTGGCCGCTATTCCTGGCATTGCTCCCAAAGGCCCCAGCCTTTGTGTTTTCCTTCTTCTTCTCCTTCTTCGCGGTCTTACCCGTGCACCACTTTTGAGCCCGCATCAGCATTTCCGCATGCGTCTTTGGCTCTCTCATACTCAGCTTTGACCTCATGCCACCTTCACCCTCGAGCAGACCCGTTTCAAAGCATAAAATGACCTCTTACTCGGACAAACCTGGGACCTGCTCGAGCATTTTAGTGAACCTTTCCAAATAACTGGAAGTAGACTCATGAGCCCCCTGTTTAACCTTGGACAAGTCTGCCCTTGTCTTTGCAATAGCTCCCGACATCCCAAAATCGGCCAAGAACTTTGCTCGCAAATCAGCCCAATTATTGATAGATCTTCGAGGAAGAGCTCCCATCCAAGCCAAAGTCTTTCCCTGTAACGAGCCCACAAAAGCCCAGATTTTCAACGCTTCACCCGAGGTCACTAGGCCGATCTGTGATTCAAAGGACATCAACCAATCCCTTGCCTTAGTTTTCCCTGTGTACTCTTTGATGTTGGGGAAGATAAGACCTTGAGCTGGAGGAGCATTCTCAATCCAGGGGGCCAAAGGACTAGCTGAAGTGCCCAAAAAATTTCCGTTCAAGGCCTTGCCTTGCTCCCACGCTTCCATTCGACGCTTCAATTCCTCGAACACCTGCATATTAAAGGTTGTAGGCAAACCACCCATGGGCTGAGGTAGTGCCCCGGGCACAAGAGGGGCCTGTGGGGGACCCATATCTCCTATAGCCTGAGCTATGCCCACGGCCTGCGCCACTTGTGCCTGGGCTGCATCTGCGGCCTGACGCCCTTGTTCCGTAGCTACTCCTATACCACTTTTCTGAGCATTTTGCGGAGGCAACTCGTGCCTGCCTCTAGAATGGTATGATGACTGAGCTTGTAACCTTCCTGGCGAAGGTGTTCGTGGATGACGTGCATAAGACCTTCTGGGGGAT
>CM028377.1:179620207-179631428 GCA_013146195.2 Codonopsis lanceolata
CACATAAGCATAGAGGTCATATATCCAAGATGCACATTGTTTCATATAAGTGCGCATAATTAAATCACATAGGATGAGGATATATGGAGAGCCGGGCCGCTACGTAGTTCCTCGCATACAAGCGTTATACGGAATGTGCGGTATCGAATGTGTGTAAGTACATCGATCTTCCGAGGAGATGCCCGGGATAGTCACCAATGATGCTCTTAAATGATTACAGCAAGGGAGCTACTTCCCCACTGTGGCCACAGTGGAGGCGTGTGTGAACAAAGACAGGTATGCCAGCTGGACTCATGCAAATGCCAAGTAATGTTTACTTAACAAAATTCTCAAGTATAGAACGAGGTCGACAAGAGCGATCTCGTTCAAGACAAGTAAATTATTCTCATCAATAACCAAGTAGGATTGAGTTCGACAAGAGCGAACTCACATGTCAATTAGTCATTCTATAATATGACATTCAAGATCAAGCAAGGTAATCAATTCAAGTTCAAAAGTCTAGAATTATTATTCTTAGGGAAACGCGTTTAGAACGTCGTAGGGATTGATCGGTGAGCCGATATTGTTCAATGGCTCGCTAAACTTGACTCGCTGAGTCATCTCTAACAATTCATCCAATAGAGCTAGGACGCTAAATGCATCATGAACCTTTTCTAAGTTCTCGTATATGATCGGCTAGGTCATTAATCTACTTAACAACCATAGTTAAGAATTATCATCAATAATCAAGCAGGAATGAGTTCGACAAGAGCGAACGCAATATGTCAAATAGGCATTCTATTATATGACATCAAGAATCAAGCAAGGTAATCAATTCAATTCTCAAGAGTCTAGAATTATCATTCTTAGAGGAACGCGTTTAGAACGTCGTAGGGATTGATCGGTGAGCCGGTATTGTTCAATGGCTCGCTAAACTTGACTCCGTTGAGTCATCTCTAACAATTCATCCAAGAGAGTTAAGATGCTAGATGCATCCAAAATCCTTTTCTAAGTTCTCGTATCGATTAACTAGGCCGTTAATCCACTTAACAACCATAGTCAAGTATTATCAATAATTCGAATTCAAGGGGACCTTAGAATCATTATTTCAAAGGTTATTAAAATGCAAGGGTCCAAGAACATTAGCTATCCATAGGGGAACATAGAACACAATTAATTCTAAGCCTAGGACCCAATTCAATAGGATGATCAATACATGGCATAGGAGACCCTAGAATTCGCAATCCCCAAGAGTTATCAAAATCTATTAATCCAAGAACATTAGTTGTTCCTAAGGAAGCATAGAACATATTCAATTCTAGGCGTAGGACTCAATCAATAGGATGGACAGTTTGTAACATGTGAAACCCTAGAAGTCATCATCTCCAAGAGTTATCAAAAGTCATTGGTCCAAGAACAATAGTTGTTCCTAAGGAGGCATAGAACATATTCAATTCTAGGCATAGGACCCAATTCAATAGGATAGACAATTCATGGCATATGGAACCCTAGAAATCATAGTTTCCAAAGGTTGTCAAAATCTATTAGTCCAAGAACAATAGTTGTTCCTAAGGGGACATAGAACATAATTATTTCTAGGCATAGGACTAAATTAACATGATGAATATATTATTCAAATTCTCCAAAGACCAATTCATCAACAATCATGGCATGGGCATGGTAGAGCATGGGAGTTACAAGAAGAGGGAAAACATGGCAATTCTAGCATACATCCTAAGGGAATTGATAGCTTACCTTCACCAAGGAAAAGGATGATTTGAGCATAACTAATCGGATGGAATCGTACTCCTCGTCGGTAGCTTCACTCCGGTGGTCTCGGTTTGGCAATCGGAGGTCGGGAGCTCAATCCATGGAGGCAACACACACTAATCTCACCTTTTCTCTACACACACAAAGCTTGGTAGGAGAGAGGAGAGAAAATCTGAGAATGGGCTTTAAGTTTGATTAGCAAAGGGAAGGCTTTTATACCTTGCATGGTTTGGGTGGAAATCCACATGTCAAGAGGAGGAGGGTGGTGGAATCCACATGTCAAGAGGAGAGAGATTGAGGTTAATACTAATCTAACTTGATTAGGGTCTAATAGGTAGGATTAGGGCCAATTAGGAAGGGGTTTAAAGGGCCAAAGGTCGGACATAACAGAACAGGGGGAAAATTTCCCGTAGCAGAAAACATGTTGAGGCGGGCGCCTCAACCTGGACCATGCGGCCAGCCTCAGGGCCTTCTCAATTTTTCAATTGCTCTCGATTGGGCGGCGCCTCACTGAGCGGCCATGCCGCGAACTCGGAGCTCCAAAACTTGACCTAAACAAGTCCTAAATGGTCCCAAGCTTATGGGTAACCATTCTAGGGTCTAACGTAACTCAAAATAAGTCCGAAACACACCCGAACAACACCCGGAACAAGGTAGGACAAGGCTCGAATCATGCGACGATTGGTTGACGAATCATACCCGAATCAAACGTCAATAAAACTAGGATAACTTGGGCATGGAAAAGGCTTGATTAAACATGGTTATGACTCGAATACAAGTCCAAGAACTCAACGAACATTTCGCACGTCGAAATACGAGCAATACGGGAGACGAGGGAAATCGCTAAGGCCAAAACAAAGCAAGAAGGTTTCTAAACTTCCAATCAAGCTTACTATGATCAAGGTGAATGTTCTAAGTCACCTATGGAAGACAATAGAACTCTAACAAGTCTTGGTTGAGTGCTAAACATGCTAAGGCAACCACTCAAAGTACAACGGCAAGGCAAGCAATGTGTAGAAGGTATTCAAGCAACTAGGCACGTAATACTCCAATGTGAGCATGACATGGACGAATAGAAGTGTCTAACATGTTAAGGCATAATACAAGCATGTTATTAAGGCAATAAACAAGTAATGGGTTTGGGTTCTCACAGCTGGCATACAAATCTATAATTAAAAAATCTAGCCAATTGGATCATTGAATTAAATGAGATGTAAATAAAGTTATCCCACCGAGATATTCTCATGGTAAAGACTTGTGTAACTCGGTCTTACGGATCCTAAATCTGTAAGATGGAACCCCATTTAGGAATTCACATGTTAATAACTAAACATGTTATTGAAAGTCACATTCACAAGGTGGTTGAGTTGGTAAAAGTTGAACCTTAAAGGTTTAGCATTAGGAGGTTGCTAGTTCAAAACCATCCATCCACGATATTTAGTTTTAATGAGAGTTCCGCTATTTGCTCGTGTGCCCCTGCACTTTCAATGTTTATCATCAAAATTCTTATGTTTCCCACGCCTTGCAGTTTAATCCTTTGTCAGCTTCGTTAGCCATCCGTTAGCATCTATTGCCTTATGATACTTGACGGATCATAACGGACTTTGACGAAATGCTAAATGACACATTTAAAGCCGAACGTGACGCATTGAAAACAGAAAAGTGACATATTTTAATGTTAAAAGCGACACTATAACGGAAAATTTATTATAATTTTCATTAAAATACAAAGTAAAACTCTTAATACTAAAAAGTGACACATTTAATACTAAAAAATAACACTCTTAATACTAAAAAGTGACACATTTAATACTTAAAAGTGAAAATCTTAATATTAATATTAAAAAGTAAAAAGTGACACTCTTAATACTAAAAAATGACACATTTTATACTAAAATGTGACATTTTCAATGCTAAAAAGTGACATTTTTAAGGTCAATAACGATAATTTTTATTTATAAGGTAAAATAACACTTGTACGGTCAAAATTAACACATTTAATTCTAAAAAGTGATACTTTTAATGTTATAAAGTAACGCTTTAATGTCAAACGTAATTATTTTTATTTATTATTTATAAAAAATAAGACGTTTTTCAAAGTGAAAGTAACACATTTAAGACTAAAAGTGACACATTTAAACCCAAAAAGTAACATTTTTTATGAAAAAATAATAATTTTCATTAAAAATACAACGTGACACTTCTAAGACTAAAAATGACACATTTTATACTATAAAGTATCACCGTTAATATTAGGAGGTTGCTAGTTCAAAACCATCCATCAACAATATTTTGTTTTAATGAGAGTTCCGCTATTTGCTCGTGTGCCCCTGCACTTTCAATGTTTATCATCAAAATTCTTATGTTTCCCACGCCTTGCAGTTTAATCCTTTGTCAGCTCTGTTAGCCATCCGTTAGCATCAATTGCCTTAGGATACTTGACGGATCATAAAGGACTTTGACGAAATGCTAAATGACACATTTAAAGCCGAACGTGACACATTGAAAACAAAAAAGTGACATATTTTAATGTTAAAAGCGACACTATAACGGAAAATTTATTATAATTTCCATTAAAATATAAAGTAAAACTCTTAATACTAAAAAGTGACACATTAAATACTAAAAGGTAACGCTCTTAATATTAAAAAGTGACACATTTAATACTAAAAAGTGAAACTCTTAATATTAATATTAAAAAGTAAAAAGTGACACTCTTAATACTAAAAAATGACATATTTTATACTAAAACATGACATTTTCAATGCTAAAAAGTGACATTTTTAAGGTCAATAACGACGATTTTTATTTATAAGACAAAATAACACTTGTACGGTCAAAATTAACACATTTAATTATAAAAAGTGACACTTTTAATGTTATAAAGTAACACTTTAATGTCAAACGTAATTATTTTTATTTATTATTTATAAAAAATAAGACACTTTTCAAAGTAAAAGTAACACATTTAAGACTAAAAGTGACACATTTAAACCCAAAAAGTAACATTTTTTATGGAAAAATTATAATTTTCATTAAAAATACAACGTGACACTTCTAAGACCAAAAGTGACACATTTTATATATTATAAAGTGTCACCGTTAATATTAAAAAGTGACACTCTGTATGTATAAACATGAGGGGTGGTGCTGTAATTTTTAAAAACTAAAGAGTTACATTGAGATTTCTGAATTTTATCTCATTTAACCTGGATAGATCCGTCTTACAGATAAAGATCCGTAAGATCGTCTTACATGAGACCACTTCTATTATCATGCAATCGTACTTGGTCTATATTAGTTAACTAGTTTTACACCCGTACGTTAAACGTACGGATAAAAATATTTTTTAATTAAATAATATTCAAATAAAACGAAGAAACAAATCAAAATCAAAAGAATAAATTAAGAAAAAACAATGTTTGAAACAACTACTTAAATATAAATATATCATTTTACTGGTAATATTATGGATTTTGAATTTTTTTTATACATAACATCATCTTCATCGGATATTGATATATTCAAGACAAAACGGTTTGTTACCCTAAAAATTGCTATACGATACTACCAATGGAAACTGCCATATCTGAAACTTGAAATACAACCTCACATTTAATGGAGACAATGATACTTTTGGAATAAACATTTTGTCTCCATAATTGCTTTTATTAAAAAAAAATTAGCTTCAACAACGTGAGTCTTAAGCTTAGTAATGATTAGTCTTGTTCTATTAAATGATTAGTCTTGTTCCATTAACAGGGTCAATGTTTCTTAACAACATCACCGAAACACCAATCTTAAGTGTTAATTCATAGTTCGACAATCTTGAACACTTTATACTATTCAAAAACTCCGTCGAGTGAATGTTTTAAAACAAACTTGTGTTGTTCTTACACTCAACATAGAATCTGAAGTCAAATAAGTTCTTCCTTTTATGTCATTATTATAAAATATATACTCATTTATGGTGTTAACAACATCAAGTGTCGAGACAAAGATAGCTCTTCCTTGCAAATATGACACATCATCAAATGACTCCAAAAATGACGGATATATACTTTCAACAATTTACTCGATCAAATTATCTGATGCATTAACCAAAATATCATTTGGAACTTCTATTGCTGCAACACAATTATTTTCACTACCATATGTACCGTCATTGATACTTAAAATTCACTCAGAAAATGCCTTCAACACGAGACCGCGTTCGTCATTGTCAAGAGTTTGTAGTCTCATGTTTTTTGTAAGTTTCAAAACTTTGCAATGTGTCCATAAATAGTACAATTTGTGATCATGTTAACAAAAATCATGTTGAATTCTTACAACTTTACCCTTACTTTTTCTACCAACTTTAATTATAGTCACATACTCAAAGACATTAAAAGAAATCACACATTTCACCAATATTTATAATACAGTAAACTACTTTTTATTAAATGGTGTGTCGGGTCGTCAAAGAGAACCATATTTTGAAAACAGAGGGAGTATTTTATTTTACCGTCCGAGATCTATTATATTATAAAATTTTAAATATACTTCTCAAGGTTATTTTGAAAAGAATATAAAACTAAATTTTTGAGATTTTGAATTTATTTGAAGGGATAAATTTATCTCACTACTAGAAAATTGGTTTTACGTGATTGTTGGTTGCGATGACTTTTAAAACCATCACATAAACATCTTTTTTGCGATTGTTTTTTTTCATCACTTTTCTGCAATCGCCTTATGTATATGCGATTGCTTAACAATCGCCAATGCCATCACCATTGAATATTTGAGGGGAATTAGCCAAAGAAAATAGGCCCCGTGGAAAATAGAAAATAATGTGATGGTTTTCGTAGCATGCGATTGCATTTGTAGTCGCAAAATTTGACTAATACCGAGCGATGGTTTTGCCATCGCATTTATAAATAAAAAAATAAAACTAAAAAATATTAAATATAAAATTATTTTTTCGTTATTATTGGTTGTGATGGCTTCAAAGGCAATCACTTAATATTCTTTTTTGCGATTACTTTTTCCATTGTTTTTTTCTTCAATTGTCTTATGTTTATGCGATTTCTTTACAGTCGCTAGTGTCATCGCCTTTGAATTGGCTGTGATGGCTTTTGAAACCGTCGCTTAATCTTATTTTTAGCGATTGTGATGGTTTCAAAGGCAATCACTTAATCTTCTTTTTTGCGATTACTTTTTCCATTGCTTTTTCTTCAATCGCCTTATGTTTATGCGATTACTTTACAGTCGCTAGTGTCATCGCCTTTGAATCGGCTGTAATGGCTTTTGAAACCGCAATTGCTAATCTTCTTTTAGCAATTGTGATGGCTTCAAAGGCAATCACTTAATCTTCTTTTTGCGATTACTTTTTCCATTGTTTTTTCTTCAATCGCCTTTATGTTTATACGATTGCTTTATTAGCCGCTAGTGTCATCGCCTTTGAATCGGCTATGATGGCTTTGAAATGCTTAATCTTCTTTTTAGCGATTGCTTTTTTCATCGTTTTTTTCGCCCATCGCGTTATGTTTATGTGATTGCTTTACAATTGCTAGTGTCATCACCTGAGATTATAAAGAATTCAACATAAAATTTATTTTTTAAACATAAACAATTGCAAATGCATCTAATGGACGTGTAGTGGTTGATACGAAATTACTAATTATTTATTACAAAATTAATTGCTTCTTTCGTTCCTAAAGGAGTGTCATGTTTACTCTGATTGAGAAAAAAATTAAGAAAACATATACTCCATCTATTTTCAAATTATCTTTCTCTTAATTTGTCCCAGCACACTTTTTAAGAAAAATTAATTGATTGTATTATAAATATTGGTGAAATGTGTGGTTTTCTTTAAAGCCTTTGAGCATGTTGTTATAATCAAAGCAGGTAGAAAAACTAAGGGTAAAGTGGTAAAAGTGTTTTTCAATTCTAAAAGGGAAAGTTTTGAAAGAAAACATTTATTTTAAAACGCATTTAAAAATGAAAGGAGAACGATAATTTTAAAACAAAGGGATTACTATAATTGATCAACTTTATTATAATATATAAGAGTGTGTATTGTTTAAGGATACATACGTGATAATGAGGTCCATCAATTAAAGTGAGAATCAAATTAACTTCACTTAACTTAACTTAACTTAGCTTAACTTAACTTAACTTAACTTAACTTAACTTAACTTAACTTAACTTAACTTAACTTAACTTAACATAACATAACATAACTTAACTTAACTTAACTTAACGTAACATAACTTAACTTAGCTAAACGTAACGTAACTGAACTTAGATTAACGTAACGTAACTTAACTTAACTTAAACGTAATGTAACTTAACGTAACTTAGCTTAACTTAACGTAACGTAACGTAACTTAACTTAGCTTAACGTAACGTAACTTAACTTAACTTAAACGTAACGTAACTTAACTTAACTTAACTTAACTTAACTTAATTTAGCTTAACGTAACGTAACTTAACTTAACTTAAACGTAACGTAACTTAACTTAACATAACATAATCTTAACTTAACTTAACGTAACTTAACACCATGAAAACACGCTACGCCTATTGGCGAAATGGTATAATGGACTACGATGGACCATTATAACCCGAAAACACGACGACTCAAGAGTTATTAACGCAATAAATGGTATAATGGAGTACGATGGACCATTATAACACGAAAAACACGCTAATTTAACTTATTAACGAAATGTTATAACGACTTACAATGGACCATTATAACATGAAAAACACGCGCTTAACGCTTACTTGACTAAATGGTATAATGGAGACACAACAATTATAACATAAAACACGATACGTCTATTAGCGAAATGGTATAATGGAGTACAATAGACCATTATAACATAAAAACACGCTACGCCTATTGGCGAAATGTTATAATGGAGTACGATAGACCATTATAACATGAAAACACGCTACGCCTATTGGCGAAATGTTATAACGGAGTACGATTGACCATTATAACATGAAAACACGTTATGCCTATTGGGGAAATGTTATAACTTAACGTAATGTAACGTAACTTAACGTAACTTAACTTAACTTAACTTAACTTAACTTAACGTAACGTAACTTAACTTAGCTTAACGTAACGTAACTTAACTTAAACGTAATGTAACTTAACTTAACTTAACTTAACTTAACGTAACATAACTTAACTTAGCTTAACGTAACGTAAGTTAACTTAGCATAACGTATCGTAACTTAACTTAGCTTAAACGTAATGTAACTTAACTTAACTTAACTTAACTTAACTTAACGTAACGTAACTTAACTTAGCTTAACGTAACGTAACGTAACTTAACTTAACTTAACTTAATGTAACGTAACTTAACTTAACGTAACTTAACTTAACTTAACGTAACTTAACTTAACGTAACTTAACTTAACTTAACTTAACTTAACTTAACTTAACTTAACTTAACTTAACTTAACGTAACTTAACTTAACTTAACGTAACGTAACGTAACTTAACTTAACTTATCTTAACGTAACGTAACTTAACTTAACTTAAACGTAACGTAACTTAACTTAACTTAAACGTAACGTAACGTAACTTAACTTAACTTAACTTAACTTAACTTAACTTAGCTTAACTTAACTTAACGTAACATAACTTAACTTAGCTTAACGTAACGTAACTTAACTTAACTTAACTTATTGTATCATAACTTAACTTAACTTAACGTAACTTCTAACTTAACTTTAACTTAAATGTAACTTAGCTTAAATTAACTTAACTTTAACTTAAACTTCTAACTTAAAGTAACTTAACTTAACTTAACGTATTGTAACTTAACTTAACTTAACGTAAATTAATTTAACTTAACGTAGCGTAACTTAACTTAACTTAACGTATCGTAACTTAACTTAACTTAACGTAACGTAACATAACTTAACTTAGATTAACGTAACGTAACTTAACTTAGCTTAACGTAACGTAACTTAACTTAGCTTAAACGTAATGTAACTTAACTTAACTTAACTTAGCTTAACTTAACATAACGTAACTTAACTTAGCTTAACGTAACGTAACTTAACTTAGCTTAAACGTAATGTAACTTAACTTAACTTAACTTAACTTAGCTTAACTTAACATAACGTAACTTAACTTCTTAGCTTAACGAACGTAACTTAACTTAACTTAACTTAACTTAATGTAATGTAATTTAACCTAACGTAATGCTAACTTAACTTAACTTAACGTAACTTCTTAACTTTTACTTCTAACTTAACTTAACTTAACTTAACTTAACGTAACATAACGCAACTTAACTTAACTTTAACGTAACATAACTTAACTTAACGGTCTCTAACGTAACGAACGCAACGCAATTGTAACTCTAACCAACTTAACTTAACTTTAACGCAACGCAACGCAACGTAAGTTAACTTCTTAACTTAACGCAACTTAGCTTCAACTTAACGTAGCTTAACTCTAACTTAACGCAACGCAACTTAACTTAACTTCTAACTTAACTTAACTTAACTTAACTTCTTAACGCAACGCAACGTACTTAACTTACCTTAACGTAACGTAACTTAACTTAACGTAACTTAACTTAACTTAACTTAACTTTAACGCAATGTAACGCAACGTTAATTAAAATCCTTAACTTAACTTAACTTTAACGTAACGTAAATGGTATAACGGACTACAATAGACCATTATAACATGAAAACTGCCACGCCTATCAATTTAAATGGCACGATGGAGTACTGATGGACCATTATAACATGAAAAAACTTTTACGTAACGCACTTAACTTAACTTACATGAATATGTCAATCTCCAAGACTGTAAAACCCTAGTTTATTACTTGCTTGTTTATTTCATGAGTTCATACATTAATCATGATCATTAGTATGTTAACTTAACTCACTTATATGTTTAAAGTCGATAGCACGCTCATTGACGCCGCTGAGGTGCCTTTCAATTTTGCACCTTTCTTTCACGAGTTGCTTTGAAACTCCGGGTTTGTATTTTATGTTGTAAACATATGGATTAATGTTAGAAACCATTCTTAACATCATTAACACGCTTTTAGATGTCAGTCAATGCTAGTTGCATCCTTCGCTTGATTGCTAGTTGATCGCTCTGCTTGATTGCTAGTTTGATTCGAAAGGCATCTCCTTCTTCGCTTAACCTTTCATTGTCGCTCGAGTGATCTTCCTAAGTTCTTAGCCTGTTTGAGTGAGGCTTGAACACATTTGCTTAAGTTATTGACAGGACTTTAAGGCTGAATTTCGACCATTTTGTGTATCGAGGACTCGAGCAAGTGGAGAGCCTAGAACTTCAATAGGGGTAAAAATGCAAAAGATAAGTTGAGTGATGTCGCATCACTTGACCCATGCGACCGCATTGGTCCTTTTCCAGATTACGGATTTTTCTCGCATTCTTCAAGTTTTGTCCAACCAAACCCCACCCAAACCCAACCTAACCCACCCT
>CM028377.1:179631528-179709028 GCA_013146195.2 Codonopsis lanceolata
ATATATATATATATATATATATATATATATATATTTAAAGTTGGTGAGGAGCACTATGGTTTGCCACCTCACCACCTTTAGATAAATCTTCATTCTAAATCATCCATGTGGAAGTTTAAAAACCTTTGGTTTTTTAGCCATTAGCTAATAATAATACCTAATAACAATCAATATGATAAGGGGTATTAGTATTAGTATATATAACTTCTTCTATTGTCAATAGTAGAAGACTTATATTTAAAAACTTTTACAACTAACATTACTTCTAACCAATGTGGGATAAAACTCTTCAAGGTTAGATATTACTTCTAATGACTCACTTTTAACATCATACTTTAAGCTTTGATATCTTATTCATCCAAAACTTGATTTGGACAAATAAATATATCATTTCGATGTTCTGAGAGTAGAACACATTTACACAATTACTTTTGTAACAAACAAATGACACGTAAAGAAATTTGTGCCTCAAGTTGCACAATTTCTTTTACTAAAACACTAATTTTTAATAAGTATTATACTTTAACTCTTGATATCTTATTCATCCAAAACTCAATTTGGACAAATAAATATATCATTTCGATGCTCTCCCAGAGTAGAACACATTTGCACAATTACATTTACCAACAAACAAATGACACGTAAAGAAATTCGTGCCTCAAGTTGCACAATTTCTCTCACTAAAAACACTAATTTTTTTAACAAGTATTATACTTTAAGTCTTGATATCTTATTATCAAAAACTCAATTTGGACAAATAAATATATCATTTTGATGCTCTCACCGAGTAGAATACATTTGCGCAATTACCTTCGTTAACAAACAAACGATACGTAAAGAAATTCGTGCCTCAAGTTACACAATTTCTTTCTAAAAAACACTAATTTTTCAACAATAGAAGAGATGTATCCCACATTGGTTAGAAATTGATGTTGGTTTTAAAAATTCTATTATTAAGTACCAATAGAAGAAATGCATCATGCATCATACATTGGTTGGAAAGTGATGTTGATTTTCAAAGTCACTAGAAAACCAAAAGTTTTAAAAGCACATGGATGCTTTAGAATGAAGATTTATCAAGGTGGTGAGGTGGCCAACCATAGTGCTCCTCACCAATTATATATATATATATATATATATATATATATATATATATGATAAAATATTTTTACAATTATTACCAATAGAAGATGTATATCTCACATTGGCTAGAAAATGATGTTGAGTTTAAATTATTTTATATTATAACACATTGTTTAAAAGAAAATGTTAGATTTTAAAGTCTTTAAAAGACTAAAGACTTTCACTTTTACAAGAGATGTATCTCATGGTTATAAAATATTCTACTATTACCAATAGAAGAGATGTATCACACATTGGTTAGAAATTGATGTTTGTATTAAAATATTATTATTAATTACTAATTGAAAAGATGTATACATTTGTTATAAAGTGATGTTGATTTTAAAGTTTTTTGTTAAAAAACTTATACCATTATTACCAATAGAAAATATATATCTCACATTGGTTAAAAATAATGTTGATTTTTAATTAAAAAACTTACTATTATTAGCAATATAAGATATATATATATAATATATATATATATATATATATATATATATATATATATATATATACTTTTGGTTTTCTAACCATTAACTTATAATAATACATAATAATAATCATAATGATAATGAGTATTAGTATTAGTATTATATTAGTATATATAACTTCTTCTATTGTCAATAGTAGAAGACTTATATTTAAAAATTTACAACTAACATTACTTCTAACCAATGTGGGATAAAACTCTTCAAGTTAGATATTCTTCTAATGACTCACTTTAACATCATACTTTAAGCTTTGATATTTTATTCATCCAAAACTTGATTTGGACAAATAAATATATCATTTTGTTCTTGACAGTAGAACACATTTGCACAATTACTTTTGTCAACAAACAAATGACACGTAAAAGAAATTTGTGCCTCAAGTTGCATAATTTCTTTCACTAAAAACACTAATTTTTAATAAGTATTATACTTTAACTCTTGATATCTTATTCATCCAAAACTCGATTTGGACAAATAAATATATGATTTCGATGCTCTCACCGAGTAGAATACATTTGCGCAATTACATTTGCCAACAAACAAATGACACGTAAAGAAATTCGTGCCTCAAGTTGCATAATTTCTCTCACTAAAAACACTAATTATTTTAACAAGTATTATACTTTAAGTCTTGATATCTTATTACCCAAAACTTCGATTTGGACAAATAAATATATCATTTGATGCTCTCACCGAGTAGAACAAATTTGCGCAATTACCTTCGTCAACAAACAAATGACACGTAAAGAATTTCGTGCCTCAAGTTGCACAATTTTCTTTCACTAAAAACACTATTTTTTCAACAATAGAAGAGATGTATCCCACATTGGTTAAAAATTGATGTTGGTTTTAAAAATTCTATTATTAAGTATCAATAGAAGAAATGCATCATACATTGGTTGGAAAGTGATGTTGATTTTCAAAGTCACTTGAAAACCAAAAGTTTTTAAAGCTTCCACATAAATGCAAGTATTTCACATTGATTACAAAGTATTCTACTATTATTATCAATAGAAAAGATGTATCACACATTGGCTATAAATTAATGTTGGTTTTAAAAATACTATTATTACCAATAGAATAAATGTATCATACATTTGGTAGAGGGTAATGTTTGTTTTTAAAGTCTTTAAATAGAAGACTTCTACCATTATTATCAATAGAATATGTATATCTCACATTGGTTAGAAAGTGATGTTGATTTTAATTTTAGATAAAAAAAAACTTTTACTATTATTACTAATAGAAGAGATATCTTACATTTGCTAAAAAATGATGTTAGTTTTAAAAGTCTTTAGATGAAAGACTTTTACTTTTATCGTCAATGTAACAGAAGAGATGCATCCCACATTATTTAGGAAGAGATGTTGGTTATAAAATTTTTAAAATAAAAGACTTCTTCTATTATTACCAAATAAGGATATGTATTACGCATTGGTTAAAGAGTGATGTTGATTTTAAAAGTCTACAATTATTAGCAATAGAAGAGAAATATTTCACATTGGTTATAAAGTGATATTGCTTTAAAAAGTTTTTAGATGATGTATGTCACATTGGTTACAAAGAAATGTATCTCATATTATTTAGAAATGAGTATTGGTTATAAAAGTCATTAGATAAAGAGATTTTTTGTTATTACCAATATAAAATATGTATCCACATTGTTTAGAAATGAATATTGTTTAAAAAGTCTTTTATCCACTACTATTATTACTAATAGAAAATATGTATACCACATGGTTAGAATGTGGTGTTGGTTTTAAAGTCTTTAGATAAAAAACTTAAACTTTCATTACCAATAAAAATATAAAATATGTATCTCACATTATTTAAAAATGAATTATGATTTTAAAAGTTTTTAACAAAATGACGTCTAATATTATTATCAAGTTAAATGTTAATTTTAAAAGTCTTTAGATAAAAAAATTACTATTATTATTAATACAAAATATGTATCTCACGTTAGCTAGAAACTTATATTAATTTTAAAAATATTTAGGTAAAAAAATCGTTTAATATTAGTAACAATATAAAAAAATTATAACAATAGAAGAGATTAACAATTTAATTATAATGTCTAAAAATTATATTATTATTACAAAAAAATATATATATCTCACATTATACCCGTGCATAGCACGGGCTAAATAACTGGTAGATGAAGAAAATTTACCCAACAAACTTCGAAAATGGGAAGGATCAGAATTTTACACTAAAAACTTATGGAATAATTACAAGCCGGTACATTTTTTAAAATGTGTTTTCAAATCAATCCAGTCATTTTTTAAACATATCTTTTAGATACATTTTTGAGATAAAAGTACATTACTACCCCCATTTGTATCTGTATCACACAAATGCATCGATACCTTTCTCTCTCTCTCTCTCTCATCGTTCTCCCTTGTTTCGCCGCCACCATCGATCTTTCAGTGAAGGTTCTGATGTAGGAGTATTATGTATACAGTTTCATTTACCGATTAATCTTCATTTTGTAACAAAATTACGAAAATAACACTTTATGCACATTACTACTCTTAAGGACTACAAATCATTAATGCCGCTTTACATTTGTAGAGTAGGAGTACAATCTATGAAGAGGATAATTACCTGCACGAAAATTCGGTTGGGCTGAGAAATAGTCTTGAGAAGATAATCAGTGGCCCAGCGAATCGCGACCAACGCATTCCTCAATTTCGCCGGTGGCATCAACTCACCGAACTCCACCACACTCCACGCCAACATAGTCGTCGTAAACGCCATCGGAAAACCAAACTTAATGTTGTCTCCGGCATCATAGTAACTACAAATTGGTTGCTTTCAGGTTTCTTTCTTTATAACCCATCTCCATTTGCTTGATGTTTTCCCTGCTTTTAATTTACTTTAATTGATATTATTGTGTGGAGTCACAGGTTTTATTGGAATTAATTGAGTGCAAGTAGTTGGATTCATGAAACTTGGCAGTCCCTGTTAAGTTAAGGTATGTGATTGACGATATGTTCAAAATGAAAACTAAAATAGCGGACTGCTGGATAAAATGAATTGGTATAAATAAATTTGATTTGAGATACAAAGTAACTGGTTAATCACCTGATGCCAATTGTTGGCATCAACATTTCACCTGATGCCAAAATTATGTTTGATAGGCATCAGCATTTCATCTGATGCCAAGATTTGGCATCAGCATCTTTGGCATCAGCACTATTTTTGGCATCAACATCAATTGTATAAGCATGGCATCTGCGAGATTTCAACATCGGCATTTTTAGCGTCGGACTATTTTGGCATCAACATCAATTGTAGGCATCGGCGGCACGATGCCAAGATTCGCATGGCATTTTGGCATCAGAAATATTTTTGGCATTAACAACAATTGTAGGCATCAGCATTTCACCTGATGCCAAGATTTGGCATCAGCATTTTTGGCATGCCAAGGCTTGGCATCAGAGTTTTCATTAATGACATTTTTGTCATTTGGCAAGCAATTTGTAGTTATATGAAATGTCCAAAAAATTGATGGTCCTAGATGAAAAGATGTTTTCAAAATTGTACCCACTTGAAATTCCCCCAAAACTTATCAACGTTGACCCGCCCGTATTTACGACTAGCATTTTCCTGTGTATTGAAAACTCGGCCCACGAAATAGCTGAGGGTTTGGCATAATAGGGTTTCTTTGCTCTTCACACTAACGCTTGTCTGAGATCAAATTACTTTCAGAATCTCTCTACAATCCCGCCAATTTTCAGAGGTAAATTATCTTCCTTTCCATACACAATCTTGTGTGTGTGAATTACAGTTTTAGGAGGCTGGAAAATTTAATTTGATTTGTTTTGTTGAATTCTTTATTGGGCTAAATTTTTTAATTAATTTATTGTTGTTCCTCCAACCCAATTGAATGGTAGTGTTTGATCAAGGCAACAAAATTCATAGGGCGGAAGCTTCAAAAATTTCCCATCTTTGTGACTTTAGAATGAGAGAGTTTGAGCCTTCTGTCATTTATATGTTAACTGGGAAATGATGTGTTTTATTTTTGATATTCTGCGGGGTCTGCCTGATTTCTTTGAGGTCAAAGGTGGGATCATATTCTTTGTTTATATATTCTTCTTAAATTTATCAAATGATTGGGTTGGTTTACGAAAGAAAAGTCTTGTACGTGTAGACTTTACATTCGGGCTTACAGGTTTAATGAATTATGGAAGTAGATTTTGGCGATACCTTTTTAATTTAGTACTTTGGCAGTAAATATGTTAATGCTAGTACACAGCGCTTGCATTTTGGTTAGTTGAAGATCACCAAATTCGACCTTAGGAAACCGAAAGTCGAATCTCTATCTTACTTTTAAACTTTTTTTTAATTAAGTAAATGGATTGGGTAAGGCGTGTTGAATGAAACTAGTTTTAAACTTGCTTTAAGATAACATATGACATAGCTGGAGCCTGTCTGCTGAGCCATTTTGTTAACATATTCTGAATCAGGAAACAGTTACTTCCCATATCATTTCTAAGGATAATATATTGGAAGAAAAGCGCCAACTACACTCAGACATGTAGATTATCTGTTGACCAAAGAATGAAAAAGGGTCCAACCAAGGACCAAAAACACCCCTGCTTGCCGTATATTGGTAGACTAGATTAGCTAGGGCCTAGTATTTGTTCTGGAGCTAGATTATTGAGATAAAATTGTTACAAGAATCAACGACATTCTGTAAAAACAAAATATCTGGATTATATTTAAAGTTTATACCTGTTATTTGGTTCTTTTAGTGAATAAACTCAGTACATTACCAACAATGGACCAACTCACATCTGTTTGCTTAATGTCTGCTACTATTGCTTGCTCTTGTTTCCCTCTATTTTTCCGGTCTTCTTATGAATGGGACTTTGGCTTGTACAAGGAAATTTAAGTTTCTATGGTAAAGAGTATACGCCACATAAAATCCACATTGATTCACAATTTTGTGATTATTACCCCTTAGCAAGGAATAGGATCAGAATAATTATGATAATGTGCCGATAGCTTTGTACTTAAGAAAAATTGAATGCAAAATAGGTGAAAATTGAATTTGGATTGCAGTCTTAATATTTCGTGTTGCGGATAGTTGTCAAAGGCGCTCGCCTTTGGCGAGAGGCGAGGCGAGGATTTGTCACCTGAAGAGAGCTGGGGAGGCGGGCGCTAACTTCCGGGGTAGATCTGAAATTTTCCATTCCAGATCTAGCCTTCAATATTAAGTGTTAATGAAATCTAAGAGCGCAGATGGCTTTGTCTCTACTTGGCGAACACATCTGGGCTTTCACCATCGCCGGAGGACGCCGGAATCAGTCTAACGCGCCGGCGCCGGAATTTTCTTGCCGGTGTGTCAAAGAAGTGGTCGCCGGCTCCCTGCGAACTTCTTCTCGTGGTTGGTTTGTTGGTTGGGGGAGATTAAGCCTGATTTTGTAATTTCTTTTGTTTATTTTATTTTTTTCCCCTACTTAGGTTTTTTTTTCCAATGTGTTGTGCTGCTGCATCTTATATCACTACTTAGGGTTTATTTTCCTTTCATTTTTAGGCATTTCATTTATTATTTATTATATTTTTAATTTGGGATTTGGGATTTTTTTTTCATTTTGTTTTCGGATTTTACTTTTCTTTTTTAAAAAACCTTATTTTCTTTGGTTGCTTAACTATTTACTCCCTCCGTTTTCAAATTATCGTCCACCTTTCCTTTTTCGTCTGTTGTTAAATAATTGTCCTCTTTCAAAATTCTCTTTTAAAAAAACACTTTTACCATTTTACCCTTACTTTTTGTACCTAATTTAATTATGACCATATACTCAAGGGCATTAAAGGAAACCACACATTTCAATAATATTTATAATACATTCAATTAGTTTTTCTTAAACGGTGTGCTGGGTCAAAGTAGACAATATTTTAAAAACAAAGGGAGTATTATATTACTTGGAATTTAACCTAGCTCAGAATTTCATCATTTATACTATGTTAGAACTTAGTATTATGTATTATGCTCACTTATAACATGTTTTGTTGATCTTTGTTAAGTTATATGTATTTTATGTATTTTTCCTTGGTATTTTTTCCGTGAGCGCCTTTTTGGTGCCTTTTTAGCGCCTCGCCTCTCGCCTCAAATTTGGACCTATTGCCTTTTTGGCGCCTCTCGACTTTGACAACTATGCGGCCTGCTCTCTATGGATGGTTACATTGATCACATTCACAATTTCACATTGCTCATAAAAGATCCACAACGCACTCTTTTATTTCTCTGAATTGTTTCCTACTAGGAGAGTCAAGGTGCAGAATTTTTGGTAATTGGTTGAGGTGCTCGACTTGGATGAAGTGAGGGATTTTATGCACTTTCATGTCTGGCACGAGGTGCAAGTTATGCGTATTTCTCAGGCACACCTTGTGGTTTCATAAGTTTGGATCAATTGACTTTTCATTTTATAATTCTGCCCCTATTAGTGACAGAGTTTCGTTCCCTTGGAAAGATATATGGAGAGTTATGGTAGGGGTTATGCCACGTCACTCCAGGTGATTGCCACGTAATTACCTAGTTTCCCCGAACTAAGATCTATCGTACGAGAACGTACTAGGCTCCGGGAAATAGCCTAAAGGGGGGCCAAGGTTGAGTGCTTTTAGCCTAAGGGTAATGATGCCCAGACCTCTACGGCCGCACCCCGACTTTATTATTGGTCTCCACGAGAAAACTGGCCGAAGGTCGAAACGCTCCATCAGGATGACATCTTGATTGACCCTATGAGAATCGAGTTGGCCCTAGAGCCCCGATCTCTGAATGTTAGGGTTCCAAGGAACTAACTCTACGCCTAAGGTAAGGGGCAACAACTTACCGCTAACACTTACATCCGTCAAGGATGACCCGGCTTAGGGAACTACCGGGTGATTTACTCTAAGTGCAACGGCAGGTCTAGGGTCCATGAACCCTTAAAAGACCGAGCCGGTTTTGGGAACCTTGGGGTTATTGGTTTGGTGGTCAAGTCAAGAGAAAGTCTCACCTGCCACGTGCAGCGTGTGACCTGATCACTAAGAGAGAAAGAGCTGATTGTGGTCCCTACTTATGGGACGCTTGTCTTACGATCATTGCATGATCAATAGGACGATGACACCTAGCTGGGAATATTCCCCGTGTCATCCTACATTCACTATAAATAGAGGTGAAAACCTCATTTTCAAGGATCGATAATTTTTTGATAGAATTCACTTGATTGAGAACCTAGTGAGTACTAGAGAGAGAACTCTCTCGGCATCGGCCTTTGCCCTCTTTCTCTTTGTTTGATCGGCCTTGGCTTCCACCCCGATCCTACACTCTTTGAGGTTCTTTCGATAGCAACGTGTCACGCCTAACTCTTTACCCCAAAGACACATCACACCCTCCTGACACTCACATTCTACATTTGGCGACTCTGCTGGGGAGGTATTCACGTTGAGTCATGTCTCAGAAGAAAACCAACAGGACGGCGAGTCAGACTAGAAACAATGACAATGTTGACGAAGTTAGTTCTCGGAATGAGACGATGCCACCGCTCATTGAGGCTATGGTGGCGGGAGAAAATGAGGCTCCGCCGAAGGATCCAGTGATCATCTCTCAGGCGTACCTCACTCAGCTTCTTCAGAATTACTCAACCATGGTATCTCAGCTCGCGGCTGGGCCTGCAGCTCCTGGAGCCTCAGGTTCGGGAACCATGACCAATAACAATATTCCGCCTGTGGCACCCAACCCTACCACCACTCCTATCCCTCCGCTACCAACCACCGCTACCAACCACATATTACCTCAGCCTGCTAGCGTAGTTGAGCCAACTAATGGGCATGTAGGCAGTGTGGCACCATCTCAGGCTACCCTCCCTACTTCAGTTCAAAGCCCAGCAACCCCGTGCCAACCCAAGCTCAGTAGCAACTCCTCTGGGACTGGACCGTAACCTTGGATCAAGTTAAACAACTGCTGGAATCTCAGGTGGCCCGGCTTCGGCCACCTAGAGCTGAGGAGGATTCTGGACCTCCATATCCCTTAGTCATTCGTCAGGCACCTTATCCGGAGAATTATGTCTCTCCTACTTTTCGCCAGTACGGGGGTCGTGATGGAAACCCACGGGAGCATGTTCAGAGATTTCTAGAGGAGCTTGAGCCATACACTATGCTTGATAGCTTGTGTTTGAGGGAGTTCCCCAAGTCCCTAAGCGATCAGGCTTATAGTTGGTATTACCGCCTTGACAAGAGTAACATCTACGAGTGGGAGACGATGTCCAAGCTGTTCTTGTCCAAGTTTTTCCACACTGATGAGAAGATTACTATCTTCCAATTGACAAGAGAAGGACAACGCGCAAATGAGACGCCGCTAGACTATGTGAAGCGTTTCAAGAACAAATCATTGGCGCTGCATGATCCTCCTAAGGAGCATGTTTTGGTGAAGTATTGTTTGGAGAAGATGGATTACGACTATAGGCGCTTGCTTATTAATCTGGATATCCCCACTTTTCAAAGGTTGGGAGAGGCAGTCGGCAATTTGATCTTGCCAGAGAAACACATAACAATCTTGTAGAATGGAAGCCGAGTCCATGTCCTCAACATGTTACTCAAGGTTATAAAGATAACCGAGGCAACAGGTACAATCAGAGGGGATCAGCCGCTAATGTTGCGCACCCGAGGAATGACAGGCGAGATTCTAAGCATGATGGGGGTAGGAATGTTCGATCAAAGTATGATAATTCGACGAAGTACGAGGCACCAGACTACCCTTGCGGGATGACGGAGGTTATGGATACTTTGAATAACTGGATCCAACATGGGGATATTATCTTACCGCCTACGCGGCGTGAACCAACTCAAGAGGATATGGATCACCCAAGGTATTGTCACTATCATCGACGGGTGGGTCATCCAACCAAAGATTGCTTCAATTTGAAAGATATATTTCAGAAGGAGGTTGAAGAGGGTCGGTTGGAAGTCCGACCAAAGAACGTTCATGAGAATCCCTTGCCAACTCATCTTGCAGAATAAAAGGAAGCAAGTTCGGAGGATTTGATAGGATGAATATTCCCCATGTTAAGATGGCTAGGGATTTTTAGTTTATGAATAAACATGAGTGGCTCGAGTCCTTAGATCGGCACTCTTTAAGTTTAGTATGTGATTTGTGTATCGTGCCAAGGTGGACTAATGAAATGTTTGTTTACCAGCTCCACTTATATTCTGTGTTTCTTGGACACTTGATCGGGTTTCACCATGCCTTCATTAAATAATTTTGTTTAAAGAGCTTTGCTTTATGACACAAGTTCTTAAGTTCAATTGTAGGGTGGTTCCCCAAACCGACCTTTACTTGATCTCATCGAATGAATTTCTTTGAGGAAGCCAATGGTTTGCCTTAAGCATAATTGATTAATTTGGGTTACTACATCGCATTTCCCGAGTTAAGTTTTCCAAGTTCAGTTGTAGAGCGGTTCTCTGGACCTACTCTCCCTGATCGGGCGTAACTAAAGGAATTTCTGAGGAAGCCAACGTCTTGCCTTGGACTCGAACCCTTATTGCCTGAACTCTCTCGTGCCTGAACTCTCTCTTGCCCGAACTCACTTGGCGCTAAAATCTCATTTCACAAGTCAGATTCTCCAAGTTCAGTTGCATGGAAATTCTAGGGCGGTTCAGTTGCATGGCAATTCTAGGGCGGTTCTCAGGACTCAGGACAGACTCTCACTCATTGAGATTAACCAAAGGAATTTCATGGAGGAAGTCAACAGCTTGCTTTAGCAAGTTTCATTTTATGGGTCAAGTAATGAAGAACAAAGTACAAGCATTTCACAAATTTGTGCCAACTATGTGCTCCCATATAGCAAGAAACGAAGGGAGAAGAGTGTAGCCTCCGGCTCATATTCTAAGTCTTATCCTCTGATCAATTTTTCACATAGGAAAATTGTGCTTGCGACAAAGCTTTAAAGCTAGAAGCAACTGATTTGTTAACGGTGGCCAAAGATTTCAAGTTATATCTGTTGATTCTTTTACGAATGCACACCATAAAGATTTAGTTGTTTGAAGTTCTATACCAATCTGCAACAAGAATCTGAGCAACCAGAGTACAAAAAATGTTTGATTTATCAAGCTTTGACCCAAGCACTTTCGAATTAACACTTGGCTGAGGCTTACCCTTGCGGAAGCTACCCTCTCCCGAAGCCCAAGTTCCGAGAGTCTCCATGGCCGCCACATGTATTGCAGAAACCTCCTTGGAAAAAGATTGCTTCGCGAAATTGATGAAGAATTGTATTTACCTTGGGTGAAACCATCTCTTGCAGAAACTTGATTGAAATCCTTTCTCAAACTTGATTCTGTTGAAATCCTTTCTCAAACTCTTGCCGAAACCTGTGAAAGGTCTATCTAAAAGCCCTAGCCCGAACTCTCTCCTAAATTGTGTTTGCACAGGAGAGTTTTAGTATAAAAAATCATTAGTTTATCTAAAGCCCCTGCAGAAAACACACTCATTACCTAAACCCCTTTTAATATATAATTGCTTTTACCTAAAGCCCCTTGCTTTTTTTATCTAAAGCCCCTACAGAGTTTACCTTGTAACCTAAACTCCTTCGATAAATAACCGCTTTTATCAAGCCCCGATAAATAAAGTTTTATCTAAAGCCCCTGCAGAGTTTACTTTGGTACCTAAACTCCTTCAATAAATAACAATTTTATCTAAAGCCCCTAAGAAGGTAGGACTTGGTACCTAAACCCCTTTCGCAACTTATTAACCCTAGAAAGAGTTAATGCTCAAAACTGAACCCTTGGATTTCGAATCACTTAACCTGAAAACCTAAACCCAAGGCTTGAAATTCTAAATCTAATCACTTCGACTCAACTTCAGTTTAAGACAAGTATATGTGCCCGGAGAAAGAATTGTTAACTCTGGACAGAGTTATATGCCTAAACCCACCTTCTATTCCGAAATCTCCAACCCCCATACTCAAATCCAAGGAATCAGAAATTGATTTCAGAAGTTGAGTTCAAAAATTGACTTCAGAAATTGAAATCCAGAAATTGACTTCAGAAATCGAAGTCCAGAAATTGACTTCAGAAATTGAAGTCTCGACTTCTAAACCGAAGTCCAAATTCACTTTAAACCGAAGTCCGTAAATTGACTTAGAAATCGAAGTCATTGACTTCGAAGTCCGTAAATTGATTTTAGAAACTGAAGTCCAGAATTCACTTTAGAAACTGAAGTCCAGAAATTCACTTTAAACCGAAGTCGAATTGACTTTAAACCGAAGTCCGTAAATTGTCTTCTAAACTGAAGTCCGAAATTGACTTCGGAAAGTCCAGAAATTCACTTTAGAAACTGAAGTCGAAATTGACCTAAGTCCGAAATTCACTTTAAACCGAAGTGGAATTGACTTCTAAACCGAAGTCCGAATTGACTTCCCGAAGTCCGTGACTTGAAACCGAAGTCCGAAATTGACTTTAAACCGAAGTCGGAATTGACTTAAATCGAAGTCCAGAAATTGACTTCGGAAATTGAAGTCCAGATTTGACTTAAAGTCCGTAAATTCACTTTAAACCGAAGTCCGAAATTGACCCGAAGTCCTGAATTGACTTAAACCGAAGTCCGAAATTGACTTCAGAAATTGAAGTCCATAAATTGACTTTAAACCGAAGTCCGTAAATTCACTTCTAAACCGAAGTCCGTTGACTCTAAACCCGAAATTCACTTTAAACCGAAGTCAGTTGACCGAAAAATTGACTTAAACCGAAGTCCGTTGACTTGAAACTGAAGTCTAGAAATCAACTTCAGAAATCAAAGTCCAGATTTAACTTTCGAAACTGAAGTCTAGATTTAACTTCAGAAACTAAAGTCCAGAATTGACTTCAGAAACTGAAGTCCAGATTTGACTTCAGAAACTGAAGTCCGGAAATTGACTTCAGAAACTGAAGTCCGGAAATTGACTTTGGAAATCGAAGTCCGGAAATTGATTTCGGAAATCGAAGTCCGGAAATTGACTTCGGAAATTGAAGTCCAAATTTAACTTTAGAAACTGAAGTCCATAAATTCACTTCAGAAACTGAAGTCCATAAATTCACTTCAGAAACTGAAGTCCAGAATTGACTTCAGAAACTGAAGTCTGGAAATTGACTTCGGAAATTGACTTCAGAAACTAAAGTCCAGAAATTTACTTCAGAAATTGAAGTCCAGAAATTGAGTTTTGAAATTGAGTTCAGGCATGTATTCTTGCTGGGAAAATATTCAAGGGTTAGTAAAAAAAGGGGGGGGGGTGATAATTGTTGGCTCCTTCAAGCTCATACATTAAGCAATTCTTTTGATTCTGCTTGCGGACACCCTTAGAAGTGAATATCCACATGCCGGGGGGCAACATGTGAAGAATTACTAAGGTAAATAAATCTCAAGGGGACCATCTAAACTAAATCTTCCAAGGGAAATTTAAAAAAAAAACAAACACAAACAAAAAGAAAATATTTCGAAAATATTTCAAGCTATGATATTTTGTGATCGCAATGGGAGTATCATATGACCAAGCTGAGCAAGAATGCTCAGTTATGGAATTTTATGAGTAGCCAAGCTGAGCAAAAGTGTTCGGCTATGGAATTTTATGCGTGCAAACCCTTACTTCGTAACGCTTCCCACGCAAGGGACAAATGTAGTAGGGGTTATGCCACGTCACCGTGTGATTGCCACGTAATTACCTAGTTTCCCGAACTAAGACCTATCGTACGAGAACGTACTAGGCTCCGGGAAATAGCCTAAAGGGGGGCCGAGGTTGAGTGCTTTTAGCCTAAGGGTAATGATGCCCATACCTCTACGGCCGCACCCCGGCTTTATTATTGGTCTCCACGAGCAAACTGGCCGAAGGTCGAAACGCTCCGTCAGGATGACATCTTGACTGACCCTATGAGAATCGAGTTGGCCCTAGAGCCCCGATCTCTGAATGTTATGGTTCCAAGGAACTAACTCTACGCCTAAGGTAAGGGGCAACAACTTACCGCTAGCACTTACATCCGTCAAGGATGACCCGGCTTAGGGCACTACCGGGTGATTTACTCTAAGTGCAACGGCAGGTCTAGGGTCCATGAACCCTTAAAAGACCGAGCTGGTTTTTGGGAACCTCGGGGTTATTGGTTTGGTGGCTGAAGTCAAGAGAAAGTCTCACCCGTTGTACACGTGCGATACCACGCACGTGCGACGCGTGTGACCTGATCACTAAGAGAGAAAGAGCTGATTGTGGTCCCCACTTATGGGACGCTTGTCTTACGATCATTGCATGATCAATAGGACGATGACACCTAGCTGGGAATATTCCCTGTGTCATCCTACATTCACTATAAATAGAGGTGAAAACCTCATTTTCAAGGATCGATAATTTTTTGATAGAATTCACTTGATTGAGAACCTAGTGAGTACTAGAGAGAGAACTCTCTGGCATCAGCCTTTGCCCTCTTTCTCTTTGTTTGATCAGTCTTGGCTTCCACCCCGATCCTACACGTCAATTGGTGTTTTATGTGTAAAAAGGAGGAGGAGAATGTGAATCACCTGCTGCTCCAGCATTGCCCCATAACGCAGGAAGTGTGGAGTCTGTTCTTCAATTTGGCCGGGGTTTCTGGGTCATGCCTCAGAACTGTTATTGAGGTTCTGTATGGGTAGTCTCTCTAAAAGAGAAGAAAATTAATCTCTTTCTGGATTTCTGCTCCTTTAGCGGTTTGGTGGATCATTTGGAAGGAATGGAACAGAAGGATCTTTGAGAATGTTGAGACTGATGTAGAAGGGATCAAGGAAGCTTTTCTCAAGACTCTTAGATTCTGGAGCTTAGAAGCTGTCCTAGTTCAAGAACTAGAACAGGGGATCCTTTTGTTTATACAATAGATAGGTCTTATGTGATTTAATACTTTTGTCTTGTATACCCCCTTGTGTACAAGGTTGCACCACCTTTTTGGTGCTTGATGTATAATACTCTTTACTTATCAAAAAAAACTCTGCCCCTATTGTTGGGGACAACCATATCGTAGATCTAAAGCTCTAGTATACCAATTTCTATTTCTAATACCTGAACTGTGGAATTGAGCCCTGCACCCACTCTTTGTTTTGTCTCTTTTGTTTTTCAGCTCTTATTCTATAGATTAAGACACTGAATATGTTCAATTATGGTTAAGTTTGGTTCTGAACCTACTGGATTCTTGGTGAACGGCGTGTTCGGTACCCCCACACAATTTTTTTTTTTAAATAGGCTAAATTTGTTGGTTATGCCAAGTTCAGGAAATTAATTGGATTTTCCAAATTTTGTTTTGCATTCATTGCCCACCCCATACCTTTTGTTTTATTGTTATACCATAATAATGGTACAATTGTTGGACTAATCACTGAATTTTAGTCTTATGATTTGTTAATAAAGGAAAACTGTCCATATTTTCTAAAATGTGTGTCTCGGTAATGCACTTCAATAATATCTGAGCCTTGGTCTTGATTCTCCAAGAGAAGTTTGCACCATGGTGTGCCTTTCACCTCAAATAACTAAATTGTGTTTTCTTAGATACTTAAGATGTATCATATAGATTATTGGCCTGCAAGGGTACATGCTTTGGGGATCAAAGTCACTTTTTGTTCAAGATAAATGTCAAAATGGAATTAATGATGCATGTATTTTGTTTCATAAGGAAAAAAGGACAATGTATCAATGTGTGGTTCTTGTTGGGTGAAACTTGATGGATTCCCAGTTAAATAGAATTCACTGTCCTTATTATTTCATATCTGTTATCAGCTACGGAATTGAAATATACAGGATTTAGTCCTTATTTATGAGCCGGGCATAATTGGTGTTGTTGGATTGTTATGACTATGAATTCTCTTGGAAGAAAAAGCTATCAAAAGTAGGTACGAGAGATCATGTTTTACACAAGGAGATGTAACTTGTGTTGCTAATCATTGACTCTGAAAATTTTGGGATGGTTGAGTGTCAATACAAGAAACGTAGGTTCATGATAACTACAATAGCTAAGGTTTTGGACCTATTTGAGGTTCCTATTATTCATCTCAAACTATAAATTATCTCAGTAGATTTCGTGGGTTGTTCTGAAGTTAAAACATATGTTACTTAAGACCCAATGGCATTGAGGCCCAAAAGAGTCTCTTGGCGCCTAGCTGCCTAGGCACAAGGAGCAAGACCAGCATGCTCCTTAGAGAAGGTAGATGTAGATTGAACAAAAAGTTGAGAAAATAGATTTTATCCTTCAAAATTAAAGTAAAGAACTTCTATGAATGATGAAGTGGAAGTTAAAGACCTACTCATTTAACCATGGAGCATCAATTTCTTTGCAATAAATTTAAAACCTCAAACTGTTCTTTATCCTCTAAATCAAAATCCTCACTTAAAGCTGTAGCTGAACTAGTTCTGTTATTGGAATGTTGCAGCCTGTGGGTGATCAAAGTAGGTTTGTCTACTAAGATGGCCTATCTCATATTTTATGAAGCAACAATATTACCTCCATTGTCAAATAATATTTGGACACATATTCACTTATCAAAAAAAATATTTGGACACATATTCATCACTTGCATTATATAGTCCATCTGTCGTACAAGACATGCACAAAGATGTTGTATTAAGGTTCGTTCTTCCTTATCGGGACTTGACATAACTTCTAAAATGGTTAATCTTACGAGTATAATCTTTGACATAAGAACGTTACTAATGATAAGAAAGTGTCAAGAGATTAGAGAATTCTACATGATGCCTCAAGTCTGGAGCCTAGGCCCACACGGCCACGCCTAAAGTACGTGCTGGACCCAGGTCAAGCGAGGTGCTCAGGTTGAGCCTTGGATTTAGGCGTGCCTTTAACAATCAGTGAAAGCCCTTCAAGGTATTAGGAGTATAAGAGCATATCAAGATGACGTGACGTAACATGATTTTTAGTGTTTTAACCATTCTAGTACCAACTGAAAAATGAGGAATAAAATACTATGAACATTTCTTCTTCTTCTTTGTCATTTTTGGCCTCCTGCAATGTAAGTACCTTGTGGACAATATCAGCGATTTGATTAGCCTCTTTTAAGTTAGCTCACAACACAAGCATATGGGACGACAAAGTGTTGTCTGCAGAAGGGGCAGCAGGGGTGTAGAAGAGTTCGGAATTTTAGAGGTCAGAGGATGGGAAAGGACTCTTTCGTGTTAGGGCTGGAGAAATGAATCATGGCTACTCTAAGTAGCTTGTGTTCTCCTGATGAAGCAACTTCTTTGTCTATGCTTGGACACATGAGTATTCATGCTTAAGTTATGCTAGATTCCTGATGTTCTATTTTTGAACTTTAACCTTTTTAACTCTCTTTCTCTCTCTCTATCTCTCACGTGTATGATTATGTGCACACGTGTGCAAATGTCTGGAATTAACAGTATTTTGTTGCTTTTATTACTTTTCTTCCTAAATTTTGTCAAACTCTTGTGATTTCATAAGCAAATGCATTTTGTTATGGGACTGTTTGGAATTGATTAGAAGTTTTGGATTTGAGTCCACTTCTTATCATGAATTTTTGATACTAATCCAATTTGTTATTACATAAATAGTTGAAATCTGTATATGATCTATCGCAGTCTGATTATCTTGGTTGTCCCACCTTTTTTAGTTCATGTTGTACACCAAACTCTTTATACTATTGATTATTTCTAGGAAATTATATTTATCACGACTGCTGCTTGGTAGTTCACTTGGAGATACTTAATAAATATTCTTGTCGACATGTGTAAAAGAGAAAAAGTACTGCTTAAGTTCTGGAATGATCATAATCTGTGGTTAATAACTGATATGGTCAAACATTTATGCGGGTTAACCTTTGAGAAGATTACATATTCCAGTAAAAACATTTATGAAGTAATCTGTGTGTGGTTCTGACCATTGTTAGAATCTTTCAATGTTTTTGATGATCTATAAATGTAGAAAGCAATATTTCAAGAGTCTTATCAGTTTCAACTCTACGCAGAGAGTCATAAGTACTGCTCAATGATAGAGATCTCCATGCTTTCTGCTAGCAAACAATTTAATGAGTTCTTTTCTTAAATGAGGATAATATTTCTTCCTTTTCCCTCAGCTTGAACCATAATGCTTGAACTCTAGGTAATTGTGATATTATGGCTGCAGCTGCAGAATCTTCAGTATGTCAGGGAGACATCGTATGCCTCGCCAGCCTGATAATTTCCGAAGTTCCCGGGAAGGTCCTCTGCCCGTTTTGCACCGAGGACCTGGCCCCCTCCCCCCTCACCCTGCTGTTCTTGAAGAGGAACTCGAACTCCAACACAGAGATATTCAAAGGATTCTTGCTGAGAACAGTCATGTGGTTGATGAGAATGTGATTCTTCAGAGGGAATTGACTGCAGTGAAAGATGAGATTCACAGATTGGGTCAAATTATTCCCAAACTGCATGCTGAGAAAGATGGAAGGGCTAGGGAGTTGATTGACCGAGGAATGAAGCTAGAGGGTGAGCTTCGTGGTGCCGAGCCGCTGAGGGCAGAGGTTATGCAGTTACGAGCTGAAGCTCAGAAACTGAATTCTTTACGGCAGGAATTGTCAGCGCAAGTTCAGACTCTCACCAAGGATGTTACCCGAGTGCAAGCTGAAAATGAGCAACTGGTTGGCTTGAAGACTGATATTGATGGGATGCGAAAAGATCTAGTGGAGATGAGGTCTGAAATTGATGTTTGCCTCAAGTGTTTGAGGCACAATATTTTCTGTCTCCTCCATCCCCCACCCCAACCCACTCCTCTTTTAATCTGATAATTTTCGTGGTTATTAAGCTTCAGTGATAAATATTTGAGTTTTGTAGGAGGGATTTTGAAAATAAAAAGAAAGCAAATGAGGAACAGCTGGTACAGAAGGAAGCAATGGAGAAGAACCTTGTTTCCATGGCTCGGGAAATAGAGAAGCTTCGAGCAGAGCAACTCAGTGCAGAGAGGAGACCAAGGGGACTAGGTAAGTTATCTTTCTCCTCTTCTCTTCCCAAGGGCCCAAAAACAGAATATAAAAAACAATGTCTTTATGTTAATTTATTTAATGTAGGTGCTGGGGGGTATGGAATGTTAAGTGGAAGCCCTGAAAGGAGGTATCCAGGTGGTAGTTCATACAGTGATGTTTATGGGGCTGGGGCTGGGGCTGGAGCCTGGGCACCTTATGACCACCGTGGTCCTTCGCGTCGCTGATCATGTACATGTACGGAGTTTATCTGGTGGGGCATTTGCAGCATAAGGTCGTCTTCTTCACAATGGATGGACAAGTGGGCAGATGGCTCCGCTTCGGTCAAGCTATTCATTTGTTTTCTAATAGTAGATGTTGGATTCAGATCTGATTTCGTTGTTGTAGCTGATATACAAAGGCTGCATCTGTAGAGTGCCCAGTTTTATTGTCCTACGATTGTTCTTGTTCTTGGTTATTAAAAATCTTTCTTTAGTTTCACATCTCTCTCTCTAATTATTTATCACAAAAAATAATTAAAAATTTTCAAAATCAAAAGACTAAATCATGATGACGAGCCTACCCATAGACAAGTAAAATTGCGGTATAGAAAGTTGGGACTTGTTAAATAGGAATACGACGGATGGAAAGTGTCAGAGGGAGGCATTAATCCCGTTCTTATTTTTCAGATTTATGCAGTAATTTGCCGTTATATTAGGTAGTTGTTCCAACTTTTGTTACACATATTGACAATGTTCGAGGCACTTGTTAAAGCTCCATCATGATGTCTTTTCTTCTTCAAGCAACTCTACACAGGCCTCCAAAAGTTTTGAGTTTTAAAAATAAAAATGTATTCTAAAAATAACGCCGTTGCCGGGGATCGAACCCGGGTCACCCGCGTGACAGGCGGGAATACTTACCACTATACTACAACGACAACTTGTTAATATTTATCAAAACTATACTTTTAAACGCTATGAAAAGCAAACAAGAGAGAGGGATCCAGGCGGTATTGCATATAATAATGTTTATGAAGGTGAAGCGTCGGCACCACTGTAGTGTGGTCCTCAGCGTTATGGTGATTTTCTGGAGGGGCATTTGCAAACAGCTTAAGCCTTAAGGTGGTGTTTTTGGCAGTGGAATTTCATCCATAGTATTAGTTGCTGACCCGTAAATAGATGAACAATATACTTATCCTTTTTCTTTGACCTTAGGTTTTAATCATCTCATTGGAAAACTTCCAAGTTGGAGTTCTGTAATCCTTTAGTACAGTATGAGCATACAACTAACAAGTTTCAATGTTTCATGGTAATCCTTTATCCCTCGCTCATGAAATAGTATATTCCCAATCAATATTTCCACATTCCAAACTCAAAATTACCTCTAAAGTCCCAAGTCAACATGTTTTCATCTTTCACTGGAATTCAAGTTTTACAGGGTACTACTTCAGGTTCAGTTGTCATATACTCCCTCCGTTCCGTCCAAAGAGTCTCATTTGAAAAATCTAATTATTACGAAGATATATTAATGTCATTGGAGTTGAACATAATTACAAAATTACTTGGGCACAAATTATGTGCTTACAACACAAGTGAAAAGTAAAGATGAAATATTATAAAAATTGTAAGCATACTTTTTAAAGTGAATTAGTTAAAAATTAGTGTATTGTTTAGTTTTTATTCCTCGAAATGGAATATATTTGTCTCGTTTGCCTTAGGCCCTTAGCCTTCTTTACCTCCGGAGTTTTATGTTTATTTAAGCACTAAATAATGTGGAAATGATCGGTATTGTCAGCTCATAGTTTCGTTTCCCTTCTTCAACAAGGTTAACAATGTTGACAATGGGTAAAAGCATGCTTGGAAGTAGATAAAAGTAATTTGTATTGAACTTGGGGCTTCTGATATCTCTTCTTCCCTCTCCAATTCAGTTTCCAGGGGAAGGAAAAGTGAGATTTACATTCATCTTGCTTTCTCTAGAATACATTTCATTTAACAACAATAAGTTAATCGACCAATAACTGCCTGCAATAGGCTGAACACAGTATAATTTAATCAATTAGCATGACATTGGTAATATCAGGATCTCTGTTTTAAGACCTTCGAAAGCCCTCGAATTGTAGAAGGTGTAGTTCTGCAACAGCCACCAATGACCTTAGCTCCTGCATTGACCCATCTTGTAGCAAACTCCTCAAACTTGTCATCATCGAAACACTTCGATGGCTGTCAACATTACAAAAATAATGGTTAAACTTCAGATGGTTGCTGAAATTGATCAAGTGTTACTATGTAATCTAGTGGTATTTACTCACCAGCCATTTCTTTGCTATACCATCCCATATCTCCCCGCTGTTGGGATACACAATTATGATTTTTCCGGTTAACTGAGAAAGAATAAACCAATTGCAAGAACGTGGATTAGATTACTGCAGAAGTGAAATATTTATAAAGGTTGAATGACACGAATAAATTTGATAACAATAGAGTTTATCCAGTAATTACCTTATTGAATTTCTGGATGAGATTTTCAAGAAAATGGGGTGGTGCACAATTAATTCCAACTGCAGTCACTTTGTTACTCTTATTGATAATGTCCAGGCACTCGTTAAAGCTTTCTCCTGAAGGAGCATGTTCACCATCCACAGAGCTGAAACAGATCCATGATGGAATTTGAACGTTTTCTTCTTCAAGCAACTCTACACATGCCTGCAAATTTGAATTTCAGCATTTAAAAAGCTATTCCTTCAAAGATATTAATAGGACTATTTTAGGTTGGCTCCTTGTTTTCATTTTTCTGTCACTAAGTTATTTTATCTTCAAAAAACCAGAGACATGATTCATGTACGATGGATAAAAGAGTTTGACCTGAGCTTCCAGTTTATTTGGAATGGTTTCAAATGCCAGTATCTCTGCACCAGCTTCAACTAGAACTTGTAGCCTGCGGCGATGGAAATTCTTCAGGTTCTCCAAATTCACATTTGGCCCATAATCCCCTCTGTACATAAATGAACAGTTAGGTTTCAGCCCTAAACATAATATCAAATGCATACAAGAATCTATGTAATTATATGTGATCCAACAATAATGTGTGCTATATGTGATCTAATGTTGTTGAAATGTATCATATGATTGTGAAGTAGTACCTATATTCTGAGCCATCAGCAAGATATGCACCATAGCTTCCGATGGAGGCAGCAACTAAAGCTTGGTTATATCTATGTCCAGGAAGCCTTCTCACTGCTTCCCAGAACTTATCGCGGGCTTCAACTGCTAACTTGACACTCTTCTCAAGTAGAGACTCCGCTTCTTCAATGGATAGTCCCCTTGACACGAATCCTGGAATAGTGGCCTATAATCACAAAATAACACATTAACTAAAGATGTATAACCATGTTTTTGAACGAGTAATTAACTAGTGCAAATAATGACCACATTCAATACAAGCCTCCAACCTATTGATCAAGCTACAACATATTTCTTGATTGTATTAAAGTGTAGTTGTATTATAAAATTAACGCATCCATACCCAATTCACAAAAAAATAGTCATATTTTCATGACCATCAACTAATGTTAGTCAAGCTTCTGTAATTATTCTTTTGTTATTATTATAAACTTTTATTTTCGACATATATTAGATTGGAACCAACTTTTACTTGTTTTCTGTGTTAGGTAAAACATAGAGGCTGAAGTTATTATGCAATAAAAGCAGGCAAGTTACCAAACTTATTAAGAAATGGTCAATGCCGTGTGATTACTTTGTTCAACTTTGAATTTAGCAAGTGGCACGAATCTGCAAATCCCTATTAATAAATCATTTACTGAAATATTCAACAGGTTTGTGAATCCCAGTAAAATCTAATAAGCTCAACTGTCCAATTCCAATAATCTAAACCAATTGGGGTAGAAATGTTCAAACCTGATATGAAGAAGTCACCAATATATCTGCACCCGCCTCCAGATATTCCAAGTGAACCTACACCCGTAAAAAACAGCACATTTCATAAAACAAACCCATAATTTTTTTAAATTTCCAAGCATAATCGAACGCGAAATTCAGGTCAAATGTGAGTAAATCACTTTTGAATCATAGCGAAAACATAGATTTTCTTCATTGTGAGGTAGTAATGCGAGTAAAATACGTAAGGTGAGGATCTTTGATTCAGCCATAAATAATAAAGTTTGGGTGTTCCAATACAGAGAACAGATGAAAGATGATACCGTTTGGATGCAATGAGGATCCTTAATCAGGCAAAGGGCACTCCAAAGAGGGTCATTAATGGAGGCACCGTGACTCTCCAGCTGCGTCGCGAAGCCACCGTCTAACACGGCGCAACCACCTGCCTTGTCAATCAAATCATCCAACGATGTCTTCGTTCTCTTATGAATTCCCATTCTCTCTCTCAATAAGCAAAACCACGCTCAATAGAGAGATTTGCGAAGAATATATATATAAAATGTGAAATTGAATAAATTAGGTGTTTTGAAATATGAAAAAAAATGAAGCAGCCCAGCTGTAACGGACGACGGTGTAGCCGTGTGGGGGGAGAACTAAGCACGTTATTATGAGTTGGGGTTGTGGGGTTTTTAAAGAAGGCGCCGCAGCCCGCAGATGGAGGAATTTAATTGGAAACTTAAATAATGGAGTAGTAATACTCAATGAACGGGGACGGCAATTCAGCTCAGATTCTATGTTTCTGACTTGCCTTCCACTTACCTCTTCTTCTTTTTTTTTTTTTTGGTACTTTATTCATTTCTCATCCTTTAAGTCAGTACAATCTCTGACCTCGGTTTCGTATATACAGTCAAACTTCCTATTTTGTATGTATCCATATTTTTATTTTTCCCACTTGTCTTCAAATCATCAATTTTACTATCAATGTCTTATTAAATTTCATTCCTATATATAGGTGATAAATCGGTCATGTTGAGCTGTTATTGGGTCGACACGATAACAAAACAACACGATAAACACGAACACGACATGAGAAGTTTATCGTGCCTAATATTAAAACCCGAACATGATACGATAAAAACACAAAAAGCCCAGCACGACACGATAGGCACGATAAGGAAAAAAAAACACGATTTATTTAGTCAGACTTGTTAAGCCCGTTAAACCCAACAAACATTATAAAATATATAATTTTAATTTTTTAATACATATTTTGAAAATTTATCAATATAAATAGTCACGTAGTTTAAAAATCATAAATTTTCAAATGATAAAACTATGAAATAATCATGAAAATAGTTCGAAAGAAGTGAATAACCCTTAGTAAATTTTTAAAAATATATTTTTAAAACATATACTCCCTCCGTCCCTTAATAATCGTCCTGGTTGACCCGGCGCACAGTTTAAGAAAAAACAATTGACTTGATTATTTATATTGGTTTAATGTGTAGTTTCCTTTAAAGCTCATGTATATGTGGCTCATAATTAAAGTAGAGTGAAAAAGTAAGGGTAAAGTGGTAAAAGTGATGTTCTAAAAAAATAAGTTTCAATCTGGACAATTATTTTGGGACGGACGAAAAAGGAAAGGAGGACGATAATTTATGGACGGAGGGAGTATATTTTAGTTATCGTGTCTTATCGTGTCTTACCGTGTTAATTATCAAGCCAACTCGATAACAACCCATTTTTTATCGCGCCTTATCGTGTTGGCCCTATAACGGCCCGAACCCGATAAGCCCCAACCCAAACCGTATAATTTCGTGCCGTGTTCGTGTCGGTCAATCTTATCGTACCTCAAATTGCTACCCCTGTTCCTATATATGTCCCTCTAAAAAAATACCAACTAAAATAACAATGAAGGTGTGATTCAATAGGATATAAAATGTGATAGAGGTTAAGATAGATGATTTGGAGCCAGAATTAACTAAATTTTAGATACCCCAAACCAATAAGTTCAAATTCACTTTTATGCGCACAAACGAAAATATAAACAAAAAGGGAAGAATAAAATTTTAGATATTAGTCAAATTGATATGTAAGTGTGTGTAAAAAATTGAATATATGTAGTGTTAAATGACTTAAATTGATCCGGATCAAAACATTTAATGCTCCCTAAATGATTGAAATGACATATTTAGCATTTACATATTTTGTCTAAAATTGATTGGATTAATTAATTACTAGTTTTATACCCGTGCGTTAAACGCACGGACATATATATTTTTCAATCAAATTATATTCAGTTAAATTATAATCAAGTAAAATGAAGTCAAAAAACAAAATTAAAAGAAGAGATTGTTTCTATGAATAGAAAAATATCATTTGATTCATTTGATTAAAAATTATTATGAAAATAAAGAAATATATGTGTTAGTTGATTAACAATAATAAAATAAATAAATTGGAATAACTGTAATTTATGAAAATCAAATAAATAATTAAAATAAAAATACAAAAAAACGTGTATCGTAGTGTATCGATTTTCAGTAGCGATACGTCGATTTGGATTCGCGATGCATCAATTTAGAATCACAATGCATCGCTATGAATTGGAAATAGACATGTTTGAACGTGAGACATTGATTTAAAATCGCGATGCACTGCTATGGAATGAGAATAACAATTACACAATTTTGAATTATGTATGGCAATGTATGAACTGATGGTTATCGCAAACGTGTCCGATTCATTAAAGATATACTCGTCCTTTCACATCAAAAATATTTTTTTCCGATTAAAAAAGCATAGTTGCCAGCAGTTGAATATCTGTCAAAAGAGACCGATCCAATTTCCACTATATTCTTTTCAAACCTTTAAAAGACAGAAAATATAAATGGGTCTGACGTGTTCATAACCCGACACATATTAATTGAATAACAAAACTTACTCTAAACAGATTTATTTGATGATGATCGATTGAAAATTGACTCAAATAATTATATATGTACTAATTTATGCCTGTTTATGACTCATTTCAATATCACTAATTAATAACAATTAAAAAGACAAATTTAATTGGCTTTGTTACTTCGCCCCACTCACGGATATTAAAACGACATCGTTTTAGAGTATATATATATATCTATATTAAAAACTCTTGTCATGATATTTATTCCAGCAATCTTGCCCTCTCACCGAAGAAAAAACAAACTATTAACCTAACTTATGGAACCAACTCCCATTTTAGTTTTTCTTCTTCACTCCATTTACTAATTATCTCTCTTCTCATTCTCTATCCTCGAAAATATAGAACTCTATGAAGGGGGATCGTCAAGATAGCTTTCCAAGTGAGAATACTTGGGCACTCTACAATTTAATGTAAATCTAATTACTTTTCGAACACAACGGCAAATCAATTCGTTCATGATAAAATGGTCAGTTCATTTTTTTTAAAATAGAGGTAACTTTGCACTTCAGAAACATTTCCTCTTTGTTAGAGGAAAAATTATGTTGCAATATTGTTTGTTTTGTTTTGTTATTTACCATTATATAGTTTTTGTTACTTGAAGTATTTGTTAAATTTTATTTATTTTAAATCAATATATTTTTTAGATCTGTCAGTCATTTATAATTAATCACGTGCATTCGTGTTTTAGATGAACTTTTGATGTTTTTTAAATTTTGAATATGATAAAATGGACAACGAAATTTTAAATCTATATATTTTTCTTGGTCAGTCATATATTTAATATCAATAATGAGTATTTGTAATTTTGTTTATAATATTTCTTTTAAGAACTTTGATATGAAGAAATAGATAAAAAAATATTCATATATTTCATTTAGTTATAATTATAATGAGTTGTGAGTTTTTGTGATTTCATTGAATGTATTTGTTTTAATAACTTTTAATCTGGTGAAGTAGACAAAAAAAATTCATAAATATTTACATATTAGTCATTCAGTTAGAATTAATTGTGAGTATTTGTGATTCACTTCAGTGAAATTTCTTACGCAAAGTCATCCATGATTTTTAACAATGAAAAACAAACGGTTGTATGCATAAAAAGTTGTGTTTTGATAACAAAGCAATGAATATAGTGGTTCTACTTCCTATGCCCTAGTTTCAAGGAGTTATAAGTATTTGAATTTGTATTATTTAATTATAGGATTCATTAAATGTTTGTTATAAATATGAGTTACTATTTTAGGGATGCAAATTTTGACGAAAAATTACTATTTTTAGACTACCTAGGTTTTATATATATATAGATTAGAAACCTTCCATTTTCTCTACATGATTTTTTTTTTCATTAATGAAAAATAGTAATTTAGGTAAAGCATCACTTTATTATTTTGAATATCGTCCAATACTCCCTCGTTTAGCCCGATCAAATTGATGGATTAATATTTACCGAAGCTATTCTTTAGCAGTCATTGGTCAATACAAGACTATATTTAAGGGAGTATTTTCTTGTGTAGTTGGTGAGTGGCCCGACCACTTCACTTCGAGTACTTCTTTTCAAACTACTAATCGAAAGATTTTTGGATTGAATGTAGATTGTGACAACAAAATAACTTTATGATGCGTCTCTTTCTAACCTATAATTTGAGAGTATTCCTACCTAATAATGTTGGGAAATGGACCATTCACCATTTAGGCATTTTGTCAAGTTAGTTATTGAAAAGTACCCAGCATCTGTTGGAGACACCCTAAATTGCAAATCAGCAACTTTCATGCTTTATGATTGAATTACCCGGCCCAAATTCATCACCACATGCCTGAGGTATGTGACCTTGTCCCTTGCGGTCACAAGCCGGGCATGTACGCCTTTGGTAGGGAATATCATCCCTGTCTACAAGTAGAGCTGTCAAAGTGGGTTGACGGGACGGGCCAACCCACAACCCACTAAAACCCACCAGTTGGCGAGGCGGGGCGGGCCTAAAAAATGCCAACCCGACCCAACCCATCATGGGTTGCGGGTTGAGCGGGTCAACCCACCAATCATCATAAGCAACCAAGCAATCGACGAACCAGAGTACGCCTCCTGAATTTTTTGGAACCGGCGGTTGGCTTCTCTGGCCAACGATGGATTCTTCACCCACCTGTCCGGATGTCATTCCTATATACAAGAAACAATAGTAGCACTTAGCTCCGTGATTGCATGCCAATATAATCAAATCGAAGGAATTCGAGTGGAAATTCGAAATTAACCAAAGCAAGCTTCCGATAAGCGGAACGAATGTCGGAGAAGGAGGCGTCGTTACGAATACCCAGAACAGAGTAATAGCAAGATTCCATGGATCCTCCTTCCCGATCCATGGTGTAACTGAATTGAAGTTAGAATTGTCAAAAGAAAGAAGAGTAACAATCTGATTGATTAGACCATGGATGGAGACGAAAGTATAGAGAGAGAAAGTTGAAGAACCTTAAATAAAGAGAGAGAGAGAGAGGGGCGGCTATATAGGTTAAAGGTGGAGTCACACGAGTCACACCGTCGCTTCGAGACTATGCAAAATTGCAAATACGAGACAGGCAGACTGAGAATCTGAAATGAGACAACGAAGGGTTTGTGTTTGTTTGATTGTTTGAGTCTGTCTCTGTGAGATCTGGAATATAAATCATACAGTAGTATAATACAATACAACTTGTAAGTTGTATTCACTATTCAATAAACAGTAAGTCACTAAGTCATTAATTTACTAATTTGTATTTTATGTCTTCACAAGAGACGCCGCGCCCAACCCGCCTGACCAGCGTGGGCTCAACCCGTTTGACTCGCCTCTAATTGGGTTCATATTTTCCCAACCCAACCCATCTTTTTTAGGTGGCGGGGTGGGCTGACTCGATGGGCCCAACCCATTTTGACAGCTCTATCTACAAGGTCCAAGTATGTAGCGACCATAGAGTTCTAACCCGAGCAGTTATAAATAACTGTTTATAGCGAGCAAGTCAACTACACAACAAGCATGCCTAGTACTCAGCGAGCACCACCCCATCTACATGGATTAGGTGTGTGGTGACCAAAGGTTGTCGACCAAGAAGACAATTATTCAACGAGCACACTAACCTCATGCTCGGCTGAAAGTGTAATGGTTCGGGAATGCGGGAAACCAATAGCTAGCGTGGAAACCGCCTCCACATCCCAATTGTCGCCTCGTGGATGGCTCAACGTGTTCGGTAGTTAAAGCTCCTTGCCCGGCAGGTGCACTCTTTGGCTATAAAAGTCTGACCTCTTTGGGAAACAAGGTAAAACTTTGTCTAATTGTTTACTCAACTGTGAATTATACGAATTCTTACGCTGGAGGGCATTTACAAGGAAAACATCTACCTTGACCCAAGAGTTCTACCTTCATTGACAGATTACAAGCTTAGTTAACTCTTAAAGTGATACGGTTGGAGTAGCTAAGGTAGCCACGGGTAGGGCCAAGGGCTTACAAGACAGAAGGAGAGCTTTTAAGAAAAACGTGGATGTTTGGCTTAGGCTAGAAAGGACTGAAGGCCTTACTTATGTGGAGTTGGACTGGGTTGGAGGTTCAAACAAGGCTCTATACGGATGGGGGGCTACTAATAGAGAGGACATGACCATTGGGATCCAAGTAGTCAAGGAGGGCTCTCACAATGTTCGGGTTGGAATCATTACAGGAAGTGAGCAACTTGGGCTACGTCAAGAAAGGGCTTGGGAAGTGGGTCGTAATGGGCTAGTGGAAAGAAGGGGTTGGCGTGATTGCATGGCCTTGCATGGGAGTAAGAAGAAAATGGGACAGCAGGTTCAAAAAGGGACGACAGTGGCCATCCTGGTAACACAAGGATTCTAGTAGTTAGTCTATTTTATAAAATCCATTAATAGAATATGATTTCTTTATTGTTATTTAGTTAGTAGTTCTTTCTTGTTTTTACTTTTTAGATAGGGTTTCTTGGTTCTTTTCCAGTTTTACAAAAGTCATGTTAGGTAGGCAATTAGACTATGGAGTGAACTCTTGTAACATATTTAAAGTCATGAATTTTCAGTAAGAAGGCAGATTGATTTTCAAAAGAAACCCCCAATACAACAAGGTTGTTCTTCCCCCAAATCAATGTATTCCTTCAAGGTGAGTGAAGCCTAGATCGAACGAATCGTCATATTTCTTTACGTTAAACAAATAAAGTTTAACTGGTGAGTCTGTTCTATCTCTCGTTATCTCTTATTCGTGTCAATTCCGAAAGGTTGAAGACTGTTTTCAAGTAATGTAGTGCACGGTGCAGTTGGCCGAATTGTTTGGTTTGGCTGTATTGATTTGAAGGATTGTCATTCATATCATAAAGTCTAGATATCCTACTTGAATTTGAAGCCCGGCGCCTATTTTTGGATTTTTGGCCACATAAGTGATCAATATATTTTCTTAATTTACTTCATTATTTGGAAGTGCTAATGATCATACATTTGAAATGCATGAAAGGATGTGTTAGAACAATAGTAGCTAGGATTCTCCAAACTGCCAATGCAGTTTCCAATGTAGCTTGTTACTGTAGCTATAATGGAAGATACATTGGTCAGAAAAATTAAAACAGCGGAAGACATTTGTTTTTAGAACAGAAAATACGCACAAACAGTTACCAAACAATCTACAAGCCTATACTTGTAGATCTAGCCTCATGGCCAAAAAATTTCACTAAATAATATGATTTGTTTTACAAAAAGAATGTGAAATCACCAAACAACACACTCTCACAAGACAACAAGTCTTGGAGAGCAAAAACTCACAGAAAAACAGGTAAAGAAAATGTGGGAAGAAACAAACAGTTTCCTAGAATAGCTAGGAAGACAAACAGTTACAGCACTCCAATGTTGTTCCGAATGTTATAACATTCGAAGCTACATTCAAATTCTGCACAATTCTGGAATTCTGAAACTCTTCTGAATTCTAAATTTTTCAGCTCTCTCTTCGTGTGTCTTCAGCCTCTGCCTATGTCCTCTATTTATATTGTGAAGGAGACCTACACATAAAAAAGGAAACACACTCTAATATGGAAAAAGATTAAAGTTGGTAATGAAATTAACTTCTTTATTTATTAGATTCCTTACCAAATAGACAATGACTTTAAGGCACGACATTAGGAAGGATTTTTGGACAGATTTTATTTCCAAAATAACTCCCAAACTTTAGGATCAAAAAATCAAAAATATTTAGGAATATTTTGTTTCCAAAAAATGCACATAAACTTTAGGACCAAGAAAACCAAAATATTATGAATATTTTGTTTCCAAAAATGCCTCTAAAGATTTTGTTTCCAAATATCCACCAAAACTTTATAACCAAGAAAGGTGAGAACAAGACCAAAGTAGGACATGTCTATTTTGCCCTTACAATCTCCCCCTTTGTTGAACCTTTCTGGTCAAATCAAATGACAAGTGTTTATTCAACACCAATCAAACCATCTAACCTACATTGGTTAGAAAATCTCATTTCCCCCTGAATTTGTGCAAGGTATAAAATCAGAAATCATTTACTAAGCACAAATCAGAATATACCAATGATGCAATCACATGCATACAAAACAAACATGATGAATCTACAAGGAATCAGATTCATCATCATCACCAAAAACACTTGATCTCTCTCCCCCTATTTGACCAGAAAAGCAAGATAGATAAACAATCTTTTAGAAATTCTCAAAAATCCAAGATTTTGAAAAACACAATTAAGTGTTCACCATGCCTTGATCACACCCCTAGAAAAAACTGATAACCTCATATCCAGATTCAATATCTCTTAGTTCCACACAAAAATTAGGCATCCACTAAATATTTTTCAACATGAAATTTTTTTGGAAATTGATTTGCACAGTTTATTTTAGGACAAAATTTCACCAAACTGATATCTTTACCAACAATGCATGTCCTAAATTTTATGCCAAAAAATATGATAACTAAAAGCTAGGCAAAAGAATAATGTAATCACACACAAGTGATAAAGACCAGATCAAAGTGATGTGGTCCCTTATGCAGTTGCATTGGGAGGACATTCATCAATAATAAAATTTGTGCACTTTTTGCATCTTTTGTTTTCTCAACCAGATTTATCTCCTAATATCATAAATTTTTCATAACAAAAAATCCACAGGTACTTTATTTCCCTAGGAATATAGCTCTACTTTATTTCAAGCTATAAAAACATACCACTTGGAACCTTTCACACTATTTACCAAGGGAAGCCACTTTGCTTTTGATCAACCCATGAAATCCAAGGATTCATAGTCCCAAAAGAATGGTGCCACAAACCTTGTTCATAGGTAGCTCTTTTCCGTTAGGTAGCTTTCACACTTTTTCTTTCAAGGGTATTCACTTTTCTCAAGATCAACCTATGAGAACTTAAGTTCCATAGTACCAAGATAAAGTGCTACAACCCTTGATTTTTAAAGGTAGCTCTTTTCTTTGTGGACTTAAAACATGCTCAAGAGATAGGAGGGAGAGAGAATCATCACAATTGATTTTGAATGCAATTCTCAAGCAATAACAAAAGGCAAAAACATGTGAGTCAATGATCTAGAGTGCCCACTAAATGCAAAATGCAAGTATGCCTTTTTTTTTCTTTTCTAAGTGTAAAATCAAATGGCACACATAACACAAGAGATTTCCAAAGATTGAAAAATCTCTCAAAATCAAGACTCTTGACAAATATATCAGCAAGTTGATTTTCAGTCCCAACATGTTCAATGCAAACAATTCCTTGTTCAACCGTGTCTCTAATAAAGTGGTATCTTATATCAATGCGTTTTGTTCAAGAGTGTTGAACTAAAATTTTGTGCTATATAAATTGCATTGGTATTATCACAATACATGGTTAACACATCAATGTGGAGCATCCATAAAAGTTGTAGAGTCATATCTAAAAAGCAAGCAATAAAAGCAACAAGTCTTCTCTCAAAAATATTTTGATAAGCATGCTAATTTGTGAGAATCAACCTTACCTCTTCTCCTTGTGTATATGCCATCATGAATATTACATATCACTTGAGAGATTGAATGGTCTTTCTGTATACGGCTAGGAATATCACGACTTCGATCAATTAGGCTTGATTCAGTTTTAGTCTGTTCAGGTTTAGTTTCAGCATTTGGGAAGTTTCTGACCAATGTAGCTTCTGATGCAGCTGCATCCGGAGCTACATCTCGAACTGCATTCTGAATCTCATCCTCTAAATTTCCAGAATTTACAGATTTTGTATCATCTGGGGCAGGAACAGTGTCTAATTGTCTTTTAGGAACCCAAACTTTTCTGAACATTTTTTGCTGATGCTGCATTTGGTTACGAACTAAGTAAGCTTGCCTAACCTCTTCCTTATAGATTGCCTTTTTAAGGAAGCAAAAGAGTTGAATATGTCCAGCTTGTGACAATAGTGGCACACAAAATTTCTCTTTCTAATTTTTGGTTTTTCAAAGAAGTTTGGATCTTGAAAATTTTGTGTGTGCTGTTTTGGTTCAGTAGACGTACCTTCACCTTCTTTAACAAATGTCTTTGGCCTGAAACCAATCCCAGACTTACCAGAATTCCGAGAATTCAACCTATCATCCATTTTGTGTTGGCTTGAGTTCCATTTTGCCATGGTTTCATTGGCTTTGAGCAGTTCTTCTTTCAGTTCTTCAAGCTCCACATCTTTCTTATGCAACAAACATTCCAGCCTTGTGATACACTCATTCTGATCTTCATTTACCTTCTTTAGCAAATCATTTGTCTTTCCAAGCAATGTAACTTGAAGAGCCCTCTTTTCCCAATCCTTATACAACTCATTGTAACCTTCCAGCAGGTCTGATTCTGATTCTTCACCATCTTCTGTGACAGAGGAGTTAAAACATCAAAGATCTCCCCAGCTTTTGTCCAATGTAGCTTCTGATGAAGTTTCTGAAGAAGCTACATTCGGAGGTACATTGGCCGAATGACCTGCAAAATCAGATGGAGAGTTGTGTATAGCAGTGAGAGTGATGAGATCACCTGGATCTTCATCATCACTATCACTCAAAGTAGCAAAAAAATTCAAACCCTTCTTTCTCAAAGTATTAGCACATTGATTAGCATAATGCCCAAACCCTTGACAAGCCCTACATTGAATAGAATCAATATTTTTACTTCTAAATGTAGGCTGTTTAGCAAAAGGATTGGTAAAAGATTTTTCAGGGGTTTGAAAAGAACTTTCTTTGGGAGCAAACTTGCTAGGCTCAGTTTTGAAAATAATTTTGGTGATAGAAGATGAAGATCTGTTTTGTCCCTTTGCTTTCAAAATATTTTTAAACTTTGTTGTTAAAAAATCCATTGATTTTTCACCAAAATCAGATTCCTCAATCTCCTTATGCAATTCAATCAATTCAGAAGAGATATCAACAACATTAGCTAGGAAAAGCAATACTTACCACAAAAGGAGTAGAAGATGATGCACCTTTGCCTTTGTTCTTAATTTGCTCATTGAGATTTAACTCAAAATTTAGTAGAATGTCATCTAGTCTTTCAAAACCAATAGTAGCTAGGATTCTCCAAACTGCCAATGCAGTTTCCAATGTAGCTTGTTACTGTAGCTATAATGGAAGATACATTGGTCAAAAAAATTCAAACAACGGAAGACATTTGTTTTTAGAACAAAAAATATGCACAAACAATTACCAAACAATCAACAAGCCTATGCCTGTAGATCTAGCCTCATGGCCAAAAAGATTTCACTAAATAATATGATTTATTTTACAAAAAGAATGTGAAATCACCAAATAAAACACTCTCACAAGACAACAAGTCTTGGAGAGCAAAAACCCACAGAAAAACAGGTAAAGAAAACGTGGGAAGAAACAAACAGCTTCCTAGAACAGCTAGGAAGACAAACAGTTCCAGCACTCCAATGTAGTTCCGAATGTTATAACATTCGAAGCTACATTCAAATTTTGCACAATTCTAGAATTCTGAATTTTTTTGCTCTCAGCTCTCTCTTTGTTCGTGTGTCTTCAGCCTCTGCCCATGTCCTCTATTTATATTGTGAAGGAGACCTACACATAAATAAGGAAACAAACTCCAATATGGAAAAATATTAGAGTTGGTAATGAAATCAACTTCCTTATTTACTAGATTCCCTTACCAAATAGACAATGACTTTAAGGCACGACATTAGGAAGGATTTTTACACAGATTTTATTTCCAAAATAACTCCAAAACTTTATGATCAAGAAATCAAAAATCTTTAGAAATATTTTGTTTCCAAAAAATGCACCTAAACTTTAGGATCAAGAAAACCAAAATATTATGAATATTTTGTTTCTAAAAATGTCTCTAAAGATTTTGTTTCCAAATATCCACCAAAACTTTATGACCAAGAAAGGTGAGAACAAGACCAAAATAGGACATGCCTATTTTGCCCTTACAGGATGAGAAAATATTTAGTGGTTGTACACCAGTAAAAATGGGGGAAATTAGGGATGATATACTTTGCCAGATTTTTGACTGCTTTCGTCCTCGTTTTTTTTTCTAAACCGGTTAAAAGCAATTCAATGCATCGTCATGTATCATTTGATAAGGCTATGCATTGTTTGATATCAGGCGATGCACACATTTATCATCGCGATGCATGAATTTGCATTGTAGCAGTTTGAAAAAATATCGTTGAGTAAAGCGGTTGAAAATTTGCAAAAATGTATTGGTCTGCAATTTACGCAATAAAAATTGGTATTACGCCACCAAAAAAGTACATATGAAGCCACTGTATGGACAAAAGGGGTCATGTGGAGACACCTCAATTTCGTACCCCTGTTTATAACATCCTGTAAAATATCAAAATCTGTCAAAAAGGACTAACGGATGTTAAGTTACAGGGTCCAAAGTGCAAAAGGACAGAAGAAGTGACAAATGATGAACATCAGGGGCAACATGGCCGAAAAGAAAGGAAGATTGAAGGAGTGCACAACCTATACTACATTTGGGCGCCGCGCCCATAATGGGTGTAGGGTGCGCCCCACTTCCCTTAATTCACTGCTCCACTTTGTTTTTAGTGCAACCTTTTCAGCGCGCGATACAAGCATTTTATGCACATAGATAAAATATCTGATGATCCTTCGCTGTTAAGGAAGCTCAATCTCAGCCTATAAATACGAGGCTTCGGCCAGTGCTTCAACACACCAATTTTTACGGAGGAAGAAAAGAGAGAGATGTTACACAGTTATTTCTCGATCAAACTTCGAAGCTCCGCTAGGCTGCCAAAACCTCCCATAAACACTAAAACTCTCCGACCAAAGTGAACCCTAGCTACCCAACTAGGTTTTCGCCTATTTCACCGGTTCAAAAATCCCAAAAGGAGCAATTGCCCTGCTCGAATCAAAACATCAAATCCAGCCGAAAGCAAGTAGTGATTTTGCCCGATTTCAGACGTAATATCGAGCAAAAGCAAGCAATTGCTCTGCCTAAATCTAGACGTCAAAATCTAGCCCCGATTTCAGACTCAGCAAACACGCAAAAACAAGCAGTTGTGTCACCCGGATCCCGAGGTGAAAAGCAACTAAAAGGAGCAGTCACGTTGCCCGAAATCCAACAACAAAAAAGAAAAAAAGACTTCCTTTTTCGGAAGGACATGTGAAGCACATGTAAACCGCCTAGTGGGCTTAAGCTTATGCATACTGGGTTCAGACACTCATGTTCCGGGAGGTAAGTTATGTCCTCGTAGTTATCTATTATAATCTATAAATTAAATATAAATATCTAATTACGTTTCTTTTCGGTTTGTACTTTAATGTAATAATAGTTATATTTCATTTTCATTTAATTAGTTTCTTTTCATGTTTTTACTTTAATGTAATACTCCCCCCGTCCCTAAATAATCGTCCTAGTTGACCCGGCGCACAGTTTAAGAAAAAATTATTTACTTGATTATTTATATTGGTTTAATGTGTATTTTCCTTTAAAGCTCATAAGTATGTGGCTCATAATTAAAGTAGAGTGAAAAAGTAAGTGTAAAGTGGTAAAAGTGATGTTCTAAAAAGGTAAGTTTTAAACTGGACAATTATTTTGGGACAGACGAAAAAGGAAAGAAGGACGATAATTTAGGGACGGAGGGAGTAATAATTATATTTTCTTTCCATTTAAATTAGTTTCCTTTCCTGTTTTTACTTTTATGTAATAATAGTTACATTTTATTCCCGTTTAAATTAGTTTTTTTTCTGTTCTTACTTTAAATGTCATAATAATTATATATTTTTTTCTATTTTAATTAATTTATTTTATGTCTTTACTTTAATGTAATATAGTTATAATCTCTTACAGTTTAATTCGTTTCTTTTCTGCACATATTTTAAATATATAAATAATTATGTTTTTTATTATTTAATAAGTTTCTTTCCTGCTTATACGGGTAAATATAAATAAAGTTTGTTAATTACTAGCATAGCTATTTTATTCTTAAAATAGCTTATAGAAATGTTGTAATTATTCTTTAAATTATATTATTTCAGTTGTAATTTTGTTTTATTTTCTTTAATGAATGCAAAGTTATTTCTCTTTATTTCTTTCTGTTGTATATAAATGTATTATTCTGAGTCAAAGTGTATGAAATAAAACAAGCATATTGAAAAACTCATTGTGAGACCAAAAGGGCGAGTTGAGTACCTAACCCTTTTCTAACTCGTAACTTAGCCCCCGAACTCATACAATCTGATATTTTTGGTTTTTCTCTGTTTAACCATAAAATATAGGTGGCGACTCTGTAACACATTTTTGAGTCCACAATTGAGGCCGAGCGTATTCCACACGCTTAAAAGGTTTTGAAACCATCCGCTTCTCAGTCGCGGGGGATCCGGTTAAAAAACGTGGCACTAACAGCGGCGACTCTGCTGGGGACTTTATTATTTTTTTAAAACAAAATAGGGCTAGACTCATTTGGGGGGGGGGTGGTTATCAATATGCTTGTTTTTTTCCTCTCTATTGCATTTCTTTAGCTTCTTTTATATATATAATTTTCAATATTCCAAAAAAAACAACAAAAAAAGGAGAGAAAGAACACATAAAAATATAGCTTAATTCACTTAGTATGTTATTTCATTAATTATGTCATATTATGTCATACATCAATGTATGTTTTGCATTTTACGAAAAAAGAAGCATATGATATATTTCTTTTGTTCATGTATCTCTCATATAATTATCCATCAGTTTATAAATCTATAGGTGCATTTATCAGTTTATATATATATATATATATATATATATATATATATATATATATATATATATATATATATATATATGTGTGTGTGTGTGTGTGTGTGTGTGTGTGTGTGTGTGTGTGTGTGTGTGTGTGTATGCATTTTAATTCATAATTAAATTCATTTCCTTTGGCATTAAGTGAATAAAGATATCATGAAAAATATTGTTCCAAAAAAGAAAAATAAATAAACAAATCGTTTTGTTTTAAACGAAGGTCATTTTCTAAAAAAAGAATTTGTTTTTTAAAAAAGATATATAATAAAGTAAAATAATAATAGTAAATTCGTTTTTCAAAAAAAAAAATTGTTCGTTTTTTCAAAAAATTCTTTTGTTTTTCAAAAAAAAAAGAAGGGGAAATTCGTTTTCAAAAATTTTAAAAAAATCATATCTTTTCAAAAAAAAAAGAGTAAAAAGAAACTCATTTTCTCAAAGCAAAGAAAAAAATGTTCCAAAAAAGGGAGAAAATTTTCTTCAAAAGTTCAAAAACAAAATAAAATAGCATTGGAGATGCTCTAAATGTTCTACCATTCTTTTCAATATACTCTTAAAGCTTCATTTAATACCAACATGGATTTCCTAGAAACCCACTTATTTAGAATAATGAAACTCAATAAATGATAATCCTAACTACTTTTAACCAAAAACCAAGAAAAAAAGTACTAATGCGAGCATTATTGTCTCAACATATTTTTACAACGCATCATTAATTGTATTTCTTAATCTTGTGTTTTGAGGAACATTTATCGGGGGCGGAGAAGTGGGTAATTAGGTGTTGCCTTATTGAATTCAATGAGTTGTGTTGCGCACACATACATACACATATATAATGTACAAAAATTGGGGCCCTTGGCAATTGCTCACCTTGAGCCTGCCAAGGGGCAGCCCTGTGTGAGCAATCCACCTAACATATCTCAATTTACAAGACGAATTCCTACTTTTTTACAGCTTAACCCAACAACACTCAATAAGTTGAATCATAAAAATTCATGCAACACAAAATATCAGTAAGACAATCTTTCGTAAGTTTTTTGCTTTAACAAAGGGACATGTGAAAATCACTAAAATTAGCAAAGACCATGGCGCAACATATGCAACAACATTGAGGAGTCTGCATGTGCTACTTGGAAACTTGGGTTCGAGTCGGCAATGTGGCAGCTATTCAGTTGTAAATAGAGCTTTGAAGTTTCCAATATTGTGTTGGCAAAAAGCACAAGGTATTTTATTTGCTCTCTCAATAAGAACAAATACAATAGAGTAGTAAAAGGTAGCATTGTGAAGATTTTGGAAAACAATGGGGGTAGCTCACGGTAGCTTCAGTAGCCAGAAAAAGAATGGAAAGGTTTTGGTAACCTTCAATGCTACCGTAACTTTAATTTCAATAGCAAAAATGAAGGAATGAAACGACACACTTTTGAACAAAACTACAATGAAACAGTGTAGTATAGGGGATACAATTCAATCAGCAACTTGAAGCATTGAATAGTAGCCGACATATCCTTTCCCCTCCTTTCCACGTGGTGTCATTTGACTGGTCACGTAGATTTTTTCTTTTTATTCAATTTTTGGCCTATTTTTCACCACAAAATTTTTTTTTCATTTATTTTTTTAAAAATATCTACAGATTTTTATCTATAAATAGAGATTTGATTTGTTGAATTTGGATACCAACTCAATTTTCTACAATTTTTTGAGTTTTCCTTCCTTTCTTTTCTCTCCCTCCCAAAATTTGATATTTTTCATTAACAATATTTAGTTATTTCAAGATTTTTGTGTTAACTAAATTTAGTACTAAGATTTAATTTAGTTGTTAATTATTAATATTACTATTATTATAATTATAATTTAGCTATTACTATTATTGCCATTATTGCTAATTGTTTTGTTATTATTCTCATTATTATATTATTATTGTCATTTACTTTATATTAGCATTGAATAAGTTATTATTATTATTGTTGTTATTATCATTAGTAATATTATTATTGTTAATATTATTTTTACTGTTAATTACTGTGGGTTCCCATGTCGGGCGCCCGCGCCCAACGCGCCCTTGGATAGGGGTGCGCGTACGTGCGGATGCGGGACACCACTGCTCTCATTCCATCTTTCCTTTTTTAGGAGAAGACGAAATTAAAAGTGCGAGAGAAGTCTTGTCTAAGATAACGCGTTGGAATGCGTCTCGGTTGCCTTTAGTGGATTTTTGATCAAATATGGAAACTTTTGGGTTTCCCGCATCAAGTTATCCCTTGTTTAGGGGATAACAGGATATGGGAATGCATCACACTTTCATTCTCATTCTCCCTTTTTTAGGGGAAAACGGAAAAGTGCAAAAAAGGATGTTGCGGCGCCCCCACTATGGATTTTATAAAAATAGCCTTATGGCCTATTTCGGATCACTATGGGAGCTTTGGGTTTCCCGCATCAATTTATCCCTTGTTTAGGGGATACCAGGATATGGGAATACATCACCCTTCCATTCTCATTCTCCATTTTTTAGGGAAAAACGGAAAAATGCAAGGAAGGAGTGTTGTGAGGCCCCACTGGATCCAAAATGTTTTAGAGACGACATCTTTATTTTAAGGCAAAAATAAAGCAAAAAAAAAAACCAGAGATTGAAAACGGGTTCGGAGGCTAAGTTACGAGTTGGGAAGGTGCTAGGCACCCAACTCGCCCTTTCGGTCTCAAAAGTGGTTTTTGGTTAAAGTATGCTTATTGTTATATTTATTTAGCAAATAAACAAAGCATTTAAAGACAGGAAAATAAAAGCAAACACATCCGTGGCTACATTATTTACGGACTTGCAGCCGTCTCCTTACAATAATTACATATATATTTAAAAATATTTGGTCATTATAACGATTCTTTTACATAGTATTTTCTAACTAAATCTGGGCAGCACAACGGCTTATATTTTTCTACATTGGGCCGGATTTAAAGAACAACTTTTATAAAAATAATGCCCTTAAAGGCTATTACCTTTTAGAGTGGAGTGTGCTCGCTCTGTCCTTCTCGGGAGAGGGAGACTTTTATGCTGCTGCTGCTGTGATTTGAGCAGAGTGACAGCTTATTTTTGGTGGTTTTTGACTTACTCACTCGGGCAGAATGACGGCTTAGTTTTGTTGGTTTTGGCCTTTTTTGTTGGGTGGAATAACGGCTTATTTAGGGTGATTTCAGCCTATTTACTCGGGTAGAGTAACAGCTTACTTTATGGTTTTTGGGCCGGAGAAAAAGGTGGATACCTAACTAAAGGGCTAGGGATCACTTTTAACTGGTGGGTTTTTGGTTTGGCGGAGTTTTGGCAGGGTTTTAAGGCTTTAGAGAGATCATTCACTATCTTACTTCGCTCTCTATTTCTTCATCGTAACGAGGACGCGGAAAGCTTTGTGGAAGAAAAGGTGTGTTAAAGGTCGACCCCGAAGCCTCTATTTATAGCCTGGGATGAGGACTCATCGGGGAATAAAATTCCTTCCTTCTTGCTTCAGTTCATTGTACAGACTGCGGGAAATGTGGGACATTACGGCAAACTGTAGCAGTTCTGTAGCATTTGTGAGTGTACTGTAGACCATTCTGGGCGCCACCCCCATTTGAAGCATGGGTGGCGCCAACTTAGCTTTGGTTCTTTCATTTTTGACATTTTAACCCCTGCATTTCACTGTTTTGCGCATCCTGCTTTGTCCTTTTGCATTTTCAACCCTGTAACTTGACATTTGTTAATGTTTTAACAGTCTTGATATTTTATGTCATGTTACATACCAGGGGTACGAAATTGGGATGTCTATAGATCCCCTCAACGATGGAGTCTACGGATAACCCGCAGCTTACTGAGTAGACGAACATCGTTGATAAGAAATAGACTCTCCAATTTCGAGCAATCAATACGAGGGAGAGATACAACAAGTAGCAGTTATAATGCAACAGTTTATAATGTAAACCAAACCTTCATATCCTAGACTTTTTTAGTCAGTTATAGCAGGTTATCACAGTTTTTAAGCAGATATGCAAATTAAGTGCTCTGATGGTCGGACCTACTAATGTAGGCTGCCTACGTATTCCTTAATAAAGGAAATCAGACCAAACGTAGTTCGGCCAAAAACAAGCAAGCCGAACAACCAATGAGGATGTCGTGTGCTTCGGGTCAAAACCCGACCAAGAATACAATGGGAAAAAGATCTTTATGTTTTTCGAAAAGCCATATTCAAACGGTCGAAAACGACCGTCAAATACGGTATGAAGATTTTAAAGTTTTTTGGAAACCATATTTCAACTGAGCAAAACCTGTTATCGAAACATGTTAAGAGAAATTTTCAAAAATTGTGCCCGACCGGTCAATACCTTGTCGACAAACACAAATAAGAAAATTTTCAAATTCTCCGAAAACTGCACTCGACCGATCAGAATCTGTCGCCAAGCACGACGAAAAAGATTTTTCTTCAAGTTTTTCGAAAATTGTATAAGATCGATAAAAATCTGTCGCCAGATACGGCAAAAAAGATCGTTCTTTTTCCCTTCCTTTCTCTTTTTTTGTTTTTTCAATATTCTTCTTTTTTTTTTTTGTCTTTTTTTTTTTCAATATTCCTCTGTTTTTTTTGTGTTTTTAATATTCCTCTGTTTTTTTTTGTTTTTTTTAACAAAACCTTTTGAGAAAGACTTTTCTTTTATTATTTTTGAAAAACAAAACTTTTTTGAAAAATATTTTTCTTTTATTATATATTTTTTAAAGGTAGGATAGGAATACTTTACCTTTCTTACCTTTTCGCACTTCGGCGGCTGCTGCTGATTCATCTGATCTCGATATTTTTGCAATCTTTATTCCTTCGAGCTGAGGATCTCTTTTCCTTTCATCTTTTTCTCTTTCTCTTTTTTTTTTTCTTTTTCTTCTTTTTCTTATTTATTCAAAATTCTTACCTTTGCCACCGATTTTTTTGGCTTTTCCGCTTATCTGGTGGCGGATCTGCTAAGGATATAACTTTTCCTTACTCCTGGATGGATGACCGTCGAATATAGTTAACAAAATTACTTTTGTTAACTTTTCGTTAAGTCTTAGGGGCCACTTTGCAACTTTGGAATTTCGAGGACTTGAGTGCTGAACTTGAGTTATTTGGAGGGGGAAAAGTGAAAAATCCACTTTTCCTCCTTTCTTCATTACGGGATAGGGGTGTGCATGGGCTCTAAACACACGGGCTTTGGCATAGCCCAGTATGCGCCCATCTAGCCATGAGCTTCAGTTTTCAATGCCCAGTATAGTGGGCTTTATACGGGCATAAAATTGATGGGCTTTCATGGGCTTTCATGGGCTTTGACGGGCATTACATGGGCACGGGCTTTGATGGGCTTATGGATTGAAATCATATGTTTTGATATTTTTATACCTATCAAACCTTGTGCCGTCTTCCCTTGGAGGTTTGGAGAAAAGGAAAGAACTAAAGAATTGATGAACAATAACATTGTACATCGAAGTACTTATCAGACGAAGTGATTAGTGAACTAGTGAATGCTAGTTCCACTTTGTCTACTATATATACACACATATATATATATATATATATATATATATATATATATATATATATATATATACATATTAAAGTAGTAGGATTTTAAACTTTTTAACTAATGAACTAATGAAGTACTGTGAAGTGAACTAAAGCTTTTAACTTTTTATTTCTTTAAATAAATAGTTAAGTAAAGTACGTAGACACAAGTAGTATTATTATATTTATATATTATATATAATTATTAAAAAAATAAGTATTGTAAATAGATAGGTAGGGCACAACGGGCATTAAAAAATAAGAGCCCAATCTTGCAGAGCCCATGGGCATCCTCACTTTAAAGCCCAGAACTGATAGACACTTTACGGGCATGAGCATTATGGGCATGGGCATTGCGGGCAATGCGGGCCTTATGGGCTGATGGGCGAGTTTGCTCACCCCTATTACGGGATGAAGGCAGAAGCCTTCATTTCCTCTCCTTCAGTGCTCAGCCTCCATTGCCGACGGAGGAACGAAATTTTTTCTATTTTCTTCATTTCTTCTTCTTTTCTCAATTTTCTTCCGCTAAATTGTTTATATTTTTGCATAGATGGCTTCCTCCTCGAGATCTAGGAAAGGAAAAGCGCCAATGCACCCGGATTCGGGTGAAGAGAGGAGAGAACTCCCTCCTTTGACCCGAAATTATATTGATTATTTTTATTCAAAGGATGACTGGGGTAATTTGGTGCGAGATTGGCATAAACACATTTCAAATCTTCAAAATCCCGATGTAAGTACATTTTCTATCAACCCATTCAACTATTTTTCAGATCTATTCAATTCCTTTATTGTTTTGAATTTATTGAGTATATATATGCTTCTTATAATGCCTATACATGCAATTTATGAGCTAAAATGATGCAATCTTAGTAATAATGCATGAAATTCACACAATTTATTTTTTGCGATGCATAATTGAACTAGTGGTCACTATTTGACCATATTATGCATGATTTATACTATTAATGCAAATTAGGCTATATGATGCATGTTTTAGACTAAAATGTATTTTTACATGCGATATGTTCACGAAACGGACTTTTCGGAATGCAATTCAAATTTTTCTGAACAAATCTTCGGGCACATTTTTCGGATAAATACAAGACAATAGATATATTTTATGCCCTAAAATTTATTTTTCATGCATGCTTATTCTGCAGGGATATAATAAATGCCATAGGAATACCTATTTTCATGATTTGTGGCATTTTATTCTCTTTTTATTGATACCACAACGCAGCTTATTAGACAATAAATGCAAATGATGAATGCATGTACTACTTTATTTGATGCAAATGTGATGTAGAAAATTATAGGATGCCTACTAACATGATGCATGGGCACTTTTTTTATTCTATCATGTATACGATAATGCAAAAATGCAGTACATATTTTTAAATGCAAAATACACTTCTATGATGTCTAGGATGCAAAAACACACATTTAGATGCAAGACATATAATTTTTTTTCTTTTTTTTTCTTAAATGATATATATATATATATATATATATATATATATATATATATATACACAAATATTTATTATGCAAGGCAATACAATTTTATATGATTCAATAAATAAAAAATGCAGACTCAAAACTCACACACAAAGTAAAGCTATATCGATATCTAATGGGTAATGGCACGCTGTATCTCAGAAACAGATTTTAAAGGAATATACCTTTGGGCTCGAGCAGACTTTTCTGATGATATGCGGGGAGGAAAAGGCAGCCGTCTCCTCCTGTTCTTGGCCATATAATTGTTGCAGGGCTACACTTGGCATAAGACTATTCTCATAGCCTCTGCTTTTTCTTCGCAATCAGACAAGGCAGCAGTGAATGGTCGGAACCCAAGTCGTCTGGCTGTTTCAAGACAACGGCGGTGCGGATAATGAATAGGACAAGGACACCTCTGGTGCTTCTCATTCTGATGAGACTGAGCCCTTTCTGTGCCTCGCAGAAGAAGTATATGGGCCCGGCTGGGCGGACGCTGCAGGCACTGATGGACCGCCATGGGGCTTAAGCTGCAAAAGAGGGATAGTTTCGGGGGAACAAAGGGGGTAGAGGCAATAATAGATATGTACAGGCAGATAATGCACGATCTAAATTTCTTTAGCAATTATTCCTAAGTTGCACCTTAGGACCTGTAATATTATATTTTAGTGTTTTAATGTGAGTCTTTGTCGTGGTTTTTCTTTTCCTTTTGTCAGTCGAGCCCCTTGCATGCTGAAGACTGGAGGTAGGATGCCGAGGTTTCAAAGAGTGCACTCCCTCCCCTTTTTCTCCTGATTTTTTTTATGCTCTAACTTTTGCCTAGGCTGCCCTTTTGGGTTTTCAACCTAGCGAGCCCTTATTTCTCCTTTTTATTGTTTTTTTTATTTTTGCTCTAATTTCTGCCTAGGCCACCCTTTCGGGTTTTCAGCCTAGCGAGCCCCTATTTCTCCTTTTTATTGTTTTTTATTATTATTTTTGCTCTAATTTTTCCTAGGCCGCCCTTTCGGGTTTTCAACCTAGCGAGCTGGGGAAGGAGGCATCTGTTGGATAGAATAGCTCAAGCATAATACCTTTTGAGTTTGTCGAGGTTGAAGGGCTGGACTAGGTCTTCTCCTTCCTGGTTTGTGAGAAGCACGGCACCTCCTGACCGGATCTCCTTAACAATATATGGACCCATCTATGGATACTTCCATTTTCCCCTAGTATCAACATAACTAGGAGGTTTTTCTCGAAGCACGAGGTCTCCGACTTGGATGTCGTGGCCTTTGACTTTTTTATTGAAAGCTCGGGCTATGCGCCTTTGATATGCCCGGGTATGCTCTAGGGCTAGCAGCCGTCGTTCATCAATTAGGGCTAATTCTTCATATCGCCCTTTGACCCAGTCGATCTCTGCTACGTCAGATTCCATCATCACTTTTAGTGATGAAATTTTGACTTTTATCGGCAGTACTGCCTCCATGCCATATGCTAGAGAATAGGGGGTGGCCTTAGTGGGTGTGCGGACTGAGGTGCGATAGCCCCAGAGGGCTAGCGGCAATTTTTCTGGCCAGTCTCTTCCTGTGTCAGCCATTTTTCTGATGATGTTTTCAAGTGTTTTGTTGGCTGCTTCAACGGCACCATTGGCTTGCGGCAGGTAGGGGGATGATTTATGCCTTTGGATCTTGAACTCGTCAAGTAGACGGTTCACATCCCCTTCAAAATGTGAGCCGTTGTCGGAGATTATCTTGAAAGGTACCCCGTAGCGGTATATAATGTTGGCATGGATGAACTCGGACACTTTTCGAGCATTTAGGATTTTATAGGAAAAAGCTTCCACCCACTTTGTAAAGTAATCGACGGCTACTAAGACGTATTCGTGGCCATTGGATCCCTTCGGGTGAATTTGGCCTATGACGTCGATTCCCCATGTTGAGAAGGGCCAGGGGGCTGTGGAGTTATATAAGACATGTGGGGGCACATGCTGCAGATTGGCAAAGCATTGGCATTTGTCGCAATGTCGCACCCACCGAATACAATCGGTTTCAAGCATACTCCAATAGTATCCCTGCCGGATAACCTTTTTGGATAGCATATGGCTATTCATGTGGGGCCCGCAGGTACCACCATGTAGCTGATCCATGATTTGTTCAGCTTTAGCCTGATCGACACATAATAAGTTGAGGTCTTGGTAGTGCCTCTTATACAGGCTGCCGCCGCTGAGTACAAATTGTGAGGCCCACCTTCGCAGGGAGACTCTTCCTCTTTTATCTAGGTTGGGAGGATAGATACCTTTTTGAAGCAAATTTAGGATATCAGCGTACCAGGGCTCTTGATCTGCTTCAGGGGCTGCATTAATTTTGAAACAGTATGCCGGAGTGACCTTTTTCCCGACTACGAATGGCTGAACATTAGTCTCTGCAGGAATTTGGACTAGCGATGCCAGAGTAGCTAAGGCATCGGCGAATTGATTTCTATCTCGTGGTAGATAGTGGAATGAGATAGAGTCAAATCGGGCGGCAAATGCTGTTAGTTTGGCATGATCTTGGGTTTTCCACCTCCCTTCGACTTGATTTATGATCAGGGCAGAGTCTTCATAGACTTCGAGATCTTTAGCTCCTCTTTTGAGAGCTTCTTCTAGGCCAGCAATACAGGCTTCATATTCCGCCGTATTATTTGAGCATTCGAATTCTAACCTTATGGCCAGCAGAGTATGAGAATCGGCTGGGTCGATGAGCAAGATTCATATGCCAAAGCCTCTTTTGTTTGCGGCTCCGTCAAAGAACATCTGCTAGTTGGTGTCATGGTCAGTGATTTCTAGGACACCTTCGTCTGGGAAGCCAGACTCAGTTGCATCTTCGGCCTTCAAGGGTAGATCGGTTAAGTGGTTTGCAATCACGCTACCTTCGATAGATTTGAGTGTGACATAAGTTATGTCAAACTCGTTGAGAAGAAAGGACCACTTGGCCAGTCGGCTGTACAGTGATGGCTTGCCAAAGATGTACTTGATAGGGTCCATTCTGGATATGAGTTTGATGGACCGTCCTTGGAGATAGGTCTTGAGCCTTTGAGTGGCTCAAACTAGGCCGGTGCAGCTTTTCTCTAGCGCTGAATAGTTTAGCTCGTTTCCTTACAGCTTCCTACTTATTAAGTATATAGCATTTTCAATGTGGGAATCTTCTTTCTCTTGAGCGAGCATAGCCCCTACTGACGTGTCTGTGACGGTTAAATATATAAGGAGAGGTTTGTGTATATGAGGTGGAGCTAGCACAGGGGGATTGGTAAGGTAGACTTTTTGTTTTTTCGAAGGCAATCTGGCACTTTTCATCCCAGACTTGGTTAGTATTCTTTTTTAGGAGTTTGAAGAGGGGCTCACGTGTGGTTGTCAACTGCCGGATGAAGTGGCTGATATACTGCAATTGGCCTAGGAAGCCTTTGACTTCGGTTGGGGTCTTTGGCCGTGGCATCTCTAGGATGGCTTTGATCTTTGCTGGCTCGATCTCGATGCCCTGCTCGGTCACTAAGAATCACAGGACCTTGCCTTTGGTAACCCCAAATGTTCATTTGGTAGCGTTAAGCTTCATTTGGTGTTTTCTTAACCTTTCGATGAATTTTCGAAGGTCTTTGATATGGGCACCGTTGGCGTCACTGGAATGCACGATCATGTCATCAACATAGACATCCATTTCTTTGTGGATCATGTCGTGGAAGAGGGTGGTGGCAGCCCTCTAATAAGTAGCCCCGGTATTTTTCAGCCCAAATGGCATGACAGTATAGCAATAAGTCCCCCAGGGAGTAATAAATGAGGTCTTTTCCTGGTCTTCCTATGCCATTTTGATTTTATTATAGCCCAGCATGCCGTCGACGAAGGATCTGACTTTGTGAGCAGCGACGGCGTCTACCACAATATCAATATTGGGCAGAGGGAAGTCATCTTTGGTCGACGCCTTGTTGAGGTCGCGGAAATCTACACAGATTCGAACCTTCCCATTGGGCTTGGGAACGATCACTATATTGGACAGCCATATCGGGTATTCAACAACCCGAATGAAATTGACGCGCAGCTGCTTCATAATTTCTTCCTTAACTTGTAGTGACCATTCTGGCTTGATGCGGCGAAGCTTTTGCTTGACTGGTCGAGCATCCGGATATATGGGGATCCGGTGTTCGACTATGGCTGGGTCTAGCCCGGACATATCTTCGTAGGACCAGACAAATATGTCCACGAACTCTTTGAGGAGATCGATGAGTGCTACCCTTTCAGAGCCTTGGTGGTAGCTGCCGATTTTGATTTCTTTGATTTCGTTGTCCAGCCCCAGATTGATAGTGGACAAGTCTTCAGTTGCTGCTGATGAATGGTGCTGTTCCTGGTGCTCGACTGACTTTACAAGCTCAAGCAAATAATTTTTATCTTTTGGGTCCATTTCATTAAATGACTCATTATCATAATAATTATTATTATTTAATGCGTCTTTTAATGTAGGTGCAACTAAGGAATAAGCAAAGACATTTATATTATCATTAAAAGCAAACTGTACAAGGTTTATTACATTATTGAGGACCTGGGGTTTGAGGTCCCCAACTATCGAGAGCGGATCGGTAGATGACCAATCCGTAAAGCTAGGGGAAGAAATAGGGATAGCATACCCAAAGCGGTCCACTAGATTTGCGGGTGTCAGGAGCGGGCCAACTGTGGTATACCAGTTCTGCAGAGGCTTATCAGCAATAAGCTCAAACTCAGCATGAAGCTTTTTATAATAAGTGCCTCCATCTATCATACCCAGTAAGCTGTCTCCTTCAAACATTTATTAGAAACTCCTTCATTGATTAGCATATTTTACATCACCTTTTTTCTTGGCTAATTAGATTAACTTGCCCCTTTTAGACCTCCTTGGCTTGATCTGTTTCAAAAAATTTTGTGCCTGCCACCGTGATTACCTCATTGTTAATGAGATCTTGAATTACATCTCTGTGTGTATAGCACTTGTCGATAAGATGACCACTGCATCGGTGATACTCACAATACTGGGCGTGATTCCAGGTAATAGGTAACGGTTTGGGTGGTCGGTAATTATCAATGGGTTTCAGTATCCCATGGGCCCATAGTGTTTGGAGTATTTCAAATCTTGGGGCAGGCAGGTCATCATAATGCCTTGGAATTATTTCTTTTCGGCCTCTTGGCTTAGGCAAATGGCCAGATTTGGATTTGGTCAAGCAATTGGGTGGGGTTTTCTCTCTTGGATAATATTGTACTGGAATGGGGTTGCCTGGACCTTGGCCCAATAGGGATTCCTTTTCTGGTATACAAATGATTTCCTTTAAAGTCCTGGGGTCGTCTGCTGAGAATAGGTATTTGAGGGATCAAGAGGGAGATAATTCTTTTGGTTGTAATAGCAGGCATTCAGGTGAGGAAGATCAGAGTTGATTTCTGGAGGACATGGATTAGAATTATGGGCACTTGAAGTCATATTATTTTGGATAAGGGGATCATGACTTGGCTGATGGCTGGCACTTGGTGGCTTTCTGGAGGCTTGGAAAAGGATATTTTCTGAGGTATCAGGGCAATTTATTTCAGGAAGGTGGGAAGTATTAGGGACATATTTTGGGATCTTGGCTTTTTGGGAAAAAACAACAAGAGTTTCTGAAAAACCTGCCAGAAGATCATTTACCACCTGATTCGTTATTCTTTCTGCATAGGCGTCCAGTTCCTTCCTTAGCCAAGCCTCAAGCCCAGGAGGAGGTGCATACACAGGAGTTTCTCTTTCTGGTTCCCAGCTGTTCCAGTTGTCGCTAGCCCCTGTCATAGCTTGTTTATTTTTCGCCGCCATACTGCTTGGATATGTACTCTTCGTACTGATTCTGCCCTTGTCTGATCTGATACTAATACCCTATGTTCTGATTTCTGCACTTATTTCTCGTATCAACCGCCCAGTACTATCTATATCTTTCCAAATTTGGGCCAGGTTTATGAGGAAAATGGGTTTGGAGGTATCAGAAGGCTGGCTGAAGGCTTTTTGGACTTGGAGTACAGCGTGCCTTTATTAGTTTGTTTTATTCATTTATTTTCCCTACAATTGACCGGATAAGCATCTTCTTTATTTTGACGGTCTCAGGACTTTTCCTGGAACAATGGATTCTTTCTCCAGAGTATAGGACCAACGTATTCCACATGCCTTTCGACTCCTCAAGATCGGACTGATCCCAGGCGAAGGGCCTATACTCTTTTCAGGATCCACCATTCGAAATGGTTTAGGTTGAGCATCAAAGAATAATAAATCAACCCCTGTGCATTTATTATTTTTTTTATTGCGCAATTATTTTTTTCATTCATTTCTTTTTTTTTTTGACTGATAATTTTTCTTGCGCATTTTTTTTACAATATATACATATATTTTTTTAACCTCTTTTTTTTTTTTTTTCTAGGGGCTGACTCACGATTCAAAGATGCAAAAACCAGTCGGTCATTGAAGTGTCCTAAGAATCTATATGCATTCTAACGTTGGCTTATGCAGGGGGTAGGCTGGCCATGGTGTAGGGTAACAGTTCGAAATATTCCTATATGCGTGCACGTGTGTGCGGTATCTAAAAAACAGTAAAGTCCTTATTATTTTCAGATATATATAAACAGAAAAATAAAACATATATGGTCTGTCTTGCTGTTACACGTGGATTTTCTTGACTTTTTAGTTTGAGCGCAAGCAAACAAGCACATCACATTAAGAAAAGTGGGTGATCTATCTATTCCTATTAATTACAAATTTGGTCCTATGTCCCCAAAATAAAATGACAGAATGAATGCAAATATGTACAAATTGAGCGGAATAATAAACAAAAATAAATAATAATACATGGCCGAAAATAAAGCAATATTAAAGCCTCGGCCCTTTTATTGTGCTGCCCGAAATTTTATTGCATATATATGTATATGTATATGTATATGTATATGTATATGTATATATATATATATATATATATATATATATATATATATATATATATATATATATTTATTTATTTATTTATTTATTTATTTATTTTTTTAAAAAACTTTTTTTTTCTTTCCGATTTTTTTTTGAAAAAAAGAAATATTTTTAAATATATCTGTAACAGTTATTGGAACGAAACTGCTGCGGGATGGAGGATCATATCCACAAATATAGACACGGATGTATAGGAACGCAATATTCAAATGCATAAATTAATATAACAAGCATACTTTGGCCATAAAAAAATAAAAACAAATTTTTTTTTTTTATGAGTCTAGCCACTGTGGGTTCTGTCGCGCTTGCGCCAAGCACCCTTGGATAGGGTGCGCCAGACGCAGGATGCGGACACCATCGCTCTCATTCCATCTTCCCTTTTTTAGGGAAGACGAAATTAAAAGTACGAGAGGAGTGCTGTCTAAGATAGCGCGTTGGAATGCACTTCGGTTGCCTTTAGTGGATTTTTGATCCAATATGTGAACTTTTGGGTTTCCCGCATCAAGTTATCCCTTGTTTAAGGGATACCTGGATATGGGAATGAATCACCCTTTCATTCTCATTCTCCCTTTTTTAGGGGAAAACGGAAAAGTGCAAAAAAGGATGTTGCGGCGCCCCCACTATTCATTTTATAAAAATAGCCTTATGGTCTATTTCTGATCACTATGGGAGTTTTGGGTTTCCCGCATCAAGTTATCCCTTGTTTAGGGGATACCAGGATATGAGAATACATCACCTTTCCATTCTCATTCTCCCTTTTTTAGGAGAAAACGGAAAAGTGCAAGGAAGAACTGTTGCGAGGCCCCACTGGATCCAAAATGTTTTAGAGTCGCAATCTTTATTTTAAGGCAAAAATAAAGCAAAACAAAAAAAAAAGAAAAGAAAAACCAGAGATTGAAAACAGGTTCGGAGGCTAAGTTACGAGTTGGGAAGGTGCTAGGCACCCAACTCGCCCTTTCGGTCTCAAAAGTGGTTTTTGGCTAAAGTATGCTTATTGTTATATTTATTTAGCAAATAAACAAAACATTTAAAGACATGAAAATAAAAGCAAACACATCCATTGCTACATTATTTACGGACTTGCAGCCGTCTCCTTACAATAATTACAGATATATTTAAAAATATTTGGCCATTATAACGGTTCTTTTACATAGTATTTTCTAACTAAATCTGGGCAGCACAACGGCTTATATTTTCTACATTGGGCCGGATTTAAAGAACAACTTTTATAAAAATAATGCTCTTAAAGGCTATTAACTTTTAGAGTAGAGTATGCTCGTTCTGTGCTTCTCGGGAGAGGGAGACTTTTATGCTGCTGCTGCTGTGATTTGGGCAGAGTGACGACTTATTTTTGGTAGTTTTTGACTTGCTCACTCGGGCAGAATAACGACTTAGTTTTGTTGGTTTTGGCCTTTTTGGTTGGACGGAATAACGGCTTATTTCAGCCTATTTACTCGGGCAGAGTAACGGCTTACTTTATGTTTTTTGGGCCGGAGAAATATGGTGGATACCTAACTAAAGGGCTAGGGATCACTTTTAACCGGTGGGTTTTTGGTTTGGCGGAGTTTTGGTAGGGTTTTAAGGCTTTGGAGAGATCACTCACTATCTTACTTCGCTTTCTATTTCTTCATCGTAATGAGGACGCGGAAAGCTTTGCGGAAGAAAAGTGTGTTGAAGGTCGACCTTGAAGCCTCTATTTATAGCCTGGGATGAGGACTCATCGGGGAATAAAATTCCTTCCTTCCTGCTTCAGCTCATTGTACAGACTGCGGGAATGTGGGACATTACGACAAACTGTAGCAGTTCTGTAGCATTTGTGAGTGTACTGTAGTCTGTAGACCATTATGGGCACCACCCACATGAAGTCTGGGCACCACCCCCATTTGAAGCATGGGTGGCGCCAGCTTAGCTTTGGTTCTTTCATTTTTGATATTTTAACCCTGCATTTCACTGTTTTGCGCATCCTGCTTTGTCATTTTGCATTTTCAACCCTGTAACTTGACATTTGTTAATGTTTTAACAGGTCTTGATATTTTATGTCATGTTACATACCAGGGGTACGAAATTGGGGTGTCTACAATTACCTAATCAATGGCTTCACGTTTGTTCTCCCGAAAAGACAAAAACAAAAAAATCGAGATAATCAACCCTCATCTACGCCCAACGAACCGTTTACTCCACAAATTCCTCAACCAAGCTCACAAAACCAACCATCAATTTACCAAAATCCTCCTTCATCACAACAATTCCATAATTTTCCAAATGTTTGAGGAATTCCAAATTTTCAAAACCCAAATGCTTCTTAATTTGGAGGATCCAAATTTTCTTACCCTATTTCCCAATATGCCGCAACAAGCATTTCCATGGAATACTCATTTACCTTCGCAGTTCAACCAAGGGTATTTTCCCATGGGAGTTATGGGAAATTCATCGTTTGAATATGTTTCAGGTAGTCCTTTACCTTCAAATTTGCCTCCTTTTTCTACACAAACATAACCAGAACCAAAACTAGAAAATGATCAAGAGACAGATGTTCAAGATGACTTGGTTGATAAATCAACTCTGCAAAGTGGAAAAACAATAAAAAGTAGGTGGTCCACAAACGAGACTGTCACTTGGTGTAAATCATGGGAGAACATGAGTACCGACAATTATGCTAGCACAAACCAAAATTCAACACAATTCTGGCAAAAAGTGACAGTTTGTCACAACGAATTTCGTGGCGATGGTAATCCACAAAATATGTGCCAATGTAAAAATCATTTCTCCAAAATGTCTAGGGCAGTTGCAAAATTCTCTGGAGCCTATAATCATGCATTAGCCTGTAAACAAAGTGGGGTGGAACGATGATGATGTCATTAAGAAGGCCCATAGTATATATGAAAGTGATGAGGGGAAACATTTCGCGTTTATTGAAGCCTGACAATTCCTTCGAAACATACCTTAAGTGGTGGACCCAATACGTTGAAATAAATCAAAATTCATCGAGCAGTGGGTCAAAGAGAAGTTTTGTTGATTAGAAGCATTCATCTTCCAATCCACCTCAACCTCCCGGCAGAAAAACTACAAAGAAAAAAGGAAAAAATGTCATTAAGGAGGCTCAAATTAAAGTAATAAGTGAAACTAACCGTCTCGAGTCAACTGTTAATGACAAACTTGAACGATATATGAACTTTGCAGAAATGAGGTTAGAGGAAGACAAAACAAATCGAATTACCAAACAATGGGAATTGCTAATGCGGAAAGAAAACAAAACACCAGAGGAAGAAGAAATTTGCACGAGCTGGTTGTTCCATAAACTGTTTAAGTAGAGCTATTTGTATTTTATATCGTTTCAATGTAATTTTTTTAAATTTCTATGTAATTTGTCTTTAAGCTCACTGTAATCTAATCTCTCTATTTTAAGTTCAAGTGTTAATTTGACCTATCGGGTCTTCAAGTTTTAATTTGACCTCTCGGGTCTTCAAGTGTTAATTTGACCTATCGTGTCTTCAAGTGTTAATTTGACCTCTCGAGTCTTTAAGTGTTAATTTGACCTCTCGGGTCTTCAAGTGTTAATTTGACCTTTTAGGTTTTCAAATGTTAATTTGTACATTTTTCTTGGCCTATAAATTTTGTATCGTACATACTTCAACCAATCATCCCCAACACTTTATAGAAAAATTATATACATACCTAACTACAATCATGTCTTCAAGTTCTAGCTTCAATTCTCACAACATAAATGAAAATGAAGAAGATATATATGATCACAATGACATTGATCGTGGATTTCAAAGAAGTGTGGAAGAATTTATGTTTGACCTCTCGGGTCATCGACGCCGCAGGAGACAAGTGATTCAAGAACTTCTTATATCTCAACAAAGAAAAAGAGGAGTTCATCAACGTACCTACATAAAGAGAAATCGTGTTGCTGGGCATCAATGTTTGTATTCAGACTACTTTGCGGAGAACCCAACATACACCGACCAACAATTTCACACGAGGTTTCGGATGCGAAGACATGTCTTCCTCCGAATAGTGGAAACTCTTGGTGCTCATACTCCATATTTTTAACAATGATTTGAAGCATGTAGGAGATTTGGTTTATTACCACTACAAAAGTGCACAGATACTATAAGAATGCTTGCTTACGGAATGTCGGGTGATGCATGTGATGACTATGTTCGTATTGGAAAAACAACATAAATTGAATGTGTCAAGATTTTTGCTGAATGTGTGGTTACTATTTTTGGAGACCAATACTTGAGAAAGCCAACAGAGGAGGACCTCCAACGCTTGCTTCATATTGCGGAGACACGTGATTTTCCTGGTATGTTAGGTAGTATAGATTATATGCACTAGGAATGGAAGAATTGTCATGTGTCTTGGCAAGGTCAACATACTCGGGGGGATGGAAAGGCGACCATCGTTCTCGAAGCAGTCGCATCGTACGATTTATGAATATGACATTCATTTTTTGGTACTCCAGGTGCTTGTAATGACATAAATGTTCTTGATTGATCTCAAGCATTTAACGATATTTATAATGACATAGCCCCGCCAGTAGCCTTTATGGTAAACGATAATCAGTATAACTTGAGTTATTATTTAACTGATGGTACATATCCTCCATGGGCTACATTCATCCAGTCCATTCGAGCGCTACAAAGTTCTAAACATAAATTTTTTGCTCAACATCAAGAGGCAACAAGAAAAGATGTAGAGCGTGTATTTGGGGTATTGCAAACACGATTTGCAATTATACGAGCTCCAACACTTATGTGGGACATATCTACTTTGGGAAATATTATGAATGCTTGTATTATATTACATAATATGATCGTCGAAGATGAACGAGATACTTACAACCGTGTTCCAAATGTTTCCGACTATGATCAGATTGACATTACAGATAATAGCTCGGTATGACAATATTTTAACGAGCGTATTTCGGAGTACCAGAGGTATCTTAAAAGAAGATGTGTCGTTCGAGATAAGGAGTCTCATCACCGTCTGTTGCATGATCTGATTGAAAATATTTGGAGACTTTTTGGTAACGAGTATGTTGGTGTTTGAATAATCCTCGCTTTTGTTGTCGTTGTATTTTTCATATTTTTCATTATGCTTGTTTTATTGTTGGCGGATTTTCTATTTGAATCGTTGTATTTTTGTTTATTGTTTGAATTATTGTAGTGATTTTTACATAACATATAAATAATATTTGAAAATACGTTAAGTAGTTAATTTTTTAAGTAGTTAATATTAACCTAATAGATAAATTTCATAATTAACAATTACTATTTAATATATGTAATATAAATTAACCATAATAACATTGAATCCATTGAATTTAATATATGTAAAATATAATATATAGTATTATTATTTAAAAATAAATATTAATTTTTGAAAAATATTTTTATTAAAAATTAATTGAATTTTGAATTTAGTAATTTATGTAATATAAAATTTATTTTGCATAAACAAATTTATTTATTAATATATAATATATAAAGATATACGGAGTAATATAATTAAAATAAAGATAGTTGGTATATAAAGTTATTGAAATTTATGTCATCGCCGCTGTAAAGAACGTTTTTATCCAATAACTTGAAAATATTTTTTATTTATTTTTAATGATTTAGTTTACCGGCTATTCTGACATAACGATCTCTTATCGTTAATAGGGACCGTTTCGTAATAAGAATTTTCTGGGAGAGAAGCCCCAACAGGCAACAGTTCGACCTTGTGGTCAGTTGCGCAAATATGGAAGCTGTAAATTTCAACAGACACGGTTTTAGATGGAAGAAGAAACCCCAAAATAGATCGCCGATTCTCTTTATCTCCCTCCTCACTCTCATTTTATCTCTCCTCTTTTTCCTCTCGTACAAACCCATATCCAATTCCTTACTCCCCGTTTCCAGAACCTTCCAATCCGACCAATGTGGCAAATTACAGGCCCTAGGCGGAGAGAAATTTCTATGGTACGCGCCTCATAGTGGGTTCAGCAACCAGTTGTTGGAGTTCAAAAATGGTCTATTGATGGCGGCAATACTGAATCGGACCTTGATTGTGCCGCCGGTTTTGGATCACCATGCTGTCGTTCTCGGCAGTTGTCCCAAGTTCAGGGTTTCGGATCCGAAGGAGCTTCGATACTCGGTCTGGAATCATGTGATTGAGCTCGTTCAGAATCACAGGTAACTGAATTTTTGTTCCTTCCTTTTTTTTTTAATTTGATAAGTAAAGATATATATTAATAAAGGCGCCAAAAAGGAGGCGCATTCATGTACACTGGACGTATACATAAACGATCTACACAAGACTAAAACTATTCACAAAGTCCACAAAAGAATGATCTATACTATCTGCTTCGCACTCTCTATGAATGTGTGTTTAAATGTATAATGTGTGTTGTTAAATTTGTCATATACTCCGTATATATGTGTGTGTGTGTGTGTATGCTCACTCTTGTTTTAATGTGAAATTGGGCTTCAAAATTTTTCGAACATATACATGTATAATGTGTGTTGTTAAATTTTTCATATTTTTCATTATGCTTTGGAGAACATCCGCCACAAAGGCGCGGCACTTCACATGGTTTTTCGTTTTGAAAAGTTGATGTATTATGATATTTCCTCTTGTTTGTAGCGGATGAATCATAATACATCCGCAACATTGTAGCGGATGTTTTTAAAATTTTTTTTTTTTAAAACATATTTTTTTCGATCATATGCATTTTAAAGTGACATTCTGCTTATAGGTTGTGCTTTCATTTGCGAATTCGGAATGCAGTCTCAGAGATCATAGAGTAAATCAATTCAGTTTGTGAATGTGAATTCTGCTTATAGGCTGAAAATGGATGAATATCTTTCTTCCGGAGAAATTAATGTGTTGTTTAGTCCGACATTCACAAATTGTTTGGTGCACCAACAGTAGACCACATTTTCTTCTTTTGATGAAGATGATGACTGTAGAGGAGGGAAATAGAGATTGGTGAGCTGGGAGTAAGAGTTGGGGGTGGGGTTGGTTGAGGGAGTAAATGAAAATGACTGGTTTTCTATTAAATGTCTGGAGGGGTATTTAGGTATTTTTACTGTTTAAATGGTGTTACGTTTAGGGAATTAGGTGTTACGTTAAGGGTCTTATATATATTAGGATTATTGGGTTCAAAGTGGCGTGGGTGATTCTGGAGACCTCCAAAGATTTGTTATGGAGCTGGAGGTATTTTTGACAGAGGAAGAATAGAAATATAACTTGAGATGTTGTTCCCTTGGGGGGTGTGATGGACAATTTGGAAGGAAAGAAACCGTAGGGCTTTAGATAATGAGGAGGGGTCCATTGCAGGATCGAAGAGCTCTGCTCATGTGAACAGGGGCACACATCCTCAGAACCCTGCGTTAGCCTCTTTTGTAGATTTTGTGAATAACATCCTTATTTATTATATAGTTTGGTAGAATATACTCCTTGTGTATAAAGGACGTGTCACCTTTTTTGGCGTTTTACATTTACCTTTATCAAAAAAATAATAATTAAGAAGTAGATAGGTTGAAAAAATAAGGACAAACAGTGCAATTGGTCTCCCTACTTTTTAACTTTTTTGGGATTTGTCCCTATTGTGTGCAAATTGCCCCTATCATGTTAAACGAAATTGGTCCCCCCCGTCCAATGTCGTCAAAATTTTTGGCGTTAAATCCTCACACAAGCCTCTCACCTGATTTTGCTCAGGGGTGGAATTGTCCGTGCATTTTTTAGGATATTGATGTAATTAGCTAAATTATACTTCTTACACCCTTTATTCTCCATTCCCAACCCCCTTCCCTCCCATTCCTCTATGGCTACCACTCAAACCACCATTCCACCTGGAAATATTATTTCCTGGGTCTTCAAAAATTTCAAAAAGTAATCTCACAGCATGAGTTGAACCCCTTTACTACTCAACCCAAATCCACAGCCAAAAAGGTATAGCTCGGTGCCTCGGTGCGATTACTATATCCACAGAGCAAGGCATTAGACTTCCGATTGCTATGACCTTAAGCATAACTATAGTTGTCAAAGGCGAGAAGCGAGAGGTCCATATTTGAGGCAAGAGGCGAGACGCTAAAAAGGCACCCAAAAGGCGCTCACGGAAACAATACTAAGGAGAAATATATAAAATATATATAGCTTAACAAATCTCAACAAAACATGTTATAAGTGAGCATAATACATGAAACTAAGTTCTAACACAATATCAATAACACAAGTTTCATCATTCATGAACGTAATTAAAAATTCAAACAAGAAAATAAATAGTTATTTGTGCAAATGAAAATAAAGTCATGGAAATCAAAAGAGAACTAAAGTCATAAAGTCATGGAATGCAATAAGTAACAACTAAGAACAAGGTAATCATTTTCTTTTATCTAAGATGAAGATGCAGTGAGTTTCCTGACTGTCCCCCATATCATTGTGGGAAAAATTCATGGCATCATCTTGCACCATTTGTAAACATTACTGATCAAGAGTTTCAGACTAGTGGAAGATGTGGGTTCCTGACTTGGATCAGACTTTTTTTCTAGCTGGAAGAAAGTCTTTCGAGGTGGTGAGGAGGAGGACTGGAGGAGTCATGGAGTTGTGGAATACCAATGGATTGAGAGGAGTAGAGGAAGAGTGAATTCTGCTTTCACCAGTTTGGGGGAGTTAGTATGGATTTGTCATTGGCTGAAGGAGGCCTCTTCCATTCACGATTTGTTCTGGAAAAAATTATCAGCGAAGGGGAGGGTCGTAGTAGTTACCAAGGAGCGAATCGCTCGGGCATTTTCTGTCGTATTGAAGTTAGGAAGATAGGAAAGACGGACAATATCTATATCCCAGAGATAGAAGATGGATATGGATGGGTTTGAGCAGTGGAGAAGGTATTGCGATTCGTGAAGGAGGACCTTGAGGGTACCAAAGGATCTAAGAGAACTTACGCAGAGGTGACCAGAATTCCTTCTTGGCCGGGTTCGATAGTACAGATGCACAGATTCTTCCTAAAGGGGTCGGGAGAGGATTTCACGGTTGCGGATGGAACGGGCGACAAAGCAGTTTTGTTCTTGGAGAGGTGCTTGACCGGAAGGTTTCTCGAAGAGGGGGGCTTTTTAACATTGAAAATGGAATTGCAAAACTGGGTGGATGCGAAATGGAAGGAGGCGGGAGGAGTGCGAGTGGCAGTGCTAGATGCATCTTCCTTATTTGAATTCTCTTCAAAGGAGTCGGCGCATCAAATTTTGGCGAAACTGGAGTGGAGGTTTAATCAAGTAGTTTTGAAACTGGACTGGTGGAACTCATCCTTTAATTGCGTCACAGAATCCATCGTGCCAAGGGAGTTCTGGGTGCGGGGCCTTCCGCTTCATCTGTGGGGGGAGAAGGTTTTCCAAAGCATAGGGGAGCTGTGCGGGGGATTTCATTGATATAGATGAACCTACGAGGTTGCGGGGGGATTTGAGATGGGCTAGGATTCTGGTTCGGCATAAGGGTGAGGTGCCGGCATTCGTCCAGATAAGAGCGAGTAATCAAGTTTATGCGATTCCTATTTGGGCTGAGGTTCAGGCTTCGTTTCTTCAGTGGCGTCAGTCAGAACAGGGGGGGGGGACAGAGAAGGAAGTAGTCGCCCGGATTTTCCAGGTAGTTTTAGAGACAATCACGCACCGCCGAGGCAAGTGAATCGCGGGACCAGAGGGTTTGGGCTGAATGAGTATGGGAATAGAGGTAGGTCAGAAGTTGTGCAGAAAGTAGGAAAAAAGGGGACGCGTAGGTGGGAGAAGAAATCAAAGCATTTTAGTGGTTCGAATTTGATTTCAACTTTTAAACCCAGTATAGGGTCTGCAGTCAAAAACGGTGACGTTGAGGGGGGGGGCTTCTTTCGTTTTGGGCCAGAATGATTGGCGGAGTGTTTTAGGTGAAGGTGGGCCGTCTGGGCTGCCAGGAGGTCAAGTTTTTAAGTTTGAACCGGATAAGGGTGAGTTAAGTTATCCAGGGGGATGTCAGGTTGGCCCTAAAAAGCCCATTTTCGTTTTACAGGATAGTCAGCCTGAAAAGTCGAAGGCTGTGGACAGATCGCCGAGTTTGGGTCAACGCAAAGAGTATGGAGCAGGTGAGTTTCTTAGGGAAGAAGCGACGAAGAACGAAAATAGGTTCGACGTCACTTATGAAGAGCATTCGGCGGCAGGGGAGGGACTAAAGGTAGGGTTACAGAAAGATTTCGAAGAGGGAATGTCGACTAAGTTATTTGAAGAATTTCTGCAATGGTGGTTCAGTAAAGAGTTGGCTGTAGCAATGCTCGAGCCAGAATGTGAGATTGGAGGGAAGGAGAGTTCTTTGGGTCTTAGTGATGTGGACAGAGAAGAGGTTTTTACGCAGACTGAAGAAGGGGTGGATATTAGGGGTGAAGTGGGCGAAAACCAGAAGTGCAAGGAACTGCTGGAGTTTCCTTTCGTTGAAGTAACGGTGTGCACGCCTTTGGAAATGGTGAGTCTTGATGTGGAGACCTCGATGGATAGAGAGAAGGAAGAATTGGAGGGGAGCAGTAGTAATATTTCGGTATGGGTGCAGAGAAGGGCCAAAAAATGTGGTCGCATCCTGGGTATTACTAGCAAAGAGAATGAGGACAGATTAGTTGAGTTCCTTATGGATATTGAAAAAAATCGTAATCCAGGTGGAGGAAGAAGAGGGACCACGAAAACTAAGAAGAGGGGAGGGGAGTCGAGAGAATTGAGAAATCTCAGAAGCACAATTAACTTCGATGGGGCAGCCGGCAAGGAAAAGGGGGAAGGAAGCCCGCATCAGTTTACTTGTTGATTTTTTTAATGGATATCAAAATAATCAGCTGGAATGTGAGGGGTCTGAATGATATCGGGAAGAGACAGGTTGTGGGGGCAGCTTTGAGGAGGTGGAAGCCAGTGGTTGTATGCCTTCAAGAGACCAAAGTAGATGGTATGGTCTCTAAGATAGTGGATAGTGTGAGTGGTAACAAGTGGATGGATTGGGTTCACAAAGATGCTATTGGATCAGCTGGGGGCATATTGCTTATGTGGGACAAAAGAGTCTACTCTGAAGTAGAGGTAGCGGAGGGCTCCCATTCTATTTCCTGCCTGTTCAAAAAGGAAGGGTCTGATTTTCAGTGGTTATTCTCTGGTGTGTACGTCCCTTCAGAGATTCAGCAGGGGGAAGTTTGGCTGGATTTGAAAGAAGTCAGGAGGTGGAGGTATCCTTGGTGTGTTGGGGGGGATTTTAACGCGGTTAGGTTCCCTCATGAGCGGTTTGGGATGCAGTCCATTTCGAATTCGATGAATGAGTTTAATGATTTTATAAATGAGGAAGAGTTACTTGGAAGCTCCTTTACCTGGTTTAGAGGAGGTAATAGCAGGCAGTGTTCGAGAATAGATAGGTTCCTCGTTTCTCATGATTGGGAGGAGATTCTAGGAGAATCAATCCAGCGCAGTCTTCCACGAGTAACTTTAGATCATGTTCCCATTTTGCTAGAGATTGGAGTGTCTTCCAGAAGAAGTACGCCGTTCAGATTTGAAAACATGTGGTTAGAGGAGGCTGGGTTTCAGGATTGGGTTAGATCCAAGTGGGAGTCTTATGTGCTAGTAGGAGATCCTTGTTTCAGGCTGGCAAAGAAATTATTTCTCCTAAAGCAGGATCTCAATGTGTGGAACAGAGAGACTTTTGGGAGGATTGAAGGTAAAATTAAAGAAGCAATGAAGGAACTCGAGAGGATGGATGAGTTGGACAGGGACAGATTACCGGATGTCGCTGATTCTATGAGAAGGGAGGTCCAGCTGGTCCTAGAAAAGTTACTGATCAAGGAGATCAGCTGGAGACAGAAGTCGTGAATGCTGTGGCTTAAGGAAGGAGACAAGAATACCAGATTTTTTCATCGCATGGCCAGTGTGCACAAAGGTCAGAATCAGATCAGAAAATTGAAGCTGGAAGGAGAGGTGACAGAGGACCAAGAGCAGATCAGACAGGGAGTAGTCTTTTATTATCGGGATTTATATTCTGCAGGGGGTGATTCTCCTTTGGAGCTGGATGGGGTTTCTTTCAAAACTTTGTCAGAAAGAGAGGGGGCTTCGCTGGAACAGCAGTTCTCCGAGGAGGAAATTGTGGCTGCTCTTAAGGACTTGAAAGGGGATAAAGCTCCAGGGCCGGATGGGTTTTCCTTAGCCTTTTTTCAGAATTGCTGGGAGGTGGTGGGAAAGGACGTCTTGGAGGCTATATATTTTTTCAATGAATCGGAAGGCTTCGAAAACAGTCTTAATGCTTCGTTCATTGTTCTAATTCCTAAGAAGGGAGTGGAGGAGCTAAAGGAGTTCATACCTATCAGTCTAGTTGGGAGCTTCTATAAGATTGTAGCTAAGGTGCTCGCGTCTCGGTTAAAGAAGGTTTTAGGCAAGGTGGTTTCTGAATCCCAGCATGCTTTTGTGGGGGGTAGACAGATTATGGATGCTGCTCTGATAGCGAATGAAGCGGTGGATGACAGACTTAGGAGAGGGCCTCCGGTTTGCTTTGCAAATTAGACATTGAAAAGGCCTATGACCATGTAGAGTGGAACTTCCTGATGTATATTCTTTCGAGGATGGGTTTTTGGGGTAAAATGGAAGAAGTGGATTCTATTCTGCATCTCGTCTGTTCGGTTCTCTGTTCTGGTCAATGGCGAAGCGGCTGGTTTCTTTGCAAGCTTGAGGGGTCTTCGGCAAGGAGATCCCCTTTCCCCTTTCTTATTCATTTTCGTGATGGGGGGGTTTAGCCGTCTAGTCGATAAAGCAGTGGAGATATCGGGTTTCGGCTTCGGGGGAGAGGGGGAGGGAGGTTTGAATATCTGCATCTGTTGTTTGCCGATGACTCCTTGGTTTTCTGCAATGCTTATAGATCTCAGTTGGGTTATCTCCGTCTGGTGCTCCTATTCTTTCAGGCGTGTTCAGGTTTGAAGATTAATATTTCTAAGTGCGAGATAATTCCGGTGGGGGATGTGGAGGACTTAGAGCAGCTGGTAGCTTTTTTCGGATGTAAGTCTGCAAGTTTACCTTCTACATATCTGGGCCTCCCGTTGGGGGCGCATTTCAAGAGCAGCACTCCTTGGAATTCAGTTATTGAAAGATTCGAGACGAAGTTGGCAGGTTGGAAGCGGCAGTTTTTGTCCAAGGGAGGCCGTTTAACTTTAATCAAAAGTGTTCTTTTTAATCTTCCCACTTATCTTCTCTCCCTCTTGGAGGTCCCTGTTTCAGTGGCGAAGAGGCTGGAAGAAATTGAAAGGGATTTCTGTGGGAGGGGGGGTTGGAGGAGCGGAAATATCATCTAGTGAACTGGAATACAGTGACATCTGGGGTTAGGGGAGGTGGTTTGGGAGTAAAAGATCTGCATAATTTTAACGGGGCTTTGTTGGGGAAATGGTAGTGGAGGTATATGGTAGAGAAAAAGGCGATGTGGAGAAGGATGGTAGCGGTGAAATACGGAGAAGGGAGGCATCTTTGGTACCCGAAGGCAGTTAAGGGCACTCACGGTGTGGGGGTTTGGAAAGGGGTTATGAAGAGGTGGGGGTCTTTGGAGCAGCATATTGCCTTCAAGGTAGGAAGGGGAAACGAAGTTAGATTTTGGAAAGATGCATGGTGTGGTGATGAACCTCTAAAGGATCGATTTCCGAGACTGTTTGATCTGAACCAGGAGGGTTTGGTAAGTTTGATAGTGGTTAACCTTAATGGGATAGACTCGTGGAATCCGGTGTTCAGAAGAGAGTTACAAGATTGGGAGCTCGAGGACATTGAGCAGTTGTTTAGGCTGCTATACGGTTTCAAGAGAAGAATGGATGAGAAGGATAGAGTGGTGCGTTCCATTTCAAAGGGCAGAAAATTTACAGTTAAATCCTTTTATTCCTCACTTGTTGGCAGGGTCAGTTCTAGATTCCCTTGGAAGGCAATTTGGGGGACCATGGCTCCAAGGAGGGTTGTGTTCTTCGCCTGGGATGCGGCAAGGGAGGCAATTCTGACTAGTGATAATCTGAAAGCGCGAGGTAGAGTTCTGGTGAATAGGTGTTATTTGTGCAAGCTTGAGGAGGAGACAGTTAATCATCTTCTTCGTCATTGCTCAGTTACGAGAGGCATATGGGATATGGTGTTCAAAATGGCCGGTATTTCGTGGGTAATGCCTAGTTCAGTGTGTCAGTTTCTGCAAGGGTGGTCGGTGGAAAAACGAAGGAGGAAAAATAAGAGTTGGATCACAGCTCCTTTGGCAATCTCGTGGAATATATGGCTAGAAAGAAATAGACGGATTTTTGATAATATTGGAGTAGACGTTGCTCGTCTCCAGGGGTTCGTTTTACTTTCAATTGGTTCGTGGTGCTTACAGTCTCATCTCCCCGTGGGGGATGCTTTTCATAGTGTTTCTAATAGTTTAGTCGGTATCTAGTTTGTCGCTTTCTTGTATATTTCCCGTGTACAAGGTTGCGTCTCCCTTTTAGACGTCTTTTATTAAAGTGCTTACTTATCAAAAAACAAGCTAAAAATCCTCATCATGTTCACCCTCATCATCGTCCTCATCATCTACATTCACAGGATTATTACTTGTCTCAAATTCTTCTTCTTCATCTTGACCACTTTCCTGAGTTTCATTAACTTGACCACTTTCATGAGTTTCATCATCTTCTTCTACAAGATCAATGGTTCTTAGGGAAGCCTGACTCCGTGCTCCAAACTCTGTGGTCCCTTTGCTCCCAATTGAGACCAACACCAAACATGTCATCTTCTTAAACCACATCATCTTCACCGACATACCACTCGTTGTCACCATCAATATCATCAAAGGAGACAAAATCAATTGTATCTCAAAGATTGTATCTTTGTCTCAAGGTTTTGTTATACTTGCATGAAAACCAAATCATTTAATCGAACTTGTGCCTATCTATTCCTTTTCTTGCTATAAGCCAGTCAATTTAAATATTACTGAATGAGCACAAATATAATAATTGTTTCTATATTTTTTGAAGTAACTAACCAAAAACTTATACTCTAGTACTCCCTCCGTCCTGGATAAATGTTCCTAGTGAACAAAACACAAGGATTAAGAAATGTAATTAATGGTGAGTTGTAAAATATGTTGTGATAATAATACTCATTACACACTCACTCTCTTATTAATTATGTCAATTACACTCACTATCTTTTTCTGATATGCAATTATGATAGTATTAAATAAAGAGATATATTAGGAAGAATAGTAGAAAATTTGTACACCAAAAGTTTTTAGAAACATTAGTTGGGACATCCCAAAATAAAAAGTAAGAACATTTATGCGGGACGGAAGAAGTATTAACTAATTACTAATTACTATTTAGTACTTACGTGCTCAAAAAAACTTCAATTTCTCTTGCATTCGGATGTGCTACAAGTGAGGCTAAGAATCTTGATGGCAAATTTATGTAAATTTGGAGTCCCTCCACCGTAAGACCTTCACCACTCAGCTATTGAAAGAATTTATTCTCATTAGTCATTATTAAAATGAGTTCACACAATTTCACATTAAATATATCAATGTGTAAATAAGTACTTAAAGTATCTGGTGACCTTTCATCTCTTTGCCTTATAGCCATTATCATCCCAAAATGGCGTTCTGCATTCCTATACTCAACTCCTCATTGATTTTATCTAGTATGTCAGCCTCTAGTACTAATCTCGCAATACATTTGAGGCCCTTCTATAATCTCCATATCACTCACGATGTCTTCATTTTTTAAGTAAAATTCAGGATTCAAGTAGTAACCTGCTGCGTGTAAAGGTCGGTGAAGTTGATCCCCCCACCTCCGACCAATGAATCAATAATGTTATAAATTTTTTTCGCAATTGCCTCGTTTGCTCTATCCATAGCCTTGTAGATATATCCATTGCAGGTTTTTCTCACCATCAACAAGTCGAGGAACCTTGACAAGAGGACCGACAACCTTTGAAGCATTGGTTGCTCCTGTCCAAAATCTGAAATCCACAATAATTCTTAATGCACGTTTAACTTTTTGCTCTTTTTCCCATTTGCTGTTATTCTCCACATCCAAGGTGAACATTGCCCTCAAGCCTTTCTTTACTAATTTAATCCTTGAAAGAGTAAGGAAAGCTGTGGCTAACCAAGTTGATAGCCTTTTTAAAGACTGACTTGATACTTGCTATTTCGAACAAAACTTCCAAAATCAAGTCCAAGCAATGTGCGCACACCATGTCCAATATAAATGAGGATATTTTGTCTCCAACGACCCTATGAAAGAAAGGAAAGAATAATCACTTTTAGCAAGAGTATCAATAATTCAATATTCATGAAGTTAAAGAAGTTAAACTGTAACACACAATTGATTCTTACCCGCCAACGTAAAAAGTGACTTTAGAGCAGCTTAAAGATACTTTTATGCGCACTATCTTTTTTTGGTGTCCTGAGTTAGTGGATATATCCCGAACTACTACTTTCTCTCTTGCAATAATTGTGAATTCCTTCCATCTCGAGTAGCTTGAGATTTCTTGTATTTTCACTCTATTTGTACAAAAGACGCGTCACCTGTTTTGACGCTTTTCGTATATAGTACGTATAAAAAAAATTGATTTTTACCCGCCAACTTCATATTCGAAGCATTATTCGTAATAATTAAAACCATTTCCAGGCCCAATTTTCTCGACAAAACTACCAAGTAGTTCACAAATCTTCTCCCCGGTCTTGGTATAATTAGAAACGTCAATCGATTCCATAAACATACTTCCTTTGGGACAATTGACAAGGAAATTCACTCATGTTCGTTCTCTCTTGTTTTTTCACCCATCCAACATAATGGAACAACCATGTTGAATCCATTTCTTTTTGTGGTTGTTCATGGTTTTGTTAGCCTCATCCACCTCTTTCTTGAGAAAATGGACATTCCCCTCATGGTAACTTAGACCTTTTATCCCCGGACCATGTTTTGCAATTGCATCAATCATCTCTTGAAAACTATCATACTTCACAACTTTTATTAAAAGCAATCCTGGCATTATACATCCATCTAGTAATAGCCGAACACGCTCGAATCCTCAACTCTCCAACGCCTCCTCAATTTGATCTTTTTTGTTTTATATTTTTTGTGGTTGGTTTCCCGTTGCGATTAACAAATAAATCCATCGGCCCTTTATTGTTTAGCTTTGCCCTCGACTCAACCTCTTCACTTTCATCCCTAATTTTATTATCATCACCACTCCGATAGTTATCATTTCGAGTTCTTAGTCCTCTCTCTAGAATCGATTCCTCTTTCGTTCATTTTTTCACCCTCATGTAATTGCTTATTTCATCCTTCACCTTTGCCGGCACTCGATCACAACCCTTAACATTTTTATATCCACCAACAATATGTTGTTTACTTGTTTTGCCCTACAAATACCTCGACAGTATTTCAGTCCCAAAAGATACAAGTTGTGCAGTTGGTGTTTTTGGGATCTTCCAATTTCACGTACTTCCAAGCCGGATCCTTTCGACCACTACTACTTAAGGGGACCAACATTTTTAATCAAAACGAAAAAGATAGAAAACAGAGTAATGAAAGTAAATAGATCATAGAACAGGGAGAATTTGTTTAAAAAATAGAAACAATTTTTTAATTTTTATTAAAAAGTACACAGTTAACTAATGAAAGGAAATAGAACAGAGTAAATTTGTTTAGAAAATTGAAACAATTTTTTTTTATAATTTTTTAAAAATAAGTACAAAGTTAAGACTATTAAGTAATGAAAGTAAATTTGTTTCAAAAATAGAAACAATTTTTTAAAAAATATAGAACTGAGACACTGAGTAGAATAATGAAAGTCGAACACAGTCATTGAGTCAAGAAAGCAAAGTAATTTATATATATATATATATATATATATATAAAGAAATACTGTGAAAGTCGAACACAGACTCAAGAAAACAGCGTTTACTTGGAATTGATAGTGCAAGCTGAAGACGAAACCTAGACTTGAAGTCGGAACCCTATCCTTGAAGTCGGTAGCAGAAGACGAAGTCCTAGACCTGAAGTCGCAATATGGTTGAGGCGCTAGGGTGTTGCCTCTCTCTATCTACCTATCTATTTTGATTCAGCATTGTGAGGTGGGGGGCGAATATAAGAAATGGATGTTGTTTGGTGCATGGCCGATTGAACTGGAGGAGTTGAGTGGGTTTGTAGGGGGGGGGGAGAGAGAAAGAATCAACATTTGAAAACAAAAAAAAATATTGAATGTTCCGAAATTAATGTTGGTCCCTGTACTTTTGAAGGTGAAATGACATTTTTACCCTCAAGTGTGGTGATTTTAGGAAAATTTTTGACGGAGTTGAATGAAAGGACCAATTGCGTTTAATTTGGTACTATGAGGATGAATGAAATCAAAATTTTTAAATAGGGACAAATCCCAAAAAAGTCAAAATGTAGGGGGACCATTTGTGTTGTTTGTCCAAAAAAATAATTACAGTCAAAGGGACCAAATTACACTACGTGCCACTTATTCTATAAACTGCCATCTTTTTTCCCCTCTCAATAATTTATTCTTCGATTACATGCCTCTCTCTATCTAACTAATCCATCAATGATTTAATAGCATGAAATCACTATTACATTTTGTGCATAGCCCATTAACAACCCAAATCTCATTTACACAGAGATGGTTAAGACATTTGATCACTTTCTTCGACCAATTACACAACATAATTCTTTAAACCCACTTGGAGCCAATCCAACAGTTTCTGGGGCTCTTGAGAAAATACGAAATGCATTTGATGGAAGCAGAAGCTAGATAATGGGTTACCGTGGAAGCTGAAACAGCTGTTTTGAAGTTCAGTTTCCAAAATCAAAATTTGGATACTCTGTTGAACCTTTAGCAAGTGTGCTTAATCTTTTGAATAAATAATGTTTGAACAAGGATAAGCCTATATATATATTGCTACTACCCACTAATATTTCAGCAAATGGACTAATACACTTTCATAATTTGATTTCATTATAGTCAAAAAACATCACTTTTGTTGGAAAGTGTACTTAAAAATGGATTATACCTGAATTATATTGTTTCACATAATTTGATTATTTAGGCTGAACGGGTTGTTTGGGGATGTATTTAGTTCTTATTTACACTTATATGAGATGCTTTGACTCCTTGTTTTTTTTTTTTTTTGAGAGTGCCTAGATCTACTCCCTCCGTCCCAAAATATGTGTCCATTTATGTTTTCAAGAAAAATAAGGAAGTTGACTTTTAAGTCATTTTAGTATCACGCAGATCTAAATACCCTTGTTGTCCACCTTTTAACATTGCAAGTGCATATTGTGACATAATATTTGACAAAGGTGAAATTAGTTGCTTCATTGTAAAATGAACACTTATTTTGATACAATATTTTTGAAGAGATGGACACTCATTTTGGAACGGAGGTAGTAATTTTTCCTTTAATTGATTGATAATTAAGAAACCCATATATATATATATATATATAAAATGTATCTGTGCATGTATGTATTGTGTGCGCACGTGTTTGATGGGAAAATAGGCCGTTAAATTCTCAAGATATTAACATGTAGGAAGAAAGAATATATGCCCATAACTGCGTGTTTGAATATGTAAAGTGTGTGTGTGTGTGTGTGTTTTTTTTTGTCAATTCAATGATTAATGGTTGGATTGATTGTAACATTACACTCTATGCGATAATTGGGAGCCAGGACCTATGCCTTAGAATTGGAATTCAAGCAAAATTCTTCTTTTGATAGGTAAAGAATTTGAGCTTAGTTAGCCTAAAATTTGACTATACGAGCTGCAATTCCTATCCCATGGCTCGCATTTGATGCTCTCAAATGCTACCTCTGGGGTAACCTTTGAATTCCCTTATAATGTATAGTATGCGATTCTGACTGGTTATACACTTATATATACATTATTGTGAAGAGTGTGCATCAAGTGGTAGTTGCTTTTAGACTTTTAGTAAAAATTGTAAGCCTGATCTTGGTCAGTATTGCTTATTTTTATTATTGCAGATATATGTCCATGGGTGATATAATTGATCTTTCGTCGTTGGTGTCTGATTCAGGAGTTCGATTTATAGATTTGAGACATTTCGTATCTCTATGGTGTGATGTTAATGTAGACCTTACCTGCGTTAAGGATTTAAATGTACAATCCAGTTTGCTTGAGAATCTAAGACAGTGTGGTTCTGTAATATCAGGGTACAAAGGTAACATAAATGACTGCTTATATGCTGTAGATGAAGATTGCAGAACAACAGTTTGGACCTTCCAAAAAGAAGGTGAAGATGGGGTGTTAGATTCATTCCAGCCTGATGAGCAACTCAAGAAGAAAAAGAAAATTTCATTTGCTAGGCGAAGGAAAGATGTGTATAATACCCTTGGTCCTGGTTCCACAGCCGAGTCTGCCACTGTTTTATCATTTGGAAGCCTTTTCACGGGTCCATACAAAGGCTCTGAGTCTTACATTGATATACATGATGCTCCAAGTGATCAAAGGATAAAATCCCTGATTGAAAAGATTGAATTTCTTCGTTTTGTCCCTGAAATTACAAGTGCGGGAAAGGATTTCTCTCTTCAGACAATTAAGTCACCTTTTCTTTGTTCCCAACTTAGACTTTTAGATGGGCAGTTCAAGAACCATTGGAAGGCTACTTTTCTAGGTTTAAAACAGAAGTTAGAATCTTTAAAGCAAAAGGGTCCTCTACCGATCCATATTTTTGTGATGACCGATCTTCCCATGAGTAATTGGACTGGAACTTTCTTGGGGGATTTAGTAGCAGATTCGAATTCTTTTAAGTTGTTTGTTCTGCGGGGGGAGGACGAGTTGACAAGGAAAACTGCAAAGAAAATTTCAGCTGCACGAAACGGACTGAAGTTCAGATCTGTTCCTAGGACTTTTGATGGGATTGAGAAGCATTGTAGCACAAAATTACCTGATATAGTTCTTCAGGTAGAAGAAACCATTTGCAGTTGTGCTACTCTTGGCTTTGTTGGCACTGCTGGATCAACTATTGCTGAGAGTATAGAGACTATGAGAAAGAACAGTGTATGTTCAGGCTGAAGTGTTGGCCTTGTCACTGGCTATTTTACTTCACTGGTTCAATGTACAGCATGATGTGGTCGTTCTATATGCAACCATCAGGAATTTGCAAATTCCGCAACTTTTTGGTACAAGTGAAACATGAAATGTCCAACACACGTAGACTGCAAAACCGATTAACATTTGGGATCTAAGCTGACTGCCGTTTCTGTTAAAGAGATTCTACTTGTCACTTGTCAGGCATTGCTTTGCTTTTGAAACTGCTAAATCTTCCACCGGAAACACTTTGCTAAACCTTAAGTATTCATTAAGGTGGAAGATCTGGACCTAAAGTCAACTGATCAAATTACGTCTTTCGGGGCATGCCAATGTTACATCTTTTTTACATGTCGAAAATAGCAATTAGTGATACTTGTACTAAAGTTAGAATATGATTCTGCTTGCAACTTGATGTATTACGGTTATATATTCTTTTAAACCCAACACTGCTGTCAACATTCAATGCCATTAGCAAGCTTCTTTTGTTGGCTAGTTGGAGCACACGATCCCCACACACATCCATTCATCTATTCAAGTACTTCTTGTATATTTCTCTCTCTCCTATTATTTTATAGGTAAAACCTTGGGAAAGTCTATCTTATGGGTATTTTCTAGGGAGAAATATAAAAAAGTCTTATTAAAAAATTCTAATATCTAAAAAGTCTCAAAAATATTTTTTTTATCTAAAAAATCCTAAAGTTAAACTCTTTATACCAAAATGTCAAAAACTTGAACGTTTCTATGATTTTAATGATTCAATATTTTAGATAAAATAATAAGGTCTAATTTTCAATTTGGTCACTCTACTATTCTGAAAAGTCCGCTAAGCTTATCCTACTATCATATTTCACAATTTGGTAACTCGACTTTACAAAAAATATCAATATGGTTTATAAAGTGGATGCCGTTAACCAAATGGTATGAAAAGACTAAAATGCCCACTCTAAAAGACATAAACAAAACTTAAATATCCAACATGAATAATCCCGTCGTGAAAGTGGTATCAACATTGCGGCAAATATGGAAGGAAAGTAAATATTAGAATTTTGGAAGAGTAATGCTAAAGTCACTCAATGAGCACTTAAATTTGTGCATCAAATGATGTGGTTTTCAATGTGTCATCTTATTTGGTATTTTATGGGCTCCACTTTAAGTTAAAAAGTTATGTTAACAATATGACACATAAGATGCCACATCATTTGATACCCAAAATTGAGTGCTATTAGAGTGGCCCTAACATTACCCATTTTGGAATTCTAGGTTTTCATAATATAGATTTCCCCTTCCTCATTTTCTCCCAACACACACCTCTCTTATATTCCCTCTCCTCTTTTCTTTCTCTAGCATATTTTCTCTTCAATGGTGTCCCCAGTTGTCACTCTAATTTTCCTCTACCCTCTCATCACTGTTGTCACTTCACAACCCGCACACGACTCGGCCGAGCAAGAATCTGTCTGCCAACTTCTCGAATCCATAAACTCAAATATGGCGCTCCCTTTTCTCTGACGACTCTGCATCTCCGCCCCACACGGTATTGTTTGGGAGTACACCTCTACAATCGATACTTCGCATATAGTTGAACTCAGTTTCAGGTACGTCTCGGACGACTCCAAACCCACCTTACACTCCCAGCTCCACCCTCAACCCGACCCTTTTTCTCCTCTTTCCATTTCCCAAAGCTTCGTAAAATTTTCTTGGCAAAACGCACCTTTGGGCCACTATACTTTTCAAAACATTGCAATTAGGCCACTGAGACGTCAAAATTTTCGGGATGGCCACTGTACCGGAGTTATCTTGCAATTTAACCTAATTTTTGGATGGACGTTAAATTTGGATGTTAATTTATATTAAATACCTATTTTACCCTCCTTTTCATCTTCATCATCTTCTTCTTGCACTTGAACTGTCATGACATATGGGTCTCATAACAATTCATGGCTAGTTTTGTTGAACCACCCATAAAAGTTAAAACCCCCCACAAAACAGGGAGAGCTTGCGTCTTCATCATCCTCCTTCATCAACCTCTCCACAAAAGAATACAAGAAGGGAAGAAGATCTTCTGAAATACAGGAGTGAAGATTTCCAGAAGCAGTTCGAAGAAAAAGGAAGGGCTCAAATTGTTGTTTCATCTAACCCAGATCTGCTCAAATACGGGGTCGTCCTCTCTCTCTCTCTATTCTAGCACGCCGATCCAGACCAACACCCCAATTCCGGCAAGCACCACCATCTCCATCCTATCTGCAACCGCTCTCTTCGATCCGGCCAAACAGCTTCACAACTCCGCCAATCACAACCCTCAACTCATCCAGATCTGGTTATGATAGGTAGTGAAGTTGTCTGCTCAAATACGGGGTCATCCTCTCTCTCTCTCTCTCTCTATTCTAGCACGCCGATCCAGACCCAATTCCGGCAAGCACCACCATATTCATCCCTCTCTGCAATCGCTCTCTTCGATCCGGCCAAACAGCTTCACAACTCCGCCAATCACAGCCCTCAACTCATCCAGATTTGGTTATGATAGGTAGTGAAGTTGTCTGTCGATCTCCTTCCCTATTCTTCATCATCCACCTCCGAACTCAACCAAGTTCTTGCCCTAATGCTCAAAATCGGTGGCATTCACGACCACTTCTCTGTCGGCCGCCTCGTCTAAAACGCCATTTTTTCCAACTAGTGGATTTGGGTTTCTCCGTTTTCTGGGTTTCTCCATTTTCTTGACTCAATATCTAACCCCTTTGTTGGATATAGTTAATTGTTTCTCCATTTTTCTTGAAAATTTTGAAAAAAAAGGGTTTTGTTATTGTGCGGGAATATGTGGAGAGTTGGCTCACAACGATGCTTCCATCTCCAAAACTGTTAGATTCATCTCCAGATTTGTTGATACATCTCCAAATCTGTTAATTATGATTTTCAAGGTTTAATTTTTACCTGGTTTTGTAAATTTGTAGATTTGGGATTTTGTTTGAATCTAGGAATTTTGAATTTTGAATCTTCAATCTGAGATTTTGTTTGAATTTGGGAATTTTGAATCTACAATCTGGGATTTTGTTTGAATCTGGGAATTTTTGGAGAAGATGACGGCATGGGCAAAATAGGCATTTAACAAAAATTAACGTTCGAACATAACGTCCATCCAAAAATTAGGTTAAATTGCAAGATAACTCCAGTACAGTGGCCATCCCGAAAATTTTGACGTCTCAGTGGCCTAATTGCAATATTTTGAAAAGTACAGTGGGCCAATGGTGTGTTTTGCCAATTTTCTTCTACAAATGTTTCACGGGACAACCCGTTGCCATACCCGATTTCTCGGGTCTTGGATTGTCTTTAGTAGAGATTATTTTCTTTAAAAACCTCTTGTCGGGTCGCTCAGTGGCAATTAATCACAGATCCGACCAACAACAACCCTTTTAAGCCGCATCGTTTTCTTTCTTCGTGTCGCCATCTCCGTCTCCGGCCAAGCTTCCAGCTGTGCCCATCTCCATCTCCAATCTCTCCCTATGCTCCGGTGAATTATTGGAAACAGTTTCCAACCGTTTTCTCCCCTCGCTGGCATTCTGTAAATTTGAGCTTGGGTTTGAAAATTGGAACTCTTGCAGAACTCAATTCAAGTGACAGGGGATATCATCTTCATGGCCAAAGAAAGAATCAAAATCAAATGTGATGTGGCAAAAAGTCAGCCTTGGGCCGTCCATTTGATGAGTAGGATATTTGAGCTTGATCTGCTTTCTTGAATCTATCTAAAAACACGAAATCATCTTAGTGGGAGTACAAGACCAAGCCTTGTGAAACCACTTCGGCGTGAGAGTAAGTAT
>CM028377.1:179714028-179721770 GCA_013146195.2 Codonopsis lanceolata
ATGATAAATTGAGAGTTACTAAAGAAAAATTACTTAAAGTTCAACACTATTTTATGTTCAATATGTGCATTAATATTATAATATATTTTTTGTATTTATTCATATATAGTTTTCGGTAATATTTTCTAGGGACATCCTAAACATTATCTATTTTCTATTTTAAAATGTTTTTTTTCATATCAATTATCAAAAAAATTTTATTTGTAATTGTGAGATTAAAAAAAGATGGATATTATTGATTTCACCACTGATAATAAATTCAGGGCTACTAAAGAAAAACTACTTAAAGTTCAACACTATCTTATATTCAATATGTGCATTAATATTAAAACATACTTTTTTTTAATTCATTCATATATCGTTTTCCGTAACATTTTGCGTGTATTTGTCAAACACCCGTAAATGTTTTTTTGACATATTTTCAAAAGATTTACCAAACACCTGAAAATGAAATATTTTCATTTCCTGTAAATCATTTTCCAAAAAATATTTTCTGGAAATAATTTTCCGCGAAACAAACGGAGCCTTAGATATCATAATTGTTCTCGGCGCGTATCCATATTTTGAAAACTTTTAACTACGCATCATTTGTAATGCTCCTTAACAAATCATTTTTCATAAAAAAATATAAGGAAGTTATTTAAAAATGGATCCTTCAGAGCATCACCAATGTTTACTCTTCTTATACATCTTTTTAACTAGGTCACACTGTCACTTACACACTTTTCTCTTCTTAATTAACACACTTAAAAATATATCTTCCCATTGTATAATTTCTTAACATCTTCGTAACTGGGTCCCACTGTTACCTCATTAATTTTACACTTCAATCTTATTTTTATACTTCTCAATAAATAAATTTATTTAAAAATATTAAATATATTTCATACAATAATAAATTAATTTATAAATAAAAAACTAACAAAAAATCATTTTAAAACCAAAAAGTATTAAAAAAAATTGAAAAGTATTAAAAAATCGGTACACAAACGCACATTATTTAACCAAAAAAAATCAGTTTAAAATTGAAAAGTATATAAAAAAAACTACAAAGTATAAAAAAATCATTACACAGATGCATTATTTAACAGAAAAAAATCGGGTTAAAACTGAAACGTATAAAAAAACTGAAAAGTATAAAAAAATTCAGTCCACAACTGCTTTATTTTAAAAAATTGGTTTAAAACATAAAATATTTGGTTAAAACTAAAAAAATCAAACGGGGGACTCACAAACAGCCCTTCCCACACCCCTCCCTAGCGCGTGTGGTGCACGCGCCCGCTTTGGGGAAGCGGTGCACCACATCGCCTCCTTTCTCCCCTTCTCTTCTTCTCCCTCTCTTTTCTTCCTATTTAAGAAGTTTACTCCCTCTCTCTCCTACATGGATCCTCTAAGAAGTGTGTTCCCATTGTATTGGTTTCTTTTCTTAATAGGAAGACCAACTTTAAGTTCAAAAAAATTCTACAATGGAAATGCTCTCAGAGTCCACTTCAAGAGCTCAACTTGTCTAATCCAAGTAGCTAGAAATCTACACAAATAAAAAAAAAATAAAAAAATAAAATAAAATATATATATATATATATATATATATATATATATATATATATATATATATATATATATATATATATATATATATATATATATATAGTGAGGAGCACTATGGTTGTGCCACCTCACCCAACTTTTGATATTATTGAATCCTCAAGCCTCCACATCACTTGACTTGAAACTTTTCATTTTCTAGTCATTAGCTAAAAATAATAGTTAATATGATATTTTGATATTAATCATTTACTATTAATCTCTTCTTTTGTTAATAATAGTGGAAATCTTATATAAAAAAAACTTTTACTACCAACATCATTTTCTTAACCAATGTGAGATAATATTATTAGATTGACATTGGATAAATACTTTACTCTTATAACCCACTTCTAACACCATACTTTAAACCTTGATATCTTATTCATCTTTTTTGTTTTTGTTTTTGTTTTTGTTTTTTTGTTTTTGTTTTGTTTTGTTTTGTTTTTTTGTTTTTAGGAAACAGGGACGGCACCCTGCAGGGATTTATTGATTAAAGGAAAAATATAAACTTGAGGGGGACAACCAGCCTTGCCTTTATAGATGGGAGGACAGAGGAGCCTAACCTCGAGAAAGAAAGTACAAAACAAAAAGAAATTAAGAAATGCGAACATAAGTTGTACTACTAGCATCAAGATTAATGAGACCACGAATATGAGGAGGGATGTCTGAAATATGGAAGAACTCAGACTGAGAAAGAGAGTCACAAGCCAAGTTCGCCAGCTTGTCAGCAACAGAATTTGCCTCCCTGAAACAATGCCTAAAAGAAACATGCCGAAGATCCTGAATGCGAAGAATATCTTGAAAAATGTAGAAATGAGCCCAAGGAAAACTATGACCTTTGGTGATACACTCAAAAATAACTTTAGAATCAGTCTCCACAATAATATTACCCAAGTCTTTTTCAAGAATCCAAAGGAGGCCAAAATGAAGAGCCCGAAGTTCCGCCACCATATTAGTACTGTCACCATAATAAGAGGAGAAGGCATAAACAACCCTACCTAAGGAATCACGAATGATACCTCCACCACCGCTGCAGCCAGGATTGCCACGACTAGCACTATCAGTGTTTAACTTAAAACAACCACCAGGAGGCTTAAACCAGGACACAGATTGAATAGTTACAATCTTGCGAGGCACAAAAGAAATACGGGACGAACCAGATAAATCAGAGAGAAAGAAGTTGGCCGCTTGAAGGGAATCTTGAAGGTCTGCACTAATATTATGAATAAGCACATGCACTGGAGTTCGGAGCCCCTAAAAAAAGCACGATTCCTGAATTTCCACAAATGCCACAAGATTAACGAAGGGAGCAAGCAGAAGATTAAGGAATTGCGATGCAACCACCAAGAGAAACATCTTTGTTGGATAGAGCAAGGCTGGAAGGAAACTCCAAATTTATCGTGGAAGAAATTCCAAACATGAACAGAAAAACTACTAGAAAGGAAAACGTGATCAAAAGATTCCACATGACCTTCGGCACAGCAGTAACATTTAGAAGCTAAGGAAAAACCCTTTCTCCATAGACCTTCATCAATTGGGATTTTTTACTAAAAAAGCCTCCAAAGAAAATTACCAACTTTCTTGGGCAGAGGCTTATGCCATATGTATTTAGAAGACATCAGCAAAGGGCGAGGAGACTTGACCAAGGAGAACGCTGAAGAGATAGAGAAATCACCTTTGGAAGTGGTGTCCAGCGAGCACAGTCAGGCGAATCATGGAGGGAAATAAATTGCTCCTGAATTTTAGATGTCAAATAAGACGGAAGCACATACCCATCATTTAAAATATCACGAACAGTGGACATATCACATCCAGCAGGTTTAACAACATTGGTATGTGGGATCCATTATCGAACCACGGGGAGAAATCACCCTTACCAATGATCCATAAAATGTTAGGTTCGGCTAGGTCTCTAGCTTTGATCAATCGATTCCAAATATGGGATCCCTTAGAAGAGGCACAACTCGGGTGACTTTGAGAGCAATAGCGAGCTTTCAAGAAGTTGGTCCAGATGTTTGAAACAGTGCGAAATCGCCACCACAATTTAAGACTAAAAGCTTTAGAAAGATCAGCCATGGAGTGAACCCCTAAACCACCCTCATCTATGGGACTACAACAAGTGGACCAAGATATCCAGTGACTCTTCATCTTGCCATCAATTTGACCCCAGTAAAAGTTGGAGAACATGCGATCAATAGCAGAAGTAACTGAAATGGGAGGATCAACAGCAGCAAGAAGGTAACTTGAGATAGAAGAAAGAACGTGCTTAATAAGAATGATTCGGCTAGCTGCATCCAGGAACTAATACGATTCTGAAGCTTCAGCATAAGCAAATCAAAGTAGGAATTTTTTTTCGGACCAAGATAGAGAGGGCACCCAAGATAAGTAATGGGGAGAGAACCCATGCAGTAACCCAGAGAAGCATGTATGAGAGCCGATCGGTTGGAATCAGACGATGGGCCAAGAAAAAACGAGCTCTTTGAGTTATTGATAAGTTGGCCCGAAACAACTTCATAAGACTTGATAATATCCCTGTGAAGCAGAATAGAATTTTTCCTACCATTACAAAATATTATGATATCATCCGCAAAAGCGAGATGAGAGACTATTGGGCAACCACTAGATGTAGAATAGACAGTAGAGGGAACACTGTCATGAAGTCGATTAAGACTTCTGCTTAGCACCTCAGCTGCAATAATGAACAGACTAGGAGAAAGGGGATCCCCTTGGCGAATACCACGAGAAGAGGGAAAATAACCCGCAGAACCACCATTAATTAAAACAGAAAACCAGTTGTCTGAGATCAACCTCCAAATAAGATCAATGAAAACCTCGTGAAAGCCAAATTTCCTGAGAACACGGATAAAAAAAATCCAGGAGACCCTGTCAAACGCCTTAGCCATATCAAGTTTAAGAACCACATTAGAACCAAGAACCTTTTTATTAAGATGACACATCATTTCTTGGGCTAGAAGGATGTTATCATGGATGGTACGACCTTTGGTGAAGGCGTTTTGATTCTCCGAAATAATGTGAGGCAAAATGGAAGCAAGCCGGGAGGAGAGGATTTTAGAAATGACTTTGGAACAGAAATTACATAGGCTTATGGGGCGGAGATCTTTAAAAGATGACGGTTTTTCCACTTTAGGAATCAAAGCAATGAGAGTACTAGACCAAGACTTGGGAAGAGAAAATCCCGAGAAGAAATCAAGGATGGCTTTACAAAAGTCATCACCAATGATGTCCCAGCAAACCATGTATAAACGACCATTAAAACCATCAGGGCCGGCTGCACTGTCTCCATTAAGATTGTGAATAGCATTTTTGATTTCAGACTGAGATGGGGGAGAAATGAGAGACTCGTTCCAGTCATCAGTTATAATAGAAGGGATCATATCAAGGTCAGAATTGGAAACATCCTCCACTTGAAGCTGAGATTGGAAGTAGCGAACAGCAGCTTGCTTAATATCAGCCTCAGAATTTAGGATAGTGCCATCAACATCAGATATAAAATGAATAAACAGGCGGCGTTGGGACTGCTTGACAGATGAATGGAAGAGTTTTGAGTTACCTTGACCCTCCCTAAGCCATTTTATTTTTGCCTTTTGATGCCAGCAAAGCTCTTCCCGAGATAGGAACTTCCGAAGATTAGCCTGAGCAGCCATAAGATGTTCTCTATTAAAATCAGAATTGTAGAGTTCAAATAAAAGTTCCTTTTCTAGCACGTCTTCCTCTGCAGCCTTGAGATTATCAAAAATGTTACCAAAAGTCGACTTGTTCCAAAGTTTTAGAGCAATTTTAACATTCTGGAGCTTTTTGGAAAAGCTAGTCATAGGCCTCCCGTTTTCCGGTTTGAACCAGGCTTGAAGAACAGTGGCTTTAAAAGAGCTGTGGCTTGTCCAGGTGTTCAGAAATCTAAAGGCAGTCGGGTTGTGAGAAGTCTGGCGAGTGAACGAAGTCAAAAGGGGAGAGTGATCGGAACACATTCTATTAAGATACTGGACTGAAGTGGCAGGGAAGTGGTCCAACCAGTGTGAATTACATAGAACTCGATCAATGCGTTCATGAATAGTGGCAGATCCCTCTCTCTTATTCCACCAGGTAAAATGACTTCCAGAATATCCCATGTCTATAAGACCAGAGGCAGATAAACAAACATGAACATCTTATTCATCAAAAACTCGATTTGGACAAATAAATATATCATTTTGATACTCTCACTGAGTAGAACATATTTGCACAATTATATTTGCCAATAAACAAATGACACATAAAGAATTTCGTGCCTCAAGTTGCATAATTTCTTTCACTAAAAACACTAATTTTTCAACAAGTATTATGTGAGTATTTTAACGATTTCTAAAATCAATATTAATTTATAACCAATGTAAGATGCATCTCTACTATAATTACCAATAAAAGTGATTTAACAAAAATTAGTTGAAAATTGATGTTGGTTTAAAAAGTATTTAGATAAATGACTTTTACTAAACTAACAAAAGAAGATATATGTTCACAATTGTTAGAAGTTGATGTTGGCTTTAAAAGTCATTAAGCAAAATCTTACCAATAAAAATGATTTATTCATCATTGGTAACAAAGAATTATTTTACCAACGAGCTCTAGCTCAACTGGTACTGCTCACTTCTCCTAACGGAGAGGTTGGGTGTTCGAGTCTCACTAGAGACACCCTGGACTTTACAACTCTCAGTAGAGAGGTCGGGTGTTCAAGTCTCTTCAGAGGCATCGTTGTTGTTAAAGCCTTATCCAAAGGCCCCATTTAGCTACTCACTTATCTTAACGGAGAGGTTGAGTATTCAAGCCCTACCAGAGGCACCCTGGGACTTAACTACTCTCAACCGAGAGGTCGGGTGTTCAAAGCCTCCCCAGAGGCACCAATTGTTCGAGTCATACCAAAAGGCATCATATATATATAATTGTAGCCTTTCAAGACATTAAAAATAATAAATAAAAAAAATTAAGGATTGGGGTACGGTCTATGTCCCCTCCAACCTTTGAAAAAAAAAAAACAAAGAATTATTTTAGTTTAAAAGGTTTTAGATAAAATTCTTTTACTAACAATAGAAGATATGTATCTCACATTAGATAGAAAATAAGGTTGGTTTCAAAAGTTTTAAGATAGAAGATTTCTACTATTATTATTAATAGAATAAATATATCTCACATTCGTTAGAAAATGATGTTGATTTCAAAAGTCTAAAGATAAAAGACTTCTAATGATTTATAAACTAACATCAATTTATAACAAATATAAGAAATATCTCTTCTAATGGTAATATTAGTAGAGATGTATTTCATATTGATTATAAATTGATGTTGGTTTTAATTTTTTTTGATAAAAGACTTCTACTTATCCCCATAGAAGAGATATATCTTACATTGTTTAGAAAAAAATGTTAGTTTTGAAAGTCTTATATAAAATACTTCTACTCTTATTACCAATAAAAGAGATGTATATCACATTATTTAAAAAGAAAAGTTGGATTTTAAAATCTTTAGACTAAATACTTTCACTCTTACAATAGATGTATCTAACATTGGTTACAAAATATTTTACTATTATTAACAATAGAAAAGATGTATCCCATATTGATTAGAAATTAATGTTGGTTTTAAAAATACTATTATTAGTTACTAATAGAAGAGATATATCATACAGTGGTTAGAAAGTGATGTTGATTTTCAAAGTCTTTTGATACAAAACTTCTACCATTATTACCAATAGAAGATGTATATCTCACATTGGTTAAAAAATGATGTTGATTTAAATTATTTTAGATTAGATACAAGACTTCTACCATTATTACCAATAAAAGAGATACATCATATATTGGTTAAAAAGTGATGTTGATTTTAAAAGCCTTTAGATAAAAAAAACATATACTTTTATCATCAATAGAAGAGAAGAAAAGATAAAAGATGTATCTCATTATATAGAAAGAGATGTTGGTTTAAGATATTTTTAAGATAAAAAGTTTCTACTATTATTATTAAATGATGAGATATACTTCACATTGGTTAAAGAGTGATGCATGTATTAAAAGTCTTTTTATAAAAGACTTATTACCAATATAAAAGATGTATTTCACATTGGTTAGGAAAATGATGAGTATTTGTTTAAAATGTTTATAGAA
>CM028377.1:179721870-179768630 GCA_013146195.2 Codonopsis lanceolata
GTTGTTATGTATGATTGGTTTTGAGCAATTAATTGTGCTTGACATGATTTATGGTAGAGATTTATAACCTACTTGGTCGGATGAGTTCGCTCTTGTCATTCGATCCTTAATTGGTTTCGATTTAGTAAATATCTACCAGGCATCACATTGAGTCCAAATGGGCATTATTTGGTTTGTTTATTACGCCGTGGTGGGATGATGCATCGCTTCACGATCGCGAGATTCGTGCTCGCTATGGACGCCACACACTGGACCTCACACACCTCCACCGCTGGTCAGCAGCTGAGAAGTAGCCCTTCACAGATCAATACGCCGCGCCTATGGGTCGCTAATTAAATCGAGTAGGTTCTCTGTGATAAGTCGATGAATTCACAAAACATCGACGGCACGATCCAAGAATAAAGTTTATCACAGAGCTACGGCCAGTGACCATATCATATCCTACTTGATGATTTATTTTACGCACTTACGTGAATAATGTGCTAAGTACTATATGACGATCATGTACCATAATTGTGATAAATGCCATGCGACTCGAACATGCATTTTTAGTAATTTACCAAGTCTTTATGACTTACCCTATTTGTTTGTTTTGTTTTCCTTAGATCCGAGCCAAGAGACGGTTTTCTTTAGATTCGACGTACTTGCTTGGTTGCTTGCGAGCCTGAGGTTGTTCTTTTGGGATTTGTAGCTAGACTTTTATTTTGGCAAGGATCTATGGGAAGCAAGTCACTTAGACTTGTCTTGGGATTTTGTTGTCGTAATATAACTTAAATACTAGATACTTATAATTCGTATGCCTAATTTATATGTCGAGCTTGTTTATATGTTAATGGTTCACTACGCTTTCTTCCGCTAACACTTTTACGATATTATTGTTGATGTTGTCGCCGCATGTCATGTCAGCTGAGGTTATTATATGCATGTGTTATAATGTAGGAGTAGTTGTTGGTTCCGCTGTAACGCCGCCGATGACTTGTTTATTTTGTTATTTTCCCGCCAAGTGTAGCCGAGTTGTTATTCAGATGTATGTCAGCGCCACATGAATTTTATAATCCTACTGCGCATGCTTACTGTATATTTGGGCGCCCGACTTGGGGTTTCGTGATTGAACTGGCCGGGTGCCACAGCTTGGTATCGAGCTATAGTTAGCCGTCGCCAGATAGGTTCCATGGCCTAGGTGGGTTGGTTATTTTGTGTTGATTCTAACGCCGAGTGAATTCTTGTAGGGGTTCGATGGAGAATCCTAAGGATGGCAATGGCCGTGGTAGAGGTAGGCCTGTGAGAGGTCCCAACCTCGAGGCCGAGGTACCGCCACATAATCCTGGGTCCGGATACTGCAGAGTTACATCGTAGATTGATGGCTTTTTCCCGACAGGCAGCCGACAGGGAGGTCAAGCCGAGGAGGTCAAGCCGAGGAGCACCACCACCACCACCTCGCCAGAGGAAGCCAGTACCACCACCGAGACCGAGGAATGACACCACTCTTCTAGAGAGATTCCTTAAGTTGAAGCCTAGTACATTTCGGGGAGCCGAAACCTAGGGAGGCAGAGTCATGGATGGAAGAGATGATCAAGGTACTATCTATGTTGGGATATGCACCGATGAGGAGAGAGTCATGTTAGCGACATTTAAGTTTAAGGGAGCCGCCGAGCATTGGTGGAATGTGTTGAAGGAAAGTTGGGAGATGCAACAAGTTCCTATTACTTGGGCTAATTTTCAAAGGGAGTTTAAAAATGAGTATGTGCTTGATGTGGTTCGCAACAAGAGGGAGAAAGAATTTTATGATCTTGAGCGGTGGTAGCATGACCGTAGCGAGTATTCCGCGAAGTTCACCTGAAGTTGAGCCGAGCTTATTATCAGACGTACTTGATTCCTACCGGAAACACGGAGGACGCATAAGTTTGTTAAGGGTTGAGAACCCGAATTTAGAAAGCAAATTCTAGCACTTAAGCTCACCGACATTCGGAGTGCAGGTTGATCGAGCTTATGAGGTGGAGTAGATATTGAGGAGCACCGGGCAAGAATAATCCCGTAATGTGCGACCTCGTTCGTTTTAATGTTAATCAAGGGAATAATTCTGTAATGTATGGGGATACCAAGGAAACCGTGATAGGAGGGTGGAGGCCAAGGTAGCTACGCCGTGGAAGCAAGGCAACAACACTTCTTCTACTCGGGCAGCAAGGATCGCGTAATTTGAGACTATGATTTGTTCGCTTAATCGAGGTTTGGACCAAATGATAGGTGTTGGGGAAAAAGCGGGAAGTGTTACTATTGTGGTGACGGGACTCACATGAAGAAAGATTGTCCAAAGTTTAAGGCCAATCCGGCCTGCAATCACTGAAACGCCGGTCGGCCAGCCTGGGGCTAAGAGAGATGGGGATGGTAAACCTAAGGTGCGGGGCCGTGTATTTGCGCTTGATCGGTATGAGGTTCGAGGGTCTACGGCAGTGATAGGGAGGTACTCTTTCCATATTTGATCATAAGGCTTGAGTTCTCATAGATCCGGGGTCTTCACATTCTTATGTTGCTTCGCACTGTTGAGAATTTATGTGTGCCTTTGCCTCAACCTTTGCCATATTTGCTGTGAAGTGTCTACCCGCCGGGAATATATGCTTCGCATCCGAAGTATTTAAATCTTGTGATGTATTGGTGGGTGACCACACTTTGCATGCGAACTTGGTAGTTCTACCTATACGTGATTTTGATGTGATTCTCGGTATGGACCGGTTATGTGCTTATCATGCTTTAGCTGACCGCCATAAAAAAGCGGGTTACTTTTTCTATGCCGTGTGCCCGAATTTACATTTGTGGGTAATCATGCATCAAGTGGCTTGCATTTTATTTCGCTCTAAGGGCTAGAAAATTATTGTCTCAAGGGTGTACTGGGTTATCTTGCATGCGTTGTTGATAAGAAGAAGTCTTCGCCGAATTAGAAGAGGTTCTGTAGTACGCGATTTTCCGATGTATTTTCTCACAGCCATGCTATGCCACCCGATAAAGAGATAGAATTTTGTATTGAGCTTATTCCGGGGACTTCACCAATTTCTAAGGCACCATATAGGATGGCGTCCGCGGAGCTTAAGGAGTTGAAAATTCAGTTGCAAGAACTTTTAGAGATTGGCTTTATTAAACCGACTGTGTCGCCTTGGGGCGCACCGGTCTTATTTGTGAGGAAGAAAGATGGGAGTTTGCGGTTATGCATAGATTATCGGGAATTGAATAAGGTGACTATTAAGAATAAATACCCACTACCCCACATTGATGATCTTTTTGACCAATTGCAAGGGTCGATTGTGTATTCTAAGCTTGATTTGAGATGGGGTTACTACCAATTGAAGGTTAGAGGAAGATATTCCAAAACGACTTTTCGCACTAGATATGGGCACTTTGAATTTGTAGTGATGCCGTTTGGGTTGACGAATGCACCAGCGGTGTTTATGGATTTGATGAATCGTGTCTTTCATAGCTATCTTGATTGTTTCGTTGTAGTCTTTAGTAAAAGTTGTAATACTCTTTCATCTTGTCTATTTAAGATTATGAACATGTTAGAAACATGTATTATATGTGTTGCTTGAAGAAAGTGCTATATGAGAATGCTCTGATTTAAGCCTACATGATATGTTGATATGTGTTCTATCCTCAAAATTAGACCCTATGATGAATATGAATCACATTGCAATGCCTTGGTGAATTTATAACCTAGTTGAACTTAGAAATGGCTTAGGTTGGGTTATGAAGCACATAGCTTCAATTTCTCCAAAATTGGGAATTTATAGTAAAGACTCAACGGAGTTGACTCTAGGGTAGATTTGAACATGTTGAACTCTAATTTCAATCCCTACGAAGTTTGGACACCATTTGATTGGGTTTACTCAAATATGAGCTTAGCTTAATTGTTTGCAACAAGTTGTTATGTATGATTGGTTTTGAGCAATTAATTGCCTTGACATGATTTATGGTAGAGATTTATAACCTACTTGGTCGGATGAGTTCGCTCTTGTCGAATTCGATCCTTAATTGGTTTTTGACGAGTAAATATCTACTTGTGCATCACATTGAGTCCAACTGGCATTATTTGGTTTGTTTATTACGTCAGGGTGGGACGATGCATCGCCTTCATGAATCGCGAGATTCGTGCTCGCTATGGATCGCCGCACCTGGGACCTCACACACACCTCCACTGTGGGCCGCAGTGGGGAAGTAGCCCATTTGCCGTATCAATACGCGCGCCATTGGTTGCTAATTAAATCGAGTAGGTTCTCGGTATAAGTCGATGAATTCACAAAACATCGATGGCACGATCCAGTAACAAAGTTTATTGCAGGAGCTACGAAGCGGCCGTGACCATATCATATCCTACTTGTATGATTTATTTTACGCACTTACGTGAATAATGTGCTAAGTGCTATATGATGATCATGTACCATAATTGTGATAAATGTCATGCTATGACTTGAACATGCATTTTTAGTAACTTACTAAGTCTTTATGACTTACCCTATTTGTTTGTTTTGTTTTCCTTAGATCCGAGCCAAGGAGACGGTTTTCGCTAGATTCGACGTACTCGCGTTTGGTTGCTTGCGAGCTAGAGGTTGTTCTTTTGGGATTTGTAGCTAGACTTTTATTTTGGCAAGGACGATGGGAAGCAAGTCACTTAGACTTGTCTTGGGATTTTGTTGTCGTAGTATAACTTAAATACTAGATACTTATAATCTTTTGTATGCCGACTTATATGTCGAGCTTGTTTATATGTTAATGGTTCACTACAGTTTCTTCCGCTTAACACTCTTTTACGATATTATTGTTGATGTTGTCTCCGGCATGTTGTGGCCGTTGAGGTTATTATATGCATGTGTTATAATTGTAGAGTAGTTGTTGGGTTCCGATGCTTGTCGCCGATGACTTGTTTATTTTAAGTTATTTTCCGGCCAAGTGTAGCCGAGTTGTTATCTGTATGCGATGTTGCGCCACATGAATTTTATAATCCTACTTGCGCATGCTTACTTGTGTATATTTGGGCGGTCCGACTTGGGGTTTCGCATTGGAATCCGGGTCGGGGTGCCACATGCTTCCTTTTATTCTGCAAGATGAGCTGGAAAGGGATTCTCATGAACGTTCTTTGGTCGGACTTCCAACCGACCCTCTTCAACCTCCTTCTGAAATATATCTTTCAAATTGAAGCAATCTTTGGTTAGATGACCCACCCGTCGATGATAGTGACAATACCTTGGGTGATCCATATCCTCTTGAGTTGGTTCACGCCGCGTAGGCGGTAAGATAATATCCCCATGTTTGATCCAGTTATTCAAAGTATCCATAACCTCCGTCATCCCGCAAGGGTAGTCCGGTGCCTCGTACTTCGTCGAATTATCATACTTTGATCGAACATTCCTACCTCCATCATGCTTAGAATCTCGCCTGTCATTCCTCGGGTGCGCAACATTAGCGGTTGATCCCCTCTGATTGTACCTGTTACCTCGGTTATCTTTATAACCTTGAGTAACATGTTGAGGACATGGACTCGGTTTCTATTCTACAAGATTGTTATGTGTTTCTCTTGGCAAGATCAAATTGCCGACTGCCTCTCCCAACCTTTGAAAAGTGGGGATATCCAGATTAATAAGCAAGCGCCTATAGTCGTAATCCATCTTCTCCAAACAATACTTCACCAAAACCTGCTCCTTAGGAGGATCATGCAGCGCCAATGATTTGTTCTTGAAACGCTTCACATAGTCTAGCGGAGTCTCATTTGCGCGCTGTCCTTCTCTTGTCAATTGGAAGATAGTAATCTTCTCATCAGTGTGGAAAAACTTAGACAAGAACAGCTTGGACATCGTCTCCCACTCGTAGATGTTACTCTTGTCAAGGCGGTAATACCAACTATAAGCCTGATCGCTTAGGGACTTGGGGAACTCCCTCAAACACAAGCTATCAAGCATAGTGTATGGCTCAAGCTCCTCTAGAAATCTCTGAACATGCTCCCGTGGGTTTCCATCACGACCCCCGTACTGGCGAAAAGTAGGAGAGACATAATTCTCCGGATAAGGTGCCTGACGAATGACTAAGGGATATGGAGGTCCAGAATCCTCCTCAGCTCTAGGTGGCCGAAGCCGGGCCACCTGAGATTCCAGCAGTTGTTTAACTTGATCCAAGGTTACAGTCCCCGTCCCAAGAGGAGTTGCTACCTAGCTTGGGTTGGCACTGGGGTTGCCTGGGCCTGAACCTGAAGAGTAGGGAGGGTAGCCTGAGATGGTGCCACACTGCCTACATGCCCATTAGTTGGCTCAACTACGCTAGCAGGCTGAGGTAATATGTGGTTGGTAGCGGTGGTTGGTAGCGGAGGGATAGGAGTGGTGGTAGGGTTGGGTGCCACAGGCGGAATATTGTTATTGGTCATGGTTCCCGAACCTGAGGCTCCAGGAGCAGCAGGCCCAGCCGCGAGCTGAGATACCATGGTTGAGTAATTCTGAAGAAGCTGAGTGAGGTACGCCTGAGAGATGATCATTTGGATCGCGGAGAACCTCATTTTCTCCTGCCACCATAGCCTCAATGAGCGGTGGCATCGCCTCATTCCGAGAACTAACTTCGTCAACATTGTCATTGTTTCTAGTCTGACTCGCCGTCCTGTTGGTTTTCTTCTGAGGCATGACTCAACGTGAATACTTCCCCAGCAGAGTCGCCAAATGTAAAATGTGAGTGTCCCGGAGGGTGTGATGTGTGCTGGGGTAAAGAGTTAGGCGTGACACGTTGCTATCAAAGAACCTCAAAGAGTGTAGGATCGGGGTGGAAGCCAAGACTGATCAAACAAAGAGAAAGAGGGCAAATGCTGATGCCAGAGAGTTCTTTCTCTAGTACTCACTAGGTTCTCAATCAAGTGAATTCTATCAAAAAATTATCGATCCTTGAAAATGAGGTTTTCACCTCTATTTATAGTGAATGTAAGATGACACGGGGAATATTCCCGCCTAGGTGTCATCGCCTATTGATCATGCAATGATCGTAAGACAAGCGTCCCATAAGTGAGGGACCACAATCAACTCTTTCTTTTGTATCGTGATCGTCACAGCGTCGCTGCACGTGGTAACGCGCTAATGGTGAGACTTTCTCTTGACTTGACCACCAAACCAATAACCCCGAGGTTCCCAAAACCGGCTCGGTCTTTTAAGGGTTCATGGACCCTAGACCTGCCCAGACTTAGAGTAAATCACCCAAGTAGTTCCCTGCTTCCGGGTCATCCTTGACGGATGTAAGTGCTAGCGGTAAGTTGTTGCCTCCTTTACCCAGCGTAGAGTTAGTTCCTTGGAACCCTAACATTCGAGAGATCGGGGCTCTAGGGCCAACTCGATTCTCATAGTGTGGTCAATCAAGATGTCATCCTCGACGGAGCGTTTCGACCTTACCAGCCTTGCTCGTGGAGACCAATAATAAAGCCTGGAATGCGGCCGCAGAGGTCCAGGCATCATTACCCTTAAAGCTAAAAGCACTCAACCTCGGCCCCCTTTAGCTATTTCCGGAGCCAAGACGCTCTCGCACGATAGGTCTTAGTTCGGGGAAACTAGGTAATTACGTGGCAATCACCTGGAGTGACGTGGCATAACCCCTACTACAACTCTCCATATATCTTTCCAAGGGAACGAAACTCTGTCACTAATAGGGGCAGAATTAAAAAATGAAAAGTCAATTGATCCAAACTTATGAAACCACAAGGTGTGCCTGAGAAATACGCATAACTTGCACCTCGTGCCAGGCATGAAAGTGCATAAAATCCCTCACTTCATCCAAGTCGAGCACCTCAACCAATTACCAAAAATTCTGCACCTTGACTCTCCTAGTAGGAAACAATTCAGAGAAATAAAAGAGTGCGTTGTGGATCTTTTATGAGCAATGTGAAATTGTGAATGTGATCAATGTAACCACCCATAGAGAGCAAGCCGCATAGTTGTCAAAGTCGAGAGGCGCCAAAAAGGCAATAGGTCCAAATTTGAGGCGAGAGGCGAGAGGCAAGGCGCTAAAAAGGCACCAAAAAGGCGCTCACGGAAAAAATACCAAGGAAAAATACATAAAATACATATAACTTAACAAAGATCAACAAAACATGTTATAAGTGAGCATAATACATAATACTAAGTTCTAACATAGTAAAAATGATGAAATTCCGAGCTAGTTTAAATTCCAAGTAATATAATACTCCCTCTGTTTTTAAAATATTGTCTACTTTGACGCAGCACACCGTTTAAGAAAAAGTAATTAAATGTATTATAAATATTATTGAAATGTGTAGTTTCCTTTAATGCCCTTGAGTATATGGTCATAATTAAATTAGGTACAAAAAGTAAGGGTAAAGTGGTAAAAGTGTTTTTTTAAAAGAGAATTTTGAAAGAGGACAATTATTTAACAGCAGACGAAAAAAGAAAGGTGGACGATAATTTGAAAACGGAGGGAGTAAATAGTTAAGCAACCAAAGAAAATAAGGTTTTTTTTTTAAAAAAAGTAAAATCCGAAAACAAAATGAAAAAAAATCCCAAATCCCAAATTAAAAATATAATAAATAATAAATGAAATGCCTAAAAATGAAAGGAAAATAAACCCTAAGTAGTGATATAAGATGCAGCAGCACAACACATTGGAAAAAAAAAACCTAAGGAGGGGAAAAAAATAAAATAAACAAAAGAAATTACAAAATCAGGCTTAATCTCCCCCAACCAACAAACCAACCACGAGAAGAAGTTCGCAGGGAGCCGGTGACCACTTCTTTGACACGCTGGCAAGAAAATTCCGGCCGCGCTGTTAGATCGATTCCGTCCGGCGATGGCGAAAGCCAGATGTGTTCGCCAAGTAGAGACAAAGCCATCTACGCTCTTAGATTTCATTAACACTTAATATTGAAGGCTAGATCTGGAATGGAAAATTTCAGATCTACCCCGGAAGTTAGCGCCCGCCTCCCCAGCTCTCTTCAGGTGACAAATCCTCGCCTCGCCTCTCGCCAAAGGCGAGCGCCTTTGACAACTATCCGCAACACGAAATATTAACACTGCAATCCAAATTCAATTTTCACCTATTTTGCATTCAATTTTTCTTAAGTACAAAGCTATCGGCACATTATCATAATTATTCTGATCCTATTCCTTGCTAAGGGGTAATAATCACAAAATTGTGAATCAATGTGGATTTTATGTGGCGTATACTCTTTACCATAGAAACTTGAATTTCCTTGTAGAAGCCAAAGTCCCATTCACAAGAAGACAGGAAAAATAGAGGGAAACAAGAGCAAGCAATAGTAGCAGACATTAAGCAAACAGATGTGAGTTGGTCCATTGTTGGTAATGTACCGAGTTTATTCACTAAAAGAACCAAATAACAGGTATAAACTTTAAATATAATCCAGATATTTTGTTTTTACAGAATGTCGTTGATTCTTGTAACAATTTTATCTCAATAATCTAGCTCCAGAACAAATACTAGGCCCTAGCTAATCTAGTCTACCAATATACGGCTAGCAGGGATGTTTTTGGTCCTCGGTTGGACCCTTTTTCATTCTTTGGTCAACAGATAATCTACATGTCTGAGTGTAGTTGGCGCTTTTCTTCCAATATATTATCCTTAGAAATGATATGGGAAGTAACTGTTTCCTGATTCAGAATATGCTAACAAAATGGCTCAGCAGACGGGCTCCAGCTATGTCATATGTTATCTTAAAGCAAGTTTAAAACTAGTTTCATTCAACACGCCTTACCCAATCCATTTACTTAATTAAAAAAAAGTTTAAAAGTAAGATAGAGATTCGACTTTCGGTTTCCTAAGGTCGAATTTGGTGATCTTCAACTAACCAAAACGCAAGCGCTGTGTACTAGCATTAACATATTTACTGCCAAAGTACTAAATTAAAAAGGTATCGCCAAAATCTACTTCCATAATTCATTAAACCTGTAAGCCCGAATGTAAAGTCTACACGTACAAGACTTTTCTTTCGTAAACCAACCCAATCATTTGATAAATTTAAGAAGAATATATAAACAAAGAATATGATCCCACCTTTGACCTCAAAGAAATCAGGCAGACCCCGCAGAATATCAAAAATAAAACACATCATTTCCCAGTTAACATATAAATGACAGAAGGCTCAAACTCTCTCATTCTAAAGTCACGAAGATGGGAAATTTTTGAAGCTTCCGCCCTATGAATTTTGTTGCCTTGATCAAACACTACCATTCAATTGGGTTGGAGGAACAACAATAAATTAATTAAAAATTTTAGCCCAATAAAGAATTCAACAAAACAAATCAAATTAAATTTTCCAGCCTCCTAAAACTGTAATTCACACACACAAGATTGTGTATGGAAAGGAAGATAATTTACCTCTGAAAATTGGCGGGATTGTAGAGAGATTCTGAAAGTAATTTGATCTCAGACAAGCGTTAGTGTGAAGAGCAAAGAAACCCTATTATGCCAAACCCTTGGACCAAACCCTCTGCTATTTCGTGGGCCGTGTTTTCAATACACAGGAAAATGCTAGTCGTAAATACGGGCAGGTCAACGTTGATAAGTTTTTAGTGTAAAATTCTGATCCTTCCCATTTTCAAAGTTTGTTGGGTAAATTTTCTTCATCTATTTTGTTAAGTTTCTAACCTCAAAAATTTGCTTTTCTTTTTTTCAACTACAAAAGACTAGTTTTTAAAATATCATCATTTTTTTTAACAGCTCCGACAATAAACTTTAGATTTAAAAATCACGATTGTACGCAACGAAACGGGAATCGACATGTCTAGTCAGGTCGCGGGGGTTGAGGGGGCACCGCTCCATCGTAGGGGTTCGAGGGTAAGGCCTCTGAATGGTAAACGAGTTTTTTGATTCATAAAATAAGAAACTATAATGGATATGTGTTGAGTTGAAGAATTTTTCAGTTGGAACGAAAGCGGAGAAGAAGGAAGAAGAAAAAGCCTTACGACAGAGAAGATGAAAGAAAAAGATGGAGGACATAAACTGGTTATTTATGCATTTGTATCACGGTACAAAAATGAATTAGATAATATTTTTGCACCACAGTTCAAAGTTTAATTTTCTAGTCTATTTTTGTACCGCGGTTCATAAATTTCATTGCATTAATTTTTGCACCGCGCATTCAAAGTTTAATTCCCTAGTTTATTTTTGAACCGCGGTTCATAAATTTAACTATATTAGTTTTTGTACCGCGGTTCAAAATTTAATTTTCTAGTCTATTTTTTAATCACGGTTTATAAATTTTATTGCATTAATTTTTGCACCGCGGTTCAAAATTTAATTTCCTAGTCTATTTTTGAATTGTGGTTCATTAATTTCATTGCATTAATTTTTATACCGCGGTTTAGAGTTTAATTTCTCTAGTCTATTTTTAAATAACGGTTCATAAATTTCATTGCATTAATTTTTGCACCGCAATTCAATAGTTTAATTTCGTAGTCTAATTGCACCGCAGTTCATAAATTTAATCCAATATTTTTGAACCGCGATACAGAAATGTAGCCTGCCTCAGGCTCATTAAGGGCTCGTTTGTTGTGGCTGATGGCTTATGACTTATGACTGATAACTTAAGCTGGTAGCTGAATGACTTTTGGCTGATTGCATGATAGACTGTTTGTTACATCTGTTGAAAAGCTGCTTATGAGTCGTTATAATTACTTGTTAAAAAAAAACTTGAAAATTAGTATTCATATTTTTATGTATATTTCATAAAAGGATGAAATGAAGACAATCAAATATTTATTAATGAATAGTTGTCTTCATGTTTAAAAAAAAACCAAAAAAGCTTAAAATTTTGGCTTTTTGGCTTTTGGCTTTTCAATGCATAAAGGGTGTTGTACCTTACTTATTGGCTTTTGGCTTATAAGCTGAAACAAACACTTTAAATATGACTTTTCAAAAGTCAAAAGCTAAAAGTCACTCCAAATAAGCTGCAACAAACGAGCACTAAGAGTATCGCAGTCATTTCGCTCTCAAAAGTGTCCTTTTCTGGTTGAAAAAAAAAACAATGGACTGCAAGGGTTATAAACTTTAAAAAGTGGACCGGCCCGTAATTTTATCAAGTTTGTAACCTCAAAAATTCACCTTTCTTTTTTTTTTTTAATTACAAAAGATCATTTTTCGAAATATTATTATGAAAATGTCATTGTCACCTTCAACAGCTCTGGCAAACACATTGCATTTGAAAATCACCATTGTTGCGCAGCGAAACAGGGATCGATCTTCCTAGTTAGGTCGCGAGGTTCGAGGGGGCAGCGCCCTTTGTGGCGGTTTGGGGGCAACGCCCCCGAATGGTAAACATTTTTTTATTCATTTATGAAGTACGGAACTATAATGAATCTGTGCTGGGTTGAGATTTTTCAGTAGAGACGAAGGCGGAGGAAGAAGAAAACTTACGACGGAGGAGATGGAAGAAGAAGGTGAAGGACGTGGTCTGATTCTTTATGATTTTATATCACGATGAAAAAGTATTGATTAATGTATCGCGTTGCAAACATTGATGTAACGTGGTTAAAACACTGATGTATCGTTGCTATCGCACTTCAAACATTGATGTATCGTGGTATAAAAATAGACTACGTAATTAAGCTGATGAATCACGGTTCAAACATTGATGTATCGCGGTGCAAAAATAGACTAGACAATTAAACTAATAAATAGCTGTGCAAAATTAATGTAATAAAATTGATGCATCGTGGTTCAATAATCAATGCACTCAATTAAATTGATGAATCACGGTGCAAAAATAGACTAGACAATTAAACCGATGAATCGCAATACAAATATTAATGCAATAAAATTGATGCACTTCATTTTCATAGCGCGTGTCATGTTCATTAAGGGTATCCTAGTATTTTTGTCCCTAAAAGTGTCCTTTTTCGATTTGAAAAAAAATGGTATTTGAGCTAATAAAAACTTTGGAAAGTGGACCGTCCCGTATTTTTTTCCAAGTTTTTAATCGTTAAAGTACTTTATAGGGTAAAATTTTGGCTGATCCCTTTTCTAAAGTTTCTAACCCCTCTAGTACTTTTTTTTTCAATCGTAAAAGACTACTTTTTGAAATATTGTTCTAAAAATATCATCGCATCCTTTAACAGCTCTAGAAACACACTTTGGATTCAAAAATCACATTGATGGGCAACGAAATAGGGATTGACCTGCCTGACAAGTTGTGGTTGTGGGAGCAGCGCCCCATCGTGGGAGTTCGGGGGCAACGTCCCCGAAAGGTGAACAATTTTTTTTTATTCATGAAATACAAAACTATAATGGATTTGTGTTGGGTTGAAAGATTTTTCAGTTGAGATAAAGGCGGAGAAGGAGGAAGAAGAAGAAGACTTAGAGCAAAAGAGATGGAAGAAGCATGTGAAGGACGTGATCTAGTTCTTTATGATTTTGTATCGCGGTGGAAACTGAATTAGAGAATATTTTATGTATTGTGGTTCAAAAATTAATTTATCGTGGTACATAAAAGTTGATACCGCGGTGCAACTTGAATTAAGAATATGTATCGCGGTTCATAAATTAATTCATTGCGGTACATGTAAGTTGGTATTGCAGTGCAATTAGACTAGACAATTAAACTATTAAACCGTGGTGCAAAAATCAATGCAATAAAATTTTATGAATCGCGGTGCAATAGGATTAGGCAGTTAAACTATTGAACCGTAGTGCAAAAATTAATACAATAAACTTGATGAATCGTGGTTCAATAGTCAATGCATCGTAATTCATTTACATAGCACGCCTTATGCTCATTAAGGACATTGTAATCTTTTTTTATCTCAAAAGTATCATTTTCAAGTTTGAAAAAAAAACGCGGAACTGTAGCGATTAGAAACTTTGAAAAGTACACCGACACGTAATTTTTCTTACTTTATGTTTCTTTAACCGAAAAAAATCACTTTTGGAGGTGAAAAGACTACGATACCTTTGATGAGTCTGAAACGTTATGAATCACTCATTCAAATGCGTCGCGTTGCAACAATTTTACACCACGATGAATCAATTGAATTACCTTATCCAATTTTACATCGCGTTGCATCAATTTTTGCACTGCGATGCGTCAATTTAATTATTTCATCCAATTTTGCATCGTGCTGCATCAATTTTAATGACCTCATCCAATTTTGCATTGCACTGCAAAAATTAGGGGTGGAATCGGGACGGGACCCGTCCCGATACCCTTCATCTCGATCCCGTCCCGATAGATTTTGAGATTTCAATTTCCTTCCCGATCCCGTTCCCGATAAGTGTCGGGACCCGATGAATCGGGATCCCGACAATTCGGGATATAAAAATCTCGTAATCCCGACTATAATATTTATGAACAATATTTTCTGACACTAAAATATTTTTAAAATGTCTTCATCATAATTAAGATTTCAAATTGTATATTTACAAAGTATGCTTGAATATTTACTTAATGGTGAATATTGCTGAATATGTCATTATGAACAAAATGAACCCCTCACTCGTAGGAGAACAGCTACACTGAGTGTAGAAAAGTGATAGACAAAAAAAAAACTACAATATTAATTATGAAAATAAATTTAACAAACATCATTAAGTAATTTTAGCAAACAATAAATAAACATTGTCTAACACTCACAATATTTTATAAAATAAAATATAAAATATATAAAAATATATAAAAAATATAAAAAATAAATATAAAAAAATTAGTCGGGACGGGTCGGGAATCCCGACGGGATTGATAATTATCCCGAATACCGTCCCGAAATATGTCGGGACGGGAAAAATCCCGACAAAATCGGGATCGGGATTTGTCGGGATCGGGAAATGTCGGGACGAGATCGGGTCGGGCGTCGGGACGGGTCGGGAAAAACGGGATTTTTGCCAGCCCTAGCAAAAATTGATGCATCGCGCTGCAAAATCATAATGAACTAGACTTTCATATCTTTCGCCTTCCTTTTCCTTCTTCTCCGTCGTAAGCACTCTTCTTCTTCCTCATCCTCCTATGTCTTCATTCCTAATGAAAAATCCTCCAACCAGCACAGGTTCATTATAGAACGTGATTTTTGAATTCCAAAGTGTTGGTCAGAACTATGTAAGAAGACGATATGGGCATATTATGAATAATATTTCGAAAATGGACTTTAGCGATTGAAAAAAGGAAAGAGTGTAACGAAAAAATGTTTGGAAAAAGATATCAGCCATCAATTTCTCCAAAATGTCTAATATCCAACTTTATTCTTATTTTTCAACTAATGAAATCACATCATTTTGTTTAATTATTTCAAATTTCCATACAAGGAAGCCCAATTTTTTTAAGATTTATTCCAAGAGTCAATACTTTTTACATCTCAAAGTATTTCTTGATTTACTTATTTTTGTATAATATTTCAAATTTGAATGTTCAGAACTAATCCATTTTCATTAATCATCATTTACTATGTGTTGATTAATTTTGCCCTTCGAGATGATTGATGGTGGAAGTTCAATCAAATTGTAAACATTGGTTATAATGCTAGCAATGTTGATAAACATATGACATAATATTTTTTTTCTCAATCATAGGCTAATAAGAGGCTTATGACTAATGTTCGATTAGGTCAAACATCGTAATAACTTGAGAAAATTACAGGTCGGTACATTTTAATGAATTTTCAATCGCTTTGATATTCAATAGTTTTTTTTAATCGGTAAAGTCAACTTTTGATGCATCGTGAGGCATCGTTTAATATCAGACAATGAGACAATGTACGCATTTATTATTGTGATGCATCGATTTGGAATCACAATATATGAATTTGGAAGTTTGCAGTTTGAAAAAAATATATAGGGTACTAAAGCAGTTGAAAATTGATCAAAGTAAACATGCTTGAATTTCTCCCTTATAACTTTTGTAGAGTTGGTGTATGACCATCGATACTTCCTCCATCCCAAAATTATTGTCCCCTTTTCTTTTTCGTTTGTCTCTAAAAAATTATCTTGGTTTTAACTTTCTTTTTTAAAACAATATATTTTATCATTTTACCCTTACTTTTTTACTACTTTAATTATGAGCCACATGAACATGAGATTTAAAAAAAAACTACACATTAAACTAATATTAATAATCCAATCAATTGTTTTTTGCTTAATATATGTGCCGAGTCAAACTGGACAATATTTTTTTATGACGGAGGGTGCATAATTAAAGCAAATAAAGGCTTGGTTCCCTTGACGACTTAAGAAGTGTTTAACATTGTAATTAAGTAACTTAATTTTGAAATTTTCAATTTTTATTTATAATGACCAAAGAATAAGTAATAAATAAAGTTGATAGCACTAAAGAGAAAGAAAGTCCAAAAAAAAGTTTTAAAAAAAAGAAAAAAAAGTCCAAAATTATAAAACCAAGTTAAGAAATTGCCAAGGCAATTGGTAAGTAACTTGGTTTTGTAGTTTTGAACTTTCTCTCTCTTTGATCCCACTACCTTTGTGTAACACTTTTATCTCACATCGAGTAGATGTGGAGCTTGAATGCGCTTTATAATATGGTCACCCACTACCACTAGGTGCCAAAGTCATTCATGAATTTTTAGGTCGGCTTGTGATAGGATTAGTGACCTAAGGTGTTGCGTGTTTAGTGGGTCAGTATGTGGGCTAAACGTAATAGACTGGACTCTCGGGTCATTACAAATAGTATCATAGCGGGTCTCACCCGAAAGTGTGGGAACAAAATGTTATGTGGGCCAAAATGCTTCACCACGAGAGCTGGGGGCCACTTCTTGAATCATGCATCGTTCATAGGAATGGCAACAGAGCAGTTCGGGGTTGGTTATATATCATACCACCCTCATTCCCCAATTTCAATTTGATGCCCCATAATTGCCATATTCCCCACCGGGTAATCAATTTGTCATAACATATCTATTCCCCACGAGTAACGATTAATCGGGGATTACACACAGGGATTTGGTCAAAAAAATTATTTTAAAACACATACTATATAGTCAAGTTAATAAAACTTGATAAATGATATTATTTTTAGGGTGAAATTCACCATTGTTCCCTGTACTTAGGTTTTGTCCATCATTGGTCCCTGAACATCAAAAAGTATCACCATTGACCAAATCTTACGTTTTTTGTCCACCGTTGGTCCCTTGCTCAAATGTCGTGAACCTTTTCACCGTTAACTGCCCATGTGCGATACACGTGAGGAAAAGTAAGGACCAAACCGTCTTTTCTCGCTGGCCTTGGCAGATGGAAATCGAGAAAGGTAATTGGGGATCGGTCAAAATTAGGGAATTAGGAATTAGGGCTCACAAAGGCGACTGAAGACCTACGCTAATCGAGGGTTTTGACCTACGCTAATCGACTGAGCATCATTCAAAATTAGGGATTAAGGGTTTTAAAAAGCGACTGGAATAGAGGATTCACATCAGTCAAAATTAGGTTTAGGGTTTATGGGAGATTCGGTGAAACGAAGATAACTGTGGATTTTCATACAAAGATGGGTGAGCTATGGGAGATTCGTACAACTGAAAGCCAATTACATCATCATAGTGAAAGCGGGCCATATTGTAAGTATTCTCTTTGTTATTTTTGATTTTTTTTCAAAATTAGTTAACTATGAATTATAAAATTTGTTCGTGGTCCACTGTGTTTACTTAATTTATAAAGGCTTGTTTGTTTATAAATTTATAAAGATTGTGGACATTAGTTCATGATTTTGCTAAATTTATCTCTCAGACAAAAGCAAAATAAAGGCTTGTGGTCCACTGTGTTGGTATCTGTTGGTATCTGTGCATTATTTATCTCTCAAAATATTTGATAATATATATGTGCATTATTTGGTATCTGTGTATAAAGTCTTGTGGTCCCCTGTGTAGGTTCATGTTAACTGCTTGTTTACATTTTTTTGTGTGCTTTGGACCATTATGTCTTTATGTCTGTCTATATTTATGGTTGGGAGTCTTTATTTATGTTGAATGTTTTTCAACATGCAGTCAAACAGAGCTCCTTCTTTTTTAAAAAAATTCATCATGGTGGTCACTTTTCATGCAATTCTGGTTTAGTATACAGTGGTGAGCAGATTGACTTTGTTGATTATTTAATGGTAGAAGACTTAAGCATGAGTGTGCTTGAAGGGATTTTGCAGAAATTAGGAGTTATTGGTGAGACTAGGTTTTATTATTTTTAAAACCGGGGCTTACTTGAGGCATCGGGTTAACTTTATGTGCAAATGATGAGTCCTTAAAATCTATGGAGGGGTGGCTGAATATTGAAAGAGAGATTCAGTTGTTTGTTGAGATTGATTATTCTGGCTATGTTGCTTTGGAGGAGGTTAGTCAAGAACCAATTGAGGTGGTTAGTGGAAAAAAGAGACCCTTGTCTGAATATATTGTGAGTGATGATGTGAATATCATTGATGACCTTAGGAGTTTACTATCAGATTGTGACTTTGAATTTGAACCTTATGTACCAGTTAGTGGGAATGACATTAATGTTAATGATGATGTTATTTTAACCCAAGTAAGTCAGAGAGTGGAAAAGGCTAAAGACAAAGTAGTTGAGAATGATATTGAGAATGAGGATGAGAATGATGCTGAGAGTGATTATGTTAGTTCAGACTATGCAGATATAGATGAGTTGAGGAGCTTATGCACAACTGATGAGGAAGGGGATTTTACTAGGTGGGAAAATGCTAAAACTAAACGTCCAAACTTTAACATGCTCACCGATTTGAAGGATCCACGTTTGAAGTAGGCATGACATATACATCGCCTAAAGATGTTAGGACTGCCATATACTCTTATGCAATAGCAAATAGGAGGGATGTCATATTAAAAAAGAATGACAAGCTCCGGATTAGGGCAATATGTAGAGGGAATAATGCATGCCCTTGGTCTATACAGGTGACTTATAGTGAAATTTACAATGATTGGGAAATTAGAACCTACAACAATGAGCACATGTGCAATATGACTCACCAGATTAAGTATGCAACTGCTTCTTGGCTAGCTAAGGAATACATGGAATGTATTAGGTCTACTCCACATTGGTCAGTAGAGGCTTTTAGAGGACATGTAAGGACTGATAAATCAATTGAAATATCTAGGAGTCGCATATAGGGCAAAGAAGATTGCGAGAGGATTTGATTTATGGGAATCACTCGAGAAGCGGTATGGTCTATTGAGGGATTATGCAAATGAGGTTTGAGAACAAATCGGGTTCAACAATCAAATTTCAGTTTGAGGAGTATAATGAAGATGATCCTGTCGCAGTTCAAGAGAATGTATTATTGTTTAGGGGCTTTAAAGAAAGGATTCATGGCTGGGTGTAGGAAAGTGTTAGGATTTGATGGAGCCTTTTGAAAGGTCCATTTCTGGCAATTACTTTCGGCTTGGCATTGATGCCTTGACAATGGGATGTATCCGGTGGCATATGCGGTGGTGGAGACTGAGAATAAAGATTCATGGACATGGTTTCTTGATTTAATAATTGATGATTTCGAGATCACCAACCAGCAACATTGGGTATTTATATCTGATGAACAAAAGGTAAGCAATTTGTAGTCAATCTGGTCTATATTATACATTTCATTAATATACTATTAAACTTCTTGAGATGTTGACAATTAATTTCTTGTTAATACAATGTTATAGGGATTAGTTCCAATTGCATGAACTTTTACAGGATAGAGCATAGGTGGTGCCTTCAAGATATATTCGTAACTTTAGAAAAGAACATAAGGGGAAAGCTCTAAAAGATCTTTTGTTCGAAGCGCTAGAGCTACAAATCTTAGACATTTTGAGAGTGCTAAGGCAAACTTTGAGAAGACTGATGTCAAGGCTTATCAGTGGGCATTTGCAAAGGATCCAATTCATTGGTGTATGTCTTCTTGGACCAATGCAGTGAAGTGTGATATATCAATGAACAATCTGTGTGAATCTTTCAATGGTTTCATAATACCAGCTAGGTCTAGGGCTATTATTAGCATGTTGGAAACAATCAGAAATTTGTTAATGAAGAGAATTGTTAAAAAGAGGGCTGAAATCAAAAAACAACATGGTCCACTTTGCAAAAGGGTACAACAAAAATTTGAGAAGACTAAGACAGAGGCAGATAAATACAATACTACATGGAATGGAGGCAGCTGGTACCAAGTTAGGGGGCCTTGGGGAGAGCAGTTCATGGTTTCTTTAACTGCTAGGACTTGTAGTTGTGGAAAATGGGACTTGACAGGATCCCTTGCAAACATGCGGTGTCGTCGCCTATATACTTGGAAGGAAAAAATGGAGGTAATGGGCAGCCTGAGGAGTGGGTTCATGAGTACTACACTTTGAAAATGCAGGAAAAAATCTATGCATCTACCATTAATCCTATAAATGGTGTAGATTTGTGGCAACACCAAGATTGCATCCCAATTGTTGGCCCAAACAGATGTCCACAACCTGGAAGACCTAGAAAAGTTAGAAGAAGAGATCCAAATGAAGCACCAAGAAAGAGTAGACACATGAGGTGCCAAAGATGTGGAAATTTTGGTCATAATTTGAGGGGTTGCAAGGGGTGGCAATGCCTGGCACGGCACGTTAGCACGAACCAATAAGGCACGATTAAAAAACACGATTAAAGACAAATGGCACGATAAGCCCGGCCGACACGACACGATTTTAAAGACACGAAAGACACGAAATTGTTAATATATTCAAATTAATATTTATTGTTGTATTTATGATCAAATAAGATAGTTAATATTAAAACACGATAATGAGGCACGAACACGACACGATAACACGAATTACCACCCCTCACTTGCACTGGTCAAGGGTTTCATGGTTGTATGCATAACCAAAGAAAGAAAAAACAAAGGAAGAATAATGCTGAAGGATCAAGTGACCCAGTAAGTATATATTGTGGATTATGTTACAAATATTGATTTGTATATATTATTCTCACTTATTGACTTCATTTTGTACTTGGTGTATTATAATTGATTCAGGTTACATTTACTGAAAGTGGAAATGCAGACAATCAGGTTGGTTGTGGTTGATTTGTATATATTATCATTAATTTTGTGCTTGCAAATTGAATCAGGTTACATTTAACTAAATGACAATTTTAATTTGATTATGCAGGCTGCTTCAACTCAAGGCAGGGGAAGGGGAAGGGGCAGTGGAAATGCCACTTCTATTCCTAGAACTGAAGTAAGGGTTAAGTGTGTGTAGGTAGTTTAATAGATGATGATGTTCCAGAAAATGAATGAAATGAACATAACTTTACTTTGATTATGCAGGCGCTTCAACTCAAAGGCGGTGGAAATGCCACTTCTATTCCTAGAACCTGAAGTAAGGGTTAAGTGTGTGTAGGTAGTTTAATAGATGATGATGTTCCAGAAAATGAATGAAATGAACATAACTTTAATTTGATTATGCAGGCTCCTTCAACTCAAGGCAAGGGAAGGGGAAGGGGCAATGGAAGGTTTTCTAGTCAAGCTATTGGAAGGGGCAGTGGAAGCTTTTCTCAACCAAGCCCAAATGTGAGGATGCCAACTGTGCAAACACCACCTGGGGGATCACAACCTCAAACTAGAAACCTGTTACTCAAGATTAACAAAGACAAAGGAGATGGCACACCTACCTACTTGGACATATAAACTAGAAACTGTGCAGTGACTTTTTAATGCTGGCAAACATAATGCCTTTTTATGTATATTTTTTGAGGCATTGAAGCCTAGGAAACATAATACACCTTTTTGGGAATTGTATATTTTTGGGGGTATTGAAGCCTAGGAAACTTAGTGGCTCTTTTGGCAATTGTATATTTTTGGGGGCATTGAAGCCTAGGAAAACATAGTGGCTCTTTTGGTACTTATATATATATTTGCAACCTTATTGAAGTTATTGAAATTATAAACTAGTTATAAACTCTCCAAATTTGTATGTTGTTCAACTCTCCAAATTTGTATGTTATAAACTAGTTAGCAGGCAATTTTGTTCAACTCTCCAAATTTGCCAATGTATGCCTTCAACTCTCCAAATTTTGTATGTTGTTTATTCTTGGCTATTTTGTTCTGGTAGTTTAACTATCCAAGCTCACTTAATCTTAGTGATATCACTTCTAAGCTCACTTTGGCTATCTCCCAAACTATAAATAATTGCCAGGTAAGTCTGTTAGTTTAATCTCTTGACCAAACAGGGGATTATATTATTGGTTAATTGTTTTGTAATAAGGTGATCCTTACTGAACTTGGATTGATAAAAGATGCAAGTATGAAACCAAATGAAGAAGAAAACATGGGTTACTTTTGCAGTTATAGGGCTGGAAACCAAAATTGGTTTTAATAATACCTTTGAATTTGTTCCAATTCATTAACTATTGAAATTTGAACATCAGTGAACTTGGATTCACTACCTTTGCTCATTATTAATTCTAACAACAATTCTCATTATTAATTCTAACAATATGAAAGCACAAACAATCATACCATTAAGATTTGAAAAGTTATACAATTCTTGTTCATCAACAACTATTTGATGACTACACAACCCCTATTCAACAATTACCATTTTTCCTCTAACAATTGTATTCCTATTCCCAAATACAATATAAGAAAAAAAATGTTGTTAACCACTAATCAACAACATTGCAATGATGAACCAAGAAACAATCAACATGCCCCACATCCACTTCATTTTCTTATTTTCTCTTGCTTCATGCTTCCTAATTCTCTTGAGAAGACCAGGGATGATTACCATTGCTCTTTCGCACATAGGTGAGTCAACCCACCTAAAGTATCTACAACCCTTTTTCTGCAATAAACAAGAAAATTACAAACAAATTCTATATTAATATAGCTATGAACTGAGACATAGATCAACATATTACATATTACATATAGTTCATGGAACAGAAGAGGCAATCAAAGAGATTGTAACAGGGAGATTGAACAAAAAATTGGAAGACACCTAAAGTATCTACAACCCTTTTCTCGCAATAAACAAGAAAATTACAAACAAATTCTATATTAATATAGCTATGAACTGAGACATAGATCAACATATTACATATTACATATAGTTCATAGAACAGAAGAGGCAATCAAAGAGATTGTAATAGGGAGATTGAACAAAAAAGTGGAAGACATCTAAAGTATCTACAACCCCTTTTCTGCAATAAACAAGAAAATTACAAACAAATTCTATATTAATATAGCTATGAACTGAGACATAGATCAACATATTACATATTACATGTTACATATAGTTCATGGAACCGAAGAGGCAATCAAATAGATTGTAATAGGGAGATTGAACAAGAAATTGGAAGACACCTAAAGTATCAGGTTAAGAAAACCCCCAACTCAGAAAAATTACAAAAAAAATGAACATTGGGTCAGATTTGTTCTATATAAGTTAGTATTTCAAATAATGAAACTTAATTTCATTCCTACCCTACCTCACGTGAACAAGAAAGGAATCGTCTCCCTGGGTTCGCATCAGTCCATGAAGTTCTGACTATGACCCTGGATCCACACGAGCAGAAAACGTCTCCCATTGTTTGTTCTTGGATACGATGAGTTTGGTGTATTTTTGGAGTTGGGGATTTAATGGCGTTAATTGGAAGACTGGCAGAGGAGATTGATGAAAGGCGGGAAGAATGTGAGCCCTAATTCCGTTTGTGAGCCCTAATTCCCTAATTTTGACCGATCCCCAATTACCTTTCTCGATTTCCATCTGCCAAGGCCAGCGAGAAAAGACGGTTTGGTCCTTACTTTTCCTCACGTGTATCGCACATGGGCAGTTAACGGTGAAATGGTTCACGGCGTTTGAGCAAGGGACCAACGGTGGACAAAAAACGTAAGATTTGGTCAATGGTGATACTTTTTTGATGTTCAGGGACCAATGATGGACAAAACCTAAGTACAGGGACCAATGGTGAATTTCGCCCTTATTTTTATTTATAATTCATCATAATCTTGTGTATAGAAACTAAAGAGTCTAATTACATTGTGCATATCCGCCACAAATTCACCAAATATTTTTTTTAAAAAAGCTTTATTAAGTTACAATAATAACATTATAGGTAACAATCTAACATCTAAAAAAGACTTCAAGTTTAAATTTATTCAATGTCTACAAAATTACAAATACAAAATATTTATTACATACATAAATACAATCATAGATGGTTCAGAAAATCACATAAAAATTATATACCAAGGAAACATTCATCATAAGAATGCAATCACAATTTCGTAAGAATATGTAATATTGGTAGTTAATATTGATGTGAATGAAAATTTATTTGGCTATATTTTACTATAATGTATAAACTTAGTTATAGTTCAACGTTCTAAATGCATATCTGGATACCGAGAGAAAATAAAAAATGTTTTAGGCATATATAAATTAATACATGTCTAATTGAGAAAATTATTGAATAGAATGCAATCAATTTGGTTGAAGTTGATCAATATTTCAAAGCAGGAGACAATGTTACTTGAGTACAATCTTTCATGGTAAATGAGAAACAAACTCATTACATAGACCGAAGTATGTATTAATTCGGGCACACTATTTTCAAACATTTTTACCTCAAACTTGTTTGTCAACATAATATGCATTGTGTGTGAGAGATATAGAAGCGGACATTATTGATATGCCTATAATGCCCCAAACTCAGGTCCGACCTTTTGAACCCACATATGGCCACATCACTACAAATTCATACTTAAATAAAGACTAAATTGAAATGTCATCCAACTAGAATTATAAAAGTCTCCAATTTAAAATACAACCATCCAAAATAAATTGTGAAACAAAAGTCTACTAATTTAACTACGTCTCTTTTAAATTCCAAATCATAAAGATACGCCATAAAAGCCTTGATTCCTTGTATCCTCTACCTCAAGCTTAGTCCTTAATTCCGACCTGGAAGAGGAGTGATGTGAAGAGTGAGCAAACAAAGCTCAATAAGATCATACGCCACCCCTCCGGTTTCTAAGGAGCGGAGGGGTGACTCAAAGAATAATCCTGCTGTATGTAGAACAAAGTTTAGACATTTGATAACTTGCAAAATCAAAAGATAGGTATCGAATGATTAAAAACTCTTTTTAAATTAAGAGTTCAAGTAAAACAAAATGTGGATCAAGTAAGTTTGTCGTTACTGCCTGTCTCATACCAGCTAGTAACGACCGAAGATCAAATACATTTATTAAAATCATGCAAGGGTCTATTGATTAAGAACCAAATCCCCCGAAGGGTACACAAATCTCCACAAATCCCCTGAAGGGTACATGAATCCCCCGAAGGGTACATTGTTATGGTATATCTGGAGTACCGCACTCACGGGCCAAGTGGTGCAATTTAATTTATTTCATTGTTTGTCACGTAATCCCCGTGACGGATTGTTCATATTTAGTGATCATAAATATTTTCAAAACATAGATAGTATTATAAATGTACCACTATCAAAACAATATTTGTATTGTAAATCATTATTTTCAATATAAAAGAGTATGCCGATAAGTTGACTGACACGGAGTAGATTTTTCGATAGCAAAAAGTATTTCATATAAACAAGTTTAAGCAGGAAATTTGCGAAAACGAAATCATAACGAAGATATTCAACAAAGGCTAACGACGGAGTCAAAGCAATTACCGACACGAGGTCGGACATAACAAATGAAATAACGTAATTCAAGAATCAGCGAAAGCCTAACATTAAAAGCATTTAATACTTTTGCAAATTACCTAAAAGAAACGTAATCTCTTATCTGAATATGTTTAGCGAAGATAATCTCCAACACGTACAATCGCCATTTGCTCGATTGCCCAAATCTAAATTTAATAATAACCCAAATTACTAACTATAGTCGATCATGTTGCGTTAATATATATAAAAAAGACTACTAGTTAAGAAAATATTCCAAATATCAACTCCTTAAGAAAAACAATTAAATTTTCCCGTAACTCATCTTGATGTTTAGTCAGATCAGATGAGTAAATTTTAAATTTCATAGTAGGGAAAATAATATAAACTAATATATTATTTATGAATATACACTATAGCTGAAATTTTTTTTTCATCTACTGACCACACACACGTCACACACACACACACAAGCATACATCGACACTTTTAATTATTACTCTCTGCACACACACTCACACACCTTCCAAACACACACACACTTTTAATTTTTTACTCTCTACACACATACACTATTTACACACTACATAACACACATTATACACGCCCCACAAATTAGTATATGAATATAATATATAATAATGAATGTACGGATGATACTACTTCCACCAATATATAAAAACCTATACTATATTTATATCAATAAACCTGGATAATCTTCCGAAGGAACGCCAACATCTCTCTCGATTTCTATGCTCTTTCTTTCAGAATCATATAGTAATGTATGTTGAAATACACAGTCTACTCTATGATATCAATCAAAACAAACATTCGAAAGAGACTCACCAAGATTGTTGTATATGTCAAGTTTGGTAAAGGATGATGAATGGTTTGAAGAATGAAGGTTGCCGGACCACCACCATTGACGGTGGTGGCCGGAGGAGAGGGAGAGAGTAAAAGAACTCAGAATACACAAAGAAGAGAAAGAAGAAACCGATTTTTGTTATTGAAATTGAATTAGTTTCTAAAACTATTACAAGATATTTATATCTAAAACAAAAGTAACCTAACAATTCAAATGGGCTAACAATGTGAATGGGCCCAATTGGGCTTACATGTTGTAACTATTACTTTAACACTCCCCCTCAACTCGTACACGCTACTTTGTGAAGTGTGCGAGTTAGAGAGATACAAATGAATGAGTCTTTACGACAAATGTGCCTTTTTGGACCTGAATCAAACGTGCCACTGGGCTGAATTGCCTCTTTGGGCCTAAATCAAATGTACCACTTTGGGCTGAATTTCCCCTTTGGGCCTGAATCAAATGTACCACAATTGGGCTGAATTGGGTTAAATTTCCTTGAGGATGGGCCATGTCAAGATTGGTGTTGGGGTTGTTGATCTTGAATTTGACCTTGTATTTGAAGGGCCTCACCTCTCCAATAAACTCCCACATCAGATGAGTTTGATGACGAAATTCCCAGACTGTGCCCCTCAAGACTTCTTTAAGGTTGATGAAGCTGGAACCAAAAACTATGCTGGGGAGGATGAGGTGGAGTTGCTGTTCTTGATTGCTGTTGATGTGGTTGTTGCTGAGAGACTGATATGCAATGGCGTAATTGGTGTTTTAATTTGTGCTCGCTAATGAGAGAGCTATGAATTGAATTTGTGCTCGCTAATGAGAGATCATTGAATTGAGTTTGTGTTCAATAATGAGAGAGCGATGAAACCTGTACTGTTGGGTATTGTTGGGTTGGTTGTATGACTTTCTCAAATAGCACAAGTTCCCAGCCCGCTTCTATTGCTTGTTGATTTTGTTTTTGTTCTTGATTTTCTACTTCTTTGTGTGTTTGACCCTCTTCTTGTTATACCAAGTCAAGACCCTCTTCTTGTTGCCGCCGATGGGAAGGTCTAATTTGGGAAATTCTGGGGCTTGGTGAATTGAGGAAGATTGGTATTGTTGGGGTTGTTGATCTTGTTGTGAATTCTTGATGAAATTGAGGTTTGGAATGGGTCGTAGGTCTGGAATGGGAGAGATGAAGGAGATGATGGGTTTAGTGCTGGGATTGCTGTTTACGGTTCATGTGGTTTCAAATTATTTGCAACAAACATTTCTTTGGGACGCTGTGCTCGGGTCTGTGTATAAGATTCAGGTTCATGTGTTTGAGAAGGTTTTGGGGAGGGATTGATTATCAGAATGTCTGCTCTAATACCATGTAAAGTTTGGTAAATGTTGAATGCTTGAAGAAGGTTACCGGACCACCACCATTGACGGTGGTGGCCGGAGGAGAGGGAGAGAGTAAAAGAACTCAGAATACACAAAGAAGAGAAAGAAGAAACCGATTTTTGTTATTGAAATTGAATTAGTTTCTAAAACTATTACAAGATATTTATATCTAAAACAAAAGTAACCTAACAATTCAAATGGGCTAACAATATGAATGGGCTAACAATGTGAATGGGCCCAATTGGGCTTACATGTTGTATCTATTACTTTAACAGTATCGCCCTCTTCAATTGTCTCTTTTGCTCTGCCGTTCTCTTTCCTTCTTCTTTAGTTGTTGGTAAGGGTTTTCTTTCTCTCAATACCCTATTTATATAAGTAAAACCCTACTAGGTTTTCAACCCTAACCAAAATCTAACGTAATTTAACTAAAATTAATAAAGTAATATTAATAGATAATTATTACTAAAAAGAATAAAATCCTAGTCAAAGTGGGCCTAGCCCCACCTAAATTTAATTAGTTACTAAATAGGTCCAAAATCATTAATTAGCACAAACAATTATAATATTAATTATATAGATCCAAAATAAACATAATATTACTTAACACGAATTAATATTTTTGCTAGAATTATCGGGGTATTACAGTTGTGTATATCCGCCACAAATTCACCAAATAAAAAAAAGCTTTATTAAGTTACAATAATAACATTATAGGTAACAATCTAACATCTACAAAGACTTCGAGTTTAAATTTATTCAATATCTACAAAATTACAAATTCAAAGTATTTATTACATACATAAATATAATCATAGATGGTTCAAAAATCACAGAAAAATTTTATACTAAGGAAATATTCAGCATAAGAATGCAATCATAATTTCGTAATAATATGTAATATTAGTAGTTAACATTGATGTGAATGAAAATTTCTTTGGCTATATTTTACTATAATATATAAACTTAGTTATAGTTCAACATTCTAGATGCATATTTGAATACCGAGAGAAAATAAAATGTTTTAGGCATATATAAATTGATATATGTCTAATTGAGAAAATTATTGAATAAAATGCAATCAATTTGGTTGAAGCTGATCAATATTTCAAAGCAGGAGGCAATGTTACTTGAGTACAATCTTTCATGGTAAATGAGAAACAAACTCATTACATGGACCAAAGTATGTATTAATTCGGGCACACTCTTTTTAAACATTTTTTCCTCAAACTTATTTGTCAAACATAATATACATTGTGTGTGAGATATATAAAAGTGAACATTATTGATATGTCAGTATCAATTGTTATCAATGTCTATAAATAAGTTTGATTGATAGAAATTTCCTACTAATTATCAGAGATGCAAATTTTAAAGTGATAAAGAGGAGTGAGCGATTAAGCGTCGAAGCGGCAAATTTGTGTGGTTGAGAATAATGTTAGGGATTTTCTGTAGTCTATATAAAACACACACACACACACACACACACACACACACATATATATATATATACACACCTAGTTATATGGTAAATATTTGCATGAATAAAGATTAAGCCTATATTATAAGTAGTTCGAGTAACGGTTCAGGGAATGAAGCGGATACTTCTGATATTAACAATTCCTTTTTTTCATTCTGGTTATTTCTTGTTACTCGCCTCATATCCAGTCAAACCAATTAATAACCGTCAACTTCGGTTAAGTTCAGTTCAGTTTGGGTATCCACGGTTTAGTTCGAGGGTGGTTTGATATATAACCATCAACTTGGGCTTCCTAGGCTTGAAAAGGAAAGGGGGGGATGTTATGGGTTTGTTTTTTTTAAGATGAAATTCGAGTCGGTCCCCCTAGAATATTTTCAGCCACTTTACTCCATTATACTTTTTTAAAATCGATAAAAGGCACTTATTGGCAAATTCAAACACGCATGCGAAGCATCAGTTTCTCGAATGCATTATACGTCTTGCGTATCACATTGAATGACATATGCATCGCGATTGTAAATAACCTATGCAACGATATTTATTTTTGTATTCCATTCTTCAATTGTGTGATTGTAATTGTCATTTCCATTTCATTGCGATGCCTCGCGATTTCAAATCGATGCATCAACTAAATCCAATTTTGAATGAATATTTTATAAGTTGCATACCGAATTTTCCATTACACCTTTAAAGGTTTGCCCATCATCACTAATAAGAGATGTCCAACCAACAGTTAAAAGACCATTTCCTGATTGAATATGGCATATGTCATAATGTGGAACACTTTCATTCTTACTTTCCAAACTTAGCAAAATTATTATACTTACTTGGAAATAGAATCTTCATGGTTGCCACCTCTATTCACTCTATATGTCAAAGTATTGTAATTAAAAAAAACATCAACATTTATTATGCTAGCCGATAACATTTTTTGCCAACAACACCATGTTTTTAAAATCTTCTTTATGCATTAGCAAACCCGAAAATCAAACAAGTCCAAGAACCAAGTTCCTTCTCCAACATTTCATCGAATAGTTTACATGCAACCTAAGTGTAATTGAATGGATTAAATCAGAAAAACAAAAATTCTTTGAAACTTTCATAACAATGCATTTCGTCCGATCAGATTTTCCTTTGGAATAAGTGATTTCGATACCATGTTGATAGATATGCTTGAAAAATATGATCAATCAATCGAATAATATTTAATATAGAAGAATCTGAATGAGATGTTATATGATCGATCGATAGAATGTTGACATTTTGGAAAGAAATCATATTTGAATAGAATGGATGATTTACCGAAAAGATTTTAGGAAGAAACAATTATGTAGGTTGTTAAGGGGGGCATTTTAGGAATAATTTTATAAAAGAGCCTTTTTACGGTTAAAAAATGATTAATTACAGGTCGGTACCTTTTGGTGAAAATATAACCGCTACAGTGCTTCATTTTTGTTTTCAACCGCATAAGTTCATTTTGGTTAATTTTGTCCTAAAATGTCCACTATTCTTAATTTCTATCTTTTTACACCGATTAGGTGGAAATCCTCAAAGTAGTAAGGCATAGTCAAAATCTAGAATGAAAGGGGCATCTTCATCACGAAATTGACATTAAAGACAGGAGAATGAGACCTCAATTCTACAGTGATTCAGTTTTCTATAAGTGGGCAAACTTGGACTCAATCATTTCTTATTTTTTTTTTGTAGCAATTCATTTCTTTGCAAAGTCTCTAGAGAAAGAATCTCACTCGTTGCCGAGACGGAGCTTGCCATATATATTTGTTCCCAAAGAGCGAAATAGAGAGGTAGGTGAACTCTTATTGATATTAGTTGCGGAGTTGACAAAATAATGATGTGAGGGAGCAAGAGATGTTGTACATGGTCTATCTGCCAATTCCCTTGTCCTAACACACTGATTGTCGTTCGATGTATGTGTGTGTGTGTGTGTGTAAAATTGTATGAGATAGAGGCGAGATCGAGATCGAGATCAAGATCAGGTTGAAGTTGTCTCCAATATGGGCATCGTTTCCTCCGATGTGGGTTGCCTCCGTTGTGGGTATCATTGCCTTCGATGTGGGCATCGTTGGAGAAAGCAGTGGACTATACTTGCTGTTTTATTTCTATATGTTACTTGCAATACTTATTTACACACACACAAATACCTAGATAAGATGAGAGAGAGAGAGAGATAGATTAATTTTGTTTTTGATTGATTTGCTTACGGAAGCAATGGGCAATGGGACTTTCTTTTTCTTGACTTAGGGCGAAAATATGTGGAATGGTCGCGAAAAGACTTAGATTCAATGCAACTTCCTACTTTCCGAATTCGATGCACAATATTTTTTTGAGCAATTTGGGCAGTGACTTTTGCATTGCGATGCACAAAATTTTTAGCGATGCCCAATATTTTGAGCGATGCCTAATGTTTTCATTGCGATGCCTAGATTTGGGCAGTGGCTTTGTATGCGTGTCTTTTATTAGTTAAGGGTATCTTAGACATTTTACCCCAAAAAGTGTACTTTAGCAGTTGAATAAAAAGAAAATGGAGTGGAGGGGTTATATTATTATCACAGGGGACCGACCCCGTTATCCCCCTTTTAAAAATATAGGCTAGTAAACCAGATGAAAACTTTTAAGGTAAAATTCTGGCCGGTCCATTTTTTAAAGTTTTTAATCCTAAAAGTCCATTGTTATTTTTTTTAACCGCAAAAGAGAACTTTTCGAAATGTTGTTCCGGAAATGTGATCGTCTCCTTCAACAGTTCTGGCAACACACTTTGACTTCGAAAATCATCATTATTACGCAACAAAACGGGGATCGACATGAGGACATGGCTGGTTTTATTACGATTTTGAATCGCGATGCAATTAGGTTAGGTAGTTAAACTATTTTGAATCGCGGTGCAAAGATATCAGATTAAATTGATGAGTTACGGTGTAAATAGACTAGATAATTAAACTATTGAACCGTGGTGTAAAAAATAATGCAATAAAATTGATGAATTGCGGTACAATTAGACTACACAATTAAACTATAGAACCGCAGTGCAAAAATTAATGTATATATTTTTGAATCATGGTGCATATATTTTTGAATCGCGTTGGATTTTTAATTTTTTTTGAATGGCGGTGCATAATTTTTTTTAATCGTGGTGTATAAATTTTTGAATCGGGGTACATTTTTCGTAGCGCGCGCGCCTCAGGCTCATTAAGGGTAGCACAGTTATTTCGCCCCCAAAAGTGTCGTTTTCGGTTGAAAAAAAACACGGTACTGGAACAATTAAAACTTTGAAAAATGGATTGACCCGTAATTATTCCAGACTTTTAGTAGTGGACTGGCCCATAATTTTTTTCTTAAAAAAATAGGGGTTGTTAAGATTTAAATAAAGAATATTTGCGGGCTGGTACACTTTCTTGAAATTGTAACTGCTTCACTACCCTCTTTTTTAAAAAACGGCTTAAGTCCATTTTATAATTTTTTTTCCAATATTCACATCCAGCTGATGGGTCATAGTGCAGGCATCCAACTTCTTTTTCACCTCATATTTAATTGTTACATGTAGAACACTCTGATTCTGTTGGCTTTCGTCTTCCGTCCCCCTTCCACCTTTGGTAATATTTCAAGCAATACGAGGGCAGTAGAGTTAGAAAGTTGGAAAAGTCAAGATGATGGACGGAGGAGCTGAAAATGACGAGATTTTGAGTCTCATTTTGGGGGTGAAGACGGAGAACCCAGTTGAGATTTTCAATCAATGAAAAGTTGTAAGCTCCAGCGTCGTAGGCTCCGATCCTTCCCAAAATCTCTGTTATTTTCTTGTTTTTCAATTTCAATCATTCCCAACGATGCAACAATCAAAGCTAACGATGCAACAATCGGAGCCAACGATGCAAAAATCAGAGCCAACGACGCAACAACTGAAGCCAACAACGCAACAATCGAAGCCAACGACGCAACCTATAAGTGTTTAAGAATATTGTTGAATAATGGAATTAACCTGTAAGTGTTGACTTGAGAATATTGTTGAATAAGAGATTTGGCGTAAAGGAAATTTATCATGCCCGATGCTTGTTGTGGGTGTTTGTTTAGTTTACTGGTTTCATTTTTTCTACTTAATTTTATTTTGAATTTTGTTTGTTGGGTTGGTGGTGGGGAGAAGAAACAGAGGAGATGAAAATGGGACAAACCAAATTTTTTCCTTGCGATGCCCAAATTTTAGGCAGTAACTTTTGCATTGTGGCGCTCAAATTTGGACTGTGACTTTGTCTGCACGCCTTTCCTTCATTAATAGTATCTTCGTCATTTTCCCTCCAAAAATATACTTTAGCGGTTTAAAACAAATATAGAAGACCTTTCTGGTTATAATTTCGTTCGTTACATGGGACCGACCCGGTTATCACCCTTTAAATAATTGAAGGGCCTTTCCAAGAGTCTGGAATTACTTCATCCATTTCGGGTAAAGAGTCACAGTTTGAAAGTCAAAAAATTTAAGAAAATGATATTTTTAGTTGTACATTAGTAATAAAATGACACTTTTATAGCTTAACTTTTAAAAGTTGACTCTTTAAATAAAACATATCAAAATGAAATTTTAAATTTTTTACCCGAAACGAAGGGAAAATTAATTTTCACATGCACGTGGGGTGTTAATTCAATTGATTCCTTATAGTATAATCCAATTGATATTTTGTCCACATAAACTAATTAATGAATGGCTATGTGTAATTAACAAATCTCATGTAGGCCGGTCATATGAATATTTATTCGTAAAACGAAGTTTCATTCTCTCATAACTCAATCCATCAGCACACGATAATTCGGATAAAAGAATTCGTCTTACAAAAAATATCCATACGATTATCTTACCTAAAATTTTATCATATTTAATTAATAACTGTCATAAAAATCAAGATTAATAATATATATAGTCAATGAAAAATTATTAACAGATAACCTTATCAATATATAATTTATATACTAGATGACATTTGTATTTGTCATACTTGCATAGGAGAGAGATGGGTAACAATGAAGTCATGGTCAAGCCCATTACTTTGGACAAAAAAGTTCGCCATTTAAAAGTCTTGCAGAATCTAGGAGAGAGAGATTTCCATTTGCAGGTTACATTTTATTTCACCAGGAACATGGATGAGGTTTCCACATCATCATATACCCTTTTAATTCAATTTTGATCGGTCTGCATGACGTGGCCATATAGAAACCATGCATACAACTCCATGTTATATGGTTTAATTAACCTCAAATCCTTGTAGGATAATGACCTCGCATTGAATATTTGTCACAAGCTAACTAGAGATAACATGAATAAAGAAAAATTATTTCATGGACCCACCATAAATTTTTAGATGCAGATTGTAGCAGATAAATGCTACTTAACTCTTTCAAAATTATTATCTTATTTTATTTATAATCATAAAAAAATATTTATTTTGGGGAGAATTAAAAAAAGAAATAACATTGATGCAATTTGCTTATTTGGTATGCATCCTCCAAAGAAAGAATTCCAATATCTTTGTCATTCGGTTACACTTGCACATACCACCAAGGCTAATAGACAATAAATTGCCTTCGCCCAACTTGAGCTTGGCTCCATGAAACTCAGCTAAATTGACTCGAACAAAACCACTAGCGAATAGCTTGCGAAAAAGGTCACATCGAATTTGCACATGATTTTATAGGCTTTACACTGAAACTCGAGTAAGCTTCAAACTAGACATTTTGTTAAACGATTTCAAATATGAAACCTAAAATCTCAACTCTATTCGACTCGCGAATACACCTCAACTCAAGGCTCAATTCTTAAGCACAATATGAGAGCATAGCGTTTTTCAACCAGCAACAGGCTTAACTCCAATTGGAGGGTTTGTAATTGTCCTAGCATCACATAATTTGTTAGCTTAATGTTTCAACTTTTTTGTGACACTCAAGGAAATTCAAGGGGCCTTTCGGTATGTTTTGGCACGAAAAATAAGAGAGCAATAGAAATAAGCTGGTGGGGTCGAAAAAATAGAAAATTAAAAACCAAAAATTAAGTCCCTAAAGCTCAAAAGGAGAGCAAACCCTTTGGGATTTACTAATTTCTAGCGATATATAATACATATTTTCATTTATTTTGTCTTTCATATAATAATTATCTTTGTTCAATCTGATCATGTAAAAAGTACATTTTTTTCAAATTACAAGTTTAAATAAAAAGAAAACCAATGTTTCCCTCCAATTTGGCTCTCAATGTCTACTTGCAGTTGGATCTCGATAAAGACTTATGAAAGAATGTCTTACGGTTATTTTATATGAGATGAATCTCCCTGATCCAATCCAATCCACTGTGTATTGATGAAATAAACTGTAAAAAAGTAAGATTTCATATTACAAATTAGGATACGTAAGACGGTCCGACAAGAGATCAACCTCACATATGTACTATCGTCCCTTTCCCTTAGGTATCTTTAGATTAAAGCATTAAACTGCACGCTCACAAAGGGGCAACATCATCTTTAGCATATTCGATTAATGGTGCCATTGTCTTTTTTATTACAAATGTCGTTATGTTAAAAGTTTTCATTTGAATGAAAACTTATTTTCTTTTTATATATGAAAATGATGATAAAAATGCATTGATTATTATTATTATTATTATAAAAATTAATAACATATTATTATTATTATAACAATAATATTATTATCATTGTCTTCGGCTACATTATTACTAATAATACCAAAGTTCTCTTTTAAAAAAAATCATTTTCTAATGATCCCAAAACAACTACTCAATTTATAAAATCTAAAGTTAATATTTTCATACAAAAAATTCAAAAAGTTAACCTTTACACTATTATTAAATTTTGGTAGTAATATTAGTAGTAGTGTGATGATGATGATGATGATGATGATGATGATGATGATCATAATAATAATAATAATAATAATAATAATAATAATAATAATAATAATAATAATAATAGTAAAAAGATTGAAGGTAAATATAAGTTTCCCTTAAAATCAAACGTCATACTCTAATGATACTAGTAAAAATGTTAGGTATTGGACTGTTTGGTACCAAAAATTTAACTTAGGAACTTTTTGGATATAAAAATTATTTTTGGGACTTTTTGGATATGAGAATTTTTCAGTGGGATTTTTTCCAATTTTTCCTATATATATATATATATATATATATATATATATATATATATATATATATATATATATATATATATATGTTTTGTGCACAAACTTAGTACATTTGGTGAAGAAAAGAACCTCTATATTAAAAATTCGAAAAAATGGTTAATTTTGCCACTGTATTTTGACGAATCTTTACATTTTATCAATGTACTATTTTTTGAGAGAAATTGCCATTGTTCTTTTAAAGATAAATGCAATTTCGCTAGTATCCTTAACTGTCATTATATTTTAACAGAATTAATTTCAGTTGTCTCCACTAATTTTTTTTAAAATATTGGAAGATTATTAATGATTATTGATATTAAAAGGTAAATTACTTTTGGTTCATAAATTATAAGGGGGCCCTTTTTTCTTTTGTTTTTAAGGGTTAAAAAATATACTATTCGAATAATGAAAGAATCGAATAAAATATACTTGTTTTTAAGTTTTTTAAAATGTTGGGAGTATTTTATAAACAAAAAAATGAAAAAATGAATGAAATATAAAAATAAAAAAATACAAATAAGAAAAAAAGATATATTGTTTGAATAAAAAATAAGAGAAAAATATTTTAATTAATTGATATATACATTTTGTAATAAAAATATAATAATAATAGTAAAACACAATAAGTTTAAAGGATATCTAATTGATGAATAAATTTTGAAAAAAGTTAATTCATTAAATCTATTTGTTAACACTCATTCATTGAATATAATTTAATTCGTAAAGAGAATTGATTAAAATTATAAATTATTTTTATATTAACGTTTTTCAAAAATCCATTATAATTGGGAATTATAAAGATAAGATTATAAAAGAAATTTTGTTTAATGCAACTATAATATCCATCTTAAAAATTATGATGTGTTAATTTTTTTTTGAATAATACTCTTTTTATAAGTATACATTTTTACAATTTTGTAATGCTATTTGATGATTTATGTCTTATATGTTTTAATTAATAATTAGTTATTATTTTAGTAAATATTTTTTTAATAATTTATTTGTAAATAAATATTTTTTAAATAATTCAATAATTTATCAATATTTAATTAAATAATTCATTAAATAAATTTTTATTAATTTTTAAGTAATTATTAAGTAATTTTTTTAATAATTTAATAAATAATTCATTAATAAAAAGGATAACCACCTCCACGGTTCCACACATGTGATAAATCCCAACCATTCAATATTTTAAAACGATTTAATCTCAACCGGTAAATAGCTTTGTCAATTGTACATGAAGTATTAATCACTATTGTATTTGTGATATTCTTCTCTTAATTTTATATACGCAAAATATATTTTTCCTTCTTATTTGAATTTTTATATTTCATTTGTTCTTTCCTTTTTTTTTGTTCATAAAATATATTTTTTCATCTATAAAAGAAAAAAACACTGATACATTAAGAAACATAAATCATTGAATTTTTAACTTCAACTATCATTAAACATCTTTCTACATTTTTAAAAACTTTAAGGGAGGCAACTGAAATTAATTCCGTTAAAAATTTGATGATAGTTAGTGATAATGACTAAATTATATCTCCCTTTTCAAGTACGATGACAATTTTACTTGAAAAATAGTAGAGTGACAAAATGTAAAAACTGGTCAAAGTACAATAACAAAATTAATCATTTTTCCTTAGAAATTCTCTCAATTTTTTCAGTTTGATAATAAAAAAAAATTTCTTCATCCTTAAATAAATGTTCATTTTTAGTTTTTTACTTAAAAAAAGGTATTTCACTAAAAATGATGAAGTTAACTTTTGTGACATTTCAATAGACATATACATTAATTAATGCCCTTAATATTCGCATATAGCATTAGAAATTCACACTAGGACATGATAAGTGTCGAATGTGAAATTGATAAACTTATACAAAAATAGACACTCATTTAAGGATAGATAAGAGTACTTTTCATAGACAATTTGTTCATTTCATAGAATATTTGGCACTCCGTTGGTCCCATAATGAACGCTCATTTGTTACTTTAAAAAACAATTATTAGCATATATATTATAAAGAAGCTAGGTAATTAACTAGGACTATTCAGAGGTTAGGATTTATTTTTTTGTACTATCATCACACGGCTGTTATTTATTTGGGTAACCTCCTCTTCTGAGTTTCCTTATACTATTAGAATTAGGTTTAGACCTCCTTTTATACTCAAACTCATTTTCCTAATATCATCCTACGGCTATCATTTATTTGGGTAACCTCCTCTTCTAGGTTTCCTTATACTGTTAGAATTAGGTTTGGATCCTCTTTTATAATCAAAACCCTTTTTCCTTCCCCCACCGTCTGTATCGTGGTTTTTTTTACTTCCTTGGTCTCTCTCTTTCCATATCTTGCTGTTATACTCTCTTTAAGTTCAGGTAATTAATTTTTTATTTTCATCAGCTTTTAAACTTTCTTTCTCTATTTTCTTCTCCCCTCCGATTTGTTAATAACCCAAGCTCTTAATTGATGTCCCCATGCAGTGGCAGATTTCTATTGTGGCTTTAACCAAAATTTTCCTTCCCCGGTCTCTCTCTTTCCAGCCCTTGCTGTTATACTCTCTTCAAGTTCAGGTAATTATTTTTTGATTTTCATCAACTTTTAAGCTTTCTTTCTTTGTTTTCTTTTTCCCTCCGGTTTGCTAATAACCCAAGCTCTTAATTGATGTTCACAAGATCCTTTTGTCTCTCCTATGTTAATCCATATTTTGGTTAAAAAAATATTTTAGATCTTTATTAATTGGAACTCAACAGTGATAGATAATTTACATGGTTGTATTGTTTTTGTTATAATTAAAACAATTCCATTATTTAAGGAATTTGTTTTTCCTTCTTAGCCTCACTCTGATTTTCTCTCTTCATTCATGGTAATAAATAATAATACACTAAATCGAGAATGAACATTTTTCCTCCTCAATGGGATCTGTTGGGTTATCATGGGTTGGGTTGTTCGGGTTTGTGGGTAATGGATCGAGATTGCCAAGCCTAAGTAATACTCCTATAAAAGTTTAAGAGTTTATTTTATTCATGCACAAAGCAAAATGATAAAAAGTTTGGAGATATGCATTTTAGGCCAACTAGAAGATAAACCCAACTGGCAATAGTAAATGCTACATAAATTAAATGGGTGGAATATGCCTAAATGTCATAGCTGTAATATGATCGAGACTCAGTCAGCTATCTCTCAACATACAAATCATGATATAACACTAAGTGCTAAGTCTAACAGACATGGTGTAAAGAAATTAAAGAGAGAATTGATTGCACTATTTTTAATACAATAAAATGATTAAAAGGAAAAATTATAAACTCCATTACAGATTGAAATGGCTACTGACTAGAAAGCCAGAATCATAGCCAAGAGCCAAGTTCAGCCCACGCAACCAAACAAACATGTATGTAGAGTTAAGACAATTGTTCTATCGCTTAAATTCATACAGAAAACCTTGCTGCATCAATCCGGCCAATAACCAGGCCCAAAAATCCATAAGGTTGATTCACTCTTTTATACGTTGACATACATGATCAAGATTAGTCAACATACATTTCAAAAGTTATATTATATAAATTGACCGAATATAATCGACAAATGAGAAGAATAACTGAGCATAAATCAAGAAAATATATAACAAACACTACAAAACTTTTTAAAGTGAAGAGCGAAACAAACCAGTAAAAAGGCTGTTGGGCTTCGTAAAGTATAGTTGATCCTCTACGAATCGCATACCCAACCGTAATACTTTTTCATCTTCCGAAAGACCATCTATCCCGTCAATACGAATGGGAGGCCGTGGTAGACGTGGAATTGGACAGACAAGACGTTTCACAAGGGAAAGAGTCGAACAAGAAATTAGTCAACAAAAATACCCATCACCGTTCTTTAAACGTTAATTTACCTCTTTTGAGACGTGCATTAGGATAAAAGAGACGACAAATGCATGCCTCACAACAACACATTAATGCTGCTATGTAATAAACATTTACTGTTAAATGATGTTAAATTATCATTAATAAATATTTTATAATTGACATTTATTTAATTTCAACCACTAGGTGGGATCCAATCCAAATGAACTCATCGATTTACCTTCATCAATTCGGGAGTGTAAAGACCTACTTGAACTAATAAGAGAAGTGTATCCACATTTGCATATAGCGGGGACTTCTACATCAAAATTCTTAACTGATCGTACTATTTTCTCTGCACATAATGATGATGTTAATAAAATAAATTTTGAAGCATTGAATATATTCCTGGGAAATTTTATTAGTTATTTATCAGTAGATAAAAATGTAGAAGATGATGCAAGTGATCCGATCATGGCAAATCGATACTCGGTTGAATATTTGAACTCATTGAATCCTGCTGGTCTCCCCCCTTCAGACCTCCAATTGAAAGTCAGCTGTCTCATTATTTTGCTTAGGAATCTTGCCCCAAAAGATGGTCTTTACAATGGAACTAGACTGAGAATAGTTAGATGTGCGCAACACATTATTGAAGCTGAAATCTTAACTGGAGATAAAGCTAGCAATTTGGTATTTATGCCAAAAATTTATCTTACGCCTTCTGCTTATATACTTACTATTTCCATTATAAGATGACAATTTCCAATTAGATTAACCTTTGCAATGATTATAAATAAATCACAAGGCCAATTTGTTAAATTTGTCGGCATTGACATTCGAACGCTAGTGCTTACTCATGGTCAATTATACGTTGCACTATTTCGATGTACTACATTCAGTAGAATAACAATCCTCTTGCCATCAGAAAAAGAGACTTCGACAACAAATATAGTTTATCCGGAAGTTCTTCTATAATACTTTTACAACAGGTATAAAATCCTATCTTAAAGCTACATGATTTTCTTGAATTTAACTATAACTTATTTTAAAGAAATTGTTAATTTTTACATTTGACTTAAATTTAAAATTTATATAGTTTTTTTTAACTAACGCACTCTTTCAAATAGGTCCCCGTAACTCCATTTGATACGTCACCTTCAACACCATCTCCCCCTTCACTTGATTCTTATGATTCTGATTTTGTAGAAGAATTTGTAAGCACTACTTTTTTTTAGATAAGCGTTAATAATTATATTTGATAAAAGTTTTACATTTACATAATTTCTATCTTACTCATTGTTTACAAATAGGTTCCTCCAACTCCACCTCCAACTCCACCTACATCTCCGACACCCCTTCCACCTACATCTTAAGTTGCAGCAGAACATATGCCCACACTATTGTATGATGATAAGTGGGAGGATTGAAGTTTTGTAGATGAAGCAGTAAATTCTTTTTTATATTTTAATTAAACAACTATAATGCATAAAATATGGTTAACTAATTGGTTTGAATTTTATTTGTCTTATGTGTAGATGAAAATAATGGACAAAGTTATTGCATCTCATGTTTCTAAATCAACAATTATTGTGAAGCAAGAGCCCCTAGACGAAGACTGAGTTTTTGTTATTGAGAAAATAACAAAATGTTCTTTTTACATGTCTATTTTTTTATAAATTAAATTAAATGCCCAAGTAAAATATTTTATTTTGTTAGGTATTTGGGTTTTCTCTCATTTTCGTTGTATAGTGTACATTTATTCAACTCATACAAAATTCTAAATAAATATTAATTTATTACAACATTGTCAGCTTCATATATCGATCAAGTTTCAAACTGGCGTCGTGCCATAGGCACGGGCTTAGAATCTAGTCTATAATATAATAGAGTTCATACTCATACATGTATAATTGACTAAATCTATCTAAAGGTTGAGATTTATTTATTTTTACCGAAATCTTATGGTCACAATTAATACTTACCTTCACATATGCTAAGGCGGTTGTGCAACTACCCGTCCCTCTCTCCAACTTCCCCACTTATATTTCTCCATATTTTTATTGGATTTCATTTAGGATATGTTAAGCATTAGCCTACAATAATCTGCTCTTGTATTAATATCGTGCCATAAACACGGGCACTAAACACAGACACATAATCTAGTGTATATATATATACCCTTGTTGTCCACCTTATAGCATTATACTTCCTCGGACCTATATATAAGCAAAAATTTCAAATTTTGGTGGACTTAAATATAAACAAAAATCATCATATTAAACTCTACTCACAACTTTCAAAAAGTTTGGTACCAAAAATACCCATTATTAATTCTTTTGTTTTCAAGATGTGTGCACATTCCCTATACACAAAGAGCCACTAATTATAAAAGGAGCTATAATGAATTGATGACAATGAGTTAATATTGCATTAATTATCATCAGTTTTGAGTGGGATACTTAAGGGTATTTTAGTAACTATACTTTTGTTTTGTATAAAATCAAGACAATTTAACTAATTTAACTTACTTTCTTAATCTGTGTGAAATCAGTTAATTTTGCTTATATATAGGTCCGGAGTAGTAAATACGTATTGAAACATAATAATTAACAGCAAAAGATGAATGCAATTACTTAATTACAAAATGAACTCTAATTTTCAGACAAAACATTTAAAAGATGGAAACATATTTTGGAACTGACAAAGTACTATTGACATATTAATTATACTTATTATAGCAAAAAAAGTACCCATATTGATGACTCCAGCATAACTCTTTAATGAAACACAATTAATGAAAGGGTTTTGTAAAAAAAATATACTCCCTAAAAAAATATGTTATTTTATTTTGAAATATTTCATTTAAAGAATTTATTATAAAAATTAAGATATATAAGTGTCATTTTATTAGTAATGAAATACTAAAAATGTCATTTTTTTCTTAAAATGTTTGACTTTCAAACGAGAACTCTTTGTCTGAAATAGATGGAGTATTTGTTTAGGCTGCAATTCTTAAAATTGGTCATGTTGCAGTATTTGATTTTTCAAATTGAAATTCTTCTAATACAAAAAAAAGGAGTTGTAATCCTTAATTAAGGTTAGATTATCATGTTATGTAACATCTTGTCAAGTTTTAACCCACAACAAAACTCATAAGATGTCAAAGTAAATAACACTTTCCTTTAATTATACACAACATTTAGGTGCCGTTTGGTAACCAGGATTAAGGCCAGATATGATTAATAAGTCGAGTTGCCTGATGTTTGGTACGCAATAGGTGTTCGGGACTAATAGTACGAGTTATCCGGATAAAGTCATTATCCCCTCACTATTAATACCAAGGGGGAGGGTGGTATTATTAGCGCCCTTACTAAAAAAAATTAGAATTAACATTTGTAATCTCAAAACTACCCTCGATATACAAGTGAGGATTAATAACGAGGGTACTAATAGTACTGGGATTAATAATACTGCTTATCCTTATCCGACTACCAAACAAGCCCTTAGTATTTATTTAGTGACTCTTTTACACATTAAATGTATACTTCTTTAACCACCTCAATTAGACACGTGAAGTATTTTGACTTTTTTTATATTAAAATTATAATTTTGGGACTTTGTTGATACAAAAATTATTTTTAGGAGTTTTTAGATAGGAGATTTTTAGTGAAATTTTTGGTATTTTTCCCTACATATATATATATATATATATATATTTAAAGGAAAACTCTATTTGAGACAGAGAGAATATAATCTTTCATGCGTTGCTAAAAAAAAAAAAAAATTCACCCACATTTGCAACAACGCAAGAACTCTTGTATAAATTAATCCCCAATCAAGGACTTGTAATTTACATGTCTTCGATTACTTGAATCATATATATAATGATACAATCATCTTAACATATTAATTTTTCACCTAAAATCATTAGTTAAAAAAAACTTTAATCTAAATTCATGCACTTAAAGATGAAATATTTATCATGTTTCTATGCCTCCAATTTTGATGGATAGATTGATAATCACGAGACAGAAATAGTCATTTAGTTTCCCTTCACATGTATATTTAAGAATCTTAAACAATTCAAATTGTGACAATCCATCTTACATAAACTCACATCGAGCTCCTACAAAACTCACATAAAACAATCTGTCTTCCAAAACTCACTTATTTTGCAAGAAATTTAGTTAAACACTGATAAATCAACAAGAATTGCAACAAATTAATGTCACCCTCATTTGATTCAGTTATAATTTCAATCAGTATGCAATGGTAGTATCTTATGAGCTACTTCTTCATTTCCCGGCAAAGAGTCAACTATTTAATTTTGAGATGTTTCACTTAAAGAGTCCACTTTCAAAAATTAAAGTATAAAAGTGTTACTCCCTCCGTCCCAAAATTATCATTTGGGTTGACTTGATGCATATCTTAAGAAAAAAACATTTGACTGAATTATTAATATTGAAATAGTGTGGGGTTTCCTTAAAAGCACTTGAATATGTAACCCAAAATTAAAGTAAGAAGAAAAAAATAAGGGTAAAGTGCTAAACGTGATGTACTAAAAATGAAACTTTCAAAGAAGAAAATTATTTTGGGACGGACGAAAAAGGAAAGTATGACAATAATTTTGGGACGGAGGGAGTATTTTATTATTAAAAACCTACTAAAAATGTCATTTTCTTAAAAAGTTTGACTTTCGAGGAACTCTTTCGCGGAGAGGAGTATTTTTCCTTTTCCATAATTAATGAAGTTTTTCCTTTCCATTAAGAAATATGCTAGCAAAGCATGCCATGATTGATCAACAAATGAAACCAAAAATAAGTTAGTAATGTCGTACAAACTCTCAAGTCAGAATATGATGCGTCCAAGATAATCTGGACCCACTAAATCATTGATCCAAACACACGGCCAACGTGTTTGTAGATCCTCTGAGCCCAACTCTGAAATGAAGGAGAATAAACGTGAACTGGGCAGGGGCACTCCCTGCAAAAGCCCTCCGGCGTGTGAGTTAGTACAATAGGTTAACAATTCGGCAGAGTTTAGGCTAGAGAATAAGATTGCGCATACCTCTCTCCAAATTTTGACAAGGTTTTTATATGCTGGGAGGCATAAGCGCCATAATCATGAATAGCGCCCATGATTGACATTAGCGCCCATGATTGGCATTAGCGCCCATGATTGGAATGCTAATGCCTGGACGAGCATCAACTTCTCTAAGCGGTCATGGCTAATAATCAGGATTATTGCTCGGGTGTAACCACCCTCAACAGTTTATCTTGATCTTTCCCGGACATCAATGCCCTCAACTGTTTGTAACTTACTTGGTGCAATCGAGCAAAGTTGCTTGCTCCCTCAATCTACTGGTGCAATCGAGCTAGGTTGCTCGCTCAACGATGTTGCTCGCATAACTAAGCCCCATCTCAAGTATTTATCCGCCAAAAGAGATTTTACCTCGATTACTCACAGCGTAATATTTTGCTCGCTTGCTCGGAAGATACACACGATTGACACGTGGCTCCTCGGCTTGGGCCTAATTGGTAAGCCGAGCACAAGTAGGCCCCAACTCCTTGTCTTATCGAGTATTCATGCTCATGACGAGGAGGATCCCAAAATTTCAAAGCAGCCCTCCAAAATTTCAAAACCCAAAACTACATGAGTAACAATTCACTAAACGTCTTGAACAAGTCTCTTAAGATATGGCGTCACCGTCACCGTCACCGCATCATCGAGGAAGCTGCAGTTCAACTTCCTATGCCCATTAAATGCGGCCTCGTTCGGCACGCCTCGTGGCCGGGCAATGATTCAACTTTCAAACGGCGGTTTCATTGCGTATAAAAGCGCAGGACTCGATTCCTTTTACCACTTTACGCCTTTGCAATTCATAAAACCATTCAAGCAGATAGACGAAACAAAGGAACTTTCTCGCAAATCTTCATCCGTAACCACTTCCCAGATTGCATCTTTGTCGCACTCTCGACAACAAAATCAAGATCTTCATCAAATTCTCCTGTATTTTCACGCCTCTTTCCTCATCATCTCCTTGCATTACATTCCTGTTCGAGTTGGGCCACACTACGTGAACCCCTTTTCGATTTTCTCTCGCAGTTGTTTGCCCAAAACTCAATCGCCGCTTTTACCAATTAGCAACCCAAACCCAAGGAATCGAGAAAACTGGTCAAGACTGCCATCGATCTCGCAACCCATGCTACAACCAACTTTTTTTGCCACATTTACCCTCGCCAATATTTAACCTCATTTCGATTCCTTTCCTCGTAGATGTCTAATGGGCAACTGCTTCTCGAAATTGAAGGCCGAGCTACGACCATAGAGCTAAGCAAAGAGAGCCTCCGTCCTCATCTTCTTCCGAAGAAAACTAGCAAAGACGGGTTCCATGGTTACACGCCGATCTAAAAACCCTCAC
>CM028377.1:179768730-179814441 GCA_013146195.2 Codonopsis lanceolata
ATAAAAACTAAGATACCGCAACTGAACCCCGATTGGTCAATTTATCGTGGACATCAGGGCAACTACAACGAGCCTTTTTCCCTTTGGTTTGGTGTGTTCACACCAAAATGAACTCCAACTGGACCCCAATTTCTTGCCCCAAAATGGGGTGATGAATAGTGTTGCCCCAAACCCCAAATTTGCTGTTAATGGGACCCACTCATTTTTTAATAAAAAATTAGTTTTAATACATAAAATTATTATTAATTATAAATAATATAATATTACTAATTTAAAAATATTTTAAACTTATTAAAAACTTATAATAGATATTATAGCTAATTAATAAATACTATGATATAATTTATTTTAGATTATTATAAATTCAATAATATATAATTAATTGGTCTATTATGTAAATTATTGTGTATTTATTATCAATAAATAAATAAATAAATAAATTATTATACTAAATTATTTAGAAAACACAATCTCAATTTAAATTTTAAAATGCATCCATCTAAAAAAACTACAAATAAAACATATAACATGAAGATAAAAAAAGATATACAACTTGGAAAAAAACACAACTAGAAAATAAAAAAAAGACACATAGCTTGAAAATAATATGTACTTTGAATTGAGTGTTGTTGTTGATCTTTTTTCTTCGTAGTTTTTACGATTTTAAATAGATGTATTGTTTTCCTATCATAATGTATGAGTTTATATTTTTCAACTGCTTAGTAATTTGAAATATACGAAATTACTAATTTTAAATATTATTAATTATATAAATAATATTTTTTCAAAAAATTATTAAATAACATACATTGTTTAATTATGTAATATTAATAATTACTCTCTCCGTTCCTAAATAATCGTCCTAATTGATTCGGCGCACGGTTTAAGAAAAAACAATTGACTTGATTATTTATATTGGTTTAATGTGTAGTTTCCTTTAAATCTCATATGTATGTGGCCCATAATTAAAGTATGTTGAAAAAGTAAGGGTAAAGTGGTAAAAGTGATGTTAAGGTAAGTTTTAGTGAAAAATTATTTTGGGACGGACGAAAAAGGAAAGGAGGGCGATAATTTAGGGGCGGAGGAGTCTTATTTAAAAAATTACTCAAAAGTCGCAAATTAATAATTTTGCTAAACTTTTTAGGTCAAAATTAAAATGGTGTCGCTTTTGAGCTTACCTTTTTTTAGGCTATTTAAAAACACCCTGCACATTATGGCCATATGCATGAGAACTTAAAGAAACTACACGATTAACGATATTATTAATCGGTCGAATAGATTTTAACTGGCGATTAACTGACGTTAAGGGACGGAGAGGAAGTAATAAAAAATAAAAATAGTGAGAAACCGCTTTTGTGGAAGCTGGAATACGGTTTTTGTGTGGAAGCTGCGCCAAATAAGTATTCCTATGAATTATTGGGTTGGAGTTTCTCAGAAACCGCTTTCTGCTTTAAAAAATTCTCTCTTACAGGATGAATTATTCAAAGATCGAACTCGTATGAATTTCAAACATGGCGCCAACAAACTCAAACAATGCGATCGCAACCGAATCAAACAGCACTGTAATATACGCCTACAATGACGACCCCCAAAACCCAGAAGAAACCGAAACGATTTTGGGTCAATCGGTCCCCGTCCTCGCGAAACGCTACAAAGGGGTTTGGAGGAGGAAATCCGGCAAATGGGTTGCCAGAACCCGAGACCCGCTAACCAACATCCGTGTGTTTGGTACTTACAAATCCGCTGAGGAGGCTCGATTTGCTTATTTCTCGAAGCTCCAATTTGAAGCCAGAATTAGGGCAGCCAATCAATTGTCCTGTTCGGTCATTATAGATAATCACGGGTATCTTTTTGGGGGATTTAGCAGCTTGGATGATTTGCAATTTGTGACTAAGCCACTCCGCAATTGGTAATTGTTTTTCGATTGTGTTGGGTGTCTTGTACTCGTAATGTCTAATGTTGGGGGAATAGATAGGTTTAATTGACTGTACATATATGACTACTGAGTGAGTCATCTTATGATTTGATTTGAAAAGTGGTGTTGTATAGTCAATTTTTAGATTTGATTGATTGCTGAATGTTAGTAGAAGTTGGTCTGTGTTTTTTTTTAATTGTCTAATTTCTATATATTCGTATTGATTTTCTGCTTTTCTGATATTGGTGTAGGAGTGGCATTTAGTTTCAGTTGATGTGTGTTTCTTTGTGTTTTACCTCCTTTGGGTTGAATGAGAATCGTCTAAAGAAGCTAAGAGTAAGAGTTCAAATTGGTTTTGCTTCAAGTGCACAAAAAAATAAAAAATAAAAAATAAGGAGGCTAGAACCACCTAAGAGTGAATATATTTTCGAGACAAATTGATGGTGGATGCTCCGGAAGGTCACAGGTCATGTACCATGTGTCTGCTTATAGCTCATTTTTTCATTGAGCTTGCAAATAGACACACACACTTAGATATGCATGCGGATGCACGCACTCACTAATGTATGCGTTAGATCCTAGACGATGCAATTGCTTTGAGCCCCTTAAAGCCTTATAGCACATAATTGTGTTTTTTCTCCCCTGCTTTCTATTGAGAGATGTTTTACTTGTTTATATCTTACATTTCATGTGTGCATATGAGAGAGATTGAAGTTGGCAAAGGTGATTGTGGATGGGGGAGGGGTTGATAGATGTCATCGTCACTTAATTATGTTATTTTACTAAAACTGGTGCTCTTGAACAGTGATTGAAACGCTGCAGACACCAGTGCACCAAGCGAAACTTGAACAATAGACTTCCGGGGGAGGTGTTAATTGTCAATGTGATTTGATGCACCATCTTAATTCCTCCGAGTCAGAACAGTTTTATCAGGCGTCCTTTTTCTATGTTCCCCTATGGGCGTTTGATTTTTCTCAATTTAACACAGAATATCTTGGCATCATCAATGAGTGGAAAGTTGCCAATTCATAGGATTATATTCGTGGTTCATCATGGTCTCGCAGCATGTTATGAATTTCTTGATACCTTTTTGATTAATAGTAACCCGTTCTTCTCTTGTATGTATCTCTTGGCATCATTATTTCTTCTGTCAATAAAATATGTTGTTAGAGATCTTCGATAGCCAGTGAAGATATGAAATGAAGTGGAAAGGAAATCATTTCGTTTTGGTAGACATATTGAGGGTGCTTTTATATCATGCTACACAAGCCTAGAAATTATATTCTGACGAGGAAAAGATCTATATGATACAAATGTAATTATATATGCAAAGCCTCAAACATGTGAAGCTACGGTTCGCCATATTCCCAATGTCCATATGATTGAAGAATCCCTGCAGAGTTGGTGGAGCCTGGAGGCATGTATGTCTATGTTCTTCTTTGTATTTGATGTCATATCTTACTTGTAGTACACCCTTTCTCCTTACTTATTTTTGGTTTCCTGTTTCCTAAGGTATTCCTAGCTCCGAAGGCCCAAGACTAATCCCCAACGCCCATGGTTTTCCCTTACTTATTACCTTAATCATCAGTGTGTGAAACTTGAATAGTTATATATCTTCATAAGAACTATCAACTAGCTGATAGTATTCGTGGAATAAATCTTCCTGATTACTATACATTTCTTGTCGCACCTAGTTTCAGCTCAAGATGACACCAGCTACTCATTTAATTATACAGAACTGCCTAATTGCTCAGTTCTCAGAGATTTTATTTTTTATTTATTTATCTTTTTTTTTTGTTTCTCAAGAATTGCAAAACCGAAGTACACTTTTAAGATAGAAATCAGTCTTTTCTTCCCCGCCCCCTTTTGGAGGGTTGGGGTGGGAATTTTCATGTATTATTATTGTCAAAAATGATATTTCCAAATGAAATGATGAGTAATCATGTCCTTAATCGATAAAATTTCTGAAAGTAAACTCCATATCAAAAGCAGAAAAATGGAAACCAATTTTGAGAATGCTTTATGAATATCATTTCGGTACTTGGTGAGTTACTCATTTTGATGATAATTGGATGGTTGAATGATAAATCACTGTTAGATGATTGGGAATGCAGTATACTTCATAGAAAATGCTTCTAGTTCCAGTCATTGTGGCTGTTTCTGGGCAGATTGCTGCGTTGCTGGTATAGGCTCTTGCTGTTGGTAGCCTCAAAGCCAACAGGCCATATCACGTTATCTTATAACAGGACCATTGTAGTCTAAAAGAACGAACCAGTTTGCGAGGCTCCCACCATTGCAGGATCTGGGAAGGTTCTACAGCCAAAATGGCTATTAGGTATTTAAACTGACAATTTGGATCAAAAGGGCTCCTGAGAAATCTTTGCATCAACTTGATCTCTGGTATATTGACTCGATGAGACCAACTCATGAATTTTTTTGAAATCAAATTATGTAGGGTTTTGGAGTATGTTGCTGTTTGAAATTGATGTTTTGGCAGTAGATCATTCACTTAATTTACTTGTTTTGTAATTTTAGAGTCTTCTTACTTATCATTATATATCTGAGACTATACCCCTTTTCTTACTGCTGGAATCTTTGTTTACCTTTGGATCTTCCAAGTAATTTCTGAATTTATAACTTTGTTTTGTTTTTTGGGGAGGTTGGCTATTGGCAAAAGAGGGGGGAGGTGATTGGTACTGTGATGTCTCTCAGTCTCTGGATTTTCTTGCTACTGTAGTTGGTCTGGAACAGTTGGACACCTCCCCTCTTGTTGGGAGATTTTGTAGTTTAGCTGGTGTTGATTTTACCTGGAGAGTGTCTTCGACTTGTTTCTTTATATCTCCTTTGGCTCTCTTCCCTTGGAAGTTTTCCCAGAATAAATATGGGAATTAAGGACTTACATTTTGTTCAAGGTTACTTGTCAAAAGTAATCTCAGTGATTCTTATGAGATGTAAGTAATCTCAGTGATTCTTATGAGATGTATCGGAACTTATTTGAGTCCTAATCAAGTATCCATGCATCATATTTTAGATGGCCTGAGTATATATGTTCTTATTGTAGCTCAGCTCTATGATGTAAATGAGCAAGTGCATATTATTATCCTGGTGTTAATTTTTTGGTACAACTAGTAGCCTGGTAGGGTAGTTTGATCAATGCTGCACATGCTAACAATTGAAGAAAAATTTACTTCCTTTGTTCCACGTAAAAAGTCCTTTTTACTATTTTAAAATGTTTCACTTTAAGAATCCACTTTAAAAAATTATGTTTACAAATTTCACAATTTTCACAACATTTCAACATTACCTTCCACATTTGATATTAACATATTGATCATGCTCGAGCATTTCTGTAATTACGACACTATAATGTTGCCAACAAGCTCTAAATTTGTTACATGTTCTTCAATCAGACGCTCATTCCTTTCTGTGAAGCACGGCGGTGCATTTAACAGTGACTTTCCACACAATGTGCTTCTTGTATCTGCATTGTGCTTACTCATATCTTCGATGGTCAACAAGGTAATTTTAGGCCATTATGAACTTTGCATTCCTTACTGGATTATCTCACTGTTTACTTGTGAATTTGAATTCGAGCTATTTCGATAGTGGACTCTGTTATTACATGGACTTTTCATTTTCCCAAAGTACCCATGTTGACGCGACATGACATAGGTGTGTGTGTGTGTGTGACACTTGGACACCTTTATTTTGTGTTAAACTATAAAATATTGGCATGTCGGACTCCCAAATCCCCACATGAATCCGATTCTCGTACCTGTGGCCATGTAACATAGGAAGTGGATAACAAATCGTTAGAAATGACAATAGAAGCATCACTATCTCAATTTTCACTTCATTCAAGCATTTGATCCTTGACCCGAAAACTAGAGAGCTTGGAAGATATAGCAACTACATTATTAGCAATGACTTTGAATGCACCACTGTCTCTTTTTATTCTCAATATGCTTAAAATTGGAACAGGGCAAATACCCTAAGGAGGTGGGAGATGGTAGGAGATAGATGCTCCTCACAGAAATCCTTTCTCTTGGAAACTCTTGATGCAATCATCGAACATTTGTTCGATCGTTTTCAGAGGTGGCAGTCCCAACTGAATAATCTTATTGCTGTCCATGCTATGTGGATTGCTATCTCCTTTTTTGCTGCTACACCTACAATCAAGTTAAATTACTTGATATAGATTGATTAACAGAAAAATTGATGCTGTCCATGCTATGTTTGTTTAACGTTCTTAACTACAAACACTTGAAAACAGAAGAAATAAGTAAATAATCTCTTACTTGACTTCATATGGGTAGGATGGATATTTGGCCCTGAGCTTCTGAATGATCTCTGACCAGTGTGCAACTGCACTCGAACATATAAGCCTGCCTGATGCCTTGCTATTTTCCATAGCTAGTATGTGTGCTGCCACCACATCATCTATGTGTACGAACCCCACTGTTGTGTTTGGATATTCTCCTATTAAACCTGATAGAAAGTTTCAAATGTTAAAGCTAATTGGGCCATGCAATGGGGATTAAGCACTCAAGTGTAAAACTTTATGTAAATTCACTTGTCCCTTAATGGTTGTCTTCAATGTCGTAATGTGCCATGTTCATGCTTAATGGGGAAATTTACAACATTTTTAGATTATGTCCCTAAGTTTTACTGTTTTGGGCATCGAGTATAACTATATCAGCAGTATTATTGAAGTGGTTTTAAGCTTTTCCTAAGCAGAGGTTTGTAGTAAGCAAAGGTACCATCTTGTAAAGTAATACTTGTGTTGGCAATAGCATTCGCCATGTAATTCTATAGTATTGAGGAAGATATAACCTTTAATAATGGCTAGAATCATCTGCAGTGTACTGGTTGGTTGGGGTGCAAGCAAGGGGCCAACTACAAAGAGGGGTTCACCACCACGAGATCAATCCCACTTTCCTCTGCAACTCTCCATGCATCTTTCTCTGCTATAGTTTTTGCATATGCATACCACAGCTATGCAGAACAAAGCAAGATCTTAACAAAGTTTGCAATTGAATATGTGTTTGTGCTATATATCAAATATATGGGAGAAGTGTAAGTGTTACATTATGGTGTTCACAGTAATCAGTATCACTCCAATGAGATTCATTGAGAGGAGAAAGTTGTTGGACATCATAACGGTATCGAATTGAGGAGCAGGAAGAGGTGAGCACAACCCTGTTCACACTGCTTGCTTTCTTGCAGGAGTTGAGCACATTCATGGTTCCCTTTATGCAAGGATCAATCAAGGTGGCCTGCCAACACAAGCAAGGGTATAGCTTAGTTATGGCTGATGAATTAATCATAAAATTCACAATCATGGTCATGGGTTTAATAGTAACTGTACCTTGATGTTGTTATCGTATGGAACAAGCACTGGAGATGCAGTGTGGAAGACACCATCAACTCCCTGTATAGCTTGGTCAAAGCTTCCTTCCACCATAAGATCAGCTTTCATAACTTTTAGTCTCTCCTTGGCTCCATCTAGCTCCCAAAGGTATCCTACCTTATCCACATTTTCTGGCAATAATTTTTATGTTTACCCATGAAAAACTTTTGTAGGGAAATAAATTCATGGATGAAGATGTGTGTGCAAATAAAGACAGTGTTGAGCAGTGGCGGATCCAGAAATAAGATTAAGGGGTGTCCAAAATTTTAAGTACTCCCTCCGTTTCGGACAAAGAGTCCCCGTTTGAAAGTTAATTTTTTTTAAGAAAATGACACTTTTAGTAGTCTAGTAATAATAAAATGACACTCTTATGTCTTTATTTTAAAAAATAAACTCTTTATGTGAAACATTTTAAAATGGAATAGTAGATTTTTTGGCCGAATCAGAGGTAGTATTACATAAAGAATTTAGAAATTACATCATCGTTACTAGATAATTATTTAAAAATTGATCAAATATTCGATTTCGTAACTCCGTCTTGACACAAGACACAAGTAAATTCACTAAATCAATAAATCACTAATAAATGGAATGAGTAACAAAAGGTTAAACTAATTTTTTTAAAAACACAAAACCCTCTAATTTCATATATAAGCTAAAATAATTTTCAAGAAACCCAACAAAACATCAAATAATTTCAACAATCAATTTTTTTATTTTACCTTCAAATTGCTCAAAATTTTCAAATATAAGCTCACCCAAAGTTCCAACAGCACCAAAGCTTGTTTTCTTATACAAGATTATCAATCAAATTAACAATTTTACATTTTAACCCAAAAATCTCAAATTCAAAAACCATAATTTCGGATAAATAGAGTGTGATTTGAGAATCGAGAAAAAATGGGAGGGGTCCAATAGAAAAGTAGGGAGGGGTCCAGTTGTCAAAAATATAAAATTTACTCATATATTTTTGTTGTTGACCGGTGTCCAACTGTCCATGGACACCTTAATGGATGTCTTCCGTCCGCCATTGGTGTTGAGCAAGGTAGATGACGGTGACAGAAATTACCTGGATCTCGCACGGTGGTTCGCACTATGTGCCCTTTATCCAGCAGCGACTTGACCAAGTAAGCCGCTATGAACCCTGTACCCCCTGTAACACAGTATTCTGGCATCTCTTTCGCTCGCTCCCTTCTGGTTGCTTGCTTGCCTTTATATTGAAGGTTTATTCAATGGTTTTGAGTAAAGAAACACTCATATGTCTTGCATTTCAGTATTTTATTAGGTTTGGACAAAAAAGCATGTTGGTTGTTTTGGTTTTGGTTTGTGTTTGGCTGGAGCCTGGGTGAGTTTTATCCTATGATAGTCCTACCACGTTAAAAAGTGGGTGTGACATTTTATTCGTTTCTTTTAGTTAATGAAAGATGTCATTGTTGTATGTGGCTTTGACTTTAGCTTCTTTTGTTTGTTTAGTGTTTACGGTTCGTGGGTTGGGTATGACCGTATGTAGGGGTGTAAATGGTTCGACTTGGTTCGATTTGAAATAAATTATGAAATCACGAATCATCATCGGTTTGAAAAAATCAAACCCGTAGTTAAATCGTTTAAAGTCTTGAATGAACCGAACCATGATGGTTCGACTTGGTTCGACTTCCGTGGTTCGGTTTCGTGGTTTGGTTTCATTTCGGTCTTAATTTATAAAGAGTTCTACTCATTCAAAATTTAAGTAAACCAAGAAAATATTATAAAAACACGTTAAAAAAAGACTAAAAAATGAAATATAATACAATTATATTCATAAACTCACTTTTTAAAAAAATTGCACAAACTTTCAAATAAAAGGATTAACATTTTTAATTCTTATAATCAATAAATTGAATCCAATATAATAAAAATACAATAACGTACATGATATTTAAAACGTTTATGTCAATTAAAAAAGTCTAAAGGCAAATTCCTAAATATTAATATTAGCCTTATAGTTTATATAGTATAAAAATATTAATAGTATAAGAGTACTAAAGTATAAAGGTTAGGAATTCTAAAGAATTTGTTGTTTGACTCGGTGGTTCGATTTGGTGGTTCGGCTTGATGGTTCGACTTGGTGGTTCGGTTCAAAATGGTTTGGTTTGGTTCGGTTTGACTCGACTCGACATGTTAAGCCACAAACCAAACCAAACCGCTCTTCCCACTTCCCAAAATCTCAAACCGAAATGAACCATATAGCACCCAAAACCAAACCAAACCGCATGGTTCAACTTGGTTCGACTTGACTTGGTGGTCCGGGCGACTTCGGATTGACACCCCTAACCGTATGAGAGTAAAATCAAAAATCATCTATTAAACATTAATAAAATAATTTATTAAATACTTATTTTGATTTAAAACTCAAAATCTTCTTAATAGTGACATAAATTTAATATATTTACATACCATACCATCTTTATATTTATTAATTTAATATTTTTTTAATAGAAAAATGGTTGGTAAAACTTGAAAAAATCATAATTTTTTCTGATATCCAAATGAAACAAACTAAATCTCTATTTATAGGTAAAAATATAAATTTAGGGGAAAAAATAAAAATAAAAAACATTTTTTACTAAAAATTCGTCAAGAAAGACAATATGAAAAAAATAAAATGATAACCAATACAATGTTGACAAATGGAAAAGGAGGGGGGGAAGTGGTAGGAGACTCATGCCTTAGAGTTAGAGCTAATTGGGTTCTTCTAGTGGTTTTTTTTTTTTTTTCAAAATCAATTAATGATTTGATTTAGATTTTTTGAAAATCACCATTGGATTGCAAGATTTAGTTTAAATTTTTTTAAAAACCTCAATTGGCCTTGCTCTGAGGGTTGGTCCTCGTCCACTCCATGGTTTAAGGAAATAATACTCCTTCGTTTCGAGTAAAGAATTCACTATTCTATTTTGAGATATTTCACTTAATGAGTCTACTTTTAATCATTTTATTTTTAATAAATTACTAAAAATATCATTTTCTTTTAAAAAATGACTTTCAAACGGAGACTATTTACTCAAAATGGAGGGAGTATTAATTTAGGCTGAGCTCTTCGCATCTCATCCTTGACTCTTTTGGAGTAACCTAGTACTATCACTTTTCTAACCGGGCAATGCCAAGATACTCTCATTTTACACCATAAAATTGGGTACTCAATTCTCTTACATGTTATACAAGAAAAGATATAAATTTATTGCTATTTAAGAAAAAATGTCCAAGTAAAAATACAACCTTTAAAAATTTGAGTTTTCAAATGATAGCTTATTTATCTGGAACTAGATCTTCATGTCTGATGTCAGTATATCTGATTTCGTCAATTGAAATGACAATGTCAAAATAGAAGGTGCGATTTTAAAAAAATGTTACAATTGAGAGGTACATTGTTTCAAGTGATAGTTGAAGGATTGATGTTTTATAAGGAAAGATTATTTAAAAGATTAATCGTAGGGTGTGACTTTGTAATGTGAAGATAAGACATAGGGATAAAAAAATAAGTGACAGTTCATAATATTAATTATAGGGGGTGACTTGTAATAAGGAAAGAAAAAATAAGAAGCTAAAAATAGATAATTACTCACACATATAAATATAAGAATGAATCTCAATCATTAAATTTTTTAACATAACTTAATCTCAACTTTTTAATAATCATAATTAATTACACATATATAAATCTGACTGTTTTATAATATAGATCAGGTTAGTCACACTAACTCTTCCGATCTTGTTTACCTTTCCCCATGTTTTAAGAAAGTATTTGACTTCTTATGTTTTTCCATTAATATCCTTAAACTACTCCTTTCATCCTAAATATTTGTACCAAATTGAAGATTCACGGTTTTAAGAAAGTGCGACTTGATGCAATTTTTCTTTATTCCTCTCAATTTATCACTAATGGTCAAATCAATGGGATTTATTCATTTTTCAATCTTACAAATAAGAAGAGTACACTAGAGAGTTGATGTGAATAACTTTTCAATAAGTAAAAAGGGACAATGGATAATCATTTTGGGACCTTTCAAAACAGAAACATTTATTTTAGAACCGTAAGAGTTTCATTTAATGGTGTCAAATTAATGTGACCCATATCTTTATAAGCATTTGGCTTTAAAATTTTAGAAAAATTATCCATATAATCATCATATTATTCATAAGTAATTAATTGGACCAAATACATTACAATATCTAAAATATGATCAATGTACTCTGTAATTAAGTGTTATGTCGTCTTTTTCGTCAACGACCCATCTAATTTTGTAACGAACCTATTAACGTGGTTTAACGGAGGGATTATATGAAAGGTATTTCTATCCATCTTTATTACGAAAGAGATGTGGATGATAGATCGCAGAACATAGGGTTTATTCGAGGGACAAAATTACCCCTCATTAATTTCTTCAGTTAGTTTACATCAATAGTTTTGTTACAAAATTGGATGAAATGTTAACGACAGAGACCACATTGCACTCAGATCGTGAGTACATTGATCACATTTGAGATATTGTAATATGGTTAGTCAAATCGGTTACCTACGAATAGTACGATGATGAATTGGATAATTTTCGCTAAAGTCTTTCTAAAAAAGGAAATAGGACACTTATTATGAGACTTCTCTCAAAATAAAAAAAAAATAGGAAAAATTTATTTTAAGACAAATGAAGTATCAAATAAACGTTTACTATAAGTTTAGTAGGTTGAGTCATTTGGGGTCTTGTTATTTGTGCGTGACTTGGTTTGTAGTTTTGAACTCTCTCTTTTCGGTGCTCCATTTCTCTTTCATTTTTTCTTCAGTCATTACAAATAATAATAAAAATAAATAAAAACTCAAGACCAAGTCAGTTAATTGCAATGTCGAACATATCCCTAGATATCTTGAATTGGTGCTAGGGTGAGCACTTATGAAGGTCTGATCTAGAATGTCCTATACTCGTATTGAGTACAAGAGAGTGAACAAGAGCATCATAGTGTAGAAACTAATAAATTTCTAATAAATTTTAAGAATAATGTCATATATATTTATTATATATATATATATATATATATATATATATATATATATATATACATACAATACCTGATATACAAATTTAATCTAGAGAGTTTAAATATAAAAGAGATTAGGAAACCTTAAATACAAAGGGATTAGGAAACCTAAATACAAAGGGATTAGGAAAGTATAAACTAACTATAAATATAATATATTACAAATATATTATATTTTCTTATATGCTCCTGCAAGATTGATCACCGTTAGGAGAGACCAATCTTGAGAAGAAGATGTTGAAAGTGCGCGAGTTGACAATGTGAGGGAGTGGTTAGCGAGCTGGTGAATTGGATTCCTCCGAAAATCAGTTGTTTTATATGGAAGATTTTTAACAATGCAGTTTCGGTAGACTCAAACATTCAGTCTCGCAATATTCCGATAGCATCGAAATGTGTGTTGTTGTAGCCTCCTTCCGAATCGGAAGCAGGTTCAACATCTCTTCGCTCAATGCGAAGTTGCGCAATCTCTTTGGACCGATTTGCCTCGATCTTCAAAATCGGTGCGGCTAACGACTTGCAACTTTTTCGCCTTTGGGCTAGGGGTTCATTGCGACGGCGGTCGGGCTTGTCATTTGGGAGTCTTTGTGTTCACTGTTGGGAGATATGGAAGCGAGATCTTTGCGCCTTATTTGATAATATTCCTATGAAGGTAGATAATATTTTGAGAAAATTACATACAACCTTGAGACATGTCTGCTTCTTATGTCCCAAGAACTTCTATCAGTCCCCAGAGCTACCATGCATCTATCTTGAGTGTCTATTCCAATAAAGAACCCTTGTTTTCAAAAAGGAGATGGCTTAAATGGAATCCTCCTACTCATGGTGCGGTGAAGCTTAATACTGGATGGCTCCTTTAGAAATGGGGAGTGCGGGGAGGTGGGGTTATTCGGGATGATCAAGGATCTCTAGTTTCGGCTTTCTCTAATTTCTATGGCTCGGCTCCAATATGAAAGCTGAAGTTCGGGCTCATGTGATGGCCTTCGGTGTGTCATTCGGCCCAGGCTTGAATAATGTCGGCGTGGAGACGGATTCTTTAATGGTGGCGATTAATGTTATTATGCATAATCACCAAGTTCCTTGGCAATATGTATGAATTAAAGTAAATGCAGCGGTTTATCTAGACATTTTAATGTCTCATGTTCTGAAGAAACGAATCGGGTGGCGGATCGTCGGCTAGTATTGCTCATCTGCATAAGGGATGTAAGAATTTTAGTTCGATATCGGATGTTCCTGGAGAGGTTAGATAGTTATTGGCTATGGACAACTTTGGCTTTCTTTCTTTTAGGCCTAATCGTAGTTCTTGTTAGTAGTTTTTTATTGTATCTCCTTTTTCGAGGTAAGGGCTCCGTCGTCCTCCCATCTATAAAGGCAAGCAAGGTTGGTTGTCCCCTCAAGTTTGTATATCTTTCTTTTATTAATAAAATTAAGCGAGTGCATGCTTCCAAAAAAAAAAAAAAAAAAAGAGAGGTTTTTAGCGAGCTAATGAAAGCCTAGTTTGCGAGGACAAGGTTTGCTCGAGGAGCGAGTGGTGAACAAGGGGTCTTCGGCAAGGCTGGGGAGAGCTGGTGTCTGAGAGACATGGTTTGCTTGATGAGCGAGGCGGTGAGCAGGGGGTCTTTAGCGAGCTCGTGAGAGTGGTTTCTAAGGACAAGGTTTGCTCGAGGTCGCGAGTGTGGAGGGAGTGATCTTCGGTAAGCTGGGTCTTCCAAGGAAGGCGAAGCTTGTGAAAGCGAGGTGGAGAGGAGGAGTCTTCGATATGGCGGGCGGGTTTAAGCCAGAGTCCTTGAGGTGCTTTCGAGGAGAGAGTTGGGTTTGCTGATGATATCGAGTTGCTCGAGTAGCAAGTTGAAGGAAGGCGTGAGGTGAAAGGGCCTCGGCACCATGCTAAGAGCCGGGATGACCGAGGAGTCCATGAGGTGCTCGAGGAGCCGAGGCTGGCGTGCGTGGAGGACTTCGGCCGTGAGAGGCTGGAGTTTGTCGAGGAGTCAGGTGAGGTGCTCGAGGGAAGTGGAGTGTGAGGGAAGACTTGGCCAGTGTGAGAGCAGGGTTTGCAGAGTCCCGTCACGGTGCCGAGGAGCGGTGATGGAGGGATGACTTCGGTGTGTTGGTAAGAGTTGGGTTCTTTGAGGAGTCCGTGAGGTGCTCGAGGAAGCGAAGCTGTTGAGGAGGAGCCTCGAGCTGGTTAGAGGCTGGGTTTAGAGAGAATCCTTGGGATGCTTGAGAGGTAAGCAGGTGGAGGAGAGGTGAGAGCGCATTGAGCGGGCTGGTGAGCCAAGGGTTTACTGAGGAGTCCATGAGGTGCTCGGAGGCGAGGCGGTGAGGGAGGACCGGAGCTAGTGAGAGCCTTGGGTTCGTAGAGTCAGTGAGTCATGAGGAGTGAGCTGTTGAGGGAGGGCCTTGACAAGATGGTTAAAGATGGATTTGCTGAGGAAACCGTGAATGGCTCGAGGAGCGAGCGGGTTGGGGGAGGACGTCGGCGAAGTGGTTAGAGCTGGGTTTGTCAAAGATGCCGGAGTTGCTCGAGGAGCGAGCGGGTTGAGGGAGGGCGTATGGTGAGAGAGAAGCCTCGGCGAGCTGCGGAAGGAGGGTTTTGATGAGCTTGCCTTCTGAGGAGGAAGACCTGGGTTTGCTAAGAAATCTGGATTTGCTCAAGGAGCAAACTGGGTTAGGGAGGGCGTCGACGAGCTGACCATAGTTGGGTTTTCCAATGAGTCCTTTGGTTGACATGGTGGAAGGAGGATTGGGGTAGCAGAAGGTTAGTAAACAGCGATTGAGGAAGGACATCGGCGAGCTGGTCAGAGCTTGGTTAGCCGAGGTGTCCTTTAGTGACTCAAGGGGGGGGGAACCGGCTTGGCTGTGGAGAGTTGTCGGATCTGAACTTGGGTTTGGTGGTCAGATGTGTTAACAGCGACTTTGGTAGGAGGAAGGTATAAGGAGGCGAAAGGTTGGTGGTTTAGGGTTATGAGGTTGCCAAGGTAAGGGAGGGGCGGTATTGGTAGCGACTTTGGTAGGCAGGTTTATAGAGGCAGAAGGTTGGTGGTAATAGATGCTAAAGGAGAGGTGGCTGAGGAAGGGCCTCGGCGAGCTGGTAAGAGCTTGGATTGTCGAGGTGTCCTTTGGTTGCTCAAGGGGGGAGGGAAATTGATTTGATCTGAACGTGGGGTTGGTTGTCAGATCTTGGTTGGTGGCGGCTATGATGGGAGGAAGTTTTAGGGTTGTAGAATGTGGTGGTAGTTTTAGGTTTTAAGAACGAGACTCTGATACCATATAGAAACTAATAAATTTTAGGAATAATGATATAGTCTTTCCATTGATATATATATATATATATATATATATATAGCTACACAAGTTTAACCTAAAGAGTCTAAATACAAAAGGGATTAGGAAACCTTAAATACAAAGGGATTAGAAAACCTAAATACAAAGGGATTCAGAAAATATAATCTAACTATAAATATAATATATTACAAATATATTATATTCTCTTATACATAGAACCTCTATGATGGTTAATTGAGGGAAAGAACCACAAGGTTGCACTACAAAGAAAGTAATTTTTATGAAAAAAAATTATTAAATTTTTTCTTTCATTTTTTGGTATTTAATAATTAATAATACCAAGAAAATATGATCAAAGGTAAAATATTTTACAATTAAATGAAAACAAACCATTTACTAAGAGTCTAAGAAGAACCCCTTTGTACAATATTTTTGCCAAAAATGAATACTCAAATTGTTTGAAGCTGTGTGTGAACTGTGAAGCCCGTGAAGGCAATGCTACCACTACCCTAGACATGCACATCTGGTTCTTCACAAAGAGTATGGCGAACCAAATTCAAACCGTGAACATTCACGTTTCGCCTTTGAACCGTGAACCTTAAATTCATTTCACGGTTCCAAGGTTCCAATTTTTTTTTTATTTTTTAGTGTTTTTTTTAAATATCTAAATTAAAACCGTTATGCACCCCCCCACAATCAATCAAGGTCGTCCATTTGAATTTTGACTCTTTTTTTTAATTTTACCGTTGGAACCGTGAAACTGGCGGTTCACGGTTGACTTGAATGGTTCAGAACCGGCGGTTCACCAAAAATCAAATACTCGAACTTTAAGTGAACCGGTGAACCTCCGGTTCCCGGTTCGAACTGTGAACCTTAAACCGATGTACATGTTAGTGAGTGACTATGAATTAATAGGCCTTGAAGCTATGAATTAAAAAGCATGCTTATATATATTTTCTTTTTTATTTCCTCAATTTGAAAATGTTTTGCATCCTTAGAATTGTTTTCTACCTTGACCCGTTATCTTTTTCCTCTCATAAAGTCACAATAGATTGTTCACAACGACACCAATTATTATATATACTAGTCAAATAGCATGAAACTGACTTTCCTTAGCATGCTGACGCAATTTCTTTACAAGAGCCGTTCCAACAAGATAGTTCATCAGATAAATTGTAGGTCAGTCCACTTTATAAAATTCCCAACTTCTTTAGTCACTTTTTTTATAATCATTAAAGTCTACTTTCATGATATTGTTTTTAAATTTCCCCAACCAACAAATTGTATTGTCGTTGTTCTTCAATTTGTCCATCTTCGTCACACCCAATTGGCCTATTCTCTTCCATCATTCCTTCATCGTTTACACACACACACACACACACACACTCACTCTTCAGCATCTGTACATCAAGAGAGCTCATTCCTTCAGGATGTGATTCAATTCGACAAAGATATTGAAATAGAGATAGGTGGGATAATAGATGTAAGAATTGCACAAGACAAACTACAAGCTCAGCTTTTCAATATGACAAATATCTAGAGAAACTATTTGAATTAGATCCTGCTCCGCTAGATTTATTGAAAAAAGCACTAGACAAACTATTTGGAAGATGATGAGCTAGTCACCAGCCAAACACATGTACCTCCACGTGATAGTCACAAGGGATACAGAGACCAGGATTCATATTACCCGAGTTAATCATAACGAGTTCCTTCCGATCAGGAATCTGTTTACAAGTCTGTTCGAGCAGGGAGCAAGGCTCCTCGGATACCCAGATACTCACCAAAAACACAACTACTTGATAACTCTCAAGCCCGAGATTTTAGCCATGACTCCGTCAGTTATGCGGTCAACCCACATTTATGGCCATAAAGACCTAAGAACTCTCTACAATAACTACTCAGTCCGGATTTCACTCCCAAAGGACTATATATACCTCACAAGGTTTCATTTGAAAGATACGCTCACTTTACACACCGAAACTATGTCATTTTGTTTTCAATCAAGCTTAAGACTTACTCTCATGCCGAAGGGGTTTTGCGAGGCTCTGCCTTGCATTCCATTTAAGGTGCTTTTCTTTTGACATGTTTCATCTAAAATTCAACCTTCACATAAGCTCAGATATCCTACAATCCGCAAAGAACGGTCCAACACCAAATTGTGTAGCATCAGTTTGGTTCCTTTGCCGGGAACGGAAAAATTCCGATCATCTTTTCAACAACCTATCCTTAGCAATGGCAAAGCATGGTAAGAGTCATGTTGGAGTAAGTGGTGTTGCTGCTGATGATGCGTCCCTTCAACAGGGAGACTGGCCACCAATGCATAATAGACCCGATGGCGTTCCACAACCGGACGTTTTTCCCAGAAACGGTCTCTCGCCTTTGGAAGATACGCGCCACTAGATCCAGCAGCAGCGCGCAAATTCTCAAGAATTAAGAAACTCGTTAAACCAGCGGAGAGAGGCTGCTTGCCAATATCAAGAGGCAGAGGTTGTTCAACTAAACGAGCGGGCGTATGCTCTTGCTCTCCGCAATCAAGCTCAATAATTGAACAGGATGTTTGTCCTGAATCAATAATTGGCTGCACTGGGTCAACCACCAGTTCCTATAGAGGAACAAGTGATCTCAATCGTGCCCGCAACAAGTACTCAGCGAATGGCGGAAAGAGCGCCTAGTATCGGTGGCCCTGCCCCACACAAAGCTCCTTTAGAAATCGAGTGAAAGTGGTGGCAGCCACAATAAAGGAACTCGTATGGTTGAAGTTCACGAGGAAAAAATAGTCGAGATAAACGTCGTGCTAGAGAGTATATCATGGTCACTGAATCGTAACTTGCCAGCAGGCGGAGTCGGAGAGATGAGCCCAAACGCTCCTACAATTCTTATTCCGGATCCTTTTACCCATCCCGGAGGTCACCGCCTCGGAGGGAGCACAACCGACGGGCAGAACACCCTGTCGCTCCTCGGCCACCAAAAGCTCCCCTACCGGTTGCAACACAGCCAGTGGTCGTATCACAGCTAATTGTAGTCCAGCCCACTGTAGCTCATGTGGTATTACTGCCAATACAACCTCAAACCATGGCTGAGGTCCTTGCAATTGTGCACGCAAGGATGGATGGATGGGAAGCTAGTCGTCGTCTAGATGAGACAATCCGGCCAGCGGATGGCAGTCCTTTTGCAGACTAGATTGAGGATACACCTCCAGCTCAAGGGGCTGTCTTCCCTAATTTTGATAAACACTCAGGCAAAACCCGAGCAAAAGATTGACTACGATAATTTGAGGGCCAAGCCTGGCCACCAGCTATGAGTGCCGCGATTTCTAACCGATTCCCCCGCTTACCGAAAAGCGGGTGGTTTCAAAACCTTTCATGCGTGTGGAGTACGCTCGGCCTCAAATGTGGACTCAAAATGTTAAAACAGAGTCGCCATCTTTATTTTAAAGAAAAACAAAGAAAAACCAAATGTAACCAGATTTGCAAAAAGGGTTCGGAGGCTAAGTTACGAGTGGGAAGGGGTTAGGCACCCAACTCGCCCTTTCGGTCTCAAAACAAGTTTTTTGGCTAAAATATGCTTTTATTATATTTATTTAACAAATAAAATAAAGCATTTAAATATGCATATATGTATCTATATTATTACAAACTTGCAACAGTCTCATTTCGGTAGTTACAAATATATTTATAAATATTTGGCCATAATAATGGCTCTTTTTAGTGTTATTTTCTATAAAAATCTGGGTAGCATAACTACTTATTTTTATTACATGGGGCCAGCCTAAATAGCACTTTTTATAAATAAAAACTTTAAATAGCATACCTTTTGAAGCGTGCGAGCCTTATCTTGTACCAACTAGCTTCTAGCAGATTTTAGGGTGCGCTCGCTCTATCCTTCCAGGAGAGGGAGTCTTTTTGCTGCTGTTTTGCTTTTGCAGAGATTCGGGCAGAGTAATTACTTTCGAAAGTTGCTTTCTGGCCTCGTGAACCGGGCGGAGCAATTGCTTGTTTTTTTTGCTGTTGTTTGCTTGCTGACGGCGGAAATCGGGCAGAGCAACTTCTTGTTTTTTGCGGATTCGACATCTAGATTCGGGTAGGGCAACTGCCCTTTTTGGGATTTTTGGATCGGTGGAATAGGGCGAAATCCTAGTAGGGCAGCTAGGTTTCATTTTGGCCGGTTGGTTTTGTGTTTGGGGGAGATTTGACGGAGCTTTGGGGCTAGAGGAGGAAAAACTCTCAAAGCGATCTCTTAGAACTCAATGCGGAGGCCTTTTAACTACGTGTGGTGTAGAGATGTTAAAAAGGCCGGAAACCAGTAAGGTCGACCCTATTAACCGGAAACATTAAAAGGTTAGGGTTGGGAAAATCCAACCCGTTTAATAAACGAGCTGACCCTATAAGGTCGCGGGCAAACTAGGTTGGGCTAGCGGGTTCTAGGGCTAGCCCGCGGGCTTGAAGCTTTTGGCTAAAATGAGGGTTCAAAATATCATAATTAAGATTCGAACCCACAACCTCTCAAAAGGATATAAACTTATAAATGATCCCTTACACCATTCAACCATCCTAACTTGTTTGTTATAAATTCAAATGCGTAATATATATTATCATTTCATTTAGTAAACCAATGTCTATCCCCTATTAGCTTTGTGATGTTGTATATGTATTTGATGAAAGTCAAACCCAAACATGGTCGTAAGTACAGTTCTAAGACATAAGTTTCCAAAATTGGTCAAAATGAGATTTTTAGATACATAATTAGATATGTTAAAAGGGATGAGAACCGCATGGTTGACCCTGCTAATCGGGAATCAGAAAGGGTTAGGGTCGGAAAAATGCAACCCGTTTAAATTCCGTGCTAAACGGGTTGACCTTAGTATTATATTTTACTATTAGATTAAAATATTTGATTGTATTAACTTCTTACCAACATTTATTTTATGTTATTTTATTATTGTAGATAAAGAGGATAATGATGTTCAAGAAGATACTTTCTCAAAAGAAAAATTGATTTCATGTTTTTAATTCGTATTCTTAACCGTTATCACTTGTCCGTCACTATGTTTGTTATTTAATTTTGATTTTTTCATTTAAATAAGACATCATGTGTTAATAGGGTTGACCCTCTTAAACCGTACCCTGCAGGGTTAGGGTTAGGGTTGTGATCTGAGTGGCCCGTTTAACCCGCAGTCCTATAGGGTTACAACCCTATATGGCTGACCATATAGGGTTAGGGCCAACCCAATTTAACATCTCTAGTGCGGTGTGTGTGAAAACTGTGTGCATAGCTGTCCGAATTCCTGAAGCAGGGGCCTTCTATTTATAGGCTGAGATTGGGATTCCTTCGTTGTTAAAATTTATCATTATGTGCTTCATCGACATGTACCGCGCGCTTGATAGGTTGTACCAAAAGCAAAAAGCTACAGTACTTTTGGCACTATTGGGCGCCACCCATGAGAGTAGTGGGCGCCACGCAAGAACGTGGCATGGGTGGTGCCAGGCTCCTTTTTTAGCCTCCTTTTTGACACTTTGGCCCCCTGTATTTCACTGTTTGCGCATCCTACTTTTTCTTTTGCATTTAAAACCATGTAACTTGACATTCGTTAATGTTTTTAATAGGTCTTGATATCTTATGTCATGTCACATATCAGGTGTATGAAATTGGGGTGTCTACAGAGCCCCTCAACGATGGAGTTTACGGGTAACCGGAAGCTTACCGAGTAAACGAACATCGTTGATAAGAAATAGACTCTCAAATTTCGTGAAAATTATAATAGGGAGTAATGCAACAGGTAGTAATTATAATGCAATAGTTTATAGGGCAGTTCAAATCTCACATAACATATTTAGTCGGTTGTAGCAGGTTATCGTAGTTTTTAAGCAGATATACAAATTAAATGCTCTAATGGTTGGACCTATCAAAATAGGCTGCCTACGTATCCCTTATCAAAAGAATTAGACCAAACGTAGTTCGGCCTCATGCAAACAAACAATAGCCACTAGGTGGGATACCTGGATCAAACATCGTATCCTCAAAGGGCCGGACCCTTCGCCGAACACGATGGTGGGACATCATCATAAGACATTGCATCCTCAGGGTAGGACCACTTTGTCGAACACAATGGTGGGACACATCATAAGACATCGGATCCTCGAAAGGACCACTGGACACATCATAAAACATCGTAGTCTCATCGTGATGGTGGGATACATCATTTGCATGTAACAGGTAAAATACTTTACCCTTCATTACTTTTGCTTTCTTTTGCTTTTTCCTACTTTCCTTGCCTTTCTTTCTTTGCTTTCTTTGCCTTGCTTTGCTTTCTTTGCCTTGTTTTCTTGTTCTTCTGCTTTCTTTGCCTTGCTTTCTTGTTCTGCTGCTTTATTTTTCTTTTCTTTTTCTCTTCTTTTCTTCTCCTCCCTTTTCTTTTCTTCTTTTTTTTCTTTTCTTCTTTTTTTCTTTTCCTCCCATTTTTTTCTTTTGCTGTGCTGCAGGCATCTTGCTGGGATTGGAATGACATAATTCTCTCTTTTCTGCTTTTCATGCGGCTATTCTGCTGGGGATATAAGTTTTCCTTTGGGTTTTGATGGATGGCCATCACTTTTCATTAATAAAGTTAACTTTGTTAACTTTCTGTTAAGCTTTCAAGGCCTTTTGCAATTTGGGCAAACTTGGGAGCTTAAGTGCTGCACTTTGACTTTGGAGGGGAGGAAAGTGAAACTTTCCAAATTCTTTCTTCATATTACGTAGAGAGTGAGCAGTAGTTCACTTTCACCAATTTCATTTCTCCTTCTTCGGCATTTCTTCCGCTATTGTTGCTGCCGACAAGCTTTCTTGCTCATTTCTCCGCTTTTTCTCGATTTTCTTTCGCCAAATTGATTGTTTTTCCTGACATATGACTTCTTCTTCGAGATCTAAGAAAGGAAAGGCACCGATGCATCCAGATTCTTACGAGGAACGCCGAGAACTTCCTCCTTTGACCCGGAATCATATCAAGTATTGGTTTTCAAAGGATAATTGGGGCAACATCCTTCGCGATCGACATATCCACGTTTCTAATCTTCCAAATCCCGCTGTAAGTTTCTTTTTTTACAAATCCATTTGGTTGATTTTTCAGATCTGTTGGATTCTTTGCTGTTTTGGGCTTTTTTTAGTATACATGCTCTTGATTTTGATGCTTATGCTTGCAATTTATATGCTAGAATGTTGCAATTTAGCAATTATACATAGCAAAAACATGAAATTCGTGCTATTTAATTTTGCGATGCATACTTGAGCCATTGACACTATTTAATTTTGCGATGCATATTTCATATAATTGATATATTTTGACTATATGATGTATGATTTGGGCTAAAAATATTTTTGCATGATGCGTGCTTATGCGGTATATTATTCAGATACATGGTGCATTTTTTTTGTTATATTTATTATTATTTTTGGATGCATGCACATACTGCAGATATATGCAAGAGTGCAACATACATGCTTTCTAGGATATATGCAAAATGTAATATTTTTATGTAACATTTTTTATTTTGTTGCGATTATATTTTCAAATATGCCAAATGCAACGGAGATGTATTCCTAAATGCAATATATGTAAATGCAACCTTTTATTTTATGAATATATGCAAAATGCAACATATATATTTTTTTATGCAGAATACAACATATACTGTTTGCAAAAATGCAACAAAATATGTAAATGGGGCATGACATTTTTTTTATTATGAATGCAAAATGCAACATAGATATTTTATTCTGGATGCAACATGATATATATATATATATATATATATATATATATATATATATATATATATATATATATATATTAATATGCATAGTAAGAATGATATAGTATTATGGCATGCATGGGGGCTTAATGAAGGATAATAATTTTACCTCCCCTTTCGTTCTAATTCTGAGATGCTGCTGTTTTTTCTTTCTTTCAGGCACGTAAGACTTTGACCAGAGTTCGGGCCAGTTGCGATAAAGTCACGACCATTTATAACTCAATGCCTTTGCAGGCACAACTTATAGTGGAGTCCTCCGGCTTCGGTGTTTTTATGCGAGCATTTCGACTCTTCCGCAGTTATTTGCTTATTTTGAGGTTTTGCGGGACTACTGGTTGGATACCACCCATACCTTTCATTTTAGTTGGGGCGAAGCGACACTTTATGCGATTTTGCCACAATTACAGGCATCTCTACTGGTATTGGCAGGACCCTGGAGCCGGATTATACCCTCAAACATCATCATGATGCGGTTGAGGATCTTTTGGGCTTTGAGCCCGAGTATAAGACCACCGACGAGGTTAAAATTGGTGGTTGTGAAGAATTGGCTTTTAATCATGCTGGGCAGGTTAATGAAGATGATAGCGAGGCTGTAACTTGCGTCGCCAGGGCATTCTTATTTTTCTTTTTGGGGACTTCATTATTCGCCAACTCGTCCACTACTCTGAGAGTTTCCCTCCTGGGATGTCTTCGGGAGCTGGATCATGTTATTGATTATGACTGGGGGCAGGCAGGCTTGGCTGAGCTGTATGCTTCCATGGATCGGGCCAGCCGCAACGACTCTTCAGTTCTTAGTGGTTTTGCTCCATCTTGGAAGGTATCTTTTTTTTTTCTGCTTTTGATTTCTGCCAGCATATTTTTTTCTTTTTTTATGCTGACTCTTTTTTTCTTCTTTCGCAGGTTTGGGCCTACCCTGTTTTTCATTTTACTCCAGGCTCTTTGCATAGCTGCATTCACGAGCCACCGTTTCTGGCTGAATTTGTGAATGCCAACCGAATAGAGGAGGATCGGGATGGCCGATTTTTGAACGAGATAATGATGCAGGATAGGATAGTGAGCTCAAGCTTGGGTACAGTGCACCTATCTCCCTGGAGGGGTCTGGCTGGGCCTTATCTGATTTATCTAGAGATGAGCCGTTACTGGATTCTAATGGTGTCGATCATGGTCAAATCACTATATATGGACGAGAGGGTTAATCGTCAGCATTTCATGTATCCGGTGCCTCCAGTGACACCTCCTGCACCTCCAGCCTGGGTGATTGTCCCAGATTTCCTGCCTAACAAATATCAGTACCTATCGAGATTCATCGTTCCTCAGGGTGATTATCTCAACATGTCTTATGATGATTTCTTGAGGATGGTGCTTCATCCGACTCCTGCAACAATAAGGCGCGCATCAGATGTTTCTGATAGGCCGAGGCCCTCCCGTCTGGCTCCTGATGCGCAGTCAGATTTCTTCGTGCCTACTGAAGACTTCTCCACCTTCCAGTATCGTCGTGATGGAAGACTCGTGGAGGAAGTTTTACCTGATATCGAGATCCCGGAGCGGTATCAGATTCCTGAGCGGACTCGCGCGATATATTTGTCTGCCTTTTCATACTTGTATCATCATTTTTCTCGAGGCTGATATATATTTTTTTCTTTTGCTGTTTTATGCCTTCTTTCTCGAGGCTTTCTCAACGTCACCAAATTATACCAGCGGATCTTAGATGAGTTCACTTGTCAAGGAAATGATGCTGTTAACCAAGCTAGACACCAAGGGTGAGGATGATGATGATGATGCCGACGGGTCGAGTCGTACCTGAGCGAGAGGATGGGAGCACATGATTGGTGGGACTAGTCCTCGGGTCATGGGTGGAGACTTAGGCAGGAGTAGATCTTCACGTGGCCATTAGCTCTTGTTTTACCTGCACTTTTTATTTTTATGTACTAGACTCTGTATCTATTTCTAAATGCAATGTTATTTTATTTTTATTCTACGTTGCATGATATAAATATGAAGACTCAATTATTCTACGAATAAAATAAAACTAAATCATTATTTAAGGTAACGACCCACTGTAGTTTAGGGACAAAGGTTTGGAGGGATACACCTTCGGATTTAAAATGGGTATATCCGGCATTCTTTGGGGAAGAAAAGGTAGCTACATCTTCCTGTGTTTGATTTTTTCTCGTTGGTAGGCGAAGGCTATTGCCTAGCTTTGGTCCTTTCTTGCCTTCCTTGTGAACGAACAGGGCCAATAGTGGAGCAGTTGGAGCCAGAAACGAGGATACTAGGCAGTTTCGGGAGACAGTGGTGGGACCCTTGGGTGCCACCCATGAAGGATGTGGGTGCGGCTCCCAGAGTTGTTATGGGTGGCACCCATAGCTTCTCCTGTGCATTTTCTGTTTCAGCCACTATTCATGTACTGTGCCCAATATTCGACCGTTTCCACAACTTTTAGTATAGGAGTCGAGGCAACGTTCATTTCATACCATCTGCCTCTCTTTCTTCTCTTTAAACTGTAATCGATTATGAGCTTTCTCTATTCTGTCTCTCTTTTCTTTAGTTAGATATATAATTTTTTGTCTTTTGCCATACATCTTTGGAAATGGAGATATACGATAATGCAATGGACTTCTGGATTCTTTCCTTACGAAAAGAAGAGCGAGAGTGGTTTGAGCATATTTATGGCTATCGATGCCTCCGGTCATGGCGAACCCTACGGATAAATTGGGACATGCAGAGGGCAGCGTCCAGATTCAAGTAAGTGAATAGTCATCTTTTCAATCTCTGCCTGAACGAACTATGTCCTACTTTCGAGGAGTTTTGTGCTATAGTGGGGATGCCGGCCATTGGGCCTATTGTCGTGCCCTTTGCGCAGAGGCGCCCTTTTATGGCGATACGGGAGTTATTTGGCTCGACCCGGGCTGCTACTCCGGGTTTTTATAACGGGCTTAATTTTAATTTGACCATTCTCCCTGCTGCTTATACTGAATACAAGGAAGACCCAGTCTACCTGCGACATCGACTGGCTGCCCTCTTTCTTTGTGTCATGGGAAGGTACCTCCTGGTGGGCCAACCCGGATTCATCGATGCACAGGTTGTCGACATGGTGCTACAGGCTCGGGATCGCCGGGTAAATATCATTCTGGTTATTTTGGTTGAGACTCTGTTTGGCCTGGACGCATTCTCATCTGGCGACGAAGTGTTTCCTTCTGGTAGCCCTCTTTTGATTCATATGTGGCTAGAGGAGCACTTCAATTGGGTGATAATCCCGGGCGTTATGGCTTTCGCGGCCATTATCGCCATGATATGCTTACGAAGATTGAATGGATAGAGTACTTTCTTCGTATTGGCTCCATGGAGATCATCTAGGGTGGTCAGCCACTGGCGGATCTGCAGCTTTTTCATGTTTATCCGGGGCTTATGCCCAGGTCATCTTGCCTGGTCTCGAAACAGACCACTTTCTATCTGGCGTACAGAGTCCTTCGCTAGTTTGGCAGAGAGCAGATTCTTCCGGACATGAACCGTCCTCTGATTGAAGAGTTGCACATGGAGAGGGAAATGGGCGAGCTCATTCGGGACATGTGGGAGATCGATTTTCCCCTGCGAGCTTCGGCCTATGCCTTTTTCGAACATATGTTCTTGTCCCATGAGTATCTCTCATAGGTCTTTGCCGAGGGAGGACACTCAGTGTCATTAGGCATGTCCGAGGGCGGATCCTTTCTCGAGGCGGGTGACTAGTGGCATAGATGCCCGGTTGATGGAGATTGGTGAGGATCTGGAAAGCTCGGGGCTGGTGGTTCCTTAGGCTTTGCAGGAGGAATTTCGGCGAGTTCATGGCCTTGGTGCCCGGATGGCCCATGATCCTAACGAGGTGGGACCCAGTAATGCGCCTCCACGATTGAGCAACACGAATCGGCGGGGCAACCCCCGGCAGGCAGATGAAGCTGACCTAACTCAGGCTGGCAGACGAAGTACTGCTCATAGAGGTGATGATGCCGGCCCAAGTCATCCAATTATCCAAGACAATGGCGATGCGGATGATGAGGAGGAGGACGCCTCTGGAGGTTCTCATGCTGGTGAGACTGGGGCCTCTTCTGCACCTCGTAGAAGTATCTGGTCGCGGCTAGGACGTCACTGACGATGATAGACCGTTTCTGGGTGGAGCTGCATGAAAAGAGGGGATAGTTGGGGGGAATATGGGATATAGGCAGCATGTATATATATGTAACTGTACATGAAATAAATGTTAATCTAAATGTCTTAAACACCTATTTCTAAATTGCACCTTATAGACTTTATTATATTTTTGATGTTTTATTATATGAGCCCTGTCTTGGTTTTTCTCTTTGGTCAGTCAAGACCATCTTTTCTGAATATGTTGAAGACTTTTACCTGCTGGAGATTAGATGATGGGGATTGAATGTTGGAGATTGTCTTCCCTCTCTCTTTCTCATGTGTGTTTTTTTTTCTTTTTGCTCTAACTTTTGCCTAGACCGCCCTTTCGGGTTTTCAATCTAGCGAGCCCTTATTCTCCTTTTGTATATATATATTTTTTCTGCTCTAACTTTTACCTAGACCGCCCTTTCGGGTTTTCAATCTAGCGAGCTAGAGAGGGATACATTTGCCAAACAATTTGGTTCAAGCATAGTACCTCTTGAGTTTGTCGAGGTTGAAGGGCTGAACAAGGTCTTCCTTGTCTTGGTTGGTGAGGAGCACCGCACCTCCTGGCCGGATCTGTTTGACGATGTATGGTCCCATCCAAGAAGATTTCCATTTTCCGCAAGTGTCGACATAACTAGGGGGTTTCTCACGAAGTACCAGATCTCCGACTTGGATGTCACGACCTTTGACTTTTTTGTTGAATGTTCGAGCTATTCTTTTTTGATATGCCCAAGTATGTTCTAGGGCTAGCATCCGTCGTTCATCTAATAGGGCTAATTCTTCATGGCGCTGTTTGACTCAGTCGATCTCAACTATGTCTGATTCCATCATAACTCTTAATGATGGGATCTCTATCTCAATGGGCAGCACGACCTCCATGCCATAGGTTAGAGAGTAAGGGGTAGCCCCAGTGGGTGTACAGACTGAAGTACGATAGCCCCAGATGGCTAGTGGCAATTTCTCTGGCCAGTCTCTCCATGTATCAGCCATTTTTCTGATGATATTTTCTAGTGTTTTATTGGCTGCTTCAACGGCAACCATTTGCTTGTGGTTGGTATGGGGACAACTTGTGCCTTTCAACTTTGAATTCATCGAGTAGTCGATTCACTTCCCCTTCAAAGTGTGTGTCGTTGTCGGAAATGATCTCGAAAGGTACCCGTATCTGTATATAATGTTGGTCTTGATGAAGTCGGACACCTTTCTAGCATTCAATATTTTGTAGGAAGAGGCCTCTACCCACTTTGTGAAATAGTCAACAGCTACCAAGACGTATTCGTGGCCGTTGGATCCTTTCGGGTGAATTTGACCTATGACGTCAATTCCCCATGTTGAGAAGGGCCAAGGGGATGTGGAGTTGTATAATGTATGTGGGGGCACGTGTTATAGATTTGCGAAGCGCTGGCATTTCTCACAGTGACGCACCCACCGAATACAATCAGTTTCTAGCATAGTCCAATTGTACCCTTGTCGGATGATTTTCTTTGACAGCTGTTCATGTGGGGCCCACAAGTACCACCGTGTAGCTGGTCCATGACTTGCTCGGCTTTGGCCCGATCGATGCATAACAGGTTTAGACCTTGGTAATGCCTTTTGTATAGACTGCCTCCGCTAATCACAAATTGCAATGCCCATATCCGTAGGGAAATTTTTCCTCTTTTGTCGAAGCTGAGTGGATAGACTCCTTTCTAAAGCGGATTCATAATGTCTAAGTACCAGGGCTCTTTATCCTTCTCAAGAGTGGCATCGATCCTGAAACAATAGGCAAGAGTGGTCCTTTCTCCACATGATCTTTGAGGAAGTGATAACGGATATCAATGTGCTTTGTCTTTGAGTGCATCACTGGATTCTTGGAGAATGAAATTGCAGAAGTGTTGTCACACATGATTGGACAATTTGCAGTCTTGATGTTGTAGTCCACTAGTTGCTGCTTCATCCATAGTAGTTGAGAGCAACAGCTGCTGGCACCAATGTATTCTGCCTCTGTGGTTGAGTTTGCAACTGATCCTTACTTCTTTCATGACCATGAGATAAGTTTGTTTCCAAGAAATTGACAAGTCCCACTAGTGCTTCTTCTGCTCATTTTGCAGGCTGCATAATCTGCATTTGAGTACCCAACTAGATCGAAGTTGTTGCGTTTTGAATACCAGATACCCAGATTTGTAGTTGTTGAAACATATCTGATGATACGTTTGGCAGCAAGCAAATGTGATTCCTTTGGATCTGCCTGAAATCTAGCACAAACACAAACAACAAACATAATATCAGTTCTACTGGCAGTAAGGTAAAGAAGTGAACCTATGATTCCTCGTTACTTGGTCACGTTCTCTTGCTTTCCCTTTTCATCTTTGTCAAGATGGCAGTCGGTAGACATTGGAGTCTCGAATCCTTTAGCTGAATCAAGACCAAATTTCTTGATAAGTTCCTTTGCATATTTGGTTTGGCTGATGAAGATTCTGTCGGAAGTCTGTTGAATCTGCAGTCCTAGAAAGTAGGTGAGCTCTCCTATCATGCTCATCTCGAACTTGCTTTGCATCAGCATCTCGAATCTTTTGCGCAGGCTTTGGTTTGTTGATCCAAAGATGATGTCGTCCACGTAGATTTGTACCAGAAGAGAATGACCTTTGTGCTTGAGGATAAACAGAGTTGTGTCTATTCTTCCTCTCACGAATCCTTGTTCAATTAAGAACTTGGATAGAGTTTCATACCAAGCTCTGGGAGCATGTTTCATGCCATAGAGTGCTTTCTTGAGTCGGTAGACATGATCCTGCTTGTCTTGGATGACAAAACCTAGAGGTTGTTCAACATATACCGTTTCTTGAAGATCATCATTGAGAAATGCATTCTTTACATCCATCTGATAAACTTTGAAGTCCATGAACGAAGCATAGGCTAGAAAGAGTCTGATTGCCTCTAATCTAGCAACAGGAGAAAATGTTTCATCGAAGTCAATTCCTTCTTCCTGTCGGTAGCCTTGAGCAACTAATCTAGCTTTGTTCTGGTGACGTTTCCATCTTCATCTATCTTGTTCCTGAATACCCACTTGGTGCCGATAACTGGATGGCCAGTCGGTCTTTGAACTAAGCTCCACACTTTGCATCTTTCAAACTGGTTAAGCTCTTCTTGCATAACTTCAATCCAGTAATGATCTTCGATAGCTTCATAAATCTTCTTCGGCTCGATTTCAGACATGAATGCGAATGCAAACATAGTCTCATTTCAAACTCTATTCCTCGTACGAACTCCTGAGTTGAGATCACTAATGATTTGAGAGATGGGGTGATCTCTTGTTTCAATAACAATTGGAGGAAGATCACTTCTGGTGAGATCTTTCCTTAACGAATTTGGAGAAGGTAGAGAAGGGGATTCACCAAAATCAGGTTCAGAAGAGATCGGATCTTCGAAACCTTCATTTTCTGGTGAACAAGAAGGGTGAGTGATCTGCAAAGGTGTTTGGGGGTAAAATTGAAGAGATGGGTTCAGGGTCAACAGAAGAGTTGGAGCTGGCACCGACAGAATTGAAGTCTGCAGGTGCAGGATTAGCAAAACTGGAAGGGTCTGCAGTTGGAGGATTTTGAAGAGGAGTAGAAGTAGAAGCTTTATTTGTACATGTCTCATCATCATCAGAATCATTAGCAACATTCGGAGCCTTTCGAGGCTCTAATAAATCATATTCATCAAAAGTAACATGCACACATTATAAATTTTTTAAAGAAGTTTTGTTAAATATGCAAAATGCTTTTGAATGTTTGGAATAGCCCAGAAAAATTCATTCGTCTGATTTTGAATCAAATTTACCTCTATATTCTTTTCCATTATATAGAATAAAACATTTACAGCCGAAGATTTTGAAAAATCCTATGTTTGGGGCTCTTCCTTTCCATATTTCATATGAAGTTTTGTTATGAAACTTGTTTACCAGGGATCTATTCTGGGTAAAACATGCAGAGTTGATTGCTTCGCTTGTACTTTGGAAGTTTTGCTTACGCCATAGTTCTTCTTTGCTTCAATGAGTGTTTTGTTCTTCCATTCGGCTACACCATTTTGTTGAGGAGTTCGGCGAGAGAAGTTGTGGCCGATCCGTGGTCATCACAATATCTTTCAACATCGTTGTTCTTGAATTGGTGGTTGTCGACTGATGTCACTAATGTCTTCAAGCTTTTGGGTTTGAAGTCTTCTGAAAAGAGCGGTGACTAGATCATATGTCTCATCTTTTGAAGTCATAGTTTCGATCCAGGTGAACCTAGAGTAGTCATCAACTACTACAAGTGTGTACTTGTCTCCAGAGATACTGACTGTAGTGATTGGTCTAAAGAGATCCATATGCAGAAGTTGAAGAGGTTTGGTCGTTGACATGACAGACTTTCTTTTGATGGAAGACTTGGAAAGTTTTCCTAATTGGCAAGCTTTGCAACTTCTGTCATGGTCGGCAGATACCGTAGGTAGACCTTTGACAAGCCCATCTTTGGAGAGCTTGGAGAGGTACTTGAAGTTGAGGTGACTGAGACGCTTGTGCCAAAGCCAACTGTTGTCACGAACATTGTTAGCAACTAGGCAAAGGCTGGAGGATCTCCCTAGAAGATTTAAGTCCACGACATAGACGTTTCCTTGTCTATTTCCGGTCAGTATCGTTGAGCAGGATTCACGATCTTTGATGAGACATTGGTTGGAGGAGAATTGGCAAATGAGTCCTTTGTCGCAGAATTGGGATATGCTCAGAAGATTATGCTTTAAGCCATTCACTAGAGAAACTTTGTTGATGGAGAGACTTCCTCTAGTGATTGAGCCATACCCAATTGTTTTCCCTCTTGCATTGTCGCAGAAAATCACCATAGGACCTTTGGCTTCAGCTATATCTGTGAGAAGACTTCTGTTCCCTGTCATGTGTCTTGAATAGCCACTATCCAGGTACCAGATGTCCTTGTCTTCTGTATCTATAGCCATGAAGCAGACCTGAAAGAGATCAAAGAAACAAGGTCCCCCTTATTTTATTTTGGGTCCTGAGGATTAGCAACCTTTTGGAACCCATACCTGCCTAACCTTGAGAGAACTAGGTCTCTCAGATTTTGGTGTGAACCTTAGTAGGCATTCTGGGGCCAGATGTCCTAAACAATTGCAAGAATGACATAAATGAAAGTTCCATGGAGGACCGTCAGTAGCTTTAGCTGAATAATGCTTGTGATTATCCTTGTTCTTAACAGCAGCCTTGGGTTCAGCTGGTTTGTTGACTGTAGACTTAATTGGTTTCTGTTGAACCTTCCTTGTTTTGTTACCAACAAACTTAGCCTTGGCTGGTCTGTTGTTAACCTTTTTATGAGGATTCGGTAGAATACCTTTAAGTTTAATGTCAATAGGTTTAGGTGCCTTGCCCATTTCATAGACAAACTTGATAGGAGCCGGTAGAGATTTCGTAAGTCTACCACCAACAGACTTTGCCTTGGCAGAGCTACTGTCGGTAGACTTTGAATTCTCTACCGTTCCTTTCTCAAGCTTCTCATTAGAAGTAGTTACTTTGGCTTTCCCTTTCTGAGCCTTGGGGTAAACGTATGGTACACTTGTATAACCAAGTCCTTGTTTACCCTTCTTTCTGAACGTCTGCTTGGAGAATGAGATATCATAAGCAATCTCAGAGGTTTCACCTTTCTCCGTGACAGAAGAGTATGCCGAACTGGGCTCATCAGAATATCCTAAGTCAGATTTATCTTTACTTGTCTTTTGGCTTGAAATGATTTCTTCAAAGGTTTCCTTGGAGCTGTTCCAGGAGTCAATTGTCTTTTGCAAGGCAATCTTCTCCAGGTCAAGTCCTTTGATGTGCTCAGTGAGACATTCGACTTTGTCACAAAGGAATTTGTTTTCTCCTTTTAGCTTGATACTTTCCTGTTGACATCTATTGAGAGTTTGAATCTCAGCTGCCAGCAGAGATTTCTCAACAGCAAGCTTCTCACAATTCTTAGCGAGTTTTACATAGGCTACTCTAAAGGAATTGAACTCTTCAAGCATATCTTGATTATCTTTAAGCAGTTCTTCCTTACTGAAGTTCTCACAGTTGATCTCACTTTTGTCGAAGGGACTAGGTGAGGCTTCGACTTCATGTTCAGAGTCATAGGTGGGACCTGAATCATGAGCTATTAAGCATATGTTAGCTTGCTCACAATCATCCTCTTCCTCTTCTGAATCAGTCTCAAACCATGTAGCAACCTGTTTTTCTTCTATGTCTTCAGCCAGCATACCTTTATGTTTTTGAAATCTCTTATATGGAGGCTTTCGGTATGCTTCAAATTTTGGCTTTGGACATTTAGACGCGAAATGACCAGGTTTTCTACAATTATAACACACAAGCTCTTCGTTAGATGAGCTTTCAGCAGTTTTTCTAAAAGGCTGCTGGTGTGTGTCCTTCCTTCCATATTTTGCAAAATTTTTGAAACATTTTACGAGCATAGCGAATTGTTCGTCTGAAAGAAAATCGTTTTCACTGGAGGAAGTGGAAGGTTTGTTTTCAACTGTGGTTTCTTCTAGTACCATGGTAGGCAAGGGTACAGTTCTGAAGTATTTGTCCTGCTCTAGAGCTTGATTCACTTCGAGCTCACAAACCTTTAAACTTGCGTAAAGACTATGGAGAGTCATTTCATTTAAGCTTTTAGATTCTTTCATGGAAGTAGTCTTAACATGCCACAGACTACCTAGAGATTGAAGTAGCGGAAGTCTTGAAAGGAAGACAATTTAGGTCTACTGGTGAAGGACTACCGGTAGACTTGGCTGAATACTCAAGTCTGCTGTTTGAAGAGATAAGTAAATAGATATGAAACAGTTCAAAGCAAGTAATCAACAAAAAAGAAAGAACACAAGTATTTTGAGATGGTTCGCACTATAAAGAGTGCTACGTCCACCACCAAGGCAGTCAACCTTGGATTTAAATGTGCACTATATTTTCCACTAGTTCTATTACAAAGAATATATCCAATGGATCGTGTACAAAATATTTGACTTGTGTTTGGGGGGTTTGGGAATTGAATATCTGGATAAACAAGATATTCAATTGTGCAGAAGACTAGTTAATGGAACAACAATAAGAATCTTAAGATAAGTGTTGAAGCAGATCTTCTTGATTGTTGTCGAGGACTTCTTCATCAGTTTACGATCTCTTGAATGCACTGAGTATAAAGACTATATGTTGTTGGAGAATTTCAGAGCATTTTTTTGGACCTGTTCTTCAGACTTTAATGGCAATATTTATAGATGGAGCATTCTTGAGATCCGTTGGAGAAGACGAAATGTAACAGCTCTATTAGGTTGAATGCATTAAATGCATGGAGTCGACTTGAGGTTTCGTCTTCACCGATCTTGCGAGGGAGTTGGTGCGAGATGTTGCGATGGGCGGCGGGTGAGCAATCGTAATTTCAGACTGCAATAGTTGGTACAGCATAAGTGTCGGTCTGTTCACTGCTTCGCTCCTTTGTTCGGGGCGAAAGTCTTCTTGCTTTTCGGAAAGCTGTTCAGGCGTGTCTGATAAGTCAAGGGATGTTCTAATTCAAATTCAAACTGATAAAGGATGAATTTAATTAATCCACTAAGACTTGGTGATTGGACAAGTCATGCTCGAACTAGGTGCATCCGAATGATGTCTTCCTGAAGCTTCAAGTCTTCCACGAACTGAAGCCTATAAAAAACTATTCTATGGTAAAGTTCTATACAGGTTGCCATGCTAATTGATACGCAACCCAATTAGCCACTAATGTATAAAACCAATGTAATGTATGAACAGATGTAAATCAAGATACAAATGAGAAACAACAACCACTCCGGCTTGATTCTGCGGAGTTTCTGCTTGACTGGTCTAGCATCAGGATAAGTGGGAATCCTGTGCTCTACAATGGTCAGATCCCGCGCTCCCTTTTTTAGGGGAGCTCGAGTTGCAGAAAGACATCACTCTTTTCATTTCATCCTCCCTTGTTTAGGGAAAGACGAAATTAAAAGTGCAAAAAGAGTGTTGTCGAAAGCGCGTTGAATACGCCTCGGTCACTGAGTGTTCTTTAGTCCACTATGAGTGCTTTGGATTTTTCCGTATCACATCCTCCCTTGTTTAGGGGAAAACAAGATACAGAAAACGCATCACCCTTTTCATTCCCATCTTCCCTTATTTAGGGGAAAACGGAAAAGTGCAAAAAAAGGATGTTGCGAAGGTGCATGGGAACACACCCTGCCTCACTATGGACTTGGGTCCATTCTGGGTCACTATGAGTGCTTTGGATTTTCCATGTCTCATCCTCCCTTGTTTAGGGGAAAACAAAATACAGAAAGTGCATCACCCTTTTCATTCTCATCTTCCCTTGTTTAGGGGAAAACAGAAAAGTGAAAAATAAGGATGTTGCGGGCCTCACTGTAATCCAAAATGTTGTAACAGAGCCGTCATCTTTATTTTAAGGAGAAATAAACAAAAACCAAAAATAACGAGAGTTTGTAAAAAGGGGGTTTGGAGGCTAAGTTACGAGGTGGGAAGGTGTTAGGCACCCAACTCGTACTTTCGGTCTCAAAAATAGTTTTTGGCTAAAATATGTTTTTATTATATGTATTTAGCAGATGAAATAAAGCATTTAAACAGATGTGTATGTATTTACATTCTTACAAACTTGCAGCTGCTTCCTTCCAGTAATTACAAATACATGAAAAATAGTTCGCCATAATAATGGTTTTTTTAGTGCTATTTTCTATAGAAATTCGGGCAGCATAACTGGTTAATTTTTTACATCGGGTCGGCTGAAAATAACATTTTTTTATAAAATGTCTTAAAGGCTTACCTTTAAGAGCGTAGTGTGTGCTCGCTCTGTCCTTCTGGGAGAGGGAGTCTTTTGTTATTGTGGAGATTTGGGCAGAGTAACTGCTTCAAAGAAATTTTACCGTGAAACGGGCGAGCAACCGCAGCTTGCGTTTTTGCTTTTTCTTTGCTTGTTGGCGTAAACAGGCGAGCAAGCCGCTTTCGCGGATTTGGCCTCTGGATTCGGGTAGAGTAACTGCTCTTTTTTGGATTTTTGAACTTGGGAAATAGGGTGGAATCCTAGCTGGAAGGCTAAGGTTCACTTTGACCAGTTAGATTTAAGTTTGGAGGATATTTGACATAGCGCGACTTTTTGGAGGAGGGGAACTCTCTTTCTAAAGATCGCTCACTGCGTAAACTGAAAGCGGTGTGTGAATAGTGTGCTCATGAGTGAGAGGTGATTTTATGGCCCCAATTCTGAAGCCGAAGCCCTCTATTTATATGCTGAAGAAGGGACCTTATTGTCTTTAAATTTTCTTCTTTGTGCTTCATCAGCTTGCATCGCGCGCTTGAGAGATTGTACAAAATGTCAAAACGGAAGTGCATAATCACCGTTTGGGCACCACCCATATAAGATCTGGGCGCCGCGCCAAAAGTGCATGTGGGTGGCGTCTGGTTCCATTTTAGCCTGCTTTTTGACACTTTGGCCCCTGCATTTCACTGTTTTACGCATCCTGCTTTTCCTTTTGCATTTTTTAAACCATGTAACTTGACATTTGTTAAGTTTTAATAGGTCTTGATATCGCATGTCATGTTACATACCAGTGGTACGAAATTGGGGTGTCTACAGTGCCCCTCAACGATGGAGTTTACGGGTAACCCGCAGCTTACTGAGTAATGAACATCGTTGATAAGAAATAGACTCCCAAATTTTGTGGAAATTATAATGGGGAGTAATGCAACAGGTAGTAGTTATAATGCAACAGTTTATAATGCATGTCAAATCTCACATATCCTAGACATTTTTAGTCGGTTGTAGCATGCTATCGTAGTTTTTAAGTAGATATGCAAATAAAGTGCTCTGATGGTCGGACCTACCGAAATAGGCTGCCTACGTATCCTTTAATAAAAGGAATCAGACCAAAAGTAGTTCGGGCCGATGCAAACAAACAACAATTATATCTCATGAAACATCGTATTCTTAGGGAGAGGCACCCTTCATCGAATACAATAATATTTTCCCTAAGTGACCCGGGGTATGCACCTGTTGCGGAAAAGATTCAACAAACCAAGTGAAGCACATCATAAGACATTGCATCCTCAGGGGTGGACATCATTCGTCGAATGCAATAGTGGGACCAATCTTTTCCCTAAGTGACCCAGGGTATGTACCCCTTGCGGAAAAGATCCAACAAACCAGGTGGAACACATCATAAGATATTGCATCCTCAGGGGTGGATATTATTCGTTGAATGCAATGGTGGGACTAATCTTTTCTCTAAGTGACCCGGGGTATGCACTCCTTACGGAAAAGATCCAACAAACTAGGTGGAACACATCATAAGACATTGCATCCTCAGGGGTGGACATCCTTCGTCGAATGCAATGGTGGGACCAATCTTTTCCCTAAGTGACCCGGGGTATGCACCCCTTACGGAAAAGATTCAACAAACCAAGTGAGATTCATGCAGGTAAAATATGAATATTTTACCTTTCCTTACCTTTTCTTGCTTTGTTCTGTTCTTTTGTCCGTTTTCGCTTTGCTACTTGCTTTCTTGCACTGTTTTCTTTCTTTTGCTTTCTTGCTGCTGATTTCTCTTTTCTTGCTGCATATTTTCTTTTGCTGCATTTTTCTTCATTTCTTTTCTTTTGTTGCATTTTTCTTCATTTCTTTTCTTTGCATTTTCTTTCTTGCTGCTGCACTTTCTCCTTGCATTTTTTTCTTTCTTGCTTTTGCATTCCTTTTCTTTTGTTTCATTTCTTTTTTTTTCTGCATTTTTTCTTTCTTTCTGCTCCTTTTTTTCTTTTGTTTTTTTTGCCTTTTTTGCATTTTCTTTTTTTCTTTTTTTTTCTTTCTTGTTGGGGATTTTACCTTTGCCGCTGCATTTTTCTTTCACTGTTGTTGCTTTTTCTGTTTTTCTGACCTTTTTGCGGCTATCCTGTTGAAGATGTGAGCTTTCTTTTGATTTTTTATGGATGGCCGTCAATTTTTGTTAACAAAGCTAACTTTGTTAACCTTTCGTTAAGCATTCATGACCTTTTTGCAATTTGGAAAACTTGAGGACTTAAGTGTTGAACCTTGAACTTCTGAGGAGGAAAGTGAAAATTTCCCTTTTCTTCCCCATAAGTGACGGGGAGAAGGGAAAGAGAAGCACCAGCTTCATTTTCCTTCTTCCGTTCGTCATTTCTCCTTCTGCCATTGCCGACGAAGCTTTCTTCGTCATTTCTCAACCTTTTTTGATTTTCTTTCGCCAAATTGAGTGTTTTGCTTAATAGATGGCATCTTCTTCGAGATCTCGAAAGGGAAAGGCGCCTATGTACCCAAATTCGGACGAGGAAAGACAGGAATTTCCTCCCTTGGTCTAAAATCACGTCAAGTATCTCTTCTCGAAGGATGACTGGGGCAACATCCTTCGTAATCGGCACACACATGTATCTAATCTTTCGATTACCGCTGTAAGTTTCTTTTTCACAAACCCATTTGGTCGATTTTTCAGATCTGCTGGATTTCTTTGATATTTTGGACTTTTGGAGTATACCTATTCTTGCTTATGATGCTTATGCATGCAATTTATATGCTAAAATGATAAAATTTGGCAATTATTCATAGCAAAAATATGAAATTCATGCTATTTATTTTTGCGATGCATGCTTAAGTAATTGGCACTATTTGATTCTGCGATGCATATTCCATGTAACTGATACATTTTGACTACATGATGCATGTTTGAGCTGTAAAATATTTTTCATGATGCGTGCTCATTGATCGATGTATTTTATACGTCGATTTTATATGCTTCTATGACTTAAATTATGCTAATTCATGAGGCTTTTGGCTACTGATATGTGTTTTTAGTGATTTTTGTGAGTTGCAGGGTTTTTAGTGAAAATATGCAAAGTACAAGGCTTTTATATGCAAATTCTAAGAAGGGTCCAAGATGAAAATTGAAGAAGAAAAGATGAAATATCACGCTGGAGACCTTGCGGTCGCAAGGTATTCCAGACCTTGCCCCCGCAAGGTGGACAGTACATCAAGAAAACAAAGCCCGGAATTCAGAGGACCTTGCGGACGCAAGGTGCCTAGACTTACTGCGGCAAGGTGGTCGAGATGCGAAAAGTTGCGTTTTCACTGGAGATTCGATTGCAATACAACTCTTCGGTATAAATAGGAGTCGGTAGCCAAAGCCTAGGACATCTAGAAACGGCTGGAAACAGTTTTGTATAGCTTTAGAATAGATTTTAGGCTGTATAACATATTTTGATTGTGCAATTACAAGTATTGAAGATCAAAATCATGTCTCTATTCATCTCCATGTGCTGTTCATTGTCTATGATAAACTAAATCATCACTAATCTAAGAGGTGGGAGGTAACTTGTATCGAATTTATGTTTTAATTCATATTTATGTTCATTCAATTCTTGTTGATTGTGGTGTTTATCAATCCCTATATTATTTCGCTTTGAACAAATAAATGTAATCGCAAATAATAAAGGCCTAGAGGTGCGGATAACTGCATGACCAATGTGTATATGTCGTACACTGGCTCACCATCACAATAAATTGGACCTATCGATGCATGAGAGTGATAAGTTAGGGTCAGGTTCATACATGACCTAGGTGACAGATAGATCATATGTTCTTGTGCTTAGGATATAGAATGTATGATGATGATGCGGGATGGAGGTGAACCAATAATTCAACAGAACTATATCTATCTTTTGTGAACGAACCCAAGAAATTGAATGATAATTATTTTGAATTAAACATAGAGGAGATACAAGTGAGACCCTAATCCTAGATTGCCATCTACCATAAGATCTTCATAACCTGTAATTGCTGCTAAGTAGTTAAAACACCTAAATTATAATAGTAGTTTAGAATATAATACTTGTAAAAACCCCCCTTAGATTAATAATTTGCTATCAATAAATTTGCACTATCTGTGATCTCTTGTCTCTGTGGGTTCGACCCTTGCTTCCAAAACTATTCTATAATAGTCTTGTCCACTTGCAAGGAAATAATTAAAATAAGACATCGATCACTCATGCAATAGAATTTTCGGATACATATTGCATTTTTTTCAGATATATTTTCGGACACATTTTTGGATGCATGCATGCAAAATGCAACATTGATTCTTTATGTAATAATTATTGTATTTTTGATTTTGATACATGCTGCAAGGATGTATGCTAAATGCAATAGAAATACTTTCTTTTCAACACTTGCAACATTTTTATTCAAGCGAATGCTAAAATGCAACTATTTGGAAAAATGATTGCATATGATGGATTACTAATGCATGGATATATCATCTATCAGATTTTATGCATGGAAAATGCAAATGCACTGTAGGAAAATTTAGATGCTTGCTAAAATGCTACATGGATATTTTGTTTTGAACATGCATATGTATTTCTTTTCTTTTTAAAAAAAATGCAACACGCTTTTTCTTTTGAATTGCAAAAATGCAACATGGTTTCCTGGAATGCAAGGGTGCAGCACATTTTTCGAATGCAGGAATGCAACATTTTATTATTGACTACAAGAAGGCAACATTTTTTTCTTTTTTCTTTTTTTTTTTTTTTATGAATACAATATTTTTTTTGAATGCAAAACATTTTCTCTTTTGTTGTACTATGCAAAATGCAAACATTTTATGATGACTCTTTTTTTATGCATGGAAAATATGCGACATTTTTTTTGAATGCAAGAGTGCACTATTTTTATTTTTGTATTTTTTTTTGCAAGAGTGTGATGTATATATATATATATATATATATATATATATATATATATATATATATATATATATATATATATTGACATGGCCTAATGACATGCATTAGGGCTTTATAAAAGATAAGAATTTACCTTCTTCCCTTTTTCTTGATCTTTGAGATCTTTCTTGTTCTCTTTTTTTTTGCTTTTTTTTTTATCCCTCTTTTTTAGACACGCAGGCTTTGGTCGGGTCGAGCAGCAAAAGGCGTGACAAAGTTTCAGACATTTATAACTCAATGCCCCTGCCGGTACGGCTTTTAGTGGAGTCCTCTGGCTTTAGCGAGTTCTTGAGGGATTTCTGTCCCTTCCACAGCTACATGCCTATTTTCGAGGCTTTGTGAGAGTACTAGTGGGACACCACCCACACCTTTCACTTCAGCTAGGGGGAGGCCACTTTGACCCTGTGTGATTTTGATGCCATCACGGGCATTTCTACCAGCATTGGCTGGGCTTTGGAGCCTGATTACACTCTTCGGCACCATCACGATGTGGTGGAGGATCTCTTGGGCTTTGAACCTGAATACAAGACTGCAGATGAGATCTATATTGGCAGCGTCAAGAGTTGGCTTCTAGCAAACGCGTCGGCAAGTTAACGAAACGATAGCGAGGCCGTAGCTCGTGTTGCCAGGGCGTTTTTATTCTTCTTTCTGGGGATGTCACTTTTTGCCAATTCATCCACCACTTTGAGGGTTTCCCTCCTGGAATGTCTACGGGATCTAGACCGTGTCATCGAGTATGACTGGGGGCAGGCAGGCTTGGTCGAGCTTTATGCTTCCATGGATCGGGCTAGCCGTGATAATTCGCCGACTCTTAACGGCTTTGCTCCGGCTTGGGAGGTATCTTTTCTTTTTCCTGCTTTTGATGATTTTTTTATATGTCAGCATTTTCTTTTCTTTTCTTTTTTTTGCTAATTCTTCTTCTTCTTTTTTTTCGCAGGTCTGGACCTAATATGTCTTTCACTTTACTCCTGGCTCATTGCGCAAATGCATTCACGAGCCACCCTTTTTGACTGAATTCGTGAATGCCAACTGAGTAGGGCAAGATTGGGATGGCCACTGTTTGGATACGGTAATGATGCGAGACAGGATAGCCAGCTTAGCTCGAGCACTGTGCATTTATTTCCCTGGAGGGGTCTGGTGGGGCCTTATATGATTTCTTTGGAGATGAGCCGATGACGGATACGGATGGTGTCTATTATGGTTGATTCGTTGTATATGGGTAAACGAGTCAACCATCTGCATTCTATGTTTTCGACATTTCCAGTGACACCTCCTGTACGTCCTCCCTGGGTGATAGTCCCAGACTTTTTGCCGAACAGGTATCTGTACCTGTCGAGATATCTAATGCCTCAGAGTGATTATCCAGCTATGGCATATGAGGAGTTCCTGAGGACAGTGCTCCATCCTGCCCCCACTGCAGCTAGGTGTGCATCAGATGTCTTTGATAGGCCAAGGCCTTCTTGTCCAGCTCCTGACGTGCAGTCAGAATTTTCTGCGCCTGCCGAGGCTTTCTCCACCTTCCGGTATCGTCGTGACGGAAGACTTGTGGAGGAAGTTTTACCTGATGTTGACATCCCCGAGGAGTATCATGTCTCAGAGCAGACTCGCATGGTAAATATTTTTCCTATGTTTTGTTTCTTTTACTTGCATCATCATTCATTTTTTTTCTCTCTTTTTTTCTTTTATTTTTTTCGAGGTTGACACATTTTCTTTTGCTGTCTCAACACCTTTTCCCAGGTTAATGTGTCATCATACAAGAGGCTGTTGAGGGGCTTCTTTAGCATCAATAAATTGTATCAACGACTTATGGACGAGTTCACTTGCCGGGGAAATGATGCTGCGAGGTAGACTAGATGCCGGGGTGATGATGATGCCAGTGGATCGAGTCGCGCTCGAGCGAGGGGACGAGAGTATAGGATTGGCGGATCCGGCCCTCGAGTCATGGGTGGCAACCTTGGCAGGAGCAGATCTTCTTGCGCTCATTAGCTCCGTTTACCTACAATTATTAGCTTTCTTCTTTCTTTTTCTATACCAGACTCAGTACATATTTCTAGATGCAATACAATATTATTTTATGATGCATGAATTAAATGCGAAGACTCAATTATTCCATGCATAAAAGAAAACTAGACCATTATCTAGGGGTAATGGCACACTGCTGTTTATGGATGAAGATTTAGAGGGGTACACCTTCAGTTTTAAAACGGGTTTTCTGGCACTTTGTGGGGAAGAAAAGGCAGCCACCTCTTCCTGTGTTTGATATTTCAATTCGGCAGACGAGGCTAGTCCTCCTCGTGCAGCACGGCACGCCCATGAGGTGATGGCACTCGCCCAAGTCATCCTGCTATCCAAGACAACGGCGATGCTGATGATGAGGAGGACGAGGACACCTCTGGTGGCACTCACGCTGGTGAGATTGGAGCCTCTTCTATACCTCACAGAAGTATATGGTCACGGCTGGGACATCGTAGACGTTGATGGGCCGTTCTGAGGCTAAGCTGTGATAAAAAGGATAGTTGAAGGGGAACAGGGGATATAGGTAGCATATACTATGTATATAGACAAATGTACAGAAATAAATGCTAATCTTAAATGTCTTAGACACTTATTCCTAAGATGCACCTTATGGACTTATATTATGTTATATTTTGATGTTTTATGCGAGCTTTGTCGTGGTTTTTCTCTTTAGTTAGTCAAGAACACCTTTTGAATATGCTGAAGACTTTGGCAGTCGAGGTCGATGCCGAGCATTCAAAATTGCATTCCCTCCTTTTCTCCGTGTTTTCTTCTTCTTCTTTTTATATGCTCTAACTTTTGCCTAGATCGCCTCTTTCGTTTTTAACCTAGCGAGCCCTTATTCCTTCTTTTGTTGTCTTTTTTTTGTGCTCTAACTTTTGCATAGGTCCCTTTCGTGTTTTCAACCTAGCGAAATGAAAGGAAGCAATTTGCAAGATAATTTTTATTTATGCATAATACCTCTTGAGCTTGTCGAGGTTGAAGGGCTCGAACAAGATCTTCCCCATCTTGATTGGTGAGGAGTACCGCACCTCCTGACCGGATCTGTTTGACAATGTATGGTCCCATCCAGGGAGACTTTCATTTTCCCCTAGTATCAACATAACTAGGGGGTTTTTCGCGAAGCACCAGGTCTCCGACTTGGATGTCGCGGCCCTTGACCTTTTTGTTGAATGCTCGAGCTATTCATTTTTTATATGCCCGTGAATGTTCTAGGGCTAGCACATTGCGCTCATCGACCAAGGCTAATTTAATAACGTTGTGTGACCCAATAATTTCAAATACGCCGATTCCATCATCACTCTCAATGATGGATTTCCATCTCAACGGGCAAAGACAGACCTCCATGCCATAGGCCAAAGAATAGGGGTAGCCCCATTGGGATCTACTGATCAAGCACGATAGTGGGTTCCCCAAAGGGCTAAACGTGCTCCCACGCCCGCCGCCCTTGATGGGTGCGCGCCAGACGCACGGATGCGGTGACATCCATCGCTCCCGCTCCACCATCCCTTTTCTGGGAGGACGAATCAAAAGTGCGGGAGGAGTGTCAGCCTGAATAGCTGCTGAATGCGCCTTAGTTGCCTTTAGAGGATTTTTGATCCAATATGGAGCTTTGAATTTCTATGTCAAGTTATCCCTTTTTGGGATACCAGATATAAGAATACATCACCTTTCCATTCCCATTCTCCCTTTTTTGGGAGAACGGAAAGTGCAGAGAAAGATGTCATAGCCGCCCCACTATGGATTTTATGAAAATAGCCTTATGGCCTATTTCGGATCATTACGGGTGCTTTGGGTTTTTACGCCAAGTTATCCTTTGTTTAGGGATACCAGACATAGGAATACATCACCTTTTCATTCCCATTCTCCCTTTTTGGGAGAACGTGAAAGTGCAAAGAAAGATGTTGCGAGGCCCCACCGATCCAAAATTTTTTTAGAGTCGCCATCTTTATTTTAAGGCAAAAATAGCAAAACCGTAAAAGAAAACTGAGATTAAGAAAACGGGTTCGAGGATAGTTACGAGTTGGGAAGGTGCTAGGCACCCAACTCGCCCCTTTCGGTCTCAAACGCTTTTGGCTAAAGTATGCTTTTTGTTATATTTATTAAACGTATAAATAAAGCATTAATCGCCTACAAATACATCCATTACATCTATATTATTTACGGATCTTACAACAATTTCTTTTACAAACAATTACAAATATACTTGGAATATTTTGCCATTATAATCTAAGCACATTTAGTATTATTTCCTAACAAAACTGGCAAAGATAATCGCTATATTATTACATTGGACCGGATTGGAAATAATACTCTCTACAAATAAAGACTTTAATGA
>CM028377.1:179814541-179887675 GCA_013146195.2 Codonopsis lanceolata
GGGTATCTAGTTCTAGACCCACTTCAATAAATGTTATTGGAACAAAATGGATTTTCAAAACAAAACAAATGAAGTGGGAGAGATAATAAGAAATAAAGCTAGACTTGTGGCTCAAGGGTATACACAGTTGCGAGGGGTGGATTTTGATGAAACCTTTGCCCTCAGAGTCCCGCATTGAGTCCATTCGCTTGCTTCTTGCCATTGCTTGTTTTCTGACATAACTCTTCAACAAATGGATGTGAAGAGTGCATTCTTAAATGGCATTCTTGAAGAAGAAGTTTCGTTGAACAACCAAAAGGGTTTTGAGGACCCCATAAACCCAATCATGTATTTAAATTGAAAAAGGCCTTGATGGCCTCAAACAAGCTCCTAGAGCTTGGTATGGAGGCATGCATCACCTTTTAGTGGGTTTAGAAGGGGAGAGGATAAAACACTTTTATTCAAAATCAAGACAAACACATTTTGATTGCTCAAATCTATGTTGATGATATTGTGTTTGGATCCACCTCCAAGTCCTTGGAAAAGAGTTTGTTAATTGCATGACTTCCACATTTGAGATGAGTATGGTTGGGGAGTTGACCTATTTTTTAGAATTCAGATTAACAATCACATGAAGGGATGTTCATATCTCAAGCCAAGTATGCTCTTAACTTGGTGAAGAAATTCAATCTTGAGAATGGAAAACATAAGAAAACCCCTATGGGTACATCCAATAAACTCAATAAAGATGAAAAATCGAAAGTGTTGACCCTACCTTATATAGAAGCATGATTGGAAGTCTGTTGTATTTAACTGCCACCCGTCCAGATATCATGTATAGTGTGTGTTTGTGTGCTAGGTATCAAGCAAACCCCAAAGTCTCTCACTTAAAAGCCGTTAAAAGAATAATTCGATATGTTGGTGAGACTTATGGCATGGGTTTGTGGTATACTAAACACACTAACACCAATCTTGTTGGGTTTAGTGATGCCGACCGGCCGGCGTTGTTGATGACATGAGAAGTACATCCTGTGGATGTTTTTATCCGGGAAATAATCTGATTTCATGGTTTAGTAAGAAACAAAATTGTGTAGCCCTATCAACAATTTGAATCTCGAGTATATAGTCAGCGGTAGTGGTTGTACACAACTTTTGTGGATGAAACAAATGATCAAAGATTATGGTTTACACAGTAATATATTAACCATGTATTGTGACAACACAAGTGCAATAAGCATAGCTAAGAATCCTGTTCAACACTCTAGAACCAAGCACATAGACATAAGACACCATTTCATTAGAGACTTGGTTGAACAAGGCATTGTTTGCATTGAACATGTGGGAACAAAAAACCAATTGGCTGATATTTTCACAAAGAGTCTAGATTTTGAGAGATTCATAAATCTTAGGAAATCTCTCGGTATGTGTGCCATGTAATCCCTCACTTGTCAGTAATAATAAATAATAATAATAATAATAATAGGCATCTTGCATTGTTTTTAGGGGGCACACTAGTTTCACTCTGTATGCTTTAGTACCTTTGTTTGATTGTCTTGGTTATACATTCAATATGTATTGTGATCTTGTTGCTCAAATTCTTCTCACCATCTCCCTAAGAAGTTGTATTGAAATTGAAAAATTTTTGAACCACAAAGGAAAGAGCTACCTTTTGAAATTTTTGGGATGCTGCAATTTGTCAATGTACTATGGAGTTTAGACTTTCATGGGTTGATCTTGACTAAATTGACTCCCTTTAATTGACAAAGTGTGAAAGCTACCTAACGGAAAAGAGCTACCTATGGACAAGGTTGTGGCATCTTTCTTTTGGAACTGTGAATCCTCGGATTTCATGGGTTGATCAATAAGTTAAGTTGCTACCCTTGGTAAATAGTGTGAAAGGTTCCTAGTGGTGTTTGCTGAATTAGCTTGAAATAAAGTAAAGCTATTCTCGTAGGGAAATAAAGTACCTATTGTGATTATGGGAGTATATGTGTTAATTTGGTGAAGAAAAGATGAGAATTTGGACATAAAATCACAATTTTGGCGAATGTGTTTTCCAATGCAGCTACATTGGGAACTACATTCAGATGATCTAGACATATCACATGTGTGTGTTTGCATTCTTTCATTTGTTTATTTCTTCTGCACTTGTTAGGCATGTTTTCTAGGTCATATAGTTGTTGAATATCAGCCCTTAAGTTTCGCTCAACTAATTAGTGCACTTTTGCTTCATTGTTCACAAAGTCAATATTTTATGTGGTTGTCTAATCTGTTGTGTTCTTCATGAGGATCTGAACTGGTAATATTGACTGTGTTTGGCAGACTTGTGTGATTACAATTTTGGTTAAGTATGTATTGTGCATTCTTAAAATACTTGATCAATTTTGTACAATTCAAAATTTTTGAAATCAGATATTGGTTGTTGGTTTACTTCATTACATTCTCCACATATTTCTCATGATCATAACAACGGATCTTTATCATATTTCTATTGGAGGTTAGCATTTGATTTTTATCCAAATCTTTGAAATTTGATTTTCTGTTTTAAGTCTCCCCACCTTCTCTCACATTAATGACTCAACGGCTAATTGAGTTTAGTGGAGTATTAGTGCTAATTTTGCAGAGAAACATGTCACAATTCACAAAAGCTATCTCTCTCATATTCCGGCGATCAAATCCAGTTTCCCTCATCTTCCGAATCCAGTTTCTCTCTTCATCTCATTCTTTCTCCATCTAAGAATCTTCCAATGGCCTCTTCCTCGTCAATTCCTAACTCTTCAAGAACAGAATCACCCGCTGATGTAGCCTTCAATGAAGCTACATCCAGCCTCCTTTCATCACCAGAAAATCCAGCCACCGCAATGATAGTGGCTCAGTCTTTTCCCGAACCTCTGACAATAATCCTTCCAGGCGAAAAGGGTAATGCAATCGATGTAGACAATCCTGGGGATCTATCTGGATTTTCTCCAATCGGTAACCCTAGCACTCGTAAATCAAAGAGGCTTCGTGGTATACCATCCAATTATGAGAACCCAAGTGTAGCTGATGTCCAAGCAGCCAAGAAACACAAGATTGCCAAAGGTATTTTTGAAGAATCGGTGGAAATTGAAAGCGACCCAGAAGACGAAGATTTCATCCCGCCGACTGGCTCGATTCCTCTGTTCAAGAGCCCTCATCTCCACTTGCTTCTCCAAAAATTACTCCAGCTCAGACTGAAATCCGGGATGATGATTATCCCATTCCTTCACCCCACATTGTATTCCCGGTTGATTCATCTCCACAACCAGGAAAAACCCCGGCTGTTGAAGTAAGCTCCCCCTCTGCCTCAAATGCTGAAATTAATTCTTCTGATGAAGAAAATACTCTGGCTGAGTATCTGGTCAAGCTGAAGAAGGTATCTTCTTCCCCGTCTGGTCCATCTCTACAGCCTCAGCCAGAAGCTATACCCAGACAGCCCAGTTCATCAGACTTTGATGACAGTTCTGATAAGAACTTTGAAAGCAAAGAGGCAACTCCTAATGCCAGTGAAGATTCAGAAGAAATACCTGTTCGTTTTACACGAAGTAGGCTTGCTGGTACCAATGTTGCAACCAATGCTGCAACATCCAAACGTTCTAAGTCAATGGGTACCCCTTTCTCTCTAAAGTTTGTCTCTAAACCTGCTTCAGTTAGGTATAATACTTCTAAAAATATTGTAGATGAACGAAATATTCTGTCCTCTGAACTGCATGCATATAATCTTACCTCTTTTCACTGATAGAGGATTACTGGACACTATTTCGTCAGCTACACCTTATTTTAGAGAGTTAATCTATGAATTTTATGCCAACATTGAGAAAAGAATCTGCTCCCCTTCTGATGCACGCTTTGAGAGAGTCTTTGTTAGAGGAAAGTGGTATAAATTTTCTCCTTCTATCATAAACTCTATTCTAAACACACCAGAATCTGGACCGTTTGAAATGGACATTGATCTGAATTCTTGTGTATTTGAGATGACTAGTGGCAAGTTGTCTAAATGGCCTGGTAAAGGCACTTCTCTTGGCACCTCCCAACTCTCCTCACTTTATGCCTTCCTTCATAAAGTCTGTTGTGCAAACTGGTCTCCCACAACCAATTCCAATACCATTACTGAGGAACATGCTAAGGTTCTTTATCTAATTGGAACTCATGCCCCGTTTGATTTTGGATATTATGTTTTTCGAAAAATCTCTTCCATGGCTGAAACTGAGGGAGACAAAAGGTCCCTAATCTTCCTATCTTTAATTTATAAAATTCTAGTGTCTCAGGGCTACTCTCCTCTACCTTCTACAAGATTGTCACCTCTTCTTGAACCCCTTCATATTTCTGCAAAATTGTTAAGAGGAGATATGGTTGTTAACTTGCCTCTTATTCATGCTTATGTCCCTACAACTTCTGCTCCTGGTCCTTCACAACAAACTGCCTCTCCTTCAGTGCATGTTCCCCCTAATGTTTCATCCAATGTTACAACATCAGTCATGACTGCACATCCAACAGCTCCAATGTCTGTTGCCTTTGTATCTGCACAATTGAAAATGATTCAATCTCAGCTAGCTATTCTGACTGCTCAGTCTTCTCTTCTCACCACTTTAGCTGCCCAGTATACAGCCTGGTTAGCTTTTAATTCTGGTCAAATAGGGGGTGAAAATGCAAGTACAAGTGTTCCTGAAGATGCTGCTGCAGTTGATGAAGATGTTGCTGATGATCCTGAAGCTCAGCAAAACTGAATTTGTGTAATCTGTGGTTCTCATATTTTTCATGGTTGTCATCTTATGTCTTTGAAAACTTGGGATATTGGTTGTTCTGAACAATTACATTGCTCATTGGTTTGTAATCTGTAACTATAAACAATGCTTATGGTTTGTTATGTCTGGTTAATCATGATATCATGTTTAGGGGGTGTTTATCATCTCTAAATCTTTGCAGGAAATATTTGGTTATTGGTCTTGGTAACACTTGATTTAGATTTGACCAGAAATGTTCAACAAAGGAGGTGATTGTAAGGGTAAAATAGGCCTTATCTTGTTTTCACCTTTCTTGGTCAAAGTAGGTTTTTAAATTAGTTAATGTTAATTTAGGACTTAGAATTTTGTGTTAGATTTAGTTTAGTTTATTTTTGGTAGCAAAATCTCTTTGTAGATTTCGGCTACACTTTTTAGTAACTAAATCTTGGCAAGTATCTTAGTCAAACCAAGACTCTTGACTTTCATCATATTTGGTAAGAAAATCTTGCATGTTTGGAAAGTAGCTGATTTTTCCTTTGAAGTACTAATCCTTTTCCTTGTAGAATGTGGTATCTTTTGTCGTGTGTTTGTAGGGGTTGCCGCATATATATTGAAGGATGGAATACGGGTTGGTTGCGGAGCTTATGAGAAAGAATTAAGGCAACAGGTCTGAGAGTTAACAGCATAATATACAGAACCAGTTTTGCCGAGCAGAACATCAATCGGTGAAGGCTGTCAATGTTGCAACACTGACAAGAACAACGCTTTCTCGAAAACCGCTTTTGTGCTTCCCTTCTTGTTTATAAGGAAGGCGTGTTTGTTTATTTCCCACGTTTTGTTTAGCTGTTTTATGTGGGATTTTATTCTCCAAGATACACTGTCTTGTGAGAATTTTTGCTAGAGATTTCACTAAGTCTATTCCGTGTAAAACTTTGATATTTTTAGTGAAATTTGTGTGGCCTTGAGGCTTGGTCTACAAGTATTAATCTTGTAGATTGTTTTTGATAAAAACTTGGACTTTATCCTTCTGTTGGTGCTGTGACAAACTTTAAACTTCCGCTGCTATTATTTGTTGTGTCATTGTGTTTGCCATTGTAGCTTCAATCACAGCTACATTGATAATTACATTGATTTCTATTGAGAATCCGTGTTTTCACGTTCTTTTAGTTTAGTAAGGACATCATAGGTGTATATAAAAAATTGTTACTATAATAACATATTTGTTGGTGAGTATCGAGATATTGAGAAAATATGTAGTATTTTTAGTTATTACCGTTGAATAAACTAAGAGAAATGAGTTAAGAAAATGTGTCATAATGTCAATAAGATGAAGAAAATGAAGAACCAATTGATGAATGTGTGCATTTTGTTACAAAAAAAAAAAAAAGAAGCTAAAATCTACAATTTACTTATTTGAATTTTCAAACTACTACAAGCGTCTTAAAAACTATCATACTGGTCTTAACTTATAGATATTACAAATAAAACTACAGTTAGTACTCAAAAATAACTGAGTTCAAAATATTTTACTCATTTCCATAACTGGGTTCCAAGCCTCTAACCTCTTTTTGTTTTAACTTGCTTGCTCTTCTTCATAGAACTCGAGGTAATTATATGTGAAAATCTATATATTCCCCTTCCATGGCTATCGACTTTCTTCTATCGCAACTCTCATTTAATTGAAAAAGACTGTCACCAATCGACATTCTTTCAAGTAGTCTCATCATAAATTAGATTCTCTCATTTCTTAGTACTTTGATACCGAAAGTGGATAAGAACTAAGAAATGAGACAAGTAAGTGCAACTTAGTGGTAAGACGCTTCACCCATACCGAATAGGTTGTGGGTTCGAGTCACCAAGGGGGTAAGTGGGAACCACTACTGATCCTCTTTTAAAAAAGAAAAAAATAATAAGAAATGAGAGTCATTCGATGAAAGAAGTCCAATTAATCTGAGGCTAAAGAGATTTTCTGTCTCCATTTGAGCTATGCGGGGTTAATGCGTTTCTTGGTGATGGTGACGACGATGCTGAAAACCGCAGGGATGGTGTTGTTAGGGGCGGTGGTGGCAATGGTTGTAGGGATGACAGTGGTGATTTAGATTAATTTCAGTGTTGTGAGATTTATAAATCATCAATTTTTTAAATATCCACATGGGTTTCAGTTTTAATTTGAAATTTTGAAAATTCAAAAAAATTGAATTTAAGTTTATAAAAAGTGAAATTTAAGGTTATGGTGGTGGTATGTATAATTAATGGGTTTTTCAAATGGGTTACTTCGAATGAAGGAGTTAGGAATTAGAAAAAGAAATAAAATCAAATCCAAAATTAACTTTTGGACTAATGGTGAAATTTGAAGTAGTAGTGGTAGTGGTGAGTATATGAATGATGGGGTTGACAGAAAGAAAGTGAAGGATACAAAATTAATTAAATTAAATTTAAATTTCATTTTTTGGAGTAATGCATTTTAAACTTTAAATTTAAATATAAGACAAAGTATAACTAATTTTGGATTATTGAAATAATTATTTATTTTTTTAATTAGAAAAAATATTTTAAATACCAAATGTCAAACTAAATGATGAAATTATAACCAAATCTTACTTTGTGCCACAAACATAATGACCAAAATAATCCTCATGTACATGATTTTCCATCACTATTTTTAACGCTCATGGATGAGAGAGGACAAAGTGGGACAACTAGAAAAACCGTGTATGAAAGTGACACATCGTAGGTTGGAAAAGACATCATTAGAGGTATATGAAAAATTATAATTATAATAATACATTTGTTGTTGTTTTTTTTTTTTTTGTAAGGTTGGAGGGGGCATAGACCTTACCCCAACCCTTATTATTATTATTTTTAAATATTTTTATGCCTTGAAATGCTACAATTATAGATATATGATGCCTTTTGGTGTGGTTAGAACAAATGTTACTTCTGGTGAGGCTTTGAACATCCGACCTCTTGGTTGAGAGTAGTGATATACCAGGGTGCCTCTGGTAGAGCTTGAACGCTCAACCTCTCCGTTAAGATAAGCGAGCATCTAAATGGGGCCTTTGGGTAAGACTTGAACAACAACGTTGCCTCTGAAGAGGCTTGAACACCCGACTTTTCTATTTAAAGTTATAAGTCCAGTGTGTCTCTAGTGGGACTTGAACACCCGACCTCTCCGTTAGGAGAAGTGAGCAGTACCAGTTGAGCTAGAGCTCGTTGGTACATTTGTTGTTGAGTATCGAGATATTAAGCAAATCTGTAGCGTGCTAAGTAATTACGTGTGAATAAGCTCAGAGAAATGCGCTAATAATAAGGTGCTATAATTGTCAAGAAGATAAAGAAAAATAGAGAATTTAGTTAACGAATCTGTGCGTTTTGTTAGTATAGAAATTAAGTTAGAATCTATTGAAGAGGCATTTGAAGAAAGTAGTTCGACTTAACGGATGCTAAAAATGTTTTAATTGTTTTTTCGTTTTAGCAAGGCAATGTGAACATGTTTCTTTGTGGCGGTGATAGTTGTGGCGGTGATTGCAGGGATGCTGGTAGTGGTGGTTACGGGTGGTGGTGGGAGCAATTGCAAGCATGACAGTGGTGATCATTTAGGTGGAATATGACATTGAACAAAAGAGTGAGAAATTAGACAAAGAAATAAAAAAAATGATTTTGGGCTAATGGTGTTATTTGGGGTGGTAGTAATGGTGTAGTGGGTCTATGAATGATTGGGTCGAAGGAAGAAAGCGAAGAATAACAAAATAAATTAAATATATTCTAAATTTAATCATGAAACAAATCATAATGACAACATTGCTAGCCTTACAACTAATTTATAACTCCTTACAACTAATTCTTCAAGGGTAAAAATAACTTTGTCTAAAACAAATTTACGCTTCTTCAAAGCTTAGTTGTAAGGAAATTAGTATAATTAGTTGTAAGGATATCATTTTCCTTGCAATTTCTCTTCATTCAAGCCCGTCTCTCTTTCTGATGAATTCATCAATAAGGGTTATGAGTTTTCTATTAATCGCATATTTTTAAAAGGATTTTTTAGTAAGTATAACATATAGCCTCTGATTTCTACTTTAGACGCAATTTTTGCAGGGGAAAGAATGAGAAAGATCGAAGATGGAGTTTGGCTATAATCGAAGGAGGACAATGCCAAAGATGTGATAAACGTGACCGAAGTGGGAAGGGTTTGTGCTGGAGATGATGTTTATTATGGTGGAGTAAAAGATGAGAACTTGCACCGGGAGTAGAGGGAAGGAGAAGGTGTAAGATTAGAGTTTTTACTTTTAATACATTTACCCCTTAACCATATAAGAGAAATGACATTTTTGTCCCGCGCGTGGAAGACCACGTGCTATTTAACATGAATATTCTAATGTCCATTACGGGTAGGGTGGAAATAAGAAGAAAAAAAATGCAACGTTAGATGTCATTATGACACAATCCTTAGGTTGGGGTGCATTATACGATTTGATGAATATTTTGAGGGGAAATTGTAATTGGCCATATAACTATTTTTGGATAATTGAAACAATTATTTATTATTTTATTTAAAAACATAGTTTAAATATTAAATGGTTAATAATATAATGAAGTTATAATCAAATCTCATTTGTACCCCAAACAAAATTGACCAAAATAATCTTTACGTGACATGCACAACCATTTTCCGTACCTTACTATTTTTAACCAAGGTTCTAAAAATCGTTAAGCGGCCGCTAGGCGGCACACTGGCGCCTAGCGCCTAGGAGACTAGTGGGCGGGGCCTAATTAAGGCATAATTACAAACACATTGAATTTGATAATTTACATCATAGATCAAACACATTGAATACAAATTCAATTTTTTTTATGTTTGTCATTTTATCAAACACTTGTCTATATTTGTAAAATGAATAAAAATATACAAACTTACCATTAATCTCAATTCTCAACAACCCCAAAGCAATAAACCAGTCAAGTTTAGAACTAAAAACAAAAAAGATTTTACTCCAGTTCGCCCCCCATTACCTCCCTCTCTGTCTCATCACCATTACCACTCCCCCTTCCTTCTCCAGTTCGCCCCCCTTCCTTCTCCGGTCACTGCATGCCACAAAATTAAAGCTACAAAAATAAATTAAGGTCAGCGAGGTTTGGCATAAACGCCGAATTGGTTGATTAGGCGGCGACTAAGAAAGTCGCAGCGGTAGAGAGGGGCTTAGCGCCTAGACGGGGCCTAGGCGGAGCTAGGCGGGGAGTTTTAGAACACAGTTTTTAACGCCCATAGACGGGAGGGGACATAAGTGAGACGAATAGAAAAATAAGGTATGAAAGTGAGACACTTCGTAGGTTGAGGTTCAATGTGAGATTTAGTGTGTAATTTTGGAAGCTTATCATATTTTGGCCACATTAAAATTAGTCCAAAATACACATTGCTCCCTAAGGTATCCACCAAATCCACTTTGACACTCAATGTAATTTTGTAGCATTTTCATATTCCATATCAAATTTGGTGATTGGGATGTCACGTGTGGTAATCGTAGTGATCAAAATGGTAGCTAATAATGTTTAAGATCGAGAATTTTCTCTAATCAAACCATAAGTCGTATCAACGGTGCCAAGGAGAAATTTGTTGGAATTTAAGCTATGGATGATGAAGACGGATTGAACAATGGTGTGCCTCATCATTGTCGTATACATCTGTGATAAGTTCAAATATGAGTTTTGATATTCAGGGTGTATGTTTATGCATTGTGTTGTACAAGAGAGAAAGAGATAAATGAATCGTGGGTTGGTCATTTAATATTAGCGCCTGTGACGAGTTTAATTTTTTTGTGGGTTCTTATTCATGGCGACCTTGACACTTGAGTGCGATTATCTGATCTTGAGTTCTATCTATCTAATCTCTGATATGATTCTGCACTATTTTTTATTTATTTTTCTATATAAAAATTTGAATAAAAGATTTATACACTCTTAAGTTTTATCTCATTTAAAATTTAAATAAGAGGTCATTGTTGAAAAAGAAGCAGAGAAAGCATTGTCAGAGAATAAAAAATGAAGTTTCTCTTTGGATAATAAAAGCAGAGAAAGCATTTCAAAAAAAGACCAAAATGCTTTACACGTGAAATGACATGTGCACTTTAACGTCAGATTGGTAACCTTCGTAGTGGCTAAGGGCAAATTAGAAAAAAAAAAGTTATAAAATGAGATATGAAAATGACACAAAACTTAGGTTAGGTGGTAAAGTGAGACTTTATAGATACTTTGGGGAAATTTGTATTTTAGAATGCAAGTATATACTTTGGGGTTGAGTTTAATTTCTATAACACAATTTATTATTTTCTAAAGAGAATCATACATTCCAGAAATAACATAAACAAAGTTTTCAACAACAATGTGTTTATCTAAGATAGTATGTTTGAATTGTTTTCAATTTAGACACCGATAAAAGGGAATGAATTCATGTTTCGCATTAAAAAAAGAGATTTAAAAATAACAAATAAAAAATACAAATGTGTAGGATAAATTTCTATACTATAACTAAAAGCATACATTATAAATGACTTAAAAACAAAGTATCGAAAAATCACACAACAACACAATTTATAAGTCTAAAAAACTATAAAGATTAAAACACAAAAAAATCTAATAATTAAAAGTAAGCAGAAAAGTGAAAAAACTAACAAATCACTTTACAAAAATCATTAACATCATGTGCGTTTACTACGTGCAACGCACGTAAACCTTACTAATAAATAAAAATATCTCCCTCCTCTTTCTCTTCAAATCCAGAGAAAATATGCCATTGTTATTTTGTTTTTGTTCTTGACTACTCTATCTGTTAGACAAAGGCCCATTATTTTACATTTCAATCAGTCTACTAACATATGATAAATTGAATTAGGAAGATTCATTTTTCATAAAATACGACGATATTTCCTACGCCCGCCCCCCCCCTAAAAAAAAAAAAACAAACAAAAAACAAAACAAAACAAAAGAAATGTTGTCTCACCTTTCTTTGTAATTCGGACTATTATTCTTGTGGGTGAAGATCCCTATGAAATTTGTTTTGCTCATCATCGGTGCATTACTTTCATCATCCTTGTTCTTCTTATTTTTCCTTAAATATTTAGTACTCCATCCCTTTCGCTCAGAGTCCACAGTTGAAAAATTAAATAATTTAGAGATATATTAATGATATATTATTATATATTATTAAAATTAATTATAATTATAAAATTATTTAATTACAAGTAATATGATTACAACATATAAATAAATGATAAAGATAAAAAATTATAAAAATTATTAGCATATTTTTTTGCTTGGAACGCAAAAAGTGTAATATCGGAGCAATGACTATGATCCAAAATAGCAACAAAATCTCAAAATCCAAATCCCTCTTGGTTGTCTCTTTTTCTTCTTCCTTTCTGCAACTATATTTCCTTTTTGTGAGAACAGCCACACCCTTTACTAATTTACTCCAAAGTCAGTATATCTTGTCTCAAGGACATCACCCAATTTATTGAAACAATCCACCCATGATGGCCATTCCCCAACCCCGATCTACATTATCTCTTCTCTCCATAAACATATATCTGACCCAACCTATCATGACCACTTGTGAATGAAAAGTCGACTTAAAGACAATATCAAATCATTATTTAATACACATTTTTATGTTTTACTACGTTATAAAATGATGATCAATGAAACCGATTTAAAAGTGTCATCAATAAGTTGAGGAAAGAAAAAAAGTAGGGGGGGGTGAGGGAGAAGTAAATGAAAAGATGGGTTCTCCTCTCTTTCATTTATTTTCTCAGCTAACCTCTGTCATCACTCACCACCATTAAATATTCCCTAACCATTTCTGCCCCAGCTTTAAGAATCTCACCAAACTCTAACCCCTAACCCCCAACCTCTTTCTAACCCCCTCTCTCTCACACTCTAAGATATCTATGAGTACATAGTTGCCTGATGATTCTGATCAGTCCAAGCTCCTCAATTATGCAAAACTAGCCTCCAAATATCTCCAGTTCTGCACAACCATATGTTCATTCTTGTGCTAATTCTCATCATGCTTACTATCTCCATCCAAGCACTAGGCCTTACCCCAAATGACCTTCTAACCTTCTTCATGACCTCTTTCCACCTAAATCTCAATCACATTATTTGGTTCACTCTCCTCACCATCTCCATTCTCACCCTCTACCTCATCTCCAAGCCACGCACCATTTACCTCGTCGACTATGCTTGCTTCAAGCCCCCCAGCATGCTCCGAGTCCCCTACGCCACCGCCCTCGAACACGGTCAGATCATACTAGCCTCCGAGCCCAAGAGCATCGCCTTTCAAAGAAAAATCTTCGAGCGCTCCGGTTTAGGTGAAGAAACTTGCTTGCCAGATAAACTACACTACATTCCTCCTGACACTAATACGGAAGATGCCATTGAAGAAGCCCGAACCGTCATTTTCTCTGCCATGGACTCGTTGCTTGCGAAAACGGGTCTCAACCCTAAAGACATAGATATACTTATTGTCAACTGCAGCCTCTTCTGTCCAACTCCTTCCTTGTCCACTCTAGTTGTTAACAAGTACAAAATGAGAAGCAATGTAAAGAGCTTTAATCTCTCTGGTATGGGGTGTAGTGCCGGACTTATATCCATTGATTTCGCACGCCACCTCCTACAAGTTCACCCCGACTCTAATGCTGTGATTGTTAGTACAGAAATCATGACGCCGAATAGCTACGTGGGGAAAGAGAGGTCGATGCTTCTTCCCAACTGTCTGTTTCGGATGGGTGGTGCAGCTATTCTTTTAACAAACAGAAGATCGTTACGCAGGAGTGCAAAATATAGTTTAATGCGCGTGATTCGCACACATAAAGGACCGGAAGATGCATCCTACCGTTGCGTTTTCCAAGAAGAAGACATAGAAGGCAACGTCGGAATAGTACTGAATATTAAGCTCATGGCAGTAGCTGCGGAGGCCCTGAAATCAAACATCGCCACCATTGGGCCACTAGTACTTCCGATTTCTGAGCAACTTCGTTTTGTTATCTCACTTGTAGCAAGAAACGTGCTTAAGTTGAAGCAAAAAGCCTACATACCAGATTTTAAGAAAGCGTTTGAGCATTTCTGTATACATGCCGGTGGTCGGGCTGTGATTGATGAGCTGCAAAAGAATTTACGGCTATCGGCTGAACACGTGGAGGCGTCAAGGATGGCGTTGTACCGATTTGGAAATACATCGTCGTCTTCATTGTGGTATGAGATGAGTTATCTTGAGGCTAAGGGAGCAATGAAGAAAGGAGATAGGGTTTGGCAGATTGCATTTGGGAGTGGATTTAAGTGTAACAGTGCAGTTTGGAAGTGTAACAGAAGCATCAAAACGCCGTCGGATGGGCCATGGTCTGATTGCATTCACAAGTACCCAGTTCAGATTCCAGAAGTGAAGAAGCTTTAATTAGGCGCTAAGAATGATAAATTGTTCCTTTTTTTGATTAATGGAATAATATAATTTTGGGTGTTGCATTGTCCACTTCTAAGAAGAAATTAGGAGTGCATTTTTTGTTCGTTGAAATTTAATTTGGCTGCTCTTTATTTAAATAGTTGTACCACTATTTTGTTTAGAATCATTTCTATCTATAAAGTATAAACCAGTTATTACTAAACCTATATGTATCCCTGACTAGTACTATTTCATATTTTTTATACCACTTCCAATTTCCTCTCATTCCGCGTAAAGAGTCTTCGTTTAAAAATCAAACTTTTAAAAAAAATAACACTTTTCTGTTTAACTTTTTAAAAATAAACTCTTTAAGTTAAACATCCTAAAATAAAATAATAGACTTTTTACCCGAAATAAAGAGAATATTTCTATTATACAAAATAGCCCAGTAAACAATAAATATAGCATTGGTTTATGGGGATATAATATTAGTTAGCCCTACAAATATCAAGCTACAATCCTTCACTTATAAATGAACAAAATAGATTGAACAAGACAAAGCACATCTTTGGGTCACTGTATTTTTTAAAAAGTTGCAAATAGGCCACTGAGACGTTAAATTTTTTGGAATGACACTATATCATATAGTTATTTTGCAATTTAACTCAATTTTTGGATGGACTTTAAGTTTCGACGTTAACTTAGATAAATATCTATTTTGCCCTCGTTGTCTTCATCATCTTTTTCTCTGATTCTTTTAGCATATTGATTTCCAGATGTTCTCTAGGAAATTTAACCGATTTCATCACCATTTCATCCCCAAATCAAACTCCATCTCTCATAAATCTCCCACCCCCATCCAAGCCCCGTCTCTCTCATCCAGCCAAAACAGCTCTCACCCCATCTTTAGGCTCTCCTTCTGTGGTGTCGTTTCCTTCACCGCCATTTCCAAATACACTCAAGCAGCACTAGCTCCGACCCATCAACCATCTGCCTCTTTTCTTCGCCCTCTTCAACCTCGCCTCTCGGTCTCCCATTGATTAGCTTTCTTCCATATTTCCATTGCCGTTCCTCCATCTTTCGCTCGTAACTTCCATATCCATCTCCCTACATCACAAACAAAGCGATGCCTATCTCCCCTATCTCTCAAAGCTTTAGATTTCAACCCATGCCTCCTTCGTAAAACCGAGTCCACCTCCTCCGGCCGTCAATCTCTCTATGGAGACCCTTCAGTCAATTCGCTATCTTCTCCAGTCAATTCACTATGGCAAAATTCAAGCCAACTCCGTTCGCTAAGTGTTGGTAACACTCATTCTTGCCAAATCTCTGTAAATGAATCAAAACCTAGGGCTTGGATACGAATGAATTGTTGAGTCAATTCACTTTCTCTTAGACTGATATGTGCATTCATGTCTGTCCAATTTTGTATACGAATGAATTGTTGAGCAACTATTGAAATTTTGAATTGGGGTTATCTGTGTAGCAAGTTAAAATTCAACTCTTGATTAGTTTGCTTGTTCATCTATGCTCTTGCATCAAGTGTGAGTTTCGATCATAGTAGATTTTGTGATTGTGGAAATTTAATTGTAAAAATTTATCGTTCATCTTGGCTTGGAAAATATATATTTGATATGAGTTTTGATTTGATTTTAAACAAAACCCAGATCTGGAGATTTGTTGGAGCCTAGAGAACACTAGATCTAGAAATCAAAGATGATGATGATGATGATGATGATGATGATGATGATGATGATGATGAAGACAGGGTAAAATAGGTATTTTACATAATTTAACGATTAAACTTAATGTTCATCCAAAAAATGAGTTAATATTTATGATAAGTCTGATACAGTGGTCATCTTAAAAATTTTAACGTCTTAGTGATCTAATTACAACTTTTTAAAAAAACACAGTGGCCAAATGTGTGTTTAACAAATAGGAGTTACCTGATATCTTGTGTGTGTATGTGCGCCAGCCACCCACGCGTAGGCATAGCCGAGAAAACTCGGTTCAAACTTCAAAGTCCAAAGTCAACGTACGATAGCTATACTTTTTCGGTCGTCTTGGTTTAGCTAGTAGGGTTATATACGATGTTTCTACACTAATAGAGGTTTGGAGGGAGAGAGAGATTTGGTAGTATGCTTGTTTAGGAAAGAGAGGAAAGCACATAAGAGAAAATGTTTTCCCAAATTCTATTAGAGCATCACTATTGTCAAAAATACACCATTCTTATAGAACTTTTTATTAAGAATTTACTTTTAAATAATGGTAAACATATTCTTATCTATCCATATAGGCTCCATGTAAGAATGAGAAAAAAAAACTTCCAAAATAAGAAGTTCACTGTTTATATTGGGAAGAGGAGTCGGGCTTCTGAATGTGAGGGAGAGGGTGGGGGATTGGTTCTTTGGGGGGAGGGGGGGCTTGATCACTTTTATAGTTTGGGGGGCCATGTGGAGTGTGTGTGTGGGGGGGCTGGAGAGTGTTATAAATTATACTCCCTCCGTCCTTAAATTATCGTGTCATCCTTTCCTTTTTCGTCCGTCCTAAAATAATTGTTCACTTTGAAACTTACCTTTTTAGAACATCACTTTTACCACTTTACCCTTACTTTTTCACATTACTTTAATTATGGGTCACATACACATGGACTTTAAAGGAAACTATACATTAAACCAATATAATTTAGGGACGGAGGGAGTAAAATTTATAAATTATTAATTAAATTATAAATTATAAAATTTAATAATAATAATAATGTAATTATTATTTTTAAATTAATTTATGTCTTAATTTATAAATTAATTATTTAATTATACGAAATATTTAAATATAAAATATATTAAATAACGTTAAATAAATTTATTTGTTGATAAGTATAAAAATAAGAATGAAGTGTAAAATTAATAAAGTGGTAGTGGGATCCTGTTAAGAATAGTATATTATGGGAAAATATATTCTTAAATGAGTAATATATATATATATATATATAAGTAACAGTAAAACTCAATTAAAAAGTTGTATAAGAATATTAAACATCGAGGATGCTCGTTATAGGCATCCCATTTCTCCAATTCCCTAGAGTAGGCACAAATGACGTCCATTGATATTGGGGGTCATCGCGCCCCAAATTCTAACGTGTAAGATAAGGTATTTCATGAAAATTTGCCATTGATTTTTGGCAAATGATAATATCACTAGAGGTGGCAAATTCGTCCTTTCAGACCCAATAAACAGTATTTTAAGCGGGTATAAATGAGTATACATATTTGAAATCATTAATTATGATGGATTAAATAATGTTCACTAGGACACTTATGCTAAAACTTATTATCTTACTTTTCAAATTACGCTTCGGTTTTCATTTTATATATATATATATATATATATATATATATATATATATATATTGCAAAATTATGTCTTTTTCAAAGTAATTATTATAATTTAATGAACTCGGGGGTTCAAATTATCTGAATTCGTGAAATCATATTTTAACGCTCAATCAATTATTTTATCAATCAACATCAGTCCAACAATTTGGTTAGCATGAAACATTTAATTTTGGTCAACTTTACAAATTAGAATCTCTAAAAATTACTGGATGAGAATTTTTTTTGAACGAAAACGAGCAATGGCGGGATAAATTGAAACTATCATCGCCTGAGGAAGATTATTTGAAAATTACTAATTTCATTCAAATATATAATATGACGTTTCGAACCCGAATGTCTAGATTCTACGCATGACCCATTGGTTGGGGCACTAAACTCCTAGGTCGATTTAGATTTTAAACTTATCAACCATAATCACGTCTTAAAGTCTATAAACGATATTGCTGTCTAATGGTAGTGAGGTGGTCACTTATAAACATACACAAAAATACATATTTATTTTTCCTTTTTTTGGTGAAATTAATGTTTTTATAATTTTTAAGTTTTTTTTGTTAAAGAATGTTTTTTTTATAATTATTGTATTTATTTGATAATTTTGTATTAATGAGTAGATGGGCACCCATGGGCACTCATGCCCATTTATTTTCGGTCCATATATGCCCATAATATTAAATGAGCATTTACTTGTCCGTCCATTTAAGTTTATTGCTCATATAGGTGTCGCACATGCCCGTCCATACCCGCCAGTTTGTCACATCTAAATATCACTCATGGATTTGAAAACATTTTATATGATTAGTTAAAAACTCAGATTAACATGTACGATTAATAAAAAAAACATCCCAAAAACCACAATATTCGCACTTGATACGTCCAACTACTGCGGCGACAAATAGTATCCAAAAGAATGCCTTAAACACTAGATGTGGCAAATAGGTGGTATAGACATCCCAATTTTATACCCTTTTTTGTAACATTCTATAAAATGTTAAATTTAATCAAAAAGGACTAACGGACATTAACTTTTAGGGGGTTTAAAGTGTCAAAGGAAGAAATAAGAAACAAAACAGACAAGCAAGGAACAACAGGGGAGTAAAGTAGGCGAAAATGAGAGAAAAAAAAAGTGGCGCAGCCTATTACAATTTTGGACACTGCGCCCAAAATTGTAATAGGGGGCGCCCACTTTCATTTTTACCGTCTTCTCATTTGTTCTTTGGTACAACCTTTTCAGCACATAGTACAACACATTAAAGCACAACATAAAATATCTGCTGCTTACCTTCGCGGTTAAGATTCATCGGCCTTTTAATACAAACCTCCACCCAGTGCTTTCAAAGGAAAGAGAGTTCAGAACAGAGAGAAAATTATACGTAGAAGGTTTTCAGATAAATCCCAGAGTGCTGTTAAGTTGCCAAAATCCCTCTCAAACACTTATACTCATCGGCCAAATATAAACCTAGCTAACCGATTAGGTTCCTGCCCTATTTGATAGGTTCAAACAAGCCAAAACAAACAGTTGCGCTGCTCGATTTCAGACATCATATCAAGTCAAAGCAAACAATTACGCTGCCCGATTTCAAACCCAACGTCAACACACCTTAGACAAAAATAAACAGTTGTGCCGCCCACATCCTAAGGTGAAAAGCAATAAAAACAAGCAGTTACGCCGCTCAAATTCTAACAAAAAAAAAACTGTCTCTCCCTAAAGGATAGTGCGAGCACACCTAAAAGTATGCCTAAAACAAAGTTGGTCTGGATTAAAGCCTTCACGTTTAAGAGGTAAGTACCCTAAGTTATTTATTATTTTGTTTAAGAATAATATTATTAAAATAGCAATATATTATAAAATAAGTTGTTATGCTGATAATTTTTTATTATAAATAGCCATAAAATAAGTCGTTATTATAGCCTAAATTTCATAGGTTTTATTTGTAACTCTAAAATGTAGTTGCTATAAGTTTCTTTTATTTTTCCTGTCATATATAAATAAATAAATATATATATATATATAAATATGTTTTATTTACATTAAATTTATGAAAATGACAAATTTAGCCAAAAATATACTTTGAGACCGAAATGGCGAGTTGGGTGCCTAACCTCTTGCCAACTAGTAAATTAGCCTTCGAGCCTTCACAAATCTGGTATATTTGGTTTTTTCTTTATTTATCCTTAAAATAAAGATGACGACTCTGTTTAAGTATTTTGAGTCCACAAATTGAGTCCGGGCGTATTCCACGCGCTTGAAGTTTTTAAACTCACTTGCTTTTCAGTAGCGGGGAAAAGTTTGAAACGAGGAACTCACAGTGGTGACTCCACTGGAAACATTGTTTTTATTTTATTAATAAAATAAAAATTGATGGCTAGACTCATTTGGTTTTTTATATATATAATTATATATACTCTCTCTGTCCTTAAATTATCGTCCTAATTAACCTGACGCACGAATTAAGAAAAAACAATTGACTTGATTATTTGTATTGGTTTAATGTGTAATTTCCTTTAAAGCCCATGTATATGTGACTCATAATTAAAGTATAATGAAAAAGTAAAGGTAAAGTGGTAAAAGTGATGTTATAAAAAATACGTTTCAAACTGGACAATTATTTTGGGACAGACAAAAAATGAAAGAAGGACGATAATTTAGGGACGGATGGAGTATAAAAAAATTATTTTTGAATTTTTGGCTATATATATATATATATATATATATATATATATATATATATATATATGGTGATTTGGAAATCTTGCAGCAGCTTCATTTTGGTAGCGATAAAAAAAGGGGAGGAAAAGCAAAAAATAAAAAAAAATAGTGAGATACTTTATTTCATATATTATTCATTTCAAGCTCGGATATGTAAATAATTTCCTTTTATGTCATTTTTACTTTGGGGCTTAGGACCAAATGTAATTAATAAGAATAGATAGCTTCCTCACTTTTTCCTTCTATTTATTGATCTGAATGGCCGTCACGCTCACTCACGCCGTCTTTTCGGGAATTCAAACTAATTAGCCAAGAAAATCACGAAATGAACAAAAAGACATGCCAAAATGTATTGCTTTATTACTGTTTTATATCTGTAAAAAAAAACTTTACTGTTTTTTAGCTAACGCACACATGTGCACTTATGTAGAAATATTCCGACTATTACCCTTCAACCCGATAAACACGTCCGGACATCCATGATCTTGAAAGAAAGGCTACGAAAAACTTAGGCCGAAATTATCACATCATGCGCCCCTTACGGATGGGCCAACTGGGTGAAGTCATCTTAGCTCTACAAGAACCAACGTTAAAAACATATATATATATTAGGACACTTTATAGACCGAACGGTATTTATACCTCAAAATTAGTGATCAATCCCTGATGCAAAAATATATTTAAATGAATAAAAAATATATGCACGGGGATTGATCAAAAACTTTGATGGTATTTCCTAAACCATTTTAATGGTGGATCCCGGAAAGAGTACAAATCTTTCACCTGAGATTTGTCAAATCTTGGGAAGTTGAAAGTCAAGTGGACTATGAAGTTCTATACTCTAGAGAAAGAATCAATTATTTTAGGGAAAAGTCTCAGACTATCAAAACAAAACAGATGTTTGTCCGATCAATTTTAGAAATAAATAAAACAAAGTTAATTATAAATGTGCACTGTACTTTATTGAACTAACACCTTGAGCCTTTCCATCTCATGCACCACCTTCAACCTTGCTTTTTCTAGAAACTTGGCCCAGACCTGCAAAGGAAGAGACAGTACTAGTCGTTTGATAAGAAATTTGGGTTCAAAAAAATAGGACAGTTCAGGGAATACATATTTGAGTTCAGAGACAGAGATCAATTTAGATACATATTTGGGTAGAATGGCCGTCGAAAATGAACAGACTACTATTGGTACAGATACAGGGGCTCCTGGTTGTACTCCTACTCCTGCTATGCAACAATGGTTGGACCAGAATCTGAGTGCGCACACCGATCGCCTAATGAGCCAGATAGCAAACCTCATGTAGAGCTTAAAACCAAATTTTGAAAACACTTTTTCCCCTATGGGAACCCATGAAGCATCAACCTCAAATATTACCTAAAACACCCATGAACTCCATCGTTGAGGGGTTTTGTAGACACCTCAATTTCGTAACTTTTTTTATAACATTCTATAAAATGTTAAATCTAGTAAAAAAGACTAACGGACGTTAACTTTCATAGGGTTTAAAGTGTCAAAGGAAGAAACAAGAAACAAAACATACAAACAAGGAACAACAGGGGAGTAAAGTAGGTAAAAATTAAAGAAAAAAACAAAAGTGGCACAGCCTATTACAATTTAGGCGATGTGCCCAAAATTGTAATAGGGGGCGCCACTTTCGTTTTCACCGTCTTCTCATTTGTTCTTTGGTATAACCTTTTCAGCGCAGGATACAACACATTAAAGCACATCATAAAATATCGGCTGCTTACCTTTGCGGTTAAGATTTATCGGCCTATAAATACAGACCTTCGTCCAGTGCTTTCAAAGGACAGAGAGTTCAGAACGGAGAGAAAATTATACACAAAAGGTTTTCAGATAAATCTCGAAGTGATGTTAAGCTACCAAAATCCCTCCTAAACACTTATACTCACCGGCCAAACATAAACCTAGCAAACCGACTAGGTTATCGCCCTATTTGACCGCTTCCAACAAGCCAAAACAAATAGTTGTGCTGCCCGATTCCAGACGCGATATCAAACCAAAGCAAACAGTTACACTGTCCGATTTCAGACCTGACATTAACACACCTCAAACAAAAACAAGCAGTTGTGCTACCCGAATCTCGAGGTGAAAAGAAACCAAAACAAGCAGTTACACCGCTCAAATTCCGACAATACAACAACAAAAAACAGCCTCTTCCTAAAGGATAGTGCGAGCACATCTAAAAGCCTACCTAAAACAAAGTTGGTCCGAGTTAAAACCTTCACGTTTTTTAAGAGGTAAGTACCCTAAGTTATTTATTATTTTGTTTAAGAATAATATTATTAAAATAGTAATATATTTTAAAATAAGTCATAAAATTTCATAAATAGCCATAAAATAAGTCGTTATTATAACCTAAATTTCATAGGCTTTATTTGTAACTCTAAAATGTAGCTGCTATAAGTTTTTTTTATTTTTCCTGTCATAAATATTATATTATATATATATATATATATATATATATATATATATATATGCTTTATTTAAATTAAATTTATAAAAAGGATATATTTAGCCAAAAATCTATTTTTGAGATCGAAAAGGTGAGTTGGGTGTCTAACCCCTTCCCAACTCGTAAATTAGCTTTCGAACCCTCACAAATCTGGTATATTTGATTTTTCTTTTTTATCCTTAAAATAAAGATAATGACTCTATTTGAGTATTTTGAGTCCACAAATTGAGGTCCAGACGTATTCCACGTGCTCGAAGTTTTGAAAATCGCCCGCTTTTCAGTAGTGGGGAAAAGTTTGAAACGGGGCACTCGCAGGTGGACATAGGTTGAGGGCTCAAATAGACGGGAAAATAAGTGTCAAATTAATTATATGAGCGGACACTAAATGAGAATGGACGCATATTTACTCATTAACATGTAATTATCAAATAACTACAAAAATTAAATTTTTACTACAAAAAATTACTCAAAAATTACAATTAAGCATATATATATATATATATATATATATATATATATATATATATATATATATATATATATATATATATCTGCAAATATCCATTATTCAAACAACACAATTTTTAAAGATGATCCTATAGGCTAAAGTAGAGAGGTAGAAAAGGCATGAGGGCTTTCACAACTCAAACATATCCATCTCATGGGTCATGAAGTCTTAGAGAAATTATATTTAATTATTTACGGTGTACCGATGCTTTAGTAGTTTTTTTTTGTCTTTGATGCAAGTAAATTATCTGGCTCTGTTTCCTACTGGTTCTTACTGCATTTCTTCTTCTTCTTTTTTTAATGTTTTGTTTCTTCTCCTCCTCACTTTGTTTTGTTGTTATGATTAGGAGAGAGAAATGAAGTTCTTCACAGAAACAGAGGAAAACAATCAGCTGAGAGGACCGAGGACAGACGTACTGTAATAGCCAAATCTTACATCGGGTAGATGTGAAACTTGTGTTTGGTTTATAAGATAGTCATGCATTACTCAAGACCAACATCATCCATGACTTTTGGTGTGATGACCCAGTGGTATTACGCGAGGCTCGGTCGTTACGAATGATATCAGGGTCCCGACCGGAAATGTGGGATCAAAGTGTTGTGCGGGCCAAAGTGCTACACCGCAGAAGGTGGGAGCCACCTCTTGATCCCCGTACGAGCCACCTCTTGAATCCTACATCGCTTGTGGTTTGATTTATAAGATAACGCACTACTACCAAGATCATCCATGACTTTTGGCGGTGGGTGACTGCCGGGTCGATGTGTGACGCGCCGTGTTCTCGGGCTGGATCGTTACACGTACCATATTTTTTATATGTTGAAATGTCCTCCATATCACTTAGAAAGTAGTTTCAGTAATTCTTACATCCTTGGTGGTGGGAAGAAATACGAAGAAAGGAAGACAACAGTTGAATGTGCCGCCGTTGGTCTAACATGTGGATGATGCAACTGAAGGTCTTTTTAAACACTACTGCTTTACAATAGATTGTTTGTGTATTAAAGAACACCAATATTTTTACTTCCGGCCCTTGTTGCATGATAATTCAAATATGTGCTTAGTAAATATTGTCTTGAACAGACTGGTAGTTTGTAGATCACTTTATGGGTGGTAGAATATTCATCTTCTTTTTTTTTCTTTCTCTTTTTAGTCTTTCCTTCTATTCTATTGAAAATTATAGTCTATAAGTTTACAATGAGTATGAGGTCTTACTAAAAATATTTAAAAGCACGAAAATCAATCGGAGAGCCCATCAAGCCTCGTGCCCTTCCAAAGCCCGTTCACTAATATCCGTGAACATGTTACAGTACTGGGCTTTTTAAAATAATACACGCTACCATATGGATCTATTCTGGATATTACCAATATCCGCAAGCTTAGGACTGTGCTCACCCCGCATGCAAATCTTTTTACCTACATTTTCAAGCAATACAGAGCCCAAACTAATCAACATGAAGATGCAACAAGTAATACAATACTTCTATTTACTATTTAATTTATTACTTGATGAGCAAATTAAGCCATAATTTTGATACCCAATAAAGCGAAATTTTCTTATTGTGGGTGTCCAGTTAGGTGTCTATTTAGCCCATTATAGTTTATGGTTTAAAATGGACATGTCCATTTGTACCTATTTGAATTTTAAGTGTGTCTATATATGTTCATATTTTAATGGAGGGACAAATGGATATGCACAAAAATTACCACATTATTAGATGACTTAAGCCATCGATCATGATTCTACACATCTATAGATTTCAAATATATATATATATATATATATATATATATATATATATATATATATATATATATATATATATATAAACAGGGTAGTTTATATAGGAAAAAATTCCGTCAAAACTTTGTTTTTCAAAATAGAAACTCCTATTAACAAGAAACAATTAATGAATTCTTTAATTAAATAGTTCAAAAACTCATTAGAACTTCTACCATCAATTATCCCAATTTACACAGTTTTTCAATTCTCGATTGTGTCAAACAAAAATGAATCAACACATTGTAAATGATGATTAATGAAAATAGATTTGTTCACAACATGAACCTATCAAATATTGAAATATTATACTAAAAAAATCAAGTAAATCAAGAAATACCAAAAAAAATGAGATATAAAAAATCCATTGACAAATTTGAAGTAGTATGGAATAAAAACACTAGATAAAATTATCTTTTGAGAATACTAAATAATTAAACCAGTTCGAAGATTTATCTAAACGTAAATAACAAAAATCGATGTATAAAAAATATTAACAAATTCAAAGTAGATCTGAATTAAAAAAAAATTATACGAAATAATTAAACAAAATGTTTTTATGTGATTTCATTAGATCCGAATGAAAAATCACCGAAAAAATATAATTAATATTTTTCCCTCATAATAAAGTTAGATATTAGATAAAGAGAGATGAATCGAGCGAGATATGAAGCGAGATGACGAAAACTTACTGTGGTGTGGACGGTGAGTGTAAGAGAGATCGTCAGTGAGAATAAAAGATATTTCTCCAGAGGGATAGAGAATAAAGGAGATTGACAATGAGATTAATTTCCTATTTTTCTCTCCCTTTTTTTTTTTTGTGCGTAGTTAACCGGAGATTATTGAACAACGATAACATTTCGATTTTTTTCATAATGTTATTATTTTTCGATATAGTTCTTTATAATTAGCTTCTTTTCTTTAATTTATAACAATGTTAGGTTTACAGCTATTTTTAAAATTATTGCTATAATTAAGATTTAGTGAATGATAAAGTTGTACGGAGTATTTATTTTCTAAAAAAAAATTTATTTTCTCAGATCTTAAATATACAAGTCTCTAATTTTTAAATAAAAACAAAACAGTTTTTTTTTTAATCGAAAGTCGTTGCCTCCAACATTATTTTTTCTTTTTTTTTTAATTTTGTTTTTCTCTTTATTTCACTTGAATATAAATTAATTAAAAAATATATATAACCATCCATTTAACGTATATGTGTAAAACTAGATGTTCTTAGTTGCAAGTCTTTCCTAGAATACTTTTATCCTATTAGCTGATTCACTTTCTCAGCTTCCTATGTCATCTTCAACTTTAACACCCTTTCAAGAATGACTTTACTATATTTTCTTACTACTACATTTTCTGATTTTATAAACTAATCTGGCGTGTTTGCCTAGGATAATGATGGTAATCTGACTTTTAATGCCTGAAAAACAAAACATATGAATGAGGTAATTGGTAGGGATTGTACTCTACTAAAACTTTCCCAGTGAGTGAGTTAAAGATTAAAATTTGGCAGCAACTAGGTAAGATAAGTTATCTCTGCTACTTGATATATATATATATATATATATATATATATATATATATATATATATATATATATATATATATATATATATATATATTAAAGTTGGTTTAAAGTCGATGAAAAATGTTATGGTTTTATTATCTTATCTAATTTTTGATATTGTTGAATCCTCAAGTCTTTACATCACTTGATTTTAAAACTTTTATTTTATTTTTTAGTCATTAACTAAAAATAATTAATAAATAATAATAGTTAATATGATAGTTAATCATTTACTATTAATCTCTTCTATTGTTTATAATAGTGACAATCTTATATAGAAAATTTTTACTACTAACATCATTTCTTAATCAATTTGGGATAATATTATTAGATTGGCATCGAGTGACTACTTTACTCTAATAACCTACTTCTAACAATATACTTTAAGCATTGATATCTTATTCATCCAAAACTCGATTTGGACAAATAATATTGTGCACAGAAGACCAGCAAACAAATTAACAAAGTATAATAGGATCAATCACAAAGAAGAGAGAGAGATTGGAGCCAACAGACTGTCGAATTTTATTAGAGATACACCTTGAAAACATTATAGGGATACAACTATTTATATGGATACAATAGAAACTCTAAAACCCTAAAAATGGGACTGAGGGGTTGCTCAGCCCAAGCACTGGGCGAACACACAAAATACAGTAGCACGCCTCGAAGAATACTTTACTAAGTGATCGCTCAGCCAAAACACTGAGCGATCGCCTAACCCCAAAAGTTACTATTGCCTAGGTATATCACATTCTCAACAAATAAATATATCTTTTTGATGCTCTCACGAAATAGAACACATTTACAAAAATATCTTTGCTGCTAACAAACAAATGATACATAAAGAAATTCGTGCCTCAAGTTGCACAATTTTTTTTACTAAAAACACTAATTTTTCAACAAGTATTAGGTGAGTATTTTAATGATTTCTAAAATCAACATTAATTTATAACCAATGTAATATGCATCTCTACTATAATTACCAATAAAAGTAATTTAACAAATATTAGTTGAAAATTGATGTTGGTTTAAAAAGTATTTACATAAATGAATTTTACTAAACTAACAAAATATATATATATATATATATATGTTCACAATTATTAGAAGTTGATGTTAGCTTTAAAAGTGCTTAGACAAAATCTTACCAATAAAAATGATTTATTCCTCATTGGTTACAAAGAATTATTTTAGTTTAAAAGTTTGTAGGTAAAATTCTTTTACTAACAATAGAAGAGATGTATTTCACATTAGATAGAAAATAATGTTGGTTTCAAAAGTTTTAAGGTAAAAGATTTCTACTATTATTATTAATAGAATAAATATATACCACATTCATTAAAAAATTATTTTGGTTTCAAAAGTTTTAAGATAAAAGACTTCTAATGACTTTTAAAACTAATATTAATTTATAATCAATATAAAAACATCTTTTCTAAAGGTAATATTAGTAGAAATGTATTTCATATTGATTATAAATTGATATTGGTTTTAAAATTCTTTTGATAAAGACCTCTACTTATCACCATAGAAGAGATGTATTTTACATTGTTTAGAAAAAAAATGTTAGTTTTGAAAGTCTCATTTAAAAGACTTCTACTCTTATTACCAATAAAAGAGATGCACATCACACTATTTAAAAAGAAAAGTTAGATTTTAAAGTTTTTAAACTAAAGGCTTTCACACTTATAATAGATGTATCTCACATTGGTTACAAAATATTTTACTATTATTAACAATAGAAAATATGTATCACACAATGATTAGAAATTGATGTTGATTTTAAAAATACTATTATTAATTACTAATAGAAGAGGTATATCATGAATTAGCTAGAAAGTGATGTTAGTTTTCAAAATCTTTTTATACAAGACTTCTACCATTATTACCAATAGAAGATGTATATCTTACATTGGTTAGAAAATGATGTTGATTTTAAATTATTTTAGATTAGATAAAAGACTTTTACTATTATTAGCAATAAAAGAGATATATCACACATTTGCTATAAATTGATGTTTGTTTTAAATTATTATTATTACCAATAAAAGGGATATATCCTATATTGTTTAAAAAGTGATGTTGATTTTAAAAGTCTTTAGATTAAAAAAAACATATACTTTTATCATCAATAGAAGAGAAAAGAAAAGATGTATCCCATTATATAGAACGAGATTTTAGTTTAAGATTTTTTTAAAATAAAAAACCTCTACTATTATTACTAAACGATGAGATGTATTCCGCATTGGTTAGAGAGTGATGTATATGTTAAAAGTCTTTTTATAAAAGACTTATTACCAATAGAAAAGATGTATTTTACATTGGTTAGGAAAATGATATTGGTTTAAAATGTTTACACATAATGTATCTCACATTGGTTATAAAGAGATGTATCCCACATTATTTAGAAATAAATATTGATTATAAAAGTCTTTAGATAAAATAATTTTTTATGTTATTATCAATTGAAGAGATCACATCACCTAACTTTTGATATTGTTGAATTTCTCAATCCTCACACATCACTTGACTTGATACTTTTCATTTTCTTGCCGTTTGCTAAAAATAATACTCCGTAGTTGACATAATATTGTGATATTAATTAATTACTATTAATCTCTTCTATTATTAATAATAATGAAAATCTTATATAAAAAGATTTCTACTATCACATCATTTTTTAAACAATATGAGATAATATTATTATATTGACATTAAGTGACTACTTTACTTTAATGACTAACTTCTAACACCATATTTTAAGTTTTGATATCTTATTTATCCAAAACTTGATTTATACAAATAAATATATCATTTTGATGTTCTAACCGAGTAGAACACATTTGCATAACTACCTTTGCCAACAAACAAATGACACATAAAAAAAAATGGTGCCTCTAGTTACAAAATTTCTTTTACTAAAAATACTAATTTTTTAACAAGTATTAATGTAATATGAATTTCTACTATCATTACCAATAAAAGTGATGTAACAAATATTGGTTAAAATTGATGTTGGTTTAAAAAGTATTTAGATAAATGACTTTTACTAAACTAACAAAAAAAGATATATGTTCACATTTGTTAGAAGTTGATGTTTGTTTTAAAAGCTTTTAAGTAAAATAACTAAAATCTTACCAATAAAAATGATTTATTTCTCATTGGTTACAAAGAATTATTTTAGTTTAAAAGTTGGTAGATAAAATTAATTTACTAACGATAGAAGAGATGTATCTCATATTAGATAGAAAATAATATTGGTCTTAAGAGTTTTAAGATAAAAGAATTCTACTATTATTATTAATATAATAAATATACCCGACATTCGTTAGAAAATGATATTGCTTTCAAAAGTTTTAAGATAAAAGACTTCTACTATTATTATTAATATAATAGATGTATTTTTGAAAATTGTTAAAATAAAAGATTTTTACTATTATTATTATGTATCTCACGTTGGTTAGAAGACTTCTATTATTATTACCAATATATATATATATATCTACATTTATTAAAAAATAATGTTGGTTTTATATTCCAACATTTAAATCATAATGACTAAAAGTTTAAAAATTATACTATTACTGTAACGCCCCAAATTCGGCACCGACACCACGGTCCCACAATTTGGCCACGTCACCAACAATCATAACTTATCATAATGTTCTAATCTCGTAATAATTAAATCTTAATATCCTTGACTTAATAAAAATAACCCAAATTAAATGAATACAAAGTCTATCTAAAAACTTGACATAAATCCATAATTAAATTAAGTATTGTCAAACAATTCCATAAATAAGACCAAATCTAATATTCTTGGAAGTCGCCATCTTGATCTACCCGAGCCAAAAATTATCTAATAATCTTATTCATTACCTGAGGAAGAAGAGTATGAAAGGGTGAGCGAACAATGCTCAGCAAGTTCATATACAACCCCTCCGGTTACTAAGGAGGAGTTGACCAGAAATAAATCTGAAATGAATATATATATATATATATATATATATATATATATATATATATATATATATATATATATATATATATATATATATATTTTCGGATAGTCAAAATTCATAAATTAAACATCGATAAGCGGAAGCGAATATCAAATTTCGAATTAAATGAGCAAGAATCCAAACGAAAATAATGCTCAAAAGTGACTCGAGTAATCAACTATCACTAACCGTCCCATAGCAATTAGTGACAATTGACTACTCACAGAATCCCATGATCACAAGTAAATTCATAAATCATAGTTCATAGATCATAGATCATTGGTATATCCGGATAACCACGCCACGGGCCAAGTGGCGTTCATAAGTATCATAAATCATAGTTTCATAATTCATAGTGTCATAAATTCAACTTAGTGATCATGGTAGAATTTCAAGCAATCAAATAATTTTACAAAATTAGGCATCGCCAAAAATCATATTTTTCATATAAATGGTACCTCACATGGAATTCAATAATTATGTGAGAATAACAGATAATCAAGTCATGAGTCCGAAAGAAGCGTAAACGACGGAGTTCAAATTCAAATGCCGATTTAAAATTGGCGTACGTTTCAAGAAATATCGAAGACAAGAAATTTAATGGAAACCTAACGAACGATACATAAAAATCAGAGACCTAAAAGATGTATAATCTATTACCTCGAAATGCTTAGCTAAGGTAATATCCGTAACACGTACGTTCGTCCTAACCTTGCGTGTCCAATTCTAAAATCAAATATACAAAAATCACTAAACTATAATTGTATCAATTAACACCTATTAATTTCTAATAATAATAATGATAGTTGTAATGTTTATTAATTAATTTTATTTAACCTACTAATCACGCACACACTATTCACGTACCCACATAGCAGTGTACTGTTGGAACAAAAACAAATTTTTTTTTGTTTTTTAAACCCACCGAAAGTACACTGTTTGAATCATTACATTATATATATATATATATATATATATATATATATATATATAAATTCTAATCAACAATTGTAATAATGAACACATGTATAATCATGCGACACACACTGCACACACACTATGAACAGTGCCGCACTGTTTGTTGATTCATACATTTTTTTTAAAGAAAGCCATCAGTCAGCCACACGCACTGAGCACACCACTGACACACACACACGAATATTAAACTCACATTCACTTAATATATATATATATATATATATATATATATATATATATATATATATATATATATATATATATATATATATATATATATATATATATATATATGATCATACTAAGCCGTCAAAACTGATCGGAAAGAAAATAAAAATTTTACCTCAGCCGCCGCCCTTTCGATTCTCTCTCTCCCTTGGCTGCCGGCTCTTCTTCTCTCTCCCGTTTCTTCTCTTTTTTTTTTTTGTGTACTCCGTTAACGATAAAGGGTTTTCTCCTCCTTTAACCCTTTATTTATATAGGAACCCTATTAGGTTTTCTAACTATATCATTAAATGGGCCAAGACCAAACTCTTAATTGGGTAACATTATTAGGGAAAAGTAATAAATCCTAGTCACAAGTGGGCCAAGCCCAAATCAATTTAATTAGTCACTAAATATGTTCAACGCATTAATTTAACTCAATAATTATAACATTAATTATGTAGGTCCAAAACGATCGTAATATTAAATAAATAAAAATTAATATTTTTATTAAAATTATCGGGGTATTACACTCTCACCCCCTTAAAAGAAGTTTAGTCCCTAAACTTACGCATCTACTCAAACAAAGTCCAAGTACTTTTCTCGTATCTCTTTCTCGACTTCCCAAACGGTGTACTTTCAATTAGTCTAATAAACCTGATTAAGATCTCAGTCAAAGCAGATTATCTAGATATATATATATATACGTCCAATGAAGCTCAAAACCAACAAATACGTCAAATGAAGCTCAAATCCAATATTTAATGATTTGCATATTTTTCTTTCTGAATGACTCTTACAGCCTAGTGGACAAATCACAAAGATCCAATTTTCAAGAAAACTCAAATAAGTTATGATGATTTTTATTTATTTTATGAGTTTGAATATTAAGGGTATTATATTCTCCCCACCTTCAAGAAATTTGGTCCTTCAAACTTACTAAACCTATAATCCCATAACTTGTCCATCATGCTTGTTGTGCACTCTAACTTTTTACTAGCACGAATGTTGTCTGATGTATGAAACGATAACTCATTATTGGGAACACAAAGATCTCTTAACAACCTTCCACTTTCCAACTCTTTAATACCTTGAGTTGAGTCGATCCAAAGTCTAAGGTGTAGCACGAAATAAAATTTACACTTATTGCCAACTTAGTACTATTAAGACATCCACAAATAAAAATAAAAGGACTAAAACCATAAATTTTCACTAAATCATAACCTAAGTTCTCCTCGAACACTTTTAAACGAGCACCTTACTATTCTTCCAAAAGAAACTCCTTATTCATGTCCAAAACTCCATATATATTGATTCACGTTCCTCTCAAAACTCGAAATAGACCAACATATCATAGTGAACCCGATCACATATCGATCGAGAAACTCTTATAAAGATCAATTCATTAAATCCTTTAATGTAGCTAGGATCTTTGTAAGTCCAAACGTAACTACCAAAAACTCAGTGTCTCTAACGACCCGAACGTCCTAAAACCAACAACCAGACCATTCCAAAAATTATGTCGAATTCATAAATGTGTAGTAGAACCAAATCGATAGGCATCCTCCACTCCCAACTCAAAGGGTAAGATCAAATACTGGTGTAACCAAAATGTACCCCTTGGTCGTTGTGTCTATAACTAAATCAAAGTATAAGGTCTGGGTAAGAATCTAAGTTGTGCAATTTAGATAACATGATTGAGTATGAAACACTAGGATCAATAAAAACTTAATCGTCACAAAGATAAAGTTGCATGGTACCTGTCACCTCATCACTTGTTGCTCTAGCATCCTTGACAGTCATTGCAAAAATTCTTCCCTGAACTTTCGGTTTTGCTTTATCGTCACTTCCCGTTCCTCGCACAAAGTTTTCCTTTAGTGGCTCAGGGCAATCCTTGATCTTATGATCCATCTTACCACAATTAAAACAGGCTCCCGTAATCCAGTAACAAGTATCTGTCCCATGCTTTCCGCCACACTTGGTACACGTAGTGTTATTATAGAGATTTTGATCCAAATTTTGATTCTGCCATTGATTTTGGTGCTGACCTTGATTATAATTTCGATTTGGCTGGTTGGTCTCCCTGTTATTATTGTTCTCCATGTTCCTTCTCTTATTTTCATAGCCATTTCCCCCTTGATGGTTACCATGATTCTGTCAGAACCATCCTCAGAGCCCCTCTTTCTCTCATCCTTCTTCCTTTGATACTCAACAGACTCTAGTTCAATTACACGGGCTCTGTCCAGCACATCAGCATAGGTGGGTAATTGAAGAGGAGTCAACCTATAGCTAATCCGACTATTTAGACCTCTCTCAAACTTCCTAGCTTTCTGACCTTCATCAGCAAAAAGTGCAGGAGCAAATTTCGACAACTCGATGAATTTTGCGTTGTACTCGTCAACCGTCATTTTCCCTTGCTCAAGGTTAAGAAATTCCACTAGCTTCCTGTCTTTCATGCTTGGTGGAAAATACTTCTTGTTGAACGCCTCCACGAATATGTCCCAAGTAATCACCTCAACACCCCGAGACTCTAGTATAGTCTTCTCGGAATCCCACCACTGACTAGCTTCTCCCTGCAGCATAAAGGTTGCTAGTTTCACTTGTTGTTCGCTGGAGCATGTCATTGTCTCAAGGATCTTCTTCATGTGATGCAACCACTCATCAGGTTTCTCCGTGCCCGGTGCTCCTGTAAACGTCCTTGGGTTTCGTTTCTGGAAACTTTCTAGCGGGTCTTTAACTGTAGGTTGAGCTGGGGCTATAAGTTGAGCCGGTGTTGCATTTCCCTGGTCCTTATTTCCCACAAGGGCCTGCGCTATAGTTTGAAGCAAGGTATATAGGGTGGGGTCTACTGGCACTGCAGGTACAGGTCCATTAACATTCGCGTTCGGTTGGACTATCTCGGGTGTATTGCCAGAAGTGGAGTCTTCCACGACTCTACCAGCTCTAGTACCCCTACCACGTCCACGAGCTCCAGTGCGTCCTCCACGTGCCATCTAGTTTACATTAGAGCGATCAATAATACTATATTTAATGAAATCGAAACCTCAAAATGTGACTTACTAAACGATATACAAAGTCGGTCTATGTTGAGTAAACTGCTAACTCGCAAGGTCACTCCAATCGATCATGTGCACTATCATAAATCATAATAAAAATATATTTTTTTAAAAAAAATAAAAAAATAAATAGTTAAATAGATAATAACGAAATTCAATTTCAATAATTAACCGTATCTAAGGTTCTTATTAATTCAAATGACAAAACAATATCCAAAGTTTCTATTTATTCAAACAAAAAAAAAAATCCTAATACGAAATCCCTAATTAGCTCCGATATCAAATTACATCTTATAATCTAACACACATGATCTATCAATCAACTTAAACCATAAGGTGAATTCTTAAAATTCTCATCGAGAAAGATACTTCAATACCCTAAAGAATCAAACCTAGACTTATCTATTTGCCCTCAGACGTAAGTATTACCTCAAATAGTTACACAACCGAAAGAAGAGATGGTGACCCATATATATCCCAATTCGGCTTTATCAATCTTGTCATCGTACTATATCTAACGTAAGTCCCAATGAAGCAACGTGATAGTAAACCTCACTTAAAATTAGTAGAACTTAAAGCTACCATCATTTCTCAATGAACAAAATCAAGATCTTAAGACTATCGTATATTTCTAAATGTAACGGTTTCTAAATCTTAAGACCATCCGGATCTAAGGCCTAAGCTTTGATACCAATCTGTAACGCCCCAAATTCGGCACCGACACCACGGTCCTACAATTTGGCCACGTCACCAACAATCATAACTAAAAATCGATACGCCACCCGCCTAGAAATTTGGCAATCGCGAAAAAAATCGGCTAGGCGCCGCCCGAAAGGCGCTAGGGCGATTTTTTTTTTAGTTTTTTAAAATTTTGGCCCTAAATAATGTCATTTTGGGTTTTTAAAATAATAATAATAATAAATATCAATTTAAAATTATTAAATTATTTTTGTAAATTTGTAATTGTCAACGGACCTATGGATAATTGAACTGTTGACTATTTTTGTAATATTTTGAACCGTAGATGATATTAAATTTCTAGTTTTACCTTTAAAATTTAACACCATACTGTAATTATTATTTTTAAATTATTAGGTGATATTTAGTATTAGTATAATTTAAAAAATTATGTTTAATAATTAGGTTATAATAAAAATATATTAAAAATCGATATTATGTCTTATTTCTCCCCGCCTAGGCCACCCGCCTAAAAATTTTAGAACCTTGATCATAACTTATATCATAATGTTCTAATCTCGTAATAATTAAATCTTAATATCCTTGACTTAATAAAAATAACCCAAATTAAATGAATACAAAGTCTATCTAAAAACTTGACATAAATCCATAATTAAATTAAGTATTGTCAAACAATTCCATAAATAAGACCAAATCTAATATTCTTGGAAGTCGCCATCTTGATCTACTCGAGCCAAAAATCCTCTAATAATCTTATTCATTACCTGAGGAAGAAGAGTATGAAAGGGTGAGCAAACAATGCTCAGCAAGTTCATATACAACCCTCAAGTTACTAAGGAGGAGTTGACCGAGAAATAAATCGAGATGAATATATATATATATATATATATATATATATATATATATATATATATATATATATATATATATATATATATATATATATTTTCGGATAGTCAAAATTCATAAATTAAACATCGATAAGCGGAAGCGAATATCAAATTTCGAATTAAGTGAACAAGAATCCAAACGAAAATAACGCTCAAAGGTGACTCGAGTAATCAACTATCACTAACCGTCCCATACCAATTAGTGACAATTGACTACTCACAGAATCTCATGATCACAAGTAAATTCATAAATCATAGTTCATAGTTCATAGATCATAGATCATAAATCATAGATCATTGGTATATCCGGATAACCACGCCACGGGCCAAGTGGCGTTCATAAGTATCATAAATCATAGTTTCATAATTCATAGTGTCATAAATTCAACTTAGTGATCATGGTAGAATTTCAAGCAATCAAATAATTTTACAAAATTAGGCATCGCAAAAAATCATATTTTTCATATAAATGGTACCTCACATGGAATTCAATAATTATGTGAGAATAACAGATAATCAAGTCATGAGTCCGAAAAAAGCGTAAACGACGAAGTTCAAATTCAAATGTCGATTTAAAATCGGCGTACGTTTCAAGAAATATCAAAGACAAGAAATTTAATGGAAATCAGAGACCTAAAAGAGGTATAATCCCTTACCTCGAAATGCTTAGCGAAGGTAATATCCGTAACACGTACGTTCGTCCTAACCTTACGTGTCCAATTCTAAAATCAAATATACAAAAATCACTAAACTATAATTGTATCAATTAACACCTATTAATTTCTAATAATAATAATGATAGTTGTAATGTTTATTAATTAATTTTATTTAACCTACTAATCACGCACACACTATTCACGTACCCACATAGCAGTGTACTGTTGGAACAAAAACAAATTTTTTTATATTTTAAACCCACCGAAAGTACACTGTTTGAATCATTACATTATATATATATATATATATATATATATATATATATATATATATATATAAATTCTAATCAACAATTGTAATAATGAAACATGTATAATCATGCGACACACACTGCACACACACTGAACAGTGCCGCACTGTTTGTTGATTCATACTTTTTTTTTAAAGAAAGCCATCAGTCAGCGACACGCACTGAGCACACCATTGACACACACACGAATAGTAAACTCACATTCACTTATATATATATATATATATATATATTATATATATATATATGATCATACTAAGCCGTCAAAACTGATCGGAAAGAAAATAAAAATTTTACCTCAGCCGCCGCCCTTTCGATTCTCTCTCTCCTTCGGCTGCCGGCTCTTCTTCTCTCTCCCGTTTTTTTTTTTTTGTGTAATCCGTTAACGATAAAGAGTTTTCTCCTCCTTTAACCTTTTATTTATATAGGAACCCTATTATGTTTTCTAACCCTATCATTAAATGGGTCAAGACCAAACTCTTAATTGGGTAACATTATTAGGGAAAAGTAATAAATCCTAGTCACAAGTGGGCCAAACCCAAATCAATTTAATTAGTCACTAAATAGGTTCAACGCATTAATTTAACTCAATAATTATAACATTAATTATGTAGGTCCAAAACGATCGTAATAATAAATAAATAAAAATTAATATTTTTATTAAAATTATCGGGGTATTACAATTACTATTACCAAAAGAAAAAATGTATATTACATTTAAAAATTATAATAATATTATTACAAATAAAATCCATACGGAGCATGGACACTTAACTAATTGTATTTATAGGTGGAGGAATAACCATAATCGATATGTTTGAGGTCATGGGCTCCTGATACAACCACGGATCCAAAAAAATATTTTAACGAAGTCACAAATTTTAAGAGGTGGATCCGCGATCTTAAGCAGTTATTTGACAGTTACCTGCCTCACGGTAATCCGCTATGCTCGCAATCCATTCTTGCTCACGTGACAACCACGAGCATAAAATGGGACGAGGGTTCATTATTCTTGATGCCAACTCTTTCCTCTTCCCAGCTTCTACAATCATTCATTGCCCTTTCTTCCCATATTTCCATTGAATTTAATTCTCACTGCCACTAACCAGTAACTTGCTCGAACAGAGATTTGTGAGAGCATCGGACAAGTTTAGTTCGAAAGCTGAAACTGCTTCCCCTCCATTAATTATGAGTTATGACTGACCAAAGTATCAGCAGCGGTCCCACAACTCAAATATGTAGGGCAAAATTCGGATAGATCCACTTTTTCAATTTTTAATTCGTTCCAATTTTTTTTTATTTTTAATAGGGAAATAATATTTTTATGAATGAAAAGATTACGATACTCTTAATGAACAAAAGACGCGTTACAAAATAACGAAGGGATGCATCGCGATTCACAAAATCATACATCGCGATACAAAATATCAATAGCCGATATTAAAAGATATATCACGATCCTCATAGTTTTGTACCGCGAAATAAAAACAAGTGAACCACTATACAAAATACATGTTTTACTTTAATTTATGTATCAAAAATAATGAATATTAATACTGATGAACCGTGATACAAAATATATGTTTTACTTTCAATTTCTGTATTAAAATATATCGAAATACATCAAAATGCATTGAAAATTAATGAAGTTTGGGCATGCCCCAGATAAAAGGCTGCATGGAGAAATCGAAGTCAGGGCATGCCCTAGATAAATCTTCATTTGGAGAAATCTTCATAGATCAGCTCCATGTGGTTGTTTATCATTAAATTACTTCTTAAGCTTTATCATCCAGTTTATAAAGATAAAGGAAGAAGGGGATGCTTTTTTGATATAAGATTTGTATGCATTCGAGAATCATAAAGTTTGAGAAAAAACTTAATAATAAACAACGGCTCGAATTTTAAATAAATCATATGAAGTGAGAAGGAATTACAGTAGATAAACTTGAGAAAAAATGACATTAAATATTTGAACACGAAATAACGAAGAAGAAGAGTTGTTGTCATTAATTTTTGACTGTTTATATACGTGCTGAGTAGTTTGCTTCTTTTAATACTGGATGTTGATATTCTATTCATTTATATATCGTGGTTCACATAATGTTGCACCGCGATATAGAATATCAACAGCCAAATATCACGGTCCTCATACTTTTGCACTGCGGTTAACGTATTGTTATATCGCGATACAAAATATCAATAGCCGACATTAAAAAATATCTCACGGTCCTCATAGTTTTGCCCCGCGGTTCACATATTCTTGAACCGCAATACAAAATTCAACGGTTTTCATTAGTTACACGCGTCCCATGCTCATTAAGGGTATCGCAGTCATTTTACTCCCAAAAGTATCATTTTCTAGTTGAAAAAAAGAACACGGTACTGGAGTGAATTAAAACTTCAAAAAGTTGATCAGACCACAATTTTTTCAAATATCTAGGAAAAATTACGGATATTTCAAACTCGATTCATATCCTAAATTTTCGGGTTCGGATCAGATTCAGATTTTATTAGCTCCTTATTAAAGTCTTGAATAAAATTAATATTGTGAAATTTTTGCTAACCAAATATCGAATAAAATTAAAAATTCTTGTTTTTATCTTACACCAATATGGATAACAATGTTAGTAAGATATTATAGTGAACATAAATTTTTTATATTTAATAAAAATAGTAATGATTAATGAATAAAAACTTAACATATGTAACTTTAATATGTACAACATTAATATATTTTTTAAGTTTGATCGGATCGGGTTGTTAACCTAATTTCCAATCCGATTTGTTAAACTTTTGGATTATCGGATTCAGATCAAAATCAAGTAATCGGATTGAAAAACAAAATTTATATTAAAAATAACTTTAAATTCGGATCAAAATTCGATCCATTAACTGGGAATCCTTTGTTACCCTTCATTATAGCTTTACTTGTAGCAAAAGTTATAAAATTAGTTAGAAATTTAGCATTGTTGCTATAATAAAACCACACAAAAAAAAAAAAAAAAACCCTGCAACATACAAAAATTAAATCGCCTATCCATACCGATTAAAATTCAAACATATGATCGGTCCTACACCGTCTTCCATACCTGTTGACTCTTTGGAATTCTATGAAAACTTTTTGAGCCAAAGCTTCAGATTTGAGCTACGAAGGTCTCATTTCGAAAGGTTTTGATCTTGCTTCTAAGTGTGCATGTTGCTTATTAGGATACGAAACATTCTCTCATGTCACGATCTTCCTTAATAGTTCTATTGCCTCGGAGACTTGGAAGTATTTTAGCAATGTCTAAACTCATACGTACTCGATTCCATAAGCATGTTTCTCACGTACTCCATCCATAAGCATGTTTCTCATGGTGGCTTTCCTATAAAGCCTCTCCGATTCACCTTTTAATGCCTTCACTAATTCTTTTGGAATTATGCAAACATGGCAATCGTGCTACCTTCGAAAGCTCCATCTCCACTTCAAGTCAAGTCATCAGTAAAATCAAACACAAGTTAGTCACCCATGCTCGAAATTGTTTCTCTAGAGTCCGTAGCAACTTGCAAGTTGGTTTTTACTTTAGTTTAGTTTCTCTCTCTCGATGATAGTTATTTTGTTAAGGAGTCTATTTTATTTCTGCTTTTGTCTGGTAGCTTTTGGGAATTCTAATGTTCCAACATTAACCCCCCTATGAATTTTATTTTGGAATAATTGTGGGTCGGCATCTTTTTTAGAAATTATAACTTTTACATTTTACTGTTTTTTATTCAATCGATAAAGAATTTTTTTTATAAATTTGTTCTAAAAATATTATCTTCTCCACCATTTTCTCTCTCACACCCTCTAACAAATTCAAAATTCTGTACTTTCTCTTTCTTTCTTCAGCACTTTCTCTCTCCCCGAAATTAATCCTGTAAATTCAAAGAAGTAAAGGTGGGTTTCAATAAATTGCTCTAGAAAATTGGTTTTAATAAGATGTAAGGTTTTGAATCCAAAATACTATGCCGAAGTAGGTTGAGAATATAAAGATGATAGTGATGATTCTCTCTCTTTAAATAATGATTATCGACAAGAAAAATCATTAATTAATTGCTATTGTTGATGTTGTTTCCTACTGTAGTCTTGATGATGATTCTTAGATAAATTGAGTACTCTTCCATCAGCATAACATAACTTTTGATCTCGAATCAATTACGGAACCCATCGCATATCAAATCGAAACTCTCGACGAAATCTACAAGACTTACTAGTTTTACCCAGTGATGTCTTCATTTTAAGGTAAAAAACGTTGTTTAAACACTGTTTTGGGTTTCGAAAGTTTTTCCAATGCCTAATTTTTGCATTACGATGCCCAAATTTGAGGTGAGCTTTTTGCATTTCAATGCCTAATTTTTGACAGTTTTTAATTGTGCATTGTGATGCCCAATGTTTTTAATGTGATGCCCAATATTTTTAATCCGATGCCCAAATTTGGGCCGTGACTTTTGGTATTTCAATATTTAAATTTTGACAGATTTCAATTGTGTATTGTGATTCCCAATGTTTTTCATTCTGATGCCTAGTTTGGGCAGTGACTTTGTCCGTGCGCGCCTTTCTTTCATAAAGGGTATCTTCGATATTTTATCCCCAAAAATATATTTTAACGATTGAAAACAAATATCATAAACTTTTTTTATTATAATTTCACTACAGGGATCGACCAAAATTTCTCCCTTTTATTATTGAACCAATACTTATTTGTCCTCCGTATTTAGGGCAAGACTTTGTTATCATATTCTTTTTTCTTTTTTTTTATTATTAATAAAGTTTGACAGGGTATCACCCTTATTTCATACTCCCTCCGTCCCTAATTTATTGTCCTGGTTGACATCGTTAAAAAACCTATTTGACCGGATTATTAATATTGGTTTAATGTGTAGTTTCCTTTAAAGCCCATGTATATGTGGCCCATAATTAAAGTAGGGTGAAAAAGTAAGGGTAAAGTGGTAAAAGTGATGTTCTAAAAAGGTAAGTTTCAAAGTAGACAATTATTTTGGGACGGACGAAAAAAGAAAGGAGGACGATAATTTAGGGACGGATGGAGTATTTATTTTTCAAAAAGAAAAAAAGTCGACGCACCCCTTACCACACTTGGTCAATTGCTTTAGGGCTCGTTTGTTGTGGCTGATGGCTTATGACTTATGGTGATAAAGTTAGAATGAATGACTTTTAGATTGCATGATAGGGTTTGTTACAATTTGAAAAGTCGCTTATGAGTCGTTATAATTATTTGTTAAAAAAAAAAACTTGAAAATTAGTATTCATATTTTTATATATATTTCATAAAAGGATGAAATGAAGACAATCAAATATTTATTAATGAATAATTGTCTTCATGTTTAAAAAAAAAACCAAAAAAGCTTAAAATTTTGGCCTTTTGGCTTTTGGCTTTTCAATACATAAAGGGTGTTGTACCTTACTTATTGGCTTTTGGCTTATAAGCTGAAACAAACACTTTAAATATGACTTTTCAAAAGCCAAAAACCAAAAATCACTCCAAATAAACTGCAACAAACGAGCATTTAGCCCCCTCCCGTGGTTGTTACTACGGGGATCTTAGGTGGTAAACCTTTTAAAATGTTTTTCTATTCGTAACATTTTGCTGCGACATCAAAATAAACTCATGTTATAAGTTTTTAAATAGGTCCCTCAATAAGAAATTGAATGTTAAAGTTACCCATAAGAGCATCTCCACTGTAATTTTTCAAAACTTCTTAATGCTTTGGAATTTGTGCTTAGTGGTTATTAGTATTTTTTTTTTGTGAGGGGACAACCATCCTTTTTGGCTTTTGTGTGCGTGGAGGTGGGGTTTTTTGTTTTTATTTAGATAATGTTAAATTTAATAATTTTTTTATATAAAAAATTGTGTAAAAAGCTTATATAACAGAAATATATATTTTTAAGTGAATAAGAAAATAAAAATATATAAATAACAGTGAGATTCAGTTAAAAAATTATATTAAGAATATGAAAAATGTCTTTTTCCTTCCATAAACTTGTTTTTTGTGTAAGAAGTAAGAGCCACCTTTTACCTCTCCTTATCACACATTTAAAAACCTTCAAAAGTAAAAAACGATGTGGAGAGCCCTCTATCGCATATGCAAGCCCTACAACTATGTTACTAACAGGAAGTGATATGGTGGTGGCGGTCACCGGTGGCATTAGGCCGAGGTCGACGTCAAGGTAGATTGTAATAATGTATCGGCACGGTACCATGCTACTTTATTAATAAAGTGGAGTACTAGTTTTAATTGGCTCTAGCTGTACCTTTTCGTGCGTGGACCTGCTAATTAATTGCCCCATGTCAAAAATCACACCCACTACATGCCAGTTCAGTAGTCTATGTGCCACCTAACCTTCTAAATTTAATTACTACATTATGTCAAATCAGTAGCCACAGCATGTGATCTAACTCGAAAGACTAGCTAGTACCACTCCTAAGTCCTATCCATTCCCAACTTCCACGTAGAATTTTCACTTGTACCTTTATAATATTTTTATTTTTATTTAAAAGAAACTTAAAAGAAGGATATACTCGTATTATTTTCTTGGCATGGAGGAGTAAATGAAATGGTCAACTGTTAACTGTCAACTACCTCTCTTTATGCATTGAGCATGCACCCAAACCTAACCCCTCAGGCCTCAGGCAGTCAGGCTCATGCTCATCCCTCTCTTTCACGCACACAAATCAAGGTGACTACTGATTCACAGTCCTCAAAGCTCAAATAAGAGCATCACCATTGCTTTCTTCTAAAAGCCAATTCCAAAGAGGAAGAAGGTATTTAGCGTTGGTGAGACTTCCTAAATTCTCTTCCCAAAAGGCCAGTTATGAGAGAGAATGTGTTCTCTTCCAAAATTGGAAGAGAAGATGGTGGGAGGAAGCTGAACCAAGAAAGCAGCCGTGTGGTGCACCGGTTTCCTTTGTCTGACGCGTGCATCACACGCGGGTTCAAGAGGCGTACGGTGGGTCCCACGTCTGATCAAAATCTGCAATTTGATTTTTTTAAAATTAAATGTTACTGGAATCCAGCTTTTTTATTTTTGGGGGGGGGGTTGCAGTTTACTTTTGCGGGGGGTTGGGCGGGTTTTAACTCCCTTCTTTTTTTTTTTTTTAAACATAGTAGCCGTTCGTTTTTGTGTTTTTTTTTCCCAATTTCTTATAAATATATCACCTCAATTTTATCATTATGCATTTTTTTAAAATTTTAAAATTTTATGTAATTTTCTATTTATATTATTTAACGAGTTATGCATAATATGTATTTTATAGATAATTTATTAATTAAATTATAAATTATTTAATTTATGAGTAATTTATTATTTATAAATTAATTAATGTTTTTATTTATGAAATAATTTATTTATACGGAATATTTAAATATGAAATATATTAAATAAAGTTAAATAAATTTATTTGTTTAAAAAATATAAAGATAAGATTGAAGTGTGAAGTTAATGAGGTGGCAGTGGGACCCAATTAAGAAGATGTATAAGAAGATTAGCATTAGGAAGATATATTCTTAAATTGAATAAAAAGAGAAAAATGTGTATGTGACAATGAGACCCGACTAAGAAGATGAAATAAGAAGTTAAGCATTGGGGATGCTCTAAGCCAATTAAACTAGCCTACCAATTCCTCGATCATCAACCACCTACACTACACATTCTCATTCTTTTCCTCATTTCCCTCATGCAAGCAATTGTTTTACCTTTACCCCAATTCATATTTCTCCACCATGGACTCGATCGAACGAAGGAACACTGCAATTCTTCCACAGTATTGTTGCTTGAATTAAAATAAATTTCCTACGTGATATTCTAAAAAAGAACATAATTATAGGCAACACTGCAATTCTTCCAAGAACGAAGAAGTGTGTTTAAATCCGAGCAGACACCTTTTTGTAAGGAGGTTTCTTTGAGGAGGCATCCTTTAATTCGAAATTTAAAATTATTTAATTATTAATTAAAATAAAAAAAAGTTAATTTTCGGATTAACTGATTTCTTTAATCTTAATTTATCTTTATCTTTAAAAATGCCCCATCTTTTGAAGATTCTTCAAATTTGGTTTTTCCTTCTAAATTTCTCCACCTACTCATTTGAATTGTTTGATACACATTTCATTTTTAAACCTTCAAAAGGTTTGATAGCTTTCCCATTTGGGATTTGACGTCATCACTAACTATTTCCAACGTATTTTAACTGGTATTTATTTTAGGAAATTAAGATTTTATCCCGGTGTGGTGGCCTTGTAAACACTACACTCCAGACTCCAGAGTGAAACCTAAATTTGGACATTTGAGTCTATAAATCTCCAAAGATATGCCATTTGTTGTTTGGATAAAACTATATACCGGATACTCCAAAGTTATTCTAAATTACATGCGATGAAGATGTTACTTATTGTTAAAAGATTAGAGGTATAGCCTTAATTAAATTTGATAACTTTGTGCTTGTGCGTGCAACAAGAATAAGGTGTGGTTTTGGAATTGAAGGCCAACCTACTACTCCATCCGTTTCAAAATATATATCGTTTTAGAACTTTTTATACAAATTAAAGAAACATATTATAAAGACTAAATTATCATTATTTATTTTACTTCAAATATTAATAAGGTATCTTTTGATACTCTTACCGAAAGAATCAAACACAAGTTACAGAGTCAATAAATATAGATAAAATTAGAAAAAAAAAAAAGAAAAAATGTTCATTGAAAATTACAAAGTGACATCCATTTTGAAACAAATAAAACTCTTTCAAAACGACTTGTATTGTGGAACGGAGGGAGATTTAATAGTTGCGACAAATTAGAACTGCGAATAGTGGCAATGAGAATTTCCATTCTCCTCGCCTTCCCCGTAAATGTAAAGGATAATCAATGCCGCTTTCATTTAGAGATGTTCAGAGGGTCGAGAATCGCAGAGTCAACCATGTTAAACCAAAATCGAAAAGAGTTAGAGTCAAAAAAAAATGTAATCGTATTAAATTCAGGACTAATACGACTAGCACTATAGGATCACAACCATATAGGGATAGGGTTAACCCGATTAACATATCTAACTAGGGATGTTAAAATGGCCGAGGATCACAGAGCCGACCTTGTTAAACCGAAACCAAAATTTGTATTACAAAAAGGATCGTTTTACAAAATAATAGTAATACTGTCTTACCAACATACGATGAGTTGGATAAAAAGGATCGCCTTACAAAATAATAGTAATACCGTCATACATAAATTTGTATTACAAAAAATTGTAATAATTATTACAAAAAATAATAATTATAAAAATACTTAAATACAACTAATGTGCTTACAACATAAATAGAGAGTTAAGATGAAGGCAAGAACTCATATACTTCCTCCGTTTTCAAATTATCCTTCTCCTTTTCTTTTTCGTTCGTTCTAAAATAATTGTCGTCTTTCAAAACTTTCTTTTTTAGAAAAATATTTTTATCACTTTATCCTTATTTTTTTTTACCTACTTTAATTATGGTCATATACTCAAGAACATTAAAGAAAATCATACATTTTGTTAATATAATATTTTGAAAATGAAGGAAGTAATATCATGTTACAAATTCTAATTCATAAGAAGCAGCCCGAATAAAAAGGAAAATTGAGTTAGGTTCGGTTTGGATGGCGGATCAAATGGAGAGGGGCAACCGGGCAAATGGACAGGAGCGAGATGAGATGGAGTGACCCAACCCGGATCCGTGGGCAACATGGCACGCTCACCGCATTAATAAGAACTTTGGACAATTTCTCCGATACCCTCCTTATTTCAAATATGCTCTAGTACGTGCTCCTTTAATTTAAAAACTTGGCTGTAGAAGTCCTTTTTCTCATAAATTTTATATTTAGTCCTAAATCAATTTAATGTTTTGATTAACTTTATTTATAATGTAAAGTGATACTTTGTGGTAAAAAGTACTCCCTCCGTCCCTAAATAATTGTCCTAGTTGACCCGGCGCACAGTTTAAGAAAAAACAATTGACTTGATTATTTATATTGTTTTAATGTGTAGTTTCCTTTAAAGCCCATATGTATGTGGCTCATAATTAAAGTAGGGTGAAAAAGTAAGGGTAAAGTGGTAAAAGTGATGTCCTAAAAAGGTAAGTTTCAAAGTGGACAATTATTTTGGGACGGACGAAAAAGGAAAGGAGGACGATAATTTAGGGACGGAGGGAGTAATATTTTTAGGGTCGCGTTACTCCGAACCCCGATTTCTCTAAGTTGACCCCCTAAAAATATAAACTCCCTATTTTACCTTTTCAATTAACCCTAAAAAATTTATAAAATATTCGGATCACATTGGTCGAACAACATTGCGTTGTTCGGATAGAGCATGTCAAACAATACCTTGTTCGACCAAGTTGGTTCGAACATTTTGAAAATATATTTTTAAAAAATTTAACTTAATGTTGTTCGACATGCTTTAGCCGAACAACATAGTGGTGTTCGGCCAAGGAGGTCCAACTATTTTGAAAATATTTTTAAAAAAATTTAAACTTAGTGTTGTTCGGCATGCTCTAGCCGAATAACACATCTTTATCCGGCATGCTCTAGCCGAACAATTATGGGTAGGGTGATGAAGGGGGAGGTTCAACTTATAAAGAGGGTAAAATAGGAAGAATGACTTTTAGGCATTTTTGGGGGATCAATTTGGAGGAATCGGGGGACTGAATAGCGGCACCTTATTTTCAATGCTAAAAATGATACTTTTCAAGGTTAAAAGTGAAATGTTTAAGGAAAAAAAAGGTGAAGATTTTCATTAAAGATGCAAAGTAACATTTTTAGTGTCAAATGTGACACATTTAATATTAAAAATTTGATACTTTAAAGGGAAAAAATTATAAATTTCCATAAAGATGTAAAGTAGTAACAGTTTTACTACCAAAAGCCAGTGTTCTAAAACTCACTGCCTAGCTCCGCCTAGGCACTAGGCCCCGCTCTACCGCCGCAACTTTCTTAGTCGCCGCCTAATCGACCAAGTTGGCGTCTATGCCAAACCTTGCCGACCTTAATTTATTTTTGTAACTTTGGTTTTGTGGCATGCGGTGACCGGAGAAGGAAGGGGGCGAACTGGAGAAAGAAGGGAGAGTGGTAATGGTGAGGCAGGAAGGAAGGTAATGGGGGGCGAACTGGAGTAATATCTTTTTTTTTTTTAGTTCTAAACTTGACTGATTTATTGATTTGATGTTGTTGAGAATTAAGATTAATGGTAAGTTTGTATATTTTTGTTCATTTTACAAATATAGACAAGTGTTTGATAAAATGACAAACATAAAAAAATTAAATTTGTATTCAATGTGTTTGATCTTTGATGTAATTATCAAAAAAAATGGTAATTATGCCTTAATTCTAGGTCTCGCTCAGGCCCGACACGCCGACTAGTCCCTAGGCGCTATGCTTGAGTCTAGCTGCCGCCTAACATTTTAGAACCTTGCCAAAAGCAGCACATTTAAGCTAAAAAGTGATATTCTTTCATTCATAATCATTGTTATTCATTGAGGGTCTAAATTGATTTTTTAAAAAAGTAAAAGTATCATTTTTAATGTTAGAAAGTGACATTTTTAATATCAAAAGTGACAGTTGTCATCTATAAATATGAGTGATGGCGCTGCAATTTCCAAATTGGATTCATTTAACTAAGTATATTATTGTTTTGTTTTACCTATGAACTAGATCTTCGTGTCCGTGCCTATGACACGGTGTCAGTATATCTGATTTCGTGAATTAAAACGCCAATGTCTAAATAGAATGTGCGATTTTTTTAAAAAATGTTATAGTTGTGGGGTATATTACTTCAAGTGGTAGTTGAGGGGTGTTATTCGAACTCGACTTATAGTTGAGGGGGGTTATTTGTAAGAAGTTATATGTAACTGACCTATAAATGTTTGATTTTGCGGCGGAACCAATCCACATGCCCAAATAATCTCAGTCAATTAATTGAGCTCTAATGTGTGATTATATTAATGTAAGGTTGATGTTTTGTAAGGGGTAATTGTTTAGAAGATTCTCGAGGTGGTGTATAATATTAATTGTAGGGGTGACTTTGTAATATGAGGTGAAAAAATGAGATTTAAAAATGGATAACTATCAAACACGCTGAATGTGAGAATGAATCCTAACCATTAAATTTTAAAATAATTTGTTCAACCTCTAAATGCTTTTTACCAATTGCAGCGTGTGTGAATGAACTATCTACAATAGAGCTCATTGTCACATATGTGCAGTTGACTAAAGTTATTTAGATGTTAAGATTAAATTATCTTTAAAAAATTAATGGTTATGATTCACTTTCACATTCACATGTATGAGAGTAGTTATCCACTTTTGACTCTCTATTTTCTCTCACCATGTTACAAAGTCACCCCTACCATTAATATTATGAGTAGTCACACCCTGGGATTAATCTTCTAAACCATAACCTCTTACAAAACATCAATCTTGCATTAATATAATCTCACAATATAGCTCGATTGATTAACCTAAACTATCTGACCATTGGGTTGATTCCGCCCTAAAATCAAATGTTCATAGGTGAACTACATGTAACTCCTTACAAATAACCTCTCTCAACTATGAGTCGAGTTCGAATAGCGTCCCTCAACTATAACTTAAAGTAATCATATATATTGACACCGTACCATTGTAATATAGATAGTATAGTTCAGCTTCCGATACGCAAAAATTGAAGGCTTCGAGTCATCCAACGGTAATCTCACACACTCTCTCTCTCTCTCCCAGTCCCTCCCTCCTAACTATTAATGAGTCAACATGAGACTTGTGAATTTACATACATGCGCCATTTGAATAAATTGACCCGTAACAGTGAGTCCCTCCCTCCTAACTATTAATGAGTCAACATGAGACTTGTGAATTTACATACATGCGCCATTTGAATAAATTGACCCGTAACAGTGAGAATAATGGTGATAATTTGCATATAGCCACCAACAACTACAAGTGCATAATAGAGTTTTTAAAATCTCACTTACTTTCAAGGGGTACATTTTCTTCAAAAATTACTGTTTTTCTCCCTCATTCTCGTTGTAACAACCAAACACTCCCCAAATATTTCAATGGTGTAGTGTAGCCAAACAGTTGAAAATAAAATATTTTCATTTAGAAAAAATACGTTGTTGCTAAATGACCCGAATTGGGAAGTCCAAAAAGGATATTTAATTATATATATATATATATAATAATAACATACGTAATTTTTCCGTCTAAAATTAATTTTCATAAATAGAAACATTGGAAGCTGAAACACTTTGTTTTTTTTTTCTTTTGTTTTTATACTAAATATTTAATATACTTAGATAAGTTGACATAAATATATTTATACATTTCTAGAAACTTTGAATATACCTAAACTGTTGGTATTCTCAGTACAATTCATAATATTATGCTTGATCTTTTATTTTCCATCACATTTATATAAAGTCTGTGGATGTTCTTTGCGGATGTTCAACCAATCTTTTGCAAAGTTTTTTTTAATAAAATCAATCACAAAATAAGCTTTAGATATTTTGAACCTAAAATTTTTACTGCAACTATTATGGCTTCCCTACCATCCGTTCTAACATACATCCACAAACAAAGATTCAAATTGATTTTCTAAGTCAAAGTTGCAAGGAAATAGTTAGTCCCAGCTGAAATAAACAACAAAGGTGTTGACATAATCTAACTATAAAATTATATTATTATTATAAATATGAAGAATGGTTAAATAAAAAATATTAAGAAATGTAACAGATAAATTCATCAGTTATAAATTCAAATCTCAAAATTTGAGCTATGTATTGTTTTCAAAATAACCTTGAGAAGTATATTTAAAATTTTAGAATATAACACATCTCGAACATTAAAATAAAATATTTATCATTAAACAATGTTTTTACTTTTTACTGAATATTTGACTTTATTTTAAATATTGAAGTCTTAGATTATTAGATTTGTATTTTTTTTAAATAAAAAAAAAACTTTAAAAGTTGTAGAAGGAAATAAAATGTCATACAAAATGATATATTTGAATAACTGGGAGAGATTTCTCAATTTTTCGTTCAATGAAAAATTAAAATGATTTGAATTTTTGTCGTTGTTCTAAAACCCCCTGCTAGGAGAGATCGCTATGATTTCTTACCGAATGTTAAGTGAATGAATTTTGAAGTGAAAGAATAATGTCAAATGAAGGATTTTAGATGAAATCTAACGCGAAGGGTTTTTGGTTTGTTCTAAAAACTCCTGCCTTAGGCGCTAAAGCCTCTCTACACGTCACGCGACTTTTCTTAGTCGCCGCCTTGGCGCCACGCTCGGCGCCTACGCAACCTAATTTATTTTTGTAACTTTTAATTTATTTTTTGATTTTATGGCATACGGTGACCAGGAGAAATGAAGGGTGAGGTGGTAGTGGTGGATGCAGAGAAGATGTAATAGGGGCGGAGTAATATCTTTTTGTTTTTAGTTCTAAACTTGCATTCGGTTTATTGCTTTGGGGTTGAGAATTTGATTAATGATAGGTTTGTATATTTTTGTTCATTTTACAAATATAGACAAGTGTTTGATAAAATGACAAATATAAAAAAAAAATTAAATTTGTAGTCAATATGTTTGATCTTTGATATAAATTATCAAAAAAAATGATAATTATGCCTTAATTCTAGGTCCCGTTTACGCCCCGACTAGTCCCCTAGGCACTAGGCGCTAGTCTGCCGCCTAGTGACCGCCTAACAATTTTTAGAACCTTGGTATTTGTTAGACGACAGATGTTGAATTTGGTTACGTGTTGAGGTCGTGTATTGCTTTATTAAGAGTAGTTCTCCAGAAAGACTGTCTTATGAGTTTTAATTCGTAAGAGGAAATCTCACTATCTCACAACGCAACTCATGAACACACGTTGGGTGGGGTCAAGAAGATTCGTCTTAAATAAAATACATGTAATATTATTATTTTTCTAAGTTTTTATTTAATATTAATAGGTTAAAAATGACAACTTACATGGCATGGGGCTTAAGGGTGGATGTTAGATTTAATGGATTGAGTTTTATATATAGTAGGTCTTTTAGTGTTTTTCAATGAGGTGAGTTTTTTTATTTCTCATTTTGGTAAGGAATAATTACGGGCCGACCTTTTTTAAAAAATGTTAACTGCTGAAATACTCTTTTTTTTTTAACTGCAAAAATACATTTTTTTTCTTCCTTAACCACTGAGTCTTTTATGACGTGTTATATTTGAAAGGAAATGTTAAACTTATCCCGACTCTTGATGTTTTTGACACCATATAAATGAGTACGTTGTATCTAACAATCACTTAGAAGAAAAAACTTTTTTGAGTTCAAATTATATGTGCAGGGCAGAGACTAACACAATTTTGTTTGAAGACAATCATTCTACTGAGTTTTTAAATAGTATAAAATGTTCAGCATTCTCTAACCATGACTTAACACTTAAGGTTGGTGTTTCAGTGATGTTGTTGAGAAACATTGACCCTGCTACATGGTTGTACAATGAAACAAGATTAATCATTACCATACTTGAGAATCACGCTGTTGAAGTATTTTTTTTTTGAATGGAAACAATGTTGGAGACAAAATGTTTATACCAAGAATGTTATTGTCTCCATCAGATGTGAAATTGTCTTTCAAGTTTTCAGAAAAGATAATTTCTATTGGTAGTATTGTATATCATGACAATTAACAAAAGTAAATGTCAATCACTTTCACATGTAGGACTCTTCTTGAAGAAGTCAATAATCAGTTATGGTCAGTATGTTGCAGGTTCTAGGGTAACAAAGCGTTCTGACTTGAAGATATTAATTCTGATGAAGATAGAAAGCCAACAAATAAAACAATAAATGTTGTGTATAAGGAATTTTTTTTCAAAATCTATAATATTATAAATAAAATGATGTATTTATATTTAAATAGTTGTCTCAAACATTATTTTTCTTTATTTATTCTTTTGATTTTAATTTATTTATTCGTTTTGCTTGAATATTATTTAATTAAAAAATATTTTGATTTTTGCATTTAAGGCACGGATGTAAAATTAGTTTGTGATTAATATTAAGGGTGTTGAAGTAAATTTAGAATTTACTTACATCGGAACTTAATCAGACATTTGATTTGAATTTGTTCCGCTTTTATTAGAGACAAAACAATAATATGCTTAGTTTATTCGCCGTTTATAATAAAACTAGTTTTTTTAACCCATGCGTTAAACGAACGTCAACTAAATCGTACATAAATAAAATAAAAAGAATAAAAATCTTCAAAGATAAAACAAGAAGAATCGGTTTATTAACAATTACATATAAGTATATCACTAATCATTATAGATTCTAAAAAAAATTCCTTATACACACATTTATTGTCGTATAGTTGGTTTTTTATTTTTACCGAATATCAATATCTAGTTTCTTCAAAAAAAGATATATGGCTTCGTGCAATTATTAACTTCGGCACTTGTTAATTGTTATTGCATTTGATACCAGCCATGAAAGTTGTCTTCTCTGTAACATGAAAGACAATCTTACATCGGATGGAGTTAATGACAATTTTGGGATAAAAGCTTTTTCTCCAACATTGCTTCCATTCAAAAATTTTGTTTCAACAATATGATCCCCAAAATTTATGATGATTAGTCTTGTTCTATTGCACAACTCTGCATCATGATCAACGTTTCTCAATAGCATTACTGGAACACCAATTTTAAGTGTCAATTCATAATCTGGTCACCTCGAACACTTTACACTATTAAAAAAAAACTTCGTAAAATGAATGTTTTCGAATAAACTTGAATTTTTTTCGCTCTACAAATAGAATTTGAACGCAATTAAGTTCTTCATTTTAAATGATTACTTTTATTAAATTATATTTGTATTTTATGAATAAAGAAATTTTTGATAAGAAAATAAGCTGATATCAAAATAACGAAATTATTTTTATTGTTAAATATTATTTTTTGTTTCGTAAATTATTTTTATTTTACGAACTTTCATTATATATTTTTATTTTATTGACTTCGTAACTATTATTTTTGTTTTATTTTTAAGAATGAGTTTTATGGAAAACATTTGTTCCGTAATTTTTTTTTATTATTTTCCAAACCTCAGTTTAAATTGTTTAGTTTTATTAACTCTGTAACTATTATTTTTGTTCATCAAATATTTTTATTTTAATAACGTATTTTTATTTTACATAACTATTATTAAGAATTTTTTTTAAAAAAATTTTCCATAAATTATTTTTATAATTTTACTAACCTCATTTTAAACTATTTATTATTTTATTGACTCCGTAACTATTATTTTTGTTCCATCAAATATTTTTATTTTACTAACGTATTTTTGTTTTACATAACTATTTTTAAGAATTTGTTTTAAATCTTTGTTCCGTAAATTATTTTTATTATTTTAGTAACTTCAGTTTAAATTGTTTTTGTTTTATTGACTCTGTAACTATTATTTTTGTTCCATCAAATATTTTTATTTTACTAACGTATTTTTGTTTTACTTTTTTTATAAGAATTTGTTTTAAACTTTTGTTTCATAAATTATTTTATTTTACTAACCTCCACATTAAATTATTTTTTTTGTTGATTCGGTAACTTTTATTTTTATAGTGACTTGTTCCATAAATTATTTTTATTTTACTAACCTCTTATATTTTTTTGTTTTTTTGACTCCATAACTATTATTTTTGTTTTAGTTACTATTATTTTTGTTTAAAGAGAGAAAACTATTTAAACATAATTAAAAGAGAAGAGATGGCGGTGATGAGAGAAAAAATATGGAGAAAACGGGAGATAGAAAGAGAAATACAACCAAAGAAAATAAGGAGAGAGAAAGAATGTAATTGTAACTCAAAAATCAATAATTTAAAAATGTTATTTTAAAGGGATAAATCTATCTTTATCATTATATATATATATATATAAATTTCACCCAACTAATTGTTGGATTTTATAAACCGTTTAGAGTATCTTCAATGGAATGTTCCCAAACTGTGTTCCTCGTGGGTTCTCAAGCCACATACCTCATTTTAAAAACTTATCCTTTGTGGGTCTCACTTTAAATCATCCATTTTACCTTTACACTAATTTATCTTTATACTTTTTAAACATATAAATATAAATAATTTTAATTTATAAACTGCATATTACAAATACTTTGTACAATAAAATAAAATATTGTCAATAAATTTTAGGGAGTGTGATTAATGAAAAAAATTAAAGTAGCGAAGATACCTTTATAGGTAAAAAAAAAAAAAAAAAGCCATGTTTAAAAGTTGCTATACGCGTGTTGTATACGCGTCTATCACAAGAGGAGTGGCGGTATTTGCACGAGGCTGTTTTGATCACCTTTTTGTTTTTGGCCGATAGGTGTTCTTATTTGGCTAGATTTGGGCACATTGCGCATGTCATTTTTATAAAGAGCATGGGTCAAAATATGTACTCCATTATTATTTAATCTTCAACCTATCATCAATTAAGAATAAGATATATCAAAGAATCACCGTCATTAAAAGAATATAGAAAATTGAAACTCAAAATTTGTGAATGTCCCGAAACGCTCTCAGACCTGTGCTTCTTTTTTTTTAAGAGAATGCGGTTAGTGGAAGGACATTATTCTTTTTATTCCATTCTTCCTTATTTAGGGGAAGACGAAATTAAAAACATAAAAAAAGTGTTGTCGAAAAAGCGTTGAATACGCCTCAGACACTAAGTGTGCTTTAGTCCACTATGAATGTTTTGGATTTTTCCATACCTTATCCTCCCTTATTTATGGGAAAACAAGATACAGAAAACACATCATCATTTTCATTCTCATCGTCACTTCTTTAGGGAAAAACGAAAAAGTGCAAAAAAATGATGTTGCAAAGACGCGTGGGAACACGCACTGCCTCACTATGGACTGATGTACATTCTGGATTACTATGAGTGCTTTAGGTTTTCCGTAGCTCATCCTCCCTTATTTAGGGGAAAACAAGATACAGAAAGTGTATCACCCTTTTCATTCTCATCATCCCTTATTTATGAGAAAACGGAAAAGTGCAAAAAAAAAAATATTGCGGGCCTCACTTTAATCCAAAATGTTGTAACAGAGTCGTCATCTTTATTTTAAGGAGAAATAAAGATATACAAAAAATAACCAGAGTTTGTTAAAAAAAAAAAAGGGTTCGGAGGCTAAGTTACGAGGTGAGAAGGTGTTAGGCACCCAACTCGCCCTTTCGGTCTCAAAAATAGTTTTTAGCTAAAATATGCTTTCATTATATTTATCTAATAAATGAAATGAAACATTTAAACAAATATATCTGTATCTACATTATTTACAAACTTGCAGCCGCTTTCTTCCAGTAATTACAAATATATTTACAAATATTTGGTCATAATAATGACTCTTTTTAATGCTATTTTCTATAGAAATTCGGGCAACATAACTGCTTATATATTTTACATCGGGTCGGCTAAAAATAACATTTTTTTATAAAAACTCTTAAAGTCTTACCTTTAAGAGCGTAGGTTGTGCTCGCTCTGTCCTTCCGGGAGAGGGAGTTTTTTGTTGTGTGGAGATTCGGGCAGAGTAACTGCTTTCGAAAGCTGCTTTCTGGCACCGTGAAACGAGCAGAGCAACTACTTGTGTTTTTGCTGTTGTTTGCTTGCTATTGGCACAAATCGGGCAGAGCAACTGCTTGCTTCTAGCGGATTTGGCCTCTGGATTCGAGCAGAGTAACTGCTATTTCTGAGATTTTTGGACCAGGAAAATAGGGTGGAATCCTAGCTGGAAGGCTAAGGTTCACTTTGACCGGTTGGATTTAAGTTTGGAGGAGATTTGACAGAGTTTCGAGGCTTATAGGAGGAGGGGTACTCTCGCTCTCGCTCACTACGTAAACTTTAAGCGATATTTTAACTGTGTGCGATGAAGTGAACTGTGTGCGGAGTCTTTCATGAATGAATTCACCGAAGCCGGGAACTCTTATTTAATAGCTGGGAGTGGAGACTCCGTTGGCATTTAGGATTTTCTTTTTATGCTTCATTGGCTTGTACCGCGTGCTTGAGATAGTATACCAGATGAATAATGGTACAGTGCTCAAGGCACTATTGGGCGCCACCCATGGGGGGTCTGGGCGCCGCGCCCACTTTGCATATGGGTGGCGTCTGGGCCTCTTTTTGGGGTTATTTTTGACACTTCGGCCCCCTGCATTTCACTGTTTTGCGCATCCTGCTTTTCCTTTTACATTTTAAAACCCTGTAACTTGACATTTGTTAAGTTTTAACAAGTCTTGATATTTTATGTCATGTTACATACCAAGGGTACGAAATTGAGGTATCTACAGAGCCCCTCAACGATGGAGTTTACGGGTAACCCGAAGCTTACCGAGTAGACGAAAATCGTTGATAAGAAATAGACTCCCTAATTTAGTGGAAATTATAATGGGGAGTAATGCAACAGGTAGCAGTTATAATGCAACAGTTTGTAATGCATGTCAAATCTCGCATATCCTAGACAATTTTAGTCGGTTGTAGCATGTTATTGTAGTTTTTAAGCAGATATGCAAATTAAATGCTCTGATGGTCGGACCTACCGAAATAGGCTGTCTACGTATCCCTTAATAAAAGGAATCAGGCCAAACGTAGTTCGGCCCGATGCAAACAAACAATAGTTATATTTCATGAAACGTCGTATCCTCATGGAGAGGCTCCCTTCGTCGAATACGATAATCTTTTTCCTAAGTGACCCGGGGTATGCACCCTTTGCGGAAAAGATTCAATAATCAGATGGAACACATTATAAAACATTGCATCCTCAGGGGTGGACATCCTTCGTCGAATGTAATGGTGGAACCAATCTTTTCCCTAAGTGACCCGGGGTATGCACCCCTTGCGGAAAAGATCCAACAAACCAAGTGAGACACATCATAAGACATTTTATCCTCAGGGGTGGACATCCTTCGTCGAATGCAATGGTGAGACCAATCTTTTCCCTAAGTGACCCAGGGTATGCACCCCTTGCGGAGAAGATCCAACAAACCAGATAAGATGCACGCGGTAAAATATGAATACTTTACATTTCCTTACTTTTTCTTGCTTTTGTTCTGTCGCTGCATTTGTTGATTTTGCTGCTTTTGTTGTCGCTTTTGTCGCTTTGCTTTTTGATTTCTTGTCATTGAGTTTTCTTTTTGCAAGCTTCGACTCTTGCCGAGATTTTCTTTTCGTCCGTATTTCTGACTCTTGTTGGAGATTTTCTTTTTGCTGCTGCATTTCTGACTCTTCATTTTTCTTCTTGCTGACCTTTCTCCTTGCATTTTTTTCTTGTTTGCTTTTCTTTTCTTTTGTTGTATTTTTCTTTCTTTCTACTGTAGCGCTTTTTTTTTTTGCATTCATCCTTCTTTCTTGCTGCATTTCTTTTTCTTTTGTTGCATTTCTTCTTTGCATTTTTTTTTCGTGTTTCCTTTTTTTCTTTCTGCATTTTGCTGGGGATTTTACCTTTCCCGCTGCATTCTTCTTTTGTTGCCGCTGCTTTTCCTGTTTTTCTGACCTTTTTGCGGTTAGCCTGCTGGAGATGTGAGCTTTCTTTTGATTTATGATGGATGACCGTCAATTTTTGTTAACAAAGCTAACTTTGTTAATCTTCCGTTAAGCTTTCAGGGCCCTTTTTGCAATTTGAGAAACTTGAGGACTTAAGTGCTGAACTTTGAACTTTGGAAGGGGGGAAGTGAAACTTCCCAATTCTTCCCCATAAGTGACAGGAGGAGGCGTATGTTAGCCTTCACTTCTTTTCTTTCCTTCGACATTTCCTTCTGCCTCCATTGCCGACGGAGCTATTTCCTTCATTTCTTCTTCTTTTCTCAATTTTCTTTCGCCAAATTGTTTGTTTTGCTTAATAGATGGCTTCTTCCTCAAGATCTCGGAAGGGAAAGGCACCGATGTACTCGGATTCGAGCGAGGAAAGGAAGCAACTTCCTCCCTTGGTTCGAAACCACGTCAGGTATCTCTTTTCGAAGGATGATTGGGGCAAAATCCTTTGTGATCGGCATACACTTGTATATATCAAATCTTCCGATTCCCGCTATAAGTTTCTTTTTCACAAACCCATTTGGTTGAGTTTTCAGATCTGTTGGATTTCCTTGCTGTTTTGGACTTTTGGGAATTTATTCACAACAAAAATATGAAATTCATGCTATTAAATTTTGCGAGGCATACTTGAACAATTGACACTATTTGACTGTGCTATAAAAAATATGTGGGCTGTTTTAAAGTGGATTGGGGATGGGAAATGGAAGACCACTTGGATTTTGAGGTATACTAGTGTTTGGAAAATAGTAGCCCTAACTTGAGAAGATATAGTTAGGATTTTGGTAGTAAGTATTGGGTAGGAGATTGGTGGTTGGGAAGTTGGCATTTGGCAGAGGATTATGGTTTTGGGAAGGGAAGTTGGAATTTTGAGTTTGAGGATTGGGTAAATTGGTATTTTGAGGAAAGCTGATATTTTGGTATGGAGGGTTTATATTTGGTATTTGAAGGTTGGTGTTTAGGGTAATATTTGAGGTTGATGTTTCATGAGGTGTTGCAGGAAAAATGACTCCTTCTACATTGGGTCTCATGTTTTGCATGAGGTTCGTCATATGACCCATTACGCGATCGGCATGTGTACCCAAATTTAGGTCTAACCATTGCTGTATAGAAAGAGTAGGAGCGTAGCCTGAAGCCCGTATCTCAATACTCACAGTAGTCTGTTCATTGTCGGCGGCCATTCTGCCCAAATCTGTACCCTCTGCACTGATTCTTATACTTTCTGATCTGACCTCTGTGCTTGTATCACGTATCAAACGACCGGTGCAATCTCTTCTTTTCCAAACTCGGGTCAGGTTTTTGAGGAAAATGGTTGAAGGTATCAGAAGGGAAGGTTCCAGGATATTTGGTTTAAGTACAGTGTGCTTTCATTATTATTATTCATTTTCCCTAAGATTGATCGGACAAGCACATGCTTTGTTTTGATAGTCTGGGACTTTTCCTAGAATAATAGATTCTTTCTCCAGAGTATAAAACCTTCGTATTCCACCTAACTTTCGACTTTTCCTAAGATTAGACAGATCTCACGCGAATGGTCTATACTCTTTTCGGGATCCACCATTCAAATGGTCTAGGACAAAAACCATAAAAATCATTGGTCAGCCCATGTGCATATATCTTTATTCATTTATAGATATTTTTGCAACAGGATTAATCATTAATTTCGAGGTATAAAAACCGATCGGTTCATGAAGTGTTTTAAAAATCTATATGCTTTTAATGTTGGCTGATGTAGGGCTAGGTTGGCCGGCTTCACCCCGTTGGCCCCTTAGTAAGGGGCGCATGATAAGATAATTTCGGCCTAAGTTCTCCGTAGTCTCTCTTTCGAGATCATGGATACCCAGACATGTTTATCGGGTTAAGGGGTAGCAGTCGAAATATTTCTACATAAATGCACGTGTGTGAGTTATCTAAAAAGCAATAAAGTCTTTTTTTAGATATAAAGCGGTAATAAATTAGTAAATGATCTGTCTTTTTGTTCATTTGTTGATTTTATCAGCTCATTAGTTTGAATCCCCGAAAGGACGGTGCGAGCGAGCGTGACGGTCATTCAGATCAATAAATAGAAAGAAAAGTGGGGAAACTATATGTCCTATTAATTACATTTGGTCCTAATCTCCAAAGTAAAATGACAGAATAAAAGAATATTTACATATTTGTCAGAAATAATAATAAAAGCAGAATAAAATAAAATAAAGCAACAGAATGCCTCTGATTTCTTTCTTTTTTTTAATCTTTTTTTTTTTCGAGTTGCATTGGTACCCAAAATGAAGCTGCTGCAAGATTTAACGGTTATGCACACATTTATGCACATATATATAAAAATGCAATATTTAAACTGTTAAATAAATATACCAAGCATATTTAGCCAAAAACCCAAAAGATAACTCTTTTTTTTATAAAAATAACAAAATGAGTCTAGCCTTCCATTTTTATTTTATTAAAAATAAAAACAACGTCCCCAGAAGAGTCACCACTGTGAGTGCCCTGTTTTTTAACCAGCTCCCCCGCTACTAAGAAGCGGGTGGTTTCAAAACTTTTCAAGCGCGTGGAATACACCCGACCTCAATTGTGGACTCAAAATGTGGATAACAGAGTCACCATCTTTATTTTAAGGATAAACAAAGAAAAACAAAAAATAATCATATTTGTAAAGGGGTTTGGAGGCTAAGTTACGAGTTGGGAAGGGGTTAGGCACCCAACTAGCCCTTTCGAACTCAAAATAGGTTTTTCGGCTAAATATGCTCTTTTTATAAAATTAACAATTTAAATAAAGCATTTACATTTATATATATAATGAAATAAATACAAACTTATAGCAGCCTTATCTTATAGTTGCAAATATACTTTATAAAATTTTTACCATAATAGCAGCTTATTTTAGTGCTATTTGTTATAGAATTTCGGGCAGTATAACTGCTTATTTCGTGACATATTACTATTTTAAATAACATTTTTTAGGATAAAAAGTAAATAAACTTTAAAGTATCTACCTCTTAAAGCGTGTGAGTTTTATCTCGCACTCTAAACTTCCTTCCGTAGGCTTTAGGCCGCCTACTTCAAGGAGATGGAGTCTTTTTGTCGTTATTCTGGGGTTTCGGTAGTCCGCTCCTTTTTGTTGTTTTTTATCTCGGGATCAGGGCGGCACAACTGCTTGCTTTTGTTTGCTTTGTGTGTTTGCTTGCGTCTGAAATCGGGCAGAGCAATTGCTTGCTTCAGGTGGATTTGACGTTTGGATTCGAGAAGGGCAACCGCTTCTTCTTTCTTTCGAATCCGGTGAAATAGGCGAAACCTAATTTGGTAGCTAGGGTTTACTTTGGCCGGAGAGTTTTATGTGTTTAGTGGAAAGATTTGGCAGCTTGATAGAGCTTCGGGGTTCTAGGGAATAATCTCGGCGTTTTCTCGGGAGAGTTTTCACAAACTGTGAAGTGTAACTATGATTTTTTCACTACTGAAGGCCTTTATTTATAGGCTGAGGTTGGGCTTCCTTCGCGGTTAAGAATCATCGTTATATGCTTCAACGACTTATACTGTGCGCTTAAGGAGTTGCACCAAAAGCCAAAATGCTACAGTGATTTGGAGGCTGTGGGTGCTGCCTACAGGCTCTGTGGGCTCGGCACCCAAAATGGGTGTGAGCTGGGCACTGCCCTTTTCCCTTTTCTGTTTTTAGCACTTTGGCCCCTACAATTCACTATTTTTGCATTATTTCATTTCTTTTGCATTTTAAACTGTAACTCGACATTCGTTAGTTCTTTTAACATATTTTGATATTTTATGGCATGTCATATAATAGGGGTACGAAATTAGGGTGTCTACAAAAGTGTCACCTTATAACACCTTGGTGTATAAATCAGAGATATTCCCCATATTTATTTCTCAAGCCAATTTTACATATCCTAAAAGAGAAAAACACGGTTTAGGCAGATTCATTAATAACTCCTTCATCCTTGCTTATTAGGACAATTTGGTCATCGGAAAACCAATTCCCACGCCGAAGGATTTAAGTCGGGCAGTCCCCGATTCCTTTAAGGGCGCCGCTCATTATTTCATGACAAAGACTTTATCACCCCACGTCCTTATCAAGCTCACTAGGTTCATAGTCTACCTGGACTACAGGCTGGAATTATGTTTTTTTTCTAAGAGCCAAGACTTGAATTAAATTGAATCCCTTCGGTCCTTAGAGCATCCCCAATATCATATTCTTAGCCATATTCTTACTAAGAATTGACATTTTCTCACCATTGTTACACTTCTTCCTATGCCAACTAGGAAAGAGAATTTTTTTGCTTCCTAAATAGGAAGTTGTCATTTGGGGAGAGAGGGGGGCCGGCTGTCCCCTCCTTTTGTTGGAAAGTGTGTGGGGGGGAGGAAGGATTTTGTATTTATGTAGGTTGGTGTTAAATTTAATATTTTTGCAAGTTAAGACGATACAAATTGGAAGATATATTCTTAAATGTATAAGAAGATAAAAATGTGTAGGTGGCATTGGGACCCAGCTAAGAAGATGTATAAGAATATTTCACAATGGGGATGCTCTTAGTGCTTCTCCATTGTAGACTTCTAATTAACTTCTAATTAAGAAATTAACACCTTGCTCACCATTGTAGACTTCTTAGGTGACACTTAGGAAAGTGAAAACATTCAACTTCCTAAATAAGAAGCTAAGGAGGAGAGAGAGATAGAGAGAGGGGGGGACAACCGTCCACTTTGTGGGGGTGTGTGTGTGGGGGTGGGGGTGGGGGAGAGGGTTTTGTTTTTATTAGATGATGTTAAATTTAATATTTTTTTGTGTAAAAAAATATGTAAGAAAATTATACAATAGAAAAATATATTCTTAAGTGGATAAAAAGAAAAAAGTATGTAAATGATACTGAGACTCAGTTAAAAAGTTGTATAAAAACATTAAACATTTTGGGATGTTCTTAGGAGTGAAAAGAACACCGTATGGGCAATTGAAAAGGTTGGAAGTAATTATTTACTGTTTTGAAATTTGTGTTTTCGTTTTCAAAAAAATGCTATGGCAGAAAATGTTTCTGTTTTCGGAACATGCGCCAATGGCCGAAAATGCTAATTTGTGTTTTCGTTTTCCCTGCTTTATTTTTATTATTATTTTAAATTATGTTGTAGGTAGTACTTTCCTTCTATCTTAAATTATCGTTCTCTTTTTATTTTTCGTCTCTTTTAAAATAATTATCCAACTATAAACTTATTTTTTTAGAACATTTTTTTTATTACTTTACCTTTACTTTTTCACCCTACTTTAGTTATGAGTCACATACACAAAGGCTTTAAAGAAAATTGCACATTAATATAAATAATCAATTCAATTGTTTTTTCTTAATCTGTGCGTCGAGTCAACTAAGACGATAATTTATGGACAGAGAGAGTAGGAAGTAGTTATTTATTGTTTTAAATTTTGAGGAACCCACCTTTTACATTTTTTGAGTTTGTTTAATGATAGCAATTGAAAATTAGGTATCAAAATTATGTGATTTTGTTCTTTTTGCATCTTTCAACTTATTCAAGTTAGTTTTGATGTTTTTAATGTGCTTTTCCTTTTTTACCTCTTAATTTAACGTTATGGTCTAACGTAATATGAGCTTGCTTATATCATAACATTTGTACAGTCACAAGAATAACATTTTTAAACTTTTAGTGACTACATTATAAGTTTTTGAAAAATTGAGTGACCCAAATATACATTTTACCTAAATTAAACTACGATTATTTATATTTCCCCCGGCCCCATTGATGAAATATAATAAGAATATCGTCAATACAATCGTAGATTTGATCATACGTGGCCGTGAGTAATTAACATCCTCATGTGTGTCAATTTCTCTCTCTACATTCACATTCAATCATAATAAACCTCTTCAATGCAAATGCAAATTTAATCTTATGTGACATATATCTCATCACTAAAATAATACTCTACATTTATATTGGAGATATTTTTTCTTTTAAAACAATGTAAATCCTAAGTGGTATCTAATTTTTTTCATATCTACGTTAGTATTGGAGATGCTCAAAGGCAATTACATACCTTCATCACCTTTCATCTTAAAAAAAAAATACTCTCAACATTTCTAAATAATTATTCACATTTCATTTTTTATTCATTTCAAAATAATTATCATTTTTTAAAACGTTCTTTAAAAAAAACACTTTAACCACTTATCCTAACTTAATTTTCTATATACTTTAATTAAGATTATATATTTAAAAATATTAAAAGAAACCATATATTACATCAAAATTTAAAATACAGTCAATTGCTTTCTTGAACGGGGTACCGGTAAAAGATAACGATTTATTTGAAACCTCTTATTAACTCAATACCGGTATCCAAAAAAAGGGGAAACTCTCCTCCCGAGAGTCCCCACACTCTAGCTCCAGGAGAATGTGAGAGGGAAAATCACGGTAACTTCGGCGACGATTAAGTAGCTGAGGATCCGGCTTGAAGACCTACAAAGAGCCACCCCACAAGAGGATGAAACCCCCACACTACGGTTGCTAGGACTCGATCCTTGGTCTTGTATCCAAATCTACTAGCTCTTAACCAAATGACCTAAGCCTGTGTGGACATTTATTAACTCAATACCATACAGAGAGTGAGAGTGAAGAAGATTGGTCGGCTGTAGCCATCTCTCATTTGCTCCTTTTATCTACCTCTGGCCACCACCCATTATAAGCTAGTTTAATGTCATACCAATGCATATAAATCTTCACCAACACTTTGCATCATAGAGCACCCAAGCCAAACCCCTTCTCCTAAACACATACAAGCACTGATCGAGATTAATTGATCAATATATATTCTCTTTCTTCTCCTAATTCTGATATACCATTCTCATAATCTCCATTATCCCAATGGACCTTTTAAATTTCTTCACCTCTCTCCAACTAAGCCTCACCCATGTCATCTGTTTCACTCTCCTCATCATCTCCATTCTCACCCTCTACCTCAACTCCAAGCCACGCACTATATACCTCTTCGACTACGCTTGTTTCAAGCCTCCAAGCATGCTCCGAGTCCCCTACTCTACCGCCCTCGAACACGGCCGGATCATTCTAGCCTCCCAGCCAAAGTGCATCGAATTCCAACTAAGAATATTGGAGCGCTCAGGCTTAGGTGAAGAAACAAGCTTACCCGATAAACTTCACTATATTCCACCTGACCCTCGTACCGAAGATGCCATTGAAGAAGCTCAAACCGTCATTTTCTCCGCCATGGACTCCTTGCTAAAGAAAACGGCTATTAACCCTAAAGACATTGATATACTTATTGTCAACTGCAGCCTCTTCTGTCCAACTCCTTCTTTGTCCGCTCTAGTTGTTAATAAGTACAAAATGAGGAGCAATGTAAAGAGCTTTAACCTCTCTGGTATGGGGTGTAGTGCCGGACTTATATCCATTGATTTTGCCCGCCACCTCCTACAAGTTCACCCAGAGTCGAATGCCGTCGTCGTTAGCACGGAAATCATAACACCTAACAGTTACATGGGAAAAGAGAGATCCATGCTTCTTCCCAACTGCCTCTTTCGAATGGGTGCTGCAGCAATTCTCTTAACAAACAAAAGCTCATTACGTACGCGAGCCAAGTATAGCTTAATGCATGTGATTCGCACACATAAAGGATCTAAAGATGAATGCTATCGGTGTGTTTTTCAAGAAGAAGACAAAGAAGGCCACGTTGGGATAGCACTAAACATTAAGCTGATGGAGGTAGCTGGAGCTGCCCTGAAAACGAACATTGCCACCATTGGGCCACTGGTCCTTCCGATTTCCGAGCAACTTCGTTTTGCTATCTCACTCATGGCAAGAAAAGTCTTTAAGTTGAAGCGAAAACCCTACATCCCGGATTTCAAGAAGGCTTTTGAGCATTTCTGCATCCATGCCGGTGGGCGTGCTGTAATCGATGAGCTGCAGAAGAGCTTACGGTTATCGGCTGAGCTCGTTGAAGCATCGAGGATGACTTTGCACCGGTTCGGAAATACATCTTCGTCGTCCTTGTGGTATGAGCTGAGTTATCTTGAGGCTAAGGGGGTGATGAAGAAGGGAGATAGGGTTTGGCAGATAGCATTTGGAAGTGGATTTAAGTGCAACAGTGCTATTTGGAAGTGTAACAGAAACATCAAAACTCCGTGTGATGGACCATGGGCGGATTGTATTGATAGGTACCCAGTTCATATTCCAGAAGTGGTAAAGCTTTAGGCTAAGAATATCCGTTCATAGCCGAAGAATATCCGTTCATCCCTTCCATGCCCCTTAGGAGGGAAAAAAAATATATATATCCGTTCATGATTTCTAAGGAAACATTAAAATTTCTGGTATCGCTATATCTACTTCAAGGCTTGTTGAAAATTATTAGTGTTGCTGTTTATGTGGCAAGTGTTATAAGTATTTTGTTTAGGAATATTTCTAGTTTGGGATTTTCATGTCTAATTATGGCTGTCTACCATGTAAGAGAAACAATATCAGACCTAAATCGATGAAAGAGTATATTCAGTGAGCTAATCGATGAGAAAAAAGCATTGCTAGCTGTGTTAAGAACGATTAGGATACCAATATCAACGAGGACAAGAAACATTTATCGTTTCATTTAGAATTAAATAATTATTTGGTCCCTAAACTATCCACAAACTATGTGTTTGGTCCCGTGACTTTTTTTGAAATGTGTTTAGTCCTTAAACTCGGTTTTTGCTAAGAGATTCCCCCCTCATAGAGTTACCGTCAATTTTGCCGTCAATTTTTTTATGAAATTCCAAATTTGCCCTTAGTAATGTTAATTGTTTAAAATTAAAAAAAAAAAGAAAAAGGGAAAAGCAAGGAAAGGAGAATGACGGTGGCATTCATTCTTCACCTCCCATTTCCAGATCAGATCCGACTCTCTTTCTTTATCTCCATGGTCGGCGACCTCAGAGCATCAACCCCGCTCTCCATAGTGTCTTCACTTTGGCCGGCTTTCTCTCTCCACTCTACTGTGCGCCGCCGTCACCAACCCCATCTCTTCTTCCACCGGTAGTGGATCTTCATCCACCGGCCGCTTGAATCTTCTTCTCGTGAAATAATCACCCCTTCTCTTCCTCAAACCGACATCTCTCTTCATCTTCTTTCCCGATCCACAGCGCCATCCATCCCCCTTCACATCCAGGCGCTGATCTTCTTCTCGCGAAATAATCACCCCTTCTCTTCCTCAAACCCGACATCTCTCTTCATCTTCTCTCCCGTCCACGCGCCATCCCATCCCCCTTCACATCAGTAGGCCTCCACGCCATAGCTCGTAGAACCCCTTTCTTCTCCCTTCATCTTCACGAATCAACCCTGGCAGTACCTTCATCTCCGGCGAAACAATAGCTCCCCCCCCTATTTAAACCCAACAACCCAAATCGCCCCCCGCGGGTTCGCCCGCCCATAATCACATCGCGAAACCGTCAAACCGCGAATCACCCGTCCTCTCTTGCTTCAATCCTCCACATAAGCTTCCCGTTCTTTCTCAAACCTCCGGCATCCCTCGGTCTCGATCTCCTTCTTACCGTCGTCATCCCTTCGATTCAAACCCGAGCTTGATCCCCTTTTTTTTTTTTTTTTTTTTTTTATTTTGAACCACTAACATTACTAAGGGTAGATTTGGAATTTCATAAAAAATTGACCAAAAAAAGCCAGTAACACCATGAGGGGTAATCTCTTAGTAAACCCTACTTTAAGGACCAAACACATTACAAAAATAAGCGGAGCATAATATTGGTATAGTTCATGGACCAAAAATTATTTTATCCTTTCATTTACTCTCTCTGTTTTGGGTAAAGAGTAAGGTATATCATTTTGAGATATTTTATTTAAAAAATTTATTTTTAAAAATTAAGGTATAAAAATATCATTCTTTTACTAATCAGTTAATAAACGTGTCATTTTATTAAGTGAACGCAAAAGGGTGGATGGCGGATTTGAATCCACAAAAAATTGCACCAAATGTTTTTAGAACTGATATTTTTGGGCAGTAATTTTGGCTCCATAGAACTCAACTGTAATTGTGATGCCTCCATCCCACATTGAGTAGATATGAGAGTTGTAAGTGGTTTATTAGGTGATCACACATTATCTCTAAGCACCATCATGCACCATCCATGAACTTTTGGGTTACTTGTGGTGGGTCTGATTATCCAAGTGTTTCGTGCTATCTTAATGGCCAGTATGTAGGCTATATATAGCAACTGAGCTCTCGGGTTCGGGTCGTTATAACAATGCTCCATGATCTATACATTAACTCAAACTTCTCAACGCTAGTATTAGTATGCCCTCATTCCTCTGCTTTCACTTGTTAGGCTAAAACACTGTAGTCAAGTATTTATAATTTTTAGGCCAAAGTATGATTAGCCAGCTAAAGTATCCACCCAATCCAATAATACCCCCCAATATTAAAATTTTCTCAACTTCATATCTATTGTTTCCGATCGTCGGTTAGCACCCTCATCACTTTGTTGTTTCTGAAAGGGCCGTTAAGATACGTGGTCATATACGTCTTTGAGGCAATTTCGTCTTTTCCAACAATAAAATTTGAGCGTTTTCCACAAATCAACAAAAAAATCTCTATGCCCTTTAATATGACGTCTCCATAGTCGACCTTTGCCTTCTCCAACTCGGCATTCTGTCATCTCCATAGCCGTCTCTTACCCTGTCTTCTCGAACCCTTATGGTCAACCGCTAAGGCAACCTCCACCTCCGAACCCTAAAGCAGTAACCCTGTCTCACCGTCTCACTTCAGATCTGTCATGGTAGCCACACCACTCCAGATCCGCCATGGTAGCCACAACTCTTTTGATCCGGGCTCCCTCCTCCCCCACTCTCTTTCCACTCAGTTTGAAGCCAATGAGCCTTAGTACAAACAGGTAGAGGGTGTGATCTTTTGATTTTACGTTTTGATTTCCTAATAGCTGGATTTTGTGTGATCTTTTGATTTGCATTTTGATTTCCCAAGATCTGGGTGTCTTCCCCGACGTCTTCACCGACGATTTCCTGATATGGGTTTCGAGTTTGTTTATCCGACTTCTTCTCCGCCAATGACGAGGAGAGCACCACAAATCTTTTGATCCGGGCTCTATCCTCCCCTACTATGTCTCTCTCTATCTTCCCACTCCGTTTGAATCCGACCAGCCCTAGTACAAAACATGAAGATAGTGTGACCTTTTCATTTTGCATTTTGATTTCCCAAGATCTCGGTTTGGTGACAGTTGATTTTCCTCACTACAGGTACTTAACCGGTCCACTTCTTTATTTGCTCGAAGAAGAACATTGAACTCGTCAACACCGAACTTCTTCCTATCAAATATGAGATTCTCGAGTCTCTCAAATGCTTCAAGTGTTTCTTCATAACTTTGAAATTTTGCAATTCTCGACAACATGATGCTCATTGATGATATACCCGGCCCAAACCGGGTCACGAGCAAGGCACGAGTTAGCATCACGTGCCAGTCACGGGCACAACACCTTTGGGGCCCACAGCCCAACGAGCAAGATGAGAGAGCCAGCGAGCACCGAGCAGCATAACCCTCACTCAAACCCGGGCGGACAAAGGCCTTGCCTGTCCGACCAGGGGCCATGACTGGGAATCATACATGCGTAGCAAAGGAATCAGACTTACCTTGCAGTCGAGCACGGTCTTGCTCGCCGAGGGCCGATCTTGGACCTACGATAAGTTCGGGGATCAACACAAATAGAATAACAGGCGAGCCTTGCTCGCCCGAGCACACACACATCGAGCATGAGACGCGGTAGCTTGCTTTCCAAGGCAAGTCAAGGTTTCCATGTCTAGGCGAAATACTTGCCTTATCAACTCCTATAACTACGCGGTCAGCCGCATGTTTCGCCTAGAATCAAGGATCTCCTCCTTGATTATCTCGGCGATTATGGAAGCTGAATCCTAGGCAAGATTCAATCACCTTGAGGGCCTATAAATACCTCTCCATAATCATCAACAAGGTACACACACTTTCTTGAGCCTCGTTACTCTGTCAATTCGTCTTTTGACAATCACTCGATACTTACTCTCACGGGAGGGTTTCGCGAGGCCTTGCCGCACTTCCACTCGGTGTTCTTGTGATTTTAACGAGGCTCAGGAGGGCGATTACAAGCCAGATATCCTACCCATCTCAAGGGCGGCCCAAGCCGTGTTTTTGCCACATCGGTTTGTTCCGTTCAAAAGAAGTTTCACCACTTCCTTCTAAATTTTTCGGTAAAAACTCTTAATTTCTCTTTATTGCAATGGTGGAAAAGGTAGCAAGCACCATGCCACATGCGTTAGCAATCAACGGTGGCAGCCACCAAGTTGAAACAACCTCCACCAGAGCACCGCAGCGGTGCAAACCGAAACAGAAGGTGGTTGTAGGCGCAATCCAAGGCAATGAGGCGCCATTTGTGGAGGGACAAATCTCCTAACATGCCAGCCAGAGCCGTTCAAGCCAACGCGATGCCAGGCTGGTCATTAATGAGAGAGGCGTGATGCTCGCTCACAAGATCTCGAGATGCAGCCAATCGCGTCCAAGGTAGCCATATTTATCTGCCCGGACAAAATCCCGATCAATAAGCGGCTGCTTTGCAAGTACAGGCAGAGTATTACAGTAAGATGTATGCTCTCAATCAGCAACTGCTCGCCTTGGGCCATGCCCCGGTGCCGATTCTTGAGACGTGCTAATGCGCTTAGCATTCCGAAGCACTTGGAGATGGCCTGCCTCCTTTCCCAATACCGCTTGCCGCTAAGCAGAACACATGCGCCTCTCTATCGTCCATATACCGTCTGAAAGGGTGGAGGCGATAAAGCAGGCTGATGACCAGGCTGAAAGCAGATACAGCCGTCAGCATCATTCCCACCGGCGCCACCATCACCATGAGCACTATGCCCGAGAGGAGAGTCATGGCCGCCGTAGAGGCCGGGAATGCGTAGAAGCAGAAGCGCAGCGGCCAAAGTACAAAGCCCGCATCACACAGGAGGTCGGGTCCTCCTGCGCGCCCACCTTCTGCCCGCATGTGCGTGGCGACCCCTCGGACCCCGCCCATTCTTCAAGGCTGACAGAGGATGTAGAGAAGCGGCTGTCCGAGAAGATGGAGGCCATGAAAAGAGACATGGCAAAACAAATGGCAAGCCTAGCCGTGGCCAAGCCCGGTTATGGTGCCACAAAGCCGCTGGAGGGCAGCCCTTTCACTCCAGAGATCGAGAATGCGCCACCCGCGCAAGGGGTTATCTTCCCACAGTTCGACAAATATTTTGGGAAGACGCGGGCAAGCGATTGGCTCCGATCATTCGAGGCACAAATTCGGATGGTCACAGATATTGAGGCCTTGAAAATGCGGGCATTCGAGGAGCCCTCAGGGAAAGGCGCAAGCCTGGTTGGGCAGAGTTCCCCGGGGAACCATTGGGAGCTGGGCAGTGCTCCGAGAGAAGTTTTTGGAGGAATTCGGCAATGCAGGCCCAACCCCGAAGAATCGTTTCGACCTTGCTAAGATTAAGCAGGGAGATAACGAATCCTACAGCAGTTACCTGAAAAGGTTCGAGGAGATGCTCGAGCAGGTGACCGCGACCAGTGACCCGGAGATCACCTTTTGCTATCTCAACAACATGAGGGCAGGGCCACTGAAGACTATGCTAGCAATGAACCCGGGGGCTTCCAAGGCAGAGTTGCTTGCAAACTCTCATCTCTTTTGCTCGACCGAGAGCGTCAAGGCGGATAAGGCCAAAAACAAAGACAAGGCTCATGGCAGCTCGGCCTCGCCAGCTGACCAGAGCCCGGAGAACCCAAGCCGCGGGCAGGGCGGGAGAAATCATCCACTCACAGGCGAAAGGCAGAGGAGAATCTCGGTTTACCCGTTAAACACTACGCGGGGAAGAGATCATGCTCGAGGTGGGGGCGCGCTCTCCTATCCTCTTGACCCAGAGCTCGATTACACTCGGGGACTGACCACAATCTTTGTGAATACCACCGCAGCGTGGCCAGCATGAGAAGTGTAAGGTGTTGAAGAGGGAAATCAGGCGATCAATGCGGGCAAGTTAGACCGCTTCAAAAAAGACCGGGCGAAGGAAACAACGCCTGTGATCAAAGGAAGACCCCCGAGAGGAAAAGTGGCGGGCCTCGGAGTTCGGGGGTGATAATA
>CM028377.1:179887775-179955623 GCA_013146195.2 Codonopsis lanceolata
TTAGAAAATTAACATTAAAATCCCCCAGAAAAACCACGGATCATTGCATGCATTTAAAATCCTCCAAGCGCCCAAAGATTTCTTCGATCCTCCATAGAGCATTTAGCATAAAACAAATGAGGCCATGCATTTAACAATGAGAATCCACTTGAATAGAAACAATAATGAAGCGGTTGAGCACCAACCAAATCTACTCTAAGCATTTATGCCAAAATAACCAAATATGGCTATGGCGGGTTCCTACAAGCAACCATCAAATTTCAACTTTCTACAAATATTAGCAATTTTATCTCCTTTAATTTTGGTTCCAAAATCACACAAACAAAGGTTTGTTTGGACAGCTTTAGCGAAGGTATCGTCTAGTAGCTTTGTTGCCAATACCCCGAACATTCCAAATAAGTGTCGACATAAAAAAACTATTAATTCGACTTCTTTCGGGCCTTAGTTTTAGCCCTAGTAACACGCACAGTGCTCGATTTGCCTCGCTGAAGTTTCTTCTTTTTCCCTTCCTTGGCACAATCCTTACAGAACACTATAAAAGATTCACGCAATTGAACATTGTTAACATCATCATCTGTAAAATGATTTGCCCACTCCTCTATTTTATCTTCATAATCCCCACCCGTAGAATGAGCTTTCCCAAATTTTCGAGGTTGCTTGTGCATAAGATCTTCCCATGCTTGACATGTAACATCTAAACCAACACCTTTAAGCCCACTATCATTAAACTTGCCTATATCCTCACAGCCTGTAGTTTGAGCTTCAGGAGTCACGACAGATTGAACTTTAGTACTCGCCAAACCCCCACCCTGGCCACTAGAATTATCCAACAACTCCTCAACCTCCTCAACCAAATCTTCCAATACGGCAAGGGTTGTTACGAGTTAAACCAACATACGCCCTTTGATTTTCCTCGGAGACGTTATTCAGGCAACGGCTGATCCTTATTAACACCATTCTGCTCAACATTCTTAACAACCCCTTGAATTATATCAACCTTTGAACTCGTAACCTCCTTTGGATTATTCGAAATCCTAACTGGCTCAACAGCCTGATCATCACAAACATCAATATACTCAGCATCCCAGAAGCCCCCGCAAATTTTTGTATTAGAACGGCGCCTCCGGGGTTTTTCAAAATACCAGCGGTTCCCGGCGTGGCCCGACTTTGGAGAACCAAAGGCCCTTGCCGGCTTCTATTTTATCCTTTCCTCGAAGGCGTAGCGATTGGTCCCCTTACACTACCCACAATAGGGTTTTCGGCACATGATCACCATTCTATCCTTGTGATTGATATTATGCACTCTTTTACGCCGCTTTCACGGCATCTATCCTGTATGTCCCGTAAGTCCACAAATAACACAATAAAAGAATATTACCTTCGAACTCAAGGATCCGCCAAAAACTTTGTTTCTTGCTAGTGCCAATCCAAAACGCGAGGGCAACATCTCTACAACATCTATCTCAATGCATATTCTGGAAAAAAGCTGGTCGAGAAAGAGCAAGGGTCTTCTCGTCAGCCCGTAAAAATTTTCCCAAGGAGTTTCCAATACATTGCAGGAAGGATGGATAAAAGAAGGTTAACGGTAAGTGATGCGTATCTAACCCAACAAATACATTAGGGCTATTTTTCCGAAAGGCAAAAATCGGAGACCATCTAAATGATCTGTACATACTAGATTGAATCATATGAGATTCCTTGGACAAGGCGAGTACCAAATCTTGAGGCGATGCCAACCTAACCATAACGTGTCTAGGGTCTAAAAGACCTACCACACACGGTTCTTTCAACTTCCAGGATCGTGTTATCTCCTCTTGAATAGCATAAACCGACGGCCTACCTACCGAGAATTTAAGGATAATCGTATTAATGAACTGCTTATCAGCCGCCTCAATCTCTAGCGGTGTGAATAAGCAACCATGTTCACCATTAACGATTGTTGTTTGTCTTGGCGCCCAAGGGATTGATTGAAGGACTGGGCTATTGTTGCCTACGAAAGCCTTAGGCTGTGCCACCATAGATGCATAAGAAGGAGGAGCCGGCATAGACATGGCTACATGTGTAGGTACTCGAGGGCCGTCCGGCCCTTGAGCAGGCCTCACCTCTCACCCGAGAGGACGAGTCGACCGCGGCTTCATCTTCATCATCATCGCGGCGTCGTGCAGTATAACATCATTCCCGGCAAGAAAAGTCATCCATAACCCGATAAAGTTTGTTGATACTATAAAGCCTACGACCCTCTTGTATGTCGACACCTTAACTTTGAAAAAAAAAAGTGTTGAAAACGACAAAGAGAAATGCATCAGTCTAAGAAAAAAAAAAAGGAGATAGTGATGCAAGGAAAAAAAAGGAATGATGCTAAAAGGAAAAAATGAGTAATGATAAATATACCGTGCGAGCATGCTCAGGAACACGGTATTCCTCAGGGATGTCCGCATCAGGTAAGACTTCCTCTATAAGTCTTCCGTCTCGCCGATATCGGAAGGTAGAGAAGGCATCGTCAGGCATAAAGAACTCGATCGCTGCCCCAGGTCGGGTGAGAAGACCTGCCTATCACACGCATCGGACTTGCACGCTGGCAACCGAGGCGGAGGGGCGGGATGGAGCATCATCCTCGAAACTCCTCATATAGCATGACCGGATAATCATTGTAGGCGGCATGACAAATTTCGGCAGTAAAAGACATTCGGCGAAGAAGATCTGGAATGATCACCCAAGGGGGAGGTGCAGGAGGCACCACCAGAAATGTCGAGAACAGGACATGTTGATGATTAACTCGCTAGCCCATGTATAAGGAATCATTCATAATTGACACCGTGAGAATCCAGCAGTGGCTCAATGTTAGGGCAACCTCATATGGCCCTACCAAATTACGCCAAGAACTAAATGCACCGAGCCCGAGGTCGAGCTAGCTATCTGTCACGCCCAAACGAGTCGTTCGAGCGCGAGTCCCTATCGCTTCTTCTACGGTTTTTAGTTTGAACCATAAAATCAAAGAAAAAGTCCACACGAAAAGAGTGGTAAAATAAAAAAAAAAATGGAATAGTCCACACATCGGCTATAAAAAAAAAAAAAAAAATATATATATATATATATATATATATATATATATATATATATATATATATATATACAAAAGAAATGCTGACAAGAAAAAAAAAAGAGGAGGAAAAGAAATATACCTCCCAAGCAGAAGCAAAGACGTTCATAACCGGTGAATCATTCCGGCTCGCCCTGTCCATGGAAGCATAAAGCTCAGCCAGGCCCGCCTGCCCCCAATCATATTCAATCACGCGGTCCAATTCCCGAAGGTAGCCCAAGAGGGAGACTCTCAAAGTGGTGGATGAGTTGGCAAAAATTGACATCCCCAAAAAAGAAAAATAGAAATGCTCAGCAGCGAGCTACTGACTATGCTATCCGGCATTGATCGTCCCAAGTATTCACCAAAGCCATCTTTTGACACCGTCAATCTTGATCTCATCTGCAGTTTTATATTTGGGCACGAAGCCCAGGAGATCCTCCACCACGTCATGATGATGACGAGAGAGTGTAATCCGGCTCTAAAGTCCGGCCAATGCTGGTGGAAATACCCGTGATAGCACCAAAATCGCACGGGGTCATGGTGGCCTCTCCCCAGCTGAAGTGGAAGGTGTGGGTAGTATCCCACCAGTAGTTCCGTAATATATCGAAAATGGCCATGTAACTACGGAAGGGACGAAATGCCTGCATAAATACTCCAAGGCCAGTAGACTCCACTAACACCCGAGCCGGCTCGGGCATCAAACGAAAAAAAGAGGGAGGAAAGGTAAGATTAAAATGTGTTCTTGCATATATATAAGAAAAAAAATCATAAAAATCATCATCATAAAAAAAAAAACATATAAATGTATGTTTTCCATTCATGCATTTGCATTTTAGCATGTATTTTCATTTGCATTTTTGCATAAATAATATATATATATATATATATATATATATATATATATATATATGCTCTTCATTGTCGCATTTTCATTTTGGTGTGCGTTTAAAATTTTCTATTTTGCATTCCTCTAACTAAAAATAATTAAAAAATAATAATAATAATAATAATAATAATAATAGTAATGATAAAGATAATAATAAAAAACCATATATATATATATATTGCATTTTAGCATTTGAAAATTTTAAAATTTTAACATGCATCCTCGGCATCGTCATAAAATAAGAATGCATTTGGGCATTTAAAATTTTTCGGGCATAAAAAAAATGCACCTTTTTGCATTCAAATATGAATTTTGGCATTTTAGGCATCATAAAAGGTGTATGTTTTGCACTTGAATATATATAACGCATTTTTGCATCTTCGTATCCATGATAAAATAAAATATACCCATGCATCATACTAGCAAGCATCCCATAAATTTTTCTGCATTGCATTTGCATCAAATAAAGTGATATATACATCTATCATTTGCATTTATTGTCCAAATAGCTGCATTAGCAAAAAGAACAAAATGTCACCAATCATGAAAAGAAAATATTCTCATAGCATTCATTATATCTCTGCAGCACAGACATGCATAAAAAGTGAATTTTAGGACATAAAATATATCTGTTTTATCCTGCATATATCCGAAAATGCGTCCGAAAATATGCCCGAAAAAAATTACATTATATTTCGAAAAGTTCATTTCATAAGCATGTAGCATATAAAAATATTTCTAGGTATAAAGCATGCATCATATAGCCTCAATTGCATTAATAAATAAATCATGCATTGCAGAGTCAAATAGTGACCACTAGTTCAATTATGAATCGTGAAAATAAATTGCATAAATTTCATGCATCATCACCAAATTGCATCATTTTAGCTCGTAAATTACATGCATAAGCATCAAGAGAAGCATAAATATACTCCAAAAGTCCAAAGCAATACAGGAATTAAGCAGATCTGAAGAAATAAACCAAATGGGTTAGTAAAAGAGTATACTCACATCGGGATTTTGAAAATTCGAAACATGTATATGCCAATCGCGGACCAGATTGCCCCAGTCATCTGTCCAATAGAAGTATTCAACGTGGTTCCGGTTCAAGGGAGGAAGTTCCCTCCTCTCTTCACCCCAATCTGGGTGCATTGGCGCCTTTCCCTTCCTAGATCTCGAAGAAGAAGCCATCTATTCGGAAACACAAGCAATTTGGCGGAAGAAATTTGAGAAAAGGAGAAGAAATGAAAAAAAATGGAAAAAACTTTCTCCTTCGTCGGCAATGGAGGAAAGCAGCTGAAGAGAATGAGAAATGAAGGCTACTGCCTTCATTCCTTACGGGAATGAAGGAGGAAAAGAGAAATTTTCACTTTTCCCCCTCCAAGCAAATCAAGTTCAGCACTCAAGTCCTCAGTTTGCAAAAATTGCAAAGTGGCCCCGAAAGCTTAACAGGAAATTAACAAAGTTAACTTTGTTAACCAAAAGTGGTGGTCATCCATCCGAAGGCAACGTAAAGCCCGCATCCCCAGATCAGCTGCAAGATAACCAGGAAAGCCAGAAAAATCAACGACGAAGGTAAAAATTTTGTGAAAATAAAGTTTGCATAAGAAAAAGAAAAGAAAATAAAAGTAAGCATGCAAAATAAAAAATATGGCAAGCATGAAACAAAAAAAAAAAAAAATCAAAAGAAAAGCAAAAGAGAAGAATGTAAAAATAAAAAAATGCATGCAAAAGAAGAGATGCAAGCAAGAAAATATATATGCATGCATGCAGCAAATAAAAAAATGCAAAGGAAATGCGTGCAAAAGAAAGAAAAACGGAAAAATGCCCAAGCGCATGCAACAAAAGAAAATGCGGCAGCAAAAGGAAAAAAATTTCGGCTAAAGCTAGAAAATGCAGCAAAAAGGAAAGGGCAGCAGCAAAAAGAAAAGGACATTCCAGCTGGAACCGAAAAATGCAGCAGCAAAAGAGGAAAATTTCTAGTCAAGGTTAGAAAGAGCAGCAAAAGCAAACGAAAATGCGGCAGCACAAAGAAAAATTTTCCAGCTAAAGCCGAAAATGTAGCGGAAAAAGGGGGAAAGATTTCCAGCAAAGGCTGGAACTGCAGCAAAATAAAAACGAAAAAAATATCCCCAGCAAGTGCAGCAAAGAGCATCATAAAATAGTAAGTGTAGCAAGAGAAGCAAAGAGCAGCATAAGGTAGCAAGTGCAGCAAAGAGCAGCATAAAATAGCAAGTGCAACAAGAGAAGCAAAGAGCAGCATAGAGTAGCGAGTGCAGCAAAGCAGCAGCAGTGACAAATGGTCGCAAGAGCAAAGCAAAGGTAAGAAAAGGAAAGTATTTTTCCTTTTCCGTGCATTTTGTGTTTGGAAACTTTCCCTTAAGGGGCACGCAACCCCAAATCAGAGGGAAAGGCTTTGTTCTCCGACGAAGGCTGAGTTCCTGAGGAGGCATTACATTCTAGGCATTTGTGGATGTGTTTGGAAAGTTTCCTTTAAGGGGCAGGCAACCCCGGATCAGAGGGAAAGGTTTTGTTCTTCGACAAAGGCTGCGTTCCTGAGGAGGCATTACATTCCAGCATAGTACGAACTACGTTTGGTCTGATTCCTTGTATAAGGATACGTAGGCAGCCTATTTTGGTATGCACGACCATCGCAGCACTTGTTGGATAAGCTTTGCAGCACTTGTTTGATAGCATTGCAACACTTGTCTGTTTAGCATCACAGCACTTGTTTATTAGCACCGCAGCACTTGATCCCCAGCAGAGCGAACTACGTTCGGTCTGATTCCTTGTATAATGATACGTAGGCAGCCTATTTCAGTAGGCACGACCGTAGCACGCATGCTTGTTTAGGTTTTGGCCCGAACTACGTTTTGGTCTGATTTCCTTTATTAAGGGATACGTAGGCAGCCTACATTAGTAGGTCCGACCATCAGAGTATTTTATTACATATCTGCTTAAAAACTACGATAACCTGCTATAATAGACTAAATATGTCTAGGATATGGAGGTTTGGTTTACATTATAAAATGTTGCATTATAACTACTACCTATTGCATTTCTCTCCTATTATAATCGCACGAAATTGGAGAGTCTATTTCTTATCAACGATGTTCATCTACTCAATAAGCTGCGGGTTACCCGTAGACTCCATCGTTGAGGGGCTCTGTAGACACCTCAATTTCGTACCCCTGGTATGTAACTCTGGCATGTAATATCAAGACCTATGAATTAAAACTTAACAAATGTCAAGTTACAGGAGTTAAAAATGTAAAAGACAAAGCAGGATGCGCAAAACAGTGAAATGCAGGGGGCCAAAGAGCCAAAAAAAAGGACTAAAGAACAAAAGCTGGCGCCACCCACACTCAAAGTGGGCAGCGCCTAGTTCATCCATGGGAGGCACCATGTTTATGCTACAGTAGCTCCCAAACTGCTACAGTGTGCTCTGAACTTAACGCATTGTGTAAATTATTCAACACGCGGTACAAGGAATTGAAGCACGCAGGAAGAAATTGTAATCCCCGATGAGTCCTCTTCTCGGCCTATAAATAAAGCCTTCGGGGTTCGCTTTCAACACACCTTTTCTTCCCCCAAAAAACTCTCCGCGTAGCTGTACACTGAAGAAATAGAGAGCGAAGTGAGATAGTGAGCGATCTTCCTATAAAGCCTCGAAACCCTGCCAAATCTCCTCCAAACTTAAATCTAACCGGTCAAAGTAAGCCTTAGCCTCCCAGCTAGGTTTCCACCCTATTTCCCTGGTCCAAGAACCTCGGAAAGAGCAGTTTCTCTGTCCGAGTGAAAAAGCCAAAACCACCAAAAATAAGTCGTTACTCTGCCCAAACCGCAGCAGCAGCAGTATAAAAAAGTCTCCCTCTCTCGAGAAGGACAGAGCGAGCACACCACGCTCTAAAAGGTAAAGCCTTTAAGGGCATTTATTTTATAAAAGTTCTTTTCAAATCCGGCCCAATGAAAAAAATATAAGCTGTTGCGCTGCCCGAATTTAGTTAGGAAATACTATTTAAAAGAGTCGTTATTATGGCGAGATATTTTTAAATATATTTGTAATTATTGTAAAGAAACCGCTGCAAGTCCGTAAATAATGTAGCCACTGATGTATTTGTTTTTATTTCTTGTCTTTTAATGCTTCATTTATTTTCTAAATAAATATAACAAAAAGCATACTTTAGCCAAAAACCGCTTTTGAGACCGAAAGGGCGAGTTAGGTGCCATAGCACCTTCCCAACTCATAACTTAGCCTCCGAACTCGTTTTTGCAATCTATGGTTTTTTTTCTTTTTTGGTTTTTCTTTATTTCTTCCTCAAAATAAAGATGGCGACTCTATAAAACATTTTGGATCCAGTGAGGCATCGCAACATCCTTTCTTGCACTTTTCCGTTTTCCCCTAAAAAAGGGAGAATGGGAATGAAAGGGTGATGTATTCCTATATCCTGGTATCTCCTAAAAAAGGGATAACTTGATATAGAAAACCCAAAGCACTCATAGTGATCCAAAATAGGCCATAAGGCTATTTTCATAAAATCCATAGTGGGGCCTCGCAACACTCCTTTCTTGCACTTTTCTGTTTTCCCCTAAAAAGGAGAATGGGAATGAAAGGGTGATGTATTCCTATATCCTGGTATCCCTAAAACAGGGATAACTTGATATAGAAAACCCAAAGCTCCCATATTGGACCAAAAATTCACTGAAGTTACCGAGGCGTATTCAAATGCGCTATTTTAGACAGCACTCCTCTCGCACTTTTAATTTAGTCTTCCCCTAAACAAGGGAGGATGGAATGCGAGCAGTGGTGTCCCGCATCCGCACCTACGTGCACCCCTATCCAAGGGCACGCGGGGTGCGGGCGCAGTCCCGGGAACCCAATTTTAATGATTAGTTCCAGTAGAGTGTAAAGTGTGCTGATATAAGAGTGTGAACGGCAGAGATGGAGGTCTGCAGTTCAAGAAATTATGAACGGTAGAGGTGGAAGTCTGCAGTTTAGGTTTTGACTGGTAGACATTGAGATCTGCCGTTACAACTGATAACTTTTAAGGAAGTATGCAGCAGTAATGAAAGTCTACTGATACCAATTAATGGTTATGCGTGGTTATCGGTCTTTTAAACACACTAAAGAAGATAGCCATAGAATAGCTATTATATCAATTGAATTTTGTGTTCAAGAAGGGTGGTAGTTTACTGATATTTGAGAGTTGAAGGATACCAATCAATTGTATGAAGGATACTAATTGATTGTATGAAGGATACCAATTGTTTGGATGATAAAAATCATTGAAAGATAGGTGATCAGTAAACTAGAGATTGAGGTATGCCGTTGTTGAGGGAATGAATGAAAAGAGAGTCAACATAGATGAGGGTCTGCTGATGAAAGAGGTCAGCAGGAGCAAAGTCTGCTAAGACAGGATGAAACGATAATTTTTGTAGACTAGAAGGTTTGCTGTATAAAGATGGAACATCAGACATTGAGGTCTGCCGATACCAAATGAATGAAGAGTATTACAGCAAGCTTTTCCTTTGGAATGCCTTGGCTTCTAGAAGGATGGACCATAAGCTTCATCGGCAAAGAGAACGAAACAGAAGTGGAGGGAGAGCATGATGCTTCTTTCTATATTGAAACAATAGCAGCAGTAACACTAGTATCGGTACTTGAATGATACTAAATTCTGCAGTTGGCTCCTCCTCACTGGTATAGTATATGGGCTTCGATCCTTTTTCGGGAGAGAACATGGTTTGCAGGTGACAGAGGAAGAATGTAGAGTACCGGCAGGCTTCCTTTATGCCTTAGCAGCTGTTAGGAGGTTCAGCTGCTTCATCGGCAAAGATTAACTGATGACTATGCTTCTTCATAATAGAATCCCAATTGAATTATAAGAGCATTTAGAAGCAAAACGGAAGATAACAACCATTCAAGTTAGAGAACTTGGATCACAGAGAAGCAAGTAACTCATACTTAGTTTGGCTGAAGGTTCTGAAGGAGAATGACTTTTGCTTCAAGGTCAATCAGCTAAGATGATGACTAACTTTTTAAAAGAAAGGAAGTCATCTTTGTTCAAGACAAAGGAAACAAGAAAGAATATAGAGCAAAGTTGTCATTGAACGGAGGAAGCAGTAGATAAGAAAAAGAATTTGAAGAGACTGCTAGTTCCTCGAGAGGTTGTTGTTTCAACAGCAGAGGTAAGGTCTACCGTTGAGACTATAAAGACCTGAAATTATGGATGGGAATTAAGATTCACCAGAACAACATGGGTTGAGATGAGATCTATAATTCCTGATGAAGTAGTTGCAAGGTATGCAGTTCCTTCTTAGAAATCCAAAACTAAAATTATCCATATTCCAACACTGTTTCTTCAGATACCAATTGTTGAATAGGAAATTTTATGGCTAAGGATTGGTTTGCTGTTGGGTTAACAGCAGAGTTATATTTGTTGTATTGAATTTGGAACAACATTTTATGGAAAGTACAGATACCGAAATCATAATCAAATATAAGATTTCATGCTATCAAGGAATGTTCATACAAAGGCAGATAGACATGAAGTAAAGATGCTATGAACAAGTTCTCATTTAGATCAAAATAAACTAGAGTACAAAGAGGATCTAAAGATTACAAAGTTCATTACAACTTCTGGTGACTTAACTACTCCTTTTAAACAACTGATCTAAGCACCTGATACAATTCTAAAGATAAGAATGTTACAGGGAGATGTCTATGAAGACCATGGACCCAGATTCACCTAACCAGTTGGCAAACGGAATACAGGTCCTAGATCAAGGTCGAAAGAGGCAGCCAAACAGAATCTTTTCATTTTGAAAAATACAGATATGTGATCCTGTCGCCTCCTCATCCTTCTCCCATTAGCTAGCTCTCAAGCCAGGGTGACCTTAACAAACACTCAAGACTTCCTTTCTAAAGTCCGTTGTTGTGAAAAGAGCTAATCTCGTGAGAGAACCATGTCAGCTAATGATCAAGTAGAAGGTCTACAAGGCCTTGAAGAAGTGGCTGACATGAGCATAGTCACTAGAATCTGGGAGAGGCATGCTAAATGGTTGTTAAGGAAAGTCTTCACGCAAGAGGAATCCTTGAAACAAACCAAACAACTTTCGAAGAATCGGAGGGGTGATTCCAAGTTGTTGAGAAGAAGCCTTGATCTAGTGCTAAGAATTCTCCTAAGTAACATTTTTGAAGAAATGGATTTTGTATCGATGTCTATCATAGTGTTTGGGGTAGTTTGCGAGTGATAGAGAAGAAGGAAGGAATGTCTCTATAAATACTCGCTGAGGCAAGACAATGGACCGACTCATTTAAGAGTGAAAAGTCCTTTTCAACCACTCTTATTAAAGTTATACGGGGAAGAGTGAGAGTTGGTATTAATTTCTAGATATCCGGTAAAGTTACTTCTTTGGAAAGCTAAAAAGGTTTTGAAAAGAAGGTTCAGCTTTCTAGAAAGGATAAAACGTCTTTAAGTGGATAAAACATTTTTCAGTGGGATTTGACAAAACACTTCCTTTTTCAGAAGAGTGTTTCGGGAAGTACAATTCCCACATTTCAAAGTCATTTTTATCTTTACCGTGACTCTATGAAATTTGTCTTTAGCTTTTAAGAAATAGTCAATTTCTAAAGCTTTACCTCAACCTTTGTAGTAATTGCTAAAATACCTATGAAGTTTGCACATTGCCTACTAAGGTGAAAACTTCTATAAGTTAGCACATTGAACTGAGCTTATGAAGTACTGAGTAACAGGAGAGTACTTCAAAGAAAATGGTTTGATGATGACAGAGAAATTTTCTAAAGAAAATGGGGCATCAAACCAGATGAGTAATTCATAGATCATACTTTAATGGAAAGGGAAAGAAGCAAAGTATGATAGGTAAAATTACTCAAGCTTTATATTTGCTTAGAAAAGAATAGATAGAAGCAGAGCAAGCAAATATAAGGCTATGCAGAAATGATATATTCATGATCATGATTAACGAGGAATCATAAACGAAAATCAGTCATATATCATTATCCAAAAGGAAGACGAGTGAATCAGGTGAATAAGGTCATGTACTTTCAGTCAAGCAAAGCTTTTTAGAACTGGAAGAGAGATAATAAAATGTGCTTGTTGATCTTGAGAGAATATGCATTCATGAATAAGAATCAAGAAGATCATTAGCAACATTTTATGAGCTTTAGGAAGCTCCAAAAAAATCTAGATACTGGAACAAGTATTTCAAGAAGATCCGTGAGAAGGAAAGACTGGGTCTTGAATTTTTCATTCTCCCTTGGTCCTTTTTTGTGCAAAGAAAAGATTAAAAGAAGGAGCACAAGACAAGGGATGTACCTTTTTTTTTACAGTTATCTGGATCGAGGTAGATGTTCTTCAGAAGATGTCTTTTTGAATCTGAGCTGATAAATCTATAGTAGATGTTGTCTAAAGAGTAGATTTCCTTTGCAAACAACTCTTAATATTTTTTATTCATATTTTCTTGGATTCAAATAATTCTTTGAAATATAGGACAAGTTCCCAGAAACTAAATATCATATAACAGAGGGATCAATCAATGTTTCATGATATAGAGTTTTTGACTCTTAACCTTTTTCAAGAGAATAGATAGGAGTCCTATTGAAATTCTTTCATAGTAAAGTTTCAAAATTTAAAGAAAAAATTTTATCTCGAGAAGGTGTTGGATTGATTTCAATCGTTAGCCTTATGTCAAGAGAACTTGAATCAGAAATCCTTTTAATTGAAGCATCCATCTGAGAATTTTTCATCTGGAGATAGTTATTCATAGTGCCAATTGATATACATATCTGTCATATGAATAATTATCTCACATTCATCATAGTAATCTTCTATCTCGTGAAATTTTTGAAAACAAAATAATTTTTCACAATAAGTACATTTTTCAAAAATTTATCTCAAACTGAAATCCTTGTCAAAAGTTTTCGAAAGATAAAACAAATTTTCTTTTGACATGCATTTGAAGTGAGCATTCGAGGATCGCAACTCTCAGGAGGTTAGTCCTGGCATATAGCTTGAAGAGCCTTGCTCTGATACCAATTGTTGGTCCACAATAATGCTCAAATAGGCTAGAGGGGGGTGAATAGCCTATGATGCCAATTTAAAAACTTTTCTTTGGATATATATAAAGCATAGTTTAAGTGGCAATTGCAGTTTATTGAGTTGAGCATGTCTGCCGGTAGAGGCTATCGGTAGGCTTGCTCTAAGCAGAAGTATCAACTCTGCCGGTAAACTGCTAGTCAAATCAAAAGCCTATTAAAAGAGTTTGGGAAGCGGAAAGTAAAGAGGCTATGATTTGGAGAAATCTTAAGTGGTTGTACACGAATATATGTTCAGAACAACAGCACACTTAATACTTCTTTCAAATGCAAATTAAGTAAATCAATTAGAGAATAGCTTTTCTAAAGATAAATTCATTTGTAAAAAGCTCATAGATATATAAGGACTGAGAGATAAGGTATTTGTACGAACATATGAATTTATTCAAAGATAAATTACATATTACATCAGTCTAAATAATCTATGTACAGTTTCTGGTTTTGTCCATCCAAGCCTCAATCCTTACTTAATTATTCATTCAAGAATCTTTAAGCAACAAAGGGCAATAGGAGACCAGAACGAGAAACTGTTATGAGAAGGAAGGGATTTTCAAGGTCGTTCAGATAAAAGTTATCTGAACGATTGAAGTGCAAAGCACTCGACCTTCCATGATGAATGATTATTGCACAATCAACATCATTTGTATTGGAATACAAATCTGAAGATATGAATGCAATATCTACAGACAGCTCTTCATTTTCTTCAGACATAATCTAACATCAATCTTCAGATCTTGATCTATGTCTATTGAAGTTTCTTATCAATCTCTTCTCTTCTCCAAACTTTTCTTCCTAGCAATCCACCTAAAGTATTTTGCTAAGATCTGGATGAGTTCGCTGCAATCTGTGTAGAGATCTGAGATACGTTGGTGAAGACGATCTCGTTGTAGATCTCTTTTCTTTGAGGCTCTTGAGTAAGTTGAGTTACTCGTTGCTCATCATCTGTTATCTCATCGGGGTGAGTTATTTTTTATGATCTGTTTGTCTTGGGTACGAGAGAGGATTTATATAGGCGGGAGTCAATATGATCGTTGAAAGATGAAGATTTGAAGTTTCTATCCGTTTAGAGATGTAGTGGTTGAAGTCTATCGGATAGAGATCTTTGTCCATAAGATCTTTGACTATTTGGAGCAGAGATTTAGTCATGTAGATCTTGGAACTTGTTGTCTGTCAGACTGTGTTGATAAGTCTCTCGAAGAGTAGGTCGATGTCCGTTGCCGGTGATTTGTTCAATAAAGTAATTGCTTTTTGACTTTATCAGACTACTTGAGTGAGAGAAAGTCTTGTAGCCTTAAGTATGTCAGGCTTTCTGAGGCTTGAACATATTTGTCTTGATTAAAGCTGCTTCTAGACTTTTCTCTGTAGCACGTGCAGATTTTAGGTCTGCCAGTGGAATGCTTCGAGCCAGTGGAAACAAGTCTTCCGATTCAGGAGAACTGATGTCTGCTGGTGCGAACAGTTTAACTTGTAGCATGTCTGCCGGTGGTGAGTCTTCAAGATATTCTGATCTTTATCACTGAAGGCTTTTGACATAGCTACAAGTCTTCCGGTGCTGAGTGATTCTGAAGTGCTGGTCTGTTTCAATCATCATGTAGGAAGGTAGGACTTGATCAGGTTGCACCTAATCTAAGACCTATGTGATGTCACACGAGTTGCCACGCTAACCGGTACGCAGACCTTTTAGCCACTCGTGATGACTCACTTGTAATGGGGACAAGCAAATCAACATATATAGAATATGCAAGGTGATAACTAAATTATCAAGGAGCATATTCCAACACATACACTGGCTCACCATCATGATAAATTGAACCTATCGATGCACGAGAGTGATAAGTTAAGGTCAGGTTCATACATATGACCTAAGTGGCAGATAGGATCCATATGTTCTTGTGCTTAGGATATAGAGTGGACGAATTATTTTGGATGGAGACTGAACTATAATTTGACAATCTATATCTATCTTTCGTGAACGAACCCAAGTTATTGAATGATACTTTATTTAAATAAGCAATAGAGTAGATGCAAGTGAAACCCCAATCCTAGATTTCCCTCCTCCATACAGATCTTTATAATTGTAATTGCTCCTTAGTTAATTAGATTTACTGTTTTAGTAGAATAAAAATTAGAATAAAAACAAATAAAAACCCCCCTTTGTTTAAATAGCTACCAATATACCGGCCATTAGTATTCTTTTTGTCTCTGTGATTCGAGCCTTGCTTCTCAAGCTATTTTTGCAATAGTCTTATGCACTTGCAAGGAATTAATTAAAATAAGACACGATCAGTTATCTTTGTGGTCTGGGAAATATTGTGTTAGGAATTGATTGTATGCGCTTCTATTTTAGGGAGGTAGCTTTTCATATCCACAAATCATTCCAGTCAGGGTTCCATGGGCCATTTGCTGGGAATATGTATTTGAAGGGTCAAGAGGGAGGTAGCTCTTTTGGTTATGGTAACAAGCATTTAGGTGAGTGAGTTCAGGGTTGCTGTCTGGGGTAGGTGATGGATAAAATTTCTGAATGATACTGCTTTGGGAAATGGGGTTGACATTTGGCTGAAGGCTAGTGTTTGGTTGGATTTTGAAGGTTTGAAGGAGGATATTTTCTATTGGGTCGGAGAAGGTTATTTCTGGAAGGATGGAATTATTAGGAGGAGGTACCTGGCCTTTAACTTCATGAGACATAATGGCGAAAGTTTCTGCGAATTTCCCCAATATCCTGCCAACTATTTGGTTTGTCATTCTTTCTACATGGACATCTAATTCCCTTTTCAGCCAGTCCTGAAATTCGGGGTGTGGGGCATACCTAGGAGCTTTTAGTTCTGGTTCCAGATCTTTCTGTTATGTTCTGTTCTGACCGCTGTGTCTGTATCCCGTATCAAACGACCAGTACTATCTTTGCCTTTCCAAACTCGGGCCAGGTTTCTGAGGAAAAGGGGTTGAAGGTATCAGAAAGGATTGGCTGAAGGCTTTCTGGGTTATGAGTACAGTGTGCATTTATTATTAATATTTTTTTTTTTTTTCCAAAATTGATCGGACAAGCACCCGCTTTGTTTTGACAGTCTCAGGACTATTCCTGTACTAGTGGATTCTTTCTCCAGAGTATAGGAACCTCGTATTCCACCTGCCTTTGGACTCCCTAAGACCGGATTGATCTCAGGCGAAGGGTCTATACTCTTTCCGAGATCCACCATTCAAAATGGTCTAAGTTGAATATCATAAAAGTTATTGGTCAACCCTTGTGCATATCTTTATTCTTTCTTCTTCTTTTTTTTTTGCTTCCTTTTTTTTTTGTTTTGCTTTTTTTTTTTTTTTTTTGAAATAGGGATTGGTCAATAATTTAGGGATATAAAAATCGATCAGTCCATGAAGTGTCCTGAGAATCTATATGCAATTTAACGTTGGCTGATGCAGGGGGTAGGCTGGCCATGGTGTAGGGTAGCAGTTCGGAATATTTCTACGTGTGTGCACGTGTGTGCGGTATCTAAAAAACGGTAAAGTCTTTTTTTCAGATATAAAGCAATAAATAAGCAGTTAATGGCCTGTCTTTCTGTTCTTTGTGGATTTTCTCGGCTGATTAGTTTGAGTCCTCGAAGGAACGGCACGAGCAAGTAACAGCCATTCAGATCAAGAAATAGAAAGAAAAGTGGAGAATCTATATATTCCTATTAATTACATATTGGTCCTAATACCCAAAATAAAATGACAGAATGAAATAATATTTACATTTTTTTTTTGCATGAAGTAAATAAAACAAGCAGAATAATAGCAAGATAAAACAGAAATAAAGCGATAATGAAATAACGTCCCAGCCCCTCTTTTTTTGTTATCCTGCCCGGACTTCTACTTTTGATTTTTTTTTTATTCGCAACGGTACCCAGAGCGAAAATGCTGCAAGTTTCACGGTTATTTGCACAAATATATATATACATATATATAAAAATGCAATATTTAAAATGTTAAGGAAATATAATAAGCATATTTTAGCCAAAAATGAAAAGAACACTTGTTTTCTATTTTTTATTTTTGAAAATGAGTCTAGCCCTCGGTTTTTATTTTCTTTAAAATAAAAACAACGTCCCCAGAAGAGTCGCCACTGTGAGTGCCCTGATTTCTAACTGATTCCCCCGCTTACCGAAAAGCGGGTAGTTTCAAAACCTTTCAAGCGCGTGGAATACGCTCGGCCTCAAATGTGGACTCTAAATGTTAAAACAAAGTCGTCATCTTTATTTTAAGGAAAAACAAAGAAAAACCAAATGTAACCAGATTGTAAAAATGGTTCGGAGGCTAAGTTACGAGGTGGGAATGGGTTAAGCACTCAACTCGTCATTTCGGTCTCAAAACATGTTTTTTGGCTAAAATATGCTTTTATTATAATTATTTAATAGATAAAATAAATCATTTAAATATACATATATGTATCTATATTATTACAAACTTGCAACAGTCTCCTTTCGGTAGTTACAAATACATTTATAAATATTTGGCCATAATGATGGCTCTTTTTAGTGTTATTTTCTATAATAATCCAGGCAGCATAACTGGTTATTTTTATTAGATGGGGCCGGCCTAAATAGCACTTTTTATAAATAAAACTTTAAATAGCCTACCTTTTGAAGTGTGGGGGCTTTATCCCGTACCAACTAGCTTCTACTAGATTTCAAGGTGCGCTCGCTCTGTCCTTCCGGGAGAGGGGGTCTTTTTGCTGCTGTTTTGCTGTTGCGGAGATTCAGGTAGAGTAACTACTTTCGAAAGTTGCTTTTTGGCCTCGGGAACCGGATGGAGCAACTGCTTGCTTTTTTTTGCTGTTGTTTGCTTGCTGACGGCGGAAATCGGGCAGAGCAACTGCTTGATTTTTGCAAATTTGGCGTATGGATTCGGGCAGGGCAACTGCTCTTTTGGGATTTTGGGATCGGTGGAATAAGGCAGAATACTAGCAGGGCAGCTAGGTTTCACTTTGGCCGGTTGGTTTTTTGTTTGGAGGAGATTTGACGGAGCTTTGGGGCTAAAGGAGGGAAAACTCTCAGTGCAATCTCTCAGAACTCACTGTGGAGGCCTTTTAATTGCGTGCGGTGTGTGAAAACTGTGTGTGTAACTATTTGAATTTCTGAAGCTAGGGCCTTCTATTTATTGGCTGAGATTGAGATTCCTTCGTCGTTAAAATTTATCATTTTGTGCTTCACCGGCTTGTACCGCGTGCTTGAGAGATTGTACCAAAAGCAAAAAGCTACAGTACTTTTGGCACTATTGGGCGCCACCCATAGGAGTAGTGGGCGCCGCGCCAGGAGGTGGCGTGGGTGGCGCCAGCTCCTTTTTTAGCCTTCTTTTTAACACTTTGGCCCCTTGTATTTTACTGTTTACGCATCTTGTTTTTTTTTTTTGCATTTTAAACCATGTAACTTGACATTCGTTAATGTTTTTAACAGGTCTTGATACCTCATGTCGTGTCACATATCAAGGGTACGAAATTGGGGTGTCTACACCAACAGTGAGGCGCTCAAAATTAAGGCATTTCCTAAGGCTATACAGAGAAGGGCCCAAAGATGGTTAGGAAGATTCCCAAGAGGATCCATCACTGCTTGGAAGGATTTGAGGGATATTTTTTTGGCTGAATTCGGCTCTGCAGGCTCCTTACTTAAGAGTCGATTTGACCTCTGCAAGGTGGTTCAAGGACAGGAATAATCTTCCTACAGTTACGTGGAAAGATTCACTAAGGTGCTCGAGCAAGTCACGGTCTTGACAGAAGGCGAGGTCACACTCTGTTTCTTGAACAACATGCAGAGTGGGGCCTTGATAGATGTATTTTATACGTCTTTATCGGGTACTTTTATGACTTAGAATGAACAATTCCACAAGGCTTTTGGCTACTGATATGTGTTTTTGAGCTATATTGTGAGTTTCAGGGTTTTAGGTGAACTTATGGGAATTATGAAGCTTTTAGTGAAGATTTCAAGGAAGGGTGCAAAGTGCAACATTGGGAAAGACGCAAAAAGAACAAACCGGTCACCTTACAGCCGCAAGGCCAAAAGACCTTGCCTTCGCAAGGTAGACAGAAAGAAGGATAGCCCATCCAAGACCCTTGCGGACGCAAGGTAAAATCCCAGTACAGCCGCAAGGTCCCCAGAAACCAACTTACGGGGTTTTTCACCTGGATTGAACTTCCTATTCCCCTACAATATCCTGGTATAAATAAAGGACGGTAGCCAAAGCCAAAGGTCGTCCAGAAGGTGTTAGGAAATAGCTTTAGCTTAGATTTTAGTTTGTAATACGTGGTTTAGTCATTGTAATTACAGTTTTGAAGATCGATTCATGTATTCCTTCAACTCGTTATTCAGTTCATCTTCAAGGATGAACTAATCGTCCATTAATCTAGGAATTGGGAGGTAACTTGTATCGAATCTATGGCTTAAATATATATTTTTATTCATTCAATTCTTGTTGATCATGGTGTTTATCAACCCTTTTATTGTCTAGCTTTGGCCAAATGAATAGAATCACAAGTAAAAAAGGCCTAAAGGTGCGGGTACCTGCACGGCCATATGCATATGTCGTACACAGGCTCACCATCATGATAAATTGAACCTATCGATGCACGAGAGTGATAAGTTAGGGTCAAGTTCATATATATGACCTAAGTGACAGATAGGATCCATATGTTCTTGTGCTTAGGATATAGAATGGATGAATTATTTGGGATGGAGACTGAACTATAATTTGACAGGCTATACTATTAGTGAACCTATGATTGCTAAAGATAGGCTTCCTTTAATTGCCCGTAAACTTAAATTCCGTTACTTCTTCTGTAACACTTCTAACTCTATTTGGGTTCTTGCTAGATCCTCCTTCACCTGCCACCTTATTAATGATTCGATGCGCAAAGATATTACCCTTAATGTCAAGCATTATTCTTGGAATCAAACCGGCAGTATATTACATCGGTGTATGCTAAATGTTCTTAATTTGAAAGGCTCGACCTGTGGAATGACATTATTGATATGGGGACTACCTTCAGCAATTTGCCATGGCTAGTAGCTGGGGACTTCAATATCATTCTTGGACAACATGAGAAACTTGGTGGGAAGGGATGGGATAGACAAGGGGCCCAAGACTTCCAATCTTGTTTGAATGCAGCAGGACTTTTTGATTTGGGATTTCAAGGCAGCCAGTTCACATGGAATAACAACAGAAATGGTTCAGCTTCTATCTATCAACGTTTAGATAGGGCTGTTTGTAATATGGCTTGGTCTTCCACTTTTCCTTCTACCATTGTGGAGCATCTTAATCGGACGTGTTCGGATCACTCTCCTTTGCTTATCTCAATCAATGATTCTACTAAGGCTCGGCAGTATCATTTTCGTTTCTTAAATGTCTGGACATCCCATTCTTCGTTTCTTGATGTGGTTCGAAAGGCTTGGATCAACCCGTGTGATGGTAGGCCTATGGTTAAATTTGCCAACAAGCTGAAATCTGTTAAGAGGGCTTTAAAAGACTGGAATAAATCTACTTTTGGCAATATTTTTCAGGCCATTCAGTCAGCAGAAGATAACGTGTTAGAAAAGGAACTCCTTTACGAGTCTAGCCCTACTGATGTTAATAGGGCTGCTCTTCATTTGGCTAAAGCGCAACTTCAACGTAACCTCAAAACTGAGGAGGATTTCTAGAGACAAAAATCTCACCTCCGTTGGCTCAAGGAAGGACATGGGAATACTAAATTATTTCATTCTTCAGTCAAGCAAGCTCACAGCAAACTTTTCATCAGAGAAATCAAAGATATGCATGGCAACCTTATTAACAACGAAGATGACATTAAGAAGGCTGCAGTTGATTTTTATTGTGACCAGCTCGCGGATTGCTCCAGATCTGATGAGGATCTTTTGATGCATATTCCTCCTCTCATCTCCCAAGACCAGAACAGTATCCTTTCTGCTCCTCCTTCTCTTGATGAAATTCGTAAGGTGGTTTTTTCCCTTAACGGAGATAGTGCTGCGGGTCCGGACGGATTTTCGGGTAAATTCTATTCTTCTTGCTGGGATATCATTGCCATGGACCTTCATCTTGCTGTGACTGAATTCTTTTCTGGTTTTGATATGCCGAAGTCTTGGACAAGCACTTTATTACTTACTATCCCGAAAACCAATCATATCGAGTCTTTTAAAGATCTTCGCCCCATCAGTCTTTGTAATTTTTGTAACAAGATAATTACGAAGCTTCTGGCAGCCCGTTTAGCCCCCATTCTTCCTGACATAATTTCTGAAAATCAGAGCGCCTTCACTAAGGGGAGAATTATTCAAGATAATCTTCTTCTGGCCCATGAATTATCCCATCACTTAAAGAAAAAAATCAATGGCTCCAATGTCATCATTAAACTTGACATGGCCAAAGCCTTTGATAGAGTTTCATGGATCTATTTGATTAAAGTCCTTCGGAAATTTGGTTTTGGCGAAGTTTTTATTGACATGATATGGAGGGTGATCTCTAATAATTGGTTTTCGGTTATGATAAACGGCTCATCGGCGGGTTTCTTTCATTCGACTCGTGGTCTTCGCCAAGGCGACCCGCTTTCTCCTAGTCTCTTTATCATCGCTGCTGAAGTGATCAGTCGAGGCCTGAATGATTTGCAAAACAAGAACCCCCGTTTTGCTTATCATTCCTCTATTGGTTGTCCCATTATTTCTCACCTCGCCTTTGCGGATGATATTGTTATTTTCTGTAATGGTAACAAGCATTCCTTGCTTCATCATCGGAAATTTCTTGCTTCTTATGAGAAATGCTCGGGTCAATTGATTAATGTGAGCAAGAGTTGTTTCATGGTTTCCAGTCAGACTAGTCCTGCTAGAATTGCTTCTATTCGAAGCCATCTTGGGTTCAATTTTAAACCTCTTCCTGTTACTTATTTAGGCTGCCCCCTTTATGAAGGAAGGAAGAAGAAATCTCTTTTTGACCCTCTGATTGAAAAGCTTCAAGGCAAGATTAATTCCTGGATCGGTGCTTTCCTTAATCAAGCTGGAAAGATAACCCTCATTAATTCTGTTCTTCACTCAATTGTGATGTACCAGATTGCTGTCCTTGATCCGCCGGCCTCTATCATTCACAATATTAATAGAATGTTTGCTAACTTCTTTTGGGGATCCATTGAGGGAATGGCTAAATCGCACTGGATTGCGTGGGACAAGTGTTGCAGACCTGTTTCTGAAGGCGGGGTTGGTATTCGCGCTGTTAAAGATGTTTTAAAGGCCTTCTCCTATAACATGTGGTGGAGATTTCGTTCCTCTAATTCTCTTTGGGCTCAGTTTATGCGTAGGAGTTACTGTCCCTATGTGCATCCTTTAGTGTCCCCATGTCGGGGATCCAACTCCTGGCGTAGAATGTGTCTTATTAGAAGTGAAGCTGATCAGTTTATTCGGTGGATAATTGGTAAGGGGGCCTGTTCGATATGGCTTGATTATTGGCTTCCTGGTTTAATTTTCGGCCCAATACCATCTTTCGTGGTCAGTGATCTGTTTATTGGCTCTTCTCAAATCAATGAAGATGCTCGCACTGTGCTGGGTTCGGCCAATACAGATTTGATTATTAGTGAAGGCATTGAACTCTCTGATTGTCCAGATTATCCTTGTTGGAGTCTCAATTCCAGAGGTAATTTTACTCTCACTTCAGCTTGGAATTTAGTTCGTTCAAAATGGCCCATTCTGGAATCTTCTAAATTCATTTGGCATAAGTCTCTCCCTCGACATATTAGTGTGTTCATGTGGCGCCTTTGGCAGTGCAAGCTTCCGATTGACGAAAGTATTATCAAGAAGGGCATTCAATTGGCCTCTCGATGCTCTTGTTGCGTGGATGGTCAGATTGAATCCTATGTTCATGTGTTCTTAACCAACCCGGTTATGTCCATTGTTTGGACGAATTTAACACTCTCGTTAACTGCCCAAGAAATTCTATAAACCAAGTCTGCTTTGCCTGGTGGTTAAAGAAGGATAACTCTATTCTCTACGCCATCACTCCTTCTATCATCCTTTGGGAGTTATGGAAATTCAGGAATTCAGCTCTTCATGAAGGCAATAGATGTTCTATTAGAATTCTCCTTGATCGCATCAAGTTCATGATAGAGTCCATTATCAGGAATTCGGGCATGTCTTTTAGATCTACTTCTGACTGGAACTCCATTTTTTCTACTAATCTGGGGCGTATCTCTAGTAGATCTATTCGGTCAGTCAGTTGGACCAAGCCGGTTGATGATTGGGTGAAACTCAACACTGATGGTGCTAGTCGTGGCAATCCAGGTCCTAGCTCCGGTGGCGGTATTGTTCGTAATGCTCAGGGGAAGATGATCTTTGCCTTTTCTTCTTTCTATGGGATCTCCTCCAGCTTTATTTCTGAAGGTAAAGCCCTTCTTCATGGTCTTTCTTGGCTGCTTACTAATGGTTTTTCAAAGGCTGTTATGGAAATAGATTCAAAGTGTCTTCTTGATTGTATTGTGGGTACATCTCGTCCTCCCTGGCATAGCATTTATATTATCCGAAAAATTATTTCTCTCTCTCAATTTATGGAGCTTTCTTACCATCATGTCTTTAGAGAAGCTAATTCTGTTGCCGATGCCTTGGCGAACCTTGGAGGTGATCAAGGATTTGGGGAGAATTTTTCTTCTCCTAATGCCCTTCCCCCTAGAATTCGAGGTCTTATTCTTCTGGATGGGGTTGAAACCCCTTATATTCGTATCTCTTAATTTTTGTTTGATGGCTTGGCCAATTCCTAGATTTAATTTATTATTTCTTAATCTCTTTCGTGCTTGTAATATTAAGATTCTCTTTTTCGAGGTTAGGCTCCTTTGTCCTCCCATCTATAAGGGCAAGGCTGGTTGTCCCCCTCAAGTTTGTATTGTTTTTTCCTTATTAATAAAATCTAGCAGGGTGCCGCCCCTGTTTCCCTTTAAAAAAAAAAAAAAAAAAAAAAAAGCAATAGAGTAGATGCAAGTGATACCCTAATCCTAGATTTCCCTCCTCCATCAGATCTTTACAATTGTGATTTCTGCCTAGTTTAATTAGATTTACTGATTTAGTAGAAAATTAGTTTAAATAAAACAAATAAATAAACCACCTTTAGTTTAAATTGCTACCGATATTCTTGCCATCAGTATTCTTCTTATCTCTGTGGTTTGACCCTTGCTTCTCAAGCTGTTCTACAATAGTCTTGTGCACTTGTAAGGAATTAATTAAAATAAGACACGATCAAGTTTTTGGCTCCGTTGCCGAGGACAAGCTAGTTTGCATAGTTAGTTTGTTGGTAGCGTTGTTTTAATTCAGTTTTATAAAATAAAAATACAAAAAGATTTTTTATTTATTTACTAGTTTTTAGTTTTTATTTGTTTTATTTGCTTTTGTTATTTTATGCACGGTCGTAGATCTTTAAATCCCAAGCTGGCAGAATTAAATCAAAATATACATAATCTCTAAAAGAATCAGGAAGACCATGATTATTTGGAAAACTAGCCTGTTAATCAAGAACAGTTGAATCGAGAGGATCCTCTTGTTGATCCTCCAATAGATATCAACAATAATCAAAATCCTGAAAATCCAGTTCCCCCGGTAAATTTGAATCAAAGAAGGGAAGAACCTGCTGATAGAAATATGGAAGTAATAATCTATCAAAGAACCATAAATGATTATGGCTCGGCCCATGTTGAATGCAACACCATCATGTTTAGTTTTACTATAAGTGGTAAGAAATTTCGAACTAAAAGGTCATTTTTATAATATGTTGCCTTTGTTTCATGGACTGCCATCTGAAGATCTAGTAAATTTTGTTAAAGAATATGATTTTATGACTTCAAATTTTCCGTTAGGAGGTTTGACTGAAGATCAAATAAAAATGAAATATTTTCAATGTGCATTAAAAGATGCGGCGAGAAGATGGTTTATGAATTTAGCGCCGAGAAGTGTTTATACTTGGACTCAATTATATGATTTGTTTATGGGTAAAGTTTATCAACATGCATTTCTTTCAGAATATAGAAAACAAATTATGTCTTTTCAAAATGAACCATGAGAGACATTCCATGAAGCATGGGATAGATTTAAAAATTTACTTATCATGTGTCTCCATCATAATTTATCTCAAGATGTGTTAGTAACTCAATTTTATCATGTTCTTTCGCATGCATTGCAAACTATGGTTGATAGTGCAGCCGGTGGGTCTATTAATAGAATGACACCAGCTGGATTAGAAAACTTACTTGAGATGTTAAGTGCAAATTCTCAATAGAAAAGTACAAGAGGTAAAAGTAGAAGTTTGTTTCAAGTCCAAGAAAAAACAGATATGTAAGCTCAATTTGAACGTTGGCAATCGCAAATTCAAGAAGCATGCTCTATTTGTGGATTAAATTCTCATGCTACTAATTTGTGTCCTTCTAGTGTTGTATATCCTGAACAGGTTAATGCAATGAACATGTACCCTCAAAGATAAAGAAATGATCCCTACTCCAACACTTATAATCCTGGTTTGAGGAATCACCCTAACTTTTCATGGGGAGGAAATAAGTCATTACAGCCTCAACAATTTCCTAAGCAAGGACAACTGCAGATTGAAGAAGTTCCAAATTAAGGCAGAAGGATCGAACAGTGGGCAAACTGCTCTTAACAAATATTTGCTAGAATCCGTGGAAAAATTGCAAAAAGATCATGCCAAATATCAAGAAAGAGAAGAAGGGAAGTTCCCTAGTCGACAGAACAAGCAAAGTCTATCACTACTCTGCGAAGTGGTAGAATAATTGGAGAATAAGTAAGTAACCCTACTCAATCTACTGATGTGCCTGACAAAATAGATAACTCTGGCAAAGAAGATAAACTAGATAAAAGTGAAAACATTCAAGCAAAAGATAAAGAGGTAGAAAAAGAATTTTTAAATAAAGAAAGTCAAGAAAAAGTCACTCAAGAAAAAGAGCAAGAGGCAGAACCTCTTGAGGAACCATATGTGGCACCTCCACCATATGTTCCTCCAATACCATTCCCTGCTAGACTTATGAAAAACAAGATTGATAAGAAATTTACGGAAATTTATAATATACTATCCAAAGTGAACATTAATCTCCCTTTGCTTAATGTCATTAAAAATAATCCGTCTTATGCTAAGTTTTTCAAAGATCTCCACTCTAGAAAACACAGATTCGAAAAGAATGAAAAATTTATTGTTTCTGAAAACGTGAGTGCAGTATTACAACCTGAACTTCCTCCTAAATTAAAAGATCCAGGTAGTTTCAATATCTAAGTCTCTTTGGGTAGTTCTAAAAAGATGAAAGCTATGCTAGATTTAGGAGCAAGTATTAATTTAATGTCTTTCACTGTCTATAAACAATTAGGATTGGGAGAATTGAAACCCACTACTATATCTTTACAGTTAGTCGACCGTTCGATCAAACATCCTTTAGGTATAGTAGAGGACATCCTAGTACAAGTAGATAAGTTAATCATCCCAGTCGACTTTGTGGTTCTAGAGATGGAAAGAAAAATATGCACTAACAATGAAGTTCATATTCTGTTAGGTAGACCTTTTATGGTCACTGCTAACACAATGATTAATGTTAAGAATGGTAAACTTTCAATGTCAGTTATGGGTGATGATGATGATTTAGAAAGAGATGCGTATGTAGGATTTGATGATAGAACCTTCTCCCATATAAAAACCGACATAGAAAAATTAGAAAGAGAACTCCGAGAGACAGATGCTAGAAAAGAAAAGGAAAGATTAGAAGCTCTCAACAATGAAAGTGAAGATAAGAAAGAGGTGGAAGATCTCAAATCAGAAATTAGTTCTGATGAAATAGAAATTGGTGAAAATAATAAAGAAGAATTAGAAAATCAAAAATGTGATTTTGATGAAACAAAAATAGATAAAGAAAAGGAAGAGAACTCTCAGGAGGAAGATAAAAGAAGAAGTAGTGAAAGCAGATATTCCTAAGTTTATACCATCTGTTAAATCCCCTCCTGAAGTAGAATTAAAGTCATTACCATCCCATTTAAAATAGGCATTTTTAGGGGAAGGTAAAACTTTATCTGTTATAATTGCTGCAGATTTAACAGAAGAACAAGAATCAACCCTGTTAAAAGTTCTATGGACACATAGAGAAGTTATAGGTTGGTCCTTAGCAGATTTGAAAGGAATTAATCCTTTTATGTGTATGCATAAAATTCATTTAGAAGAAGGTAGCAAACCTTCTAGAGAAAGACAAAGAAGACTTAACCCTTATATGGAAGAAGCAGTTAAAAAAGAAGTGCTTAAGCTTCTTGATGTGGGTATAATTTACCCTATATATGATAGTAAATGGGTTAGTCTAGTCCAAGTAGTTCCTAAAAAATCAGGAATTACAGTCGTTGAAAATGAGAAAGATGAGTTAGTTCCCACACGAACTATTAATGGTTATAGGATGTGCATAGATTTAAGGAAATTAAATACGGCAACAAGGAAATATTATTTTCCCTTGTCTTATATTGACCAAATCCTTGAAAGATTAGCTGGTCATGAGTATTATTGTTTTCTTGATGGTTTTTCTAGGTATAATCAAATTCCAGTGGCACGGAAAGATCAAGAGAAAACCACATTTACATGTCTCTTTGGTACCTTTGTGTTTAGGAGAATGCCCTTTGGACTATGTAATGCCCCCATCTACTTTTCAAAGATGCATGATTTCTATATTTTTCGATTTAGTTGAAAGATGTGTGGAAGTATTTATGGATGATTTCTCAGCATTCGAAATTCTTTTGATCATTGCCTAGAAAATCTAACATTGGTTTTGAAGAGATGTTGCGAAACTAATTTGACCATAAGTTGGGAGAAAAGTCATTTCATGATTAAACATGGAATAGTTTTAGATCATGTTGTGTCTAACAAAGGAATTGAAGTTGATAAGGCTAAAATTGAAGTTATATCACAGCTACATCCCCCTACTTCAGTCAAGGTTGTTAGAAGTTTTTTAGGATATGCGGGTTTCTACAGAAGATTTATAAAAGACTTTTCAAAAATATGTAAACCTTTATGTAATCTGTTGGCAAAAGATACCGAATTCATTTTTGACCAAGAATGCTTAAATGCATTTAATCTGTTAAAAGAACAATTGACATATGCCCCAATTTTAACCAGCCCTGATTGGTCTCTCCCTTTCAAGATCATGTGTAATGCTTCGGATTTCGCAATTGGAGTTGTGTTAGGACAAAGGATAGATAAGAAACCGCATGTGATTCATTATGCGAGTAGGACATTGAATGATGCACAACTCAATTATACAACCACCGAAAAAGAATTTTTAGCAGTTGTGTATGCATTAGAAAAATTTAGATTATACTTGTTAGGGTCAAAAGTTATCATCTTCTCTGATCATGCAGCTCTAAAATATCTTTTGAGTAAGAAGAAGGCAAAGTCTAGACTCATAAGATGGATGTTATTACTGCAAGAATTTGACATTACTATTAAAGATAAAAGGGAACAAAAAACGTTGTAGCCGACCATTTGTCTATATTGGAATTTTTACGTTTACTTGAACGTCAATTTCTTGATAACAAAATCCCTATGAATGAAGACTTCCCTAATGAACAATTATTAGTAGTTAAAATTTTGAGCCTTGGTATGCTGATTTTGTTAATTATCACGTAGCTGACATCATCAATCCCGATTTTGATTTTTATCAAAGAAAGAAATTTTTAACTGATGCAAAACACTATTTCTGGGAAGAACCACATTTATTCAAAATATGTTCAGACTCTATAATTAGGAGATGTGTTCCAGAACAAGATCAACAAAGCATTATGACATTCTGTCATGAATACTCTTGTGGTGGTCATTTTAGTGGTAGCAAAACTGCTAGGAAAATCATGCAATCTGGATTATATTGGCCTACTGTTTTTAGAGACTCCGACATATTTTGCAAAACATGTGATAAATGTCAAAGAATTGGTGGAATAAGTAGAAGGAATGAGATCCCCTAGCATATTAATATAGTTGTTGAAATTTTTTATGTTTGGGGTATTGACTTTATGGGTCCTTTTCCATATTCTAATGGTTGTGAATATATTTTAGTTGTTGATGATTATGTGTTCAAATGGATAGAAGCCATTGCTACCCGAAATAATGATGACCAAACTGTTGTCAAGTTTTTTGAGGATATATTTGCTCGGTATGGAGTACCGAAGACTGTAATTAGTGATCAAGGAACACACTTCACTAATAGATTGTTAAATTCAAACCTTAGAAAATATGGTATAACTCACAAGTTAGCTCCTAGTATTGGAACTGGAACTGAAAAGACTGTGAATGGAGTTCCTTCGAACTCGAACTCTACTATGACCAATGCATCAGCCATTGCTCAAATGGTGACTATTCCACATCTGCCGGTGAACCATAGTGAGAAACCGGAGAAATTCAAAGGGTTGAATTTCAAGCGCTAGCAGAAGATGTTGTTTTACTTGACCACGCTTCATTTGGCAAGGTTTCTAAAAGAAGATCCTCCAAATGTTGGTGAAGATGGTGATTTTCAAGCCGTTAGTGCTTTGGATGCATGGAATCAAGCTGATTTCCTTTGCAAAAACTATGTACTGAACGGGTTGGAAGACTTGTTATACGAAGTTTATCGTTTTAAGAAAACGGCAAAGAACTTTGGAACTCTCTTGACCACAAGTACACCTCCGAGGATGTTATGGCCCGTCACCCGCTTCAACCAACCCATTTAGACCCGTTTATGTTTGTGTTATAATGGGTCACGACCAGTTACACGTTTCGACTCAACACACCCAATCGCCAACCCTAGTCTAGAAGCTAGGAATGAGAATACTGCCATACACTATTTTCTACCATAAACTGTACAAGCAATTAAGCCCACGGTACGAGGCAGAGCAGCATATAAGGCTTCAGAAAGAACTTGCGTGCTTGTGTTGAGGCGCCTCCTAGCGTATTAGCGTCTTCTTTGTTGTGTGGGGGCGATTAGTGCTTCAATTATTTTCCTTACTTCTGCTGCAACTTATCTCCGTAGATTTGACCACGACCTGGAAATTATCACAAAACTCATTTATATATCACTGTGCAAACTGCAAACGCAATTAAGGCATCATCCACATCTATTATAACTTGGAAATTATGTTCTCATGAATTTCTTAATTTCACAATCACTTGGTTGCACAGACTGAAATGATAATAAATCATTTGGTTGGTTGAGATGCCGTAAACTTTTTAATTAAAACAAGTCCTAATAATTTTTATTTATAAGAGCACCTCTAGTAGGAGTTCCAAACAAATTTGCAAAGCTTTTTGAAAAGTTTCTTGGCGTTGGAGATATTTGGAGTGACTGACGTTGATTGGAAAAAGTTTTAAAAATATGGAGCGGTTCACGTGGAGCTGAATTGTCAAAAAGTTTAAAGCTTTAAACGTAGAAATTATTTGTTGGATATAATATATTTTTTCTATAGATTTTTATTTTTAAAAAAGATATTTTAATTTTTGAAAATAAATTTATTATTTTCAAATGTATTCTATGAAAGAATAAAATATTTAGTAGTGGGTTCTTGCTATAATTTTTTTATGAATTTATGTACAGCGGATAATAGATATAAAAATTTACAAGTTGATGACGTACATTTTAAAAGATTTATGATCGTAGATGTCCTAACGGTTAAGATATAGATGTACATTTTAATCATGACAAAACACACCTTTAAGCTATTGTATTTTACAAAATGTTGTAATTAAGTCACTGAGATTTCAAAATTTTTAGAGTTGTCACTATACTAGAGTTATCTTGTAATTTTACCTATTTTTTGAATAATCGTTACATTCAGACGTTAACTTATGTTAAATATATGTTTTACCCTTGTCTTCATCATAGCTTGTATATTGATGTTATACAGGTTAAGGAGAAGTTATCAAACAGAACCTATTATATATACATTCTTGTACATGGCATGCATCATAAATAATTTATGTGGTCTTTTTTTAACTAGGATAATGGCCGGCCAATCTCTCTTTTGACCATTATCAAATTTATAAGGTTTATGACGTCTACTATAATTAAACAGTGGAAGTCAATACCTGTATGGCTCAGCTAGGCACCGGGGTGAATGAAATAGAGAAGATAATATCTTAGTAAGAGAAGCAAATCTAAAACCGTAGTAATTAGTCTGGTCTACGTCAGAAAGAAAAGCTGTTGAATAAAATAAGGGCTTTCATCTGCCCAAATCTTTGACCGGATCTTGCTTAGAACTAGGGGTGTCAATTGGGTTCAATTGGGTTGGGTTGGATTGAGTTGGGTTGGAGTGGGTAATGGGTTGAAATGGGTCATGACCTGCTACAACCCAAATATTAAATGGGTCATATGGGTTGGGTCATAATGTGTCGGGTTAAAACGGGTCGACCCACTTTAACCCATTTTTTACATTTTTAAAATTTTTTCAATTTTTAAATTTTATAAAATTTTAATTTTTTTTAATTTAAAATTTAATTTTCTTTTATTTTTTTATGGATAAATAAAATATACTTCCAACACATTAAACAACAAAACATCGTCCATAAAAATTTAATTAAAGTGTAGAAAATGTTCATGTCAAAAATAAACAAAATATATTTCAAACATTTCTCATCAGGGTCGCGATGCGATACAGTACAACCCAAAAATAATAAACGGGTCAAATAGGTCGGGTTAAGACAGGTGAACCTATTTGAACTTTAAGTCATTCGTATATAAATAAAATATACCCCCAAGACATTAAATAACAAAACATCGTCCATAAGAATTGAAACAAAGTCATGTCGAAGATAAACAAAAACATATATCTACTTGAACATTTCTCTCAACAGTGCTGTAGCTTAGAACAGTACAAATTACATCACAGAACTAGCACTACAAATGAACATTTCCACACCGATTGTTACTATCATGTACCTAAAATCTAAAATTGAAAATCGAAAATCTAAATCTTGCAAGTCCAAATGACTTTGAGTATGAGTTAGAGATTTCACTGGTGCACAATCATTGCCTTGAAGTTTCCCATTAAATATGTTGTGTCTTAAGCATGGTTAGCGAAGGGTGTTACACTGCAAGAAGCCTTCTGAAATTCAAACCAATTCTCCACATATCTCATAATCTGGATTGCCATATGAACGAATCTGTGACAACATTTCTCGTAATCAAAATTTTTAAACATGAGAGCAAATATTAAATTGACTATGTACAATACTACAATCTAATACACTAATTTAACACGGGTAAAAAGGAATTTAAAGTCAAAGATGGAACAGAGCTGGTTTTTTTACGCTCATCAAACAAACCTGAAAAGAAAGAAGCCGTCACGGGCTGTTCTCTTGTGAGATAATTCCCAAAATAAAACTCCAAAACTCAACCCAAACCCTAATCTCGTCACTCTTATAAACTCTACGTAAACCATGTCTTTGCAAACTACTTCCAAATCAATCCCTAAACAATTAGTTGTTACAAAAGGCCCTAAAACTCAATTTTAAAAAAAAGTGTATCAAAAATAACATAAAGAACTGCAAACTAAATTCAAGTTGATTGCAGGAGCCCTTCACTAAGTATTGATCATTTCCGTGCTGCATCACCTTTCTAAATGTCTGGCTTAGAATTAACTACCTGGTTATTATAGCAATCGAATTCTCTTAGCAATGACCGATGTTCGAGCTGCCACACAATTGCTATAACACCTAAAAGATTACGCTTGTTCGCTTCAACATTTGCTCAAGCTCGAGATTTCGCAGGATGTATTAGTGAATTCCCACCTTCACTTGTTACCCTGTTCGGGCGCTCTAGTACAATCCACCATCTGGGAAGACAATAGAAGAGCTTAAGTTAGCAAGTTGAACAGAAAACTAGAAGGTACAGAATAAACAAAGATTATAAGTGGGAGATTAAACTGATAGTAAAAAACAAGCGAATGCGGTGGCTTGGAATATCTACAAAACGAAGACTGTAGATAGCAAATTATCATTCATTCATGTTACAATCTTCCCAAATCAGACATGAATCATTTCATAAATTTCCTTCTTCAAAGTAAATACGAAGAAAAATAAACAGAAACGCATTAAGCTATCTGCCTCTCATCAACTTCAGGGATTTAAGCATAGAGAGAAGAGAGAAGGTGTGCTTGCTTTTATCCAGTTGACAAATATTGACGATGGAGGGCAATGAATGAAAGCGTTCAAGTTGTACTTGTGTCAATTGTCTCTTTCCCTGGGTTCTTCTCCTTTGTCTTCTTTGATTCATGTTATGGAAAAAGTAACTCCTACAATCGCGAGACAGACAGATTTATCTTGTTATGCTTCTTTTTATGTTTGAAGTTTTCCTAAACTTAACTAATTCTTTCAGCTACCCTTTTCACTAGCAAATAAAGGAAGAAAGAGAACTCGAACATGAAGAAGAAGTTAAGACAGGAGGACACATTGACGGTTATGATATGCAGTCTGCAGAATCCAGAAGCTACTTCAAACTGCTGCGAATTATAAGAAACATCTTTGACACTACTAAACACAGATCAAAAGAAGATTTTGAGGACCGATTGTCAGAATAGTGCTCTTTAGATCTGGCGCCGATTTTTTGTTATTAGTTTTATCATATTTTTTTTAGCTACCCGTTCAAGGAGCTGATGTGTTTAACACTAGTAATATCGAGTGCTGATTAGTCAAAAGAATACTAATGCATGCTAAAAGAGATATGTAGTGCACAACTTTTCTTTCATCTACAGTTTAATATATTCTTTTGAACTAAGCTAGCTTACTTATTATCTCTTGGAAGTACAGAAAAGTGACTATTTGATAGTAAAGCATATATTGTCTCATATATGAAAGGATATACAGAGATAACGTAAATTATTTTCGTGTTTACTAAAGTGCTAGCACGAATTGAAGGTCCCCGGCCTAATGCGGTCAAGTAGCTGCTTTGTTAGTTTAATAATTATACTGTAAGTTTCTCTGGTGCATATATATTAAAAAGAGCTGCACTAGTCTCTTGGTACCATTTAAACTACTACTTAGTCCCGCATGTTTGGTGAATGGTGAATTTTGATGAGCTTCAAGATTTCAATTCTGTCTGAATTTCCTAAAACCCTAAATAATAAATTCGCACCATGTGATTTGCAACACCATTCAGATGCAAATCAACACCATTCAAAATCCAAATGATAACCTCATAACCTCTCTTAAGTCGTAATCAACACCATTCAGATGCAAATCCTGATTTAAGTCGTTTTTGATTAGCAATTTAGACATGAAATTCTAAGAAAAGGTCGCGTTACAGAAGAGCAGCTGAACAAAAGAAAACAATCCAAAATCCAAATCAATGTAAGAGAGGCTGATTTGAAAAGCAATTCAAATAAATCATGATAAAATCAATAGTTATACAATCAACACTTTTAATTTCATATCATTACTCAAAGAATCTTTTCAGATAACCAACACTTTAAAAAATCCTACATGAAAATTTTCAGATTTCAGGGGATTTTAATCATCAAAAACACATTGCGAGTCTGAAAGGGATTCGTCAAAGATTGAGTTTAGAAAAAGAAGAATACCTCAAAAATGCGTTTCTGAAGCTCTAACCCGCAAGATTGGATTCGTCCCTCTTCGTCGTTTATGGAGAATCACCGGCTCAAAAACCGTTTCAAAAATCAAATATGGAGAAGGAGGCCGGAGTGGGGAAGGAAATTGCCTCCGCCTGTGGTCGTTGATGGAGAGAGAGAGAGAGTAGATCGAGCGAAGAGAGCGAGAGAGAGAGTAGATCGAGCGAAGAGAGCGAGAGAGAGCGAGACCTAGGTTTTGAGTTTTGATCGATAGTTTCAAAATTTCCGTCGGGTTCATTCAAGTCGGTGGGTTTAACCCAACTTAACCCATAAAAGTAAATGGGTTAAACTGGGTAACCCATTTAAATTTATTTTATTAATGGGTTGGGTTGGGTTGGGTAATTAGTGGGTTGGGTTGGGTGGGTTTGTGGGTAATGGGTTGAAATTGACAGGCCTACTTGGAACGGTTGGAATTTATTGAGTACAACCCTTTGATATATGTAATATTTTTTTATAGCCTTTGATTAGTCATTAAAAAAAAAAACAAACAAACAAACAAATAAAACAAATCAATTATCGAACAGACAAAAATACCTTTTGAATTTTAAGATTGATCAAGGTCGAATAACTCGACTTTAAGCGTTACAAAATCATACAAATTTCTTTCATTTTCAAATGATCTCCGTCTTTAAGCTTAACCCCATTTAGTACTTGCACAATATCTCCGCCCCTCTTGCCCTCCTACCTCAACGGACTTTTCAAAGCCACCACCGTCACCTCCATTAATTTCACCCCCATTCTTTCTACTGCGCGAGCTCAAATCTCTCCCTACTCCCTTTCTCGTTCTCTTTCGGAATCAAGTCGCTGAGCTCCTCCACCGCAACTCGATTGGTTGCGTCGCCAAAGCAATTGTGCTTGAATTGCTCTCCCAGTTTCCGAATGGGTTTAGGATTATTTTTTTTGTAGTGTGCTTCTTTGCGACCTATAGCGCCCGAAAATTTTCGTGCATTTATTATGATATTTATTTGTTAATCACAAGTTGATTAGTGTTAAACTTGTAGTGTTAGCATGTTAGTCAAATAGTATTTTGAATGAGGTTCTGAGTTCTAGTGGGAACTTGGTTATATCGTGAGTTTGACTTATGCAATAACACGTTTGGGGACCGATTGTATTATTTATGTGTTTTGAATTATTTGTGTGTTTTGGGTTAAGGACTTGGGTAGTTGTCTTATGAAACTCCATTGGAGCTCAAGATATGTTGGACTTGATATGTGTCATGTTTAAAGTCCATATTGGACTTTGCTTATGTTAGTTATGATTTATAATATTGAAATATAAATGACACGTTAAAGTTAGAAAATATATATTTTTGGCTAGGTTGACCCGAATTGTATCGTTTTGACCCTAGGTTAGGCCCTAGATGACTAGGGGACCTTGGGGATTAACTTATAATTGTTTTAGATTGGTCGTGTGCGTCAACACACACTCGTATTTGATTTTTAGTTTAACTCGTGTATTCCCGTAGGCCATGACCTGTCCATAGTAAATTGGTCGTAACTTTGTGTAAGTGTCTTAGAAACTAGACTTTTAGGGCTTTCTAACCATACCTTTTGTGTAATTTTTAGACTTGTATATCAATCTAGACATATTTTTAAAGTTGACTGAAAATTGGAATGGTTTTTAGTATTTGACTTTTTGATTTGGTTGACTTGTGGGACCCCATTTGTTGGTCAATATAGACTATTTCACTTTGGGTCAGCTGGTTTAGAATCTATTAATAAGGATTTAGAATCCTTAGTGATTGGCTTAGTTAACTAAGTTACATTAGTCATAACCCACCTCCATTTGTATTCAATAGTTTGCTAGGTGCGTAACTTGTGGATCCTACTCCACCAATTCTCTTGGTTCAACCCTGTAAGTTGAGAGAAGTCTAATTCTCTCCTCCTAGCTTCAGTCATGCCCTCCATTAAAGAGATAAAATGGTCCGTGAGCTTTAAAGCTCAGTTTGTGAAGATTTTGTTACATGTTTTTAATTCCGACTCCGTAGGGGTGTTCTATATGTTGAGTGCTACATTACACCCGAATAATTTGTATTTTCATTGATATTTTTCGATAGAGGTAAGTTACTACCCTATTCCCTTTGTATGTAATAATTGCATACATGAACTGTTAGCTACTCCCATATGATTTGTTTTGAATATGGAGTATGAATAATTTAATTACGAATTATTATTAATTGTAACTGGTTAATGTGTTAAATAGTTTTAAACCATTATTATGCCGAGTAACACATCGGTGAGATTGTGTTGGGATGAATCATGCAAATCGCGGTGATACCCGAAATTTATAAATATTAAACTAATGACTCAACGGAGTCAATTTAGGGACAATAAAATATAACGAGTGACGTGTTCAATTCCTACACTAACAGGGAATACTTTGGTATAGTTTATTATAGGCCAAAATACAAATTTCCCCCCAAAGTATACACTCAATCCCAGATCACTACCCAACTTAAGTTTTGTGCCAATTTGGTATCTGATGTTGCCATTTGTGTCAATTAACTCCCCCGGCCCAACGTCTGTTAAAGAATTGACGTTAACTCTCACGTGCTCTTGCACGTGATGGGTAATTTCGTCATTTCCTTTACAAAACAGGGACAAAACCGGAAAAATTACCAAGGCAGAAAATGAAACCTCGCCGCACCGATTAATTTCACCATGAAAGGAGGAGACCCTTGGTCAACGATGACCATGGCCTCCCTTCCCTCCGTCAATCACAACTCTTCAACCCTCCGGTTTCTCGGTATTCTTAAGCTCCCTGATTCCGATCCCAACAACTATGTCGAACTCGACGAGAGACTTCGTTTGGTCCCCCGATCTCTCCGCTTCACCTAACTCCCCTTCGATTCTCTCTCTCCACCGTGTCCACTCCCGACCAATCCCTCCGCCTCCATCACCACCACCGCTTCCTCCCCGACAAGTCCGGTCTCTCCGCCCGCATTGTCCAACGACCACCACCCCGTTCTTCGCCGGAAAAGACCCTTAACCCGCCCTTATCCGCCACCTCCGCGGCCGAGGATGATACGAATCTTCCGGCGGGTTGAAATTCCACCACTCTTGGGTGAACGTCGATTTGGCCAAATAAGAAGGCGACGTGGAATTACGTAATTTGGGGAATTTCGATGAAGTTGTTGATGATGAAAACGAGGACGACGACGTGGAGATGGTGCCGCCGCACGAGATCGTGGCGAGGTCGAACGTGACCTTCAAATAAAACTTCAAGCTGATCTCGCCTCTAACATGGGAAAAGAGACTCCTCTTTTCAAGCGTGTAGAGCTGAGCTTGTTCTTCCCCTTGTCGAACAATGGTGGTACCCGAGACCCGAACTTTACCCTGAAAGTTGCGGCTGTTGTTTGAACGTTTCTCGTTAAAGACATTGACTTCGATAGTCCGTTAAGGAAGGTCGGCGACGCTGCTAACATGAAAAACGAGCTGCTCCAAACAGGTTGAGGTCTCTGTACTTGACTTGGGTTTTCGCCTTTGATTCTCGAATTCAACTTCCACAACAGGTCGTGTTCCTGTTTTGTAAAGAAATGACGAATACCCATCACGCAAAAGCACGTGAGAGTTAAACGCCAATTCTTTAATGCACGTTGGTGGGGAGTTAATTGACACAAATGGCAACATCAGATACCAAATTGGCACAAAACTTAAGTTGGGTAGTGATCTGGGATTGAGTGTATACTTTGGGGGGAAATTTGTATTTTGGCCTTTATTATATGTAAAATATTACATACCTTGGTATTTGTGTATAAGCAAATAAATGCTTAAGTGTTTATTTACAGGCAAATAAACATGTTTGTTACGTGTGTTGAGCTCCCCTACTTTGGGACTCGACGGTTGTGTTTATTAGCAAGTAAACATCTACTTGTACATCACATTGAGTCCAGCTGGCATATGTGGTTGAGTCGACAATAGGACGACAATAGTCTTTACGAGAGTTATATATCGTGATCGCTACAGGTCGTTGCATGGGTCTCTCCTTTGTTATTGGTCATGACAAGGATGCAGCTTTGTCAGAGCAATTCACATGACAAACAGAAGGATATACTTTTGGGTAAAACTAAGGATAATGAGACTCATGGTTAAGTCTCAAGGTCATTGGTTCTGGATACTATTGGGTTCAGACATGATTTCAGCATGTGTACTACAACAGCAACGCAACTACGACTCTTAGGTAAAACTTGGGGTAATAAGACTCATGGTTAAGTTCCAAGGTCGATGTTTTCTGGATACTATTGGGTTCAAACATGGCTTTGGTTTTCAGTTATGGACACTATCAGATTCACATATTATATCATGTGTATCGCAACAGCAACATATCTACAGTGTTCTTCTCGATTTATGGTGCAATTATGTATTGCTTCTGCAGCACAGCTACAATGTTTTATAGCAGGACAAGTCAAAAGCTCTTATGCAGATTCAGCTAAGATACAAGTCAGATTAAGATACTAATTTATATCCGAGCTATGTGTTTATATTACGTTGAGTCAATGTGCATTATAACATGATCAATGTGAATTGGGTGCAAGTATATGAATTATTATACTTGGTGTATCGTGTATTGTGTATTATGTATTGGTTATATGTGCATAACAACATGTCATATAGATCACGTAGTAACTTACTAAGTTTATCACTCATCCCGTTCCTTTTATTTTCCTTAGATCCCAACCAGGCAGAAAGTACATGGTGAGGTCGATGAGATTTATTAGACGTCAACAGTCTTTGGTATACAGTACTTCAGGAAGCAGTATTGTGTTTTGTGATGATAGGGGTTTATGAGAGAGTTATGTAAACTTTTCCATTTGGTTTGTGTTTAGTATGATATTATTCATTTATTGCCAACGTGTAACGTCGTACTTGTATATGATATTGTAGTGTTGGTTGGCTTTAGAGCCTTGTGTTAGGTTGAGCAATGGCTCGTTGACTTTGTTATTTTGTTTTCTCGGTCTTTTTAAAGCCGTTGTGTTTCTATTATAATAGCATGGATTATTATGTTTTAATCAGATTTTTGTTTAGCCCACTTTTATCAAGGGCTTTGCATGTGTTTTATTTTGGACTAGTGTGTTTTGTTTTGATGTTACACACTTAATCAAGTTTTGTTTACGCCATCTTTTGTTTTGCATCTATTTAAATATGTGTTTTTGTTTTAGATCTGAGTTTTTGTTATCTATGTTCAAATCTGTCTTCTTCTTTTTTTTCTAGATGTGGGTTTTTACTATCTCTATTCAAATCTGCATTTTTTGTTTCAGATCTTGATTTGATTTCAGTTATTGGTTTTGATTCATACTTGCATTCTAAATTCTTAATTAAGAGTTGGGTTTTTCTCCTCTGGTTTTTATTAAAGAAGATAGTGATGAAGACGAGGGCAAAATAGGTATTTAACATCAATTAAGGTTAGAATTTAAGGTATATCCAAAAAAAATGGGTAAAATTGCAAAATAACTCTGGTACAGTGGTCATTTCGAAAATTTTGAAGTCTCAGGCCTAATTGAAACATTTTGTAAAGTACACTGGCCCAAAGGTATGTTTTGTCATAGATGGTTGACTCATTACTCCTTTCCTTCATTAGAGGAGACACACTTTCCTCTACTTCTATTGAGGGTTTATTTGGGTAATTCACACATGCTGTTGTAACCTCTCCTTAACATGGACTTCATTTCGCCCATAATACCCCATATGCATATTAAACAAGTATAATTAGAAATGCCAAAATATAAAAAACACCCCAAAGTAATCACTGAATCTCATAATTCCCCCAATGTTAAAATGTTCCTAAGTTCATGCCTTGATGTATACATTCGTCCCAGTTTGCACTCTAGCTGTGACAGTCGTTAGAAATATAATGAAAAGTTATCTTTTAAACTTTATAATTGTAGAAATTATATGACAGAATAAAAAAAAAGTAGATCGAACTAATATATACAAATAATACAATTTATATTAAAAAATTTACTGCAGAAAAAAAAATACATATATTTTAATAGATTAATATTATGAAATTTATAATTTATAACCCTTGACCTTACTATAAATAGTAAACTTAATTTTTTCGGCAATGAACAATTCAACACCGTGTTGGATGACCAAAATTGAAAAAAATAAAATTAAGCTCACAAAAAAAATTAAATAAGTCAAACATGATTGGGTAATTGACATTTTATTTAATCAAAAGGTTGAATTATGTCTTATAAATTTGTAATTTGTTAATGGACCTATGAAGTCCTATTCAGCTATTAACTATTTTTTTTTTGTTCTTTTGAACATTTGAATGATATTAAATTGTTGGTTTTACTTTTAAGATTTAACCTTATATTGTAATCATTATTTTTAAATAATTTGGTGATCTTTTTATTAATAAATTTGAAATTTTAATGCTTGTTAATTATGTTATATTAAGAAAAATATTCAAAATATGGTAATTATGTCTAAACATGGTTTGGCGTCTGGCGTCTGTCTAAAGATTTTTAGAAAGATAATAATAAGGGCACATGTAAAAATCATATTTACATTTTATTAGTGTAATTGTTGTCTATTGAGATCAAACTTATATATAAATAAATAAATAAATAAATAAATATAAATATATATATATATATATATGTATATATATATATATATATATATATATATATATATATATATAAGTTTAATATTAGTGTTATTATGCACCCAAAAAAATTAAGTTTACTATTTATAATAAGGGTTAGGGTTAGAAATTGAAATTTTAATATTAATTTATTAATATATATGTGTATAATTTTTTTCTACCGTAAATTTTTTAATGTAAATTATATTATTTGTATATATTAGTTCGATCTACTTTTTTTATGTCTTATAATTACTATCATTATAAAATTTAAAATGTAACTTTTCGTTATCTTTCTAACGACTGTCACGTCTAGGATGCAAACTCAGACAAATTGATACATCAAGCGTAAACTTGGGAAAATTTCAACATTGGGGAAGCATTATGGGATTGAATAGTTACTTTGGGGTGTTTTTTTTTTTTTCATATTTTGGCAATAATAAAAATTTAGCTAATTTTTAAATATATTTTTGAAAATTTTGAATGAAAATACACGTTTTTTTTGGAGAACACCATTCATAAGTTTTAATGTATTTATAACAAATATTTGATATGTAAATACTCCAACAATTAAAGGTAATGTTGTTAACTACTCCCTCCGTTCTGATCTCGAAAGATCTCCGTTTGAAGTCAAACTTTTTAAAAAAATAACACTTTTAGTAGTCCATTAGTAATAAAATACTCCACAACTTTATACCTTACTTTTTTTAAAAGTAGAGACTTTTTAAGTAAAACAACTCAAAATAAAATATTAGACTATTTGCTCGAAACGGATAAAATATTTTAAAGGTGAAATTTTCAAGACTTTGAGGGGTCTGATTTAGAGTTAGATACAAGTTGATGAACTAAATTATTACTCCCACTCCCTTAGTTACATGCAAAATTCCACTGTACTATTTTGAATGTTTCACTATAAGAATCAACTTTCAAAAAGTATGTTTACAATTTCTTTAAAATTTTATCATTATCCTCCACTTTGTGTTGTAACCCTATTGTTTGTATTTAACTATTTTTGTAATTATGATTAACTCTAATGAAATTAATACATCCACTTAATAATTAGACTTTTAAGAAAACTCTTTGGATGGAACAGATGGAATATCTCATTCTTCTTGGAATTGATTATCCCATGTAAATTTAATTGTTTGACATCAATTTAATTGTGGGTGTTTTTTAGATGTATGATTAGTTTTGTCTGCATATTAAATTGTAAGAAGACACTTCAAAAAAAATATATATATATATATATATATATATATATATATATATATATATATATATATATATATATATATATATATAATACAATAGAGGTTATAGTCGCACGCTTATAATTGACAAAAGATAAAAAGCGGTTGAGATTGATTCCTTTATTGAGATCTTATGGTCATTATCACTCCCCGAGTTCACATGTGAACGGCGGTTGAACAACTACCCCTTCTCTCTCTCTTCAACTCCCCCCACTATTTACGGTTGGTGGCCGCTAATCCTTCCTCCACCAAACTCACCTCCCTTTTCTTTTCGATATTTTAATTAATTAATCAATTTTATGCAAAAAAATTCGTAAGTTTTGTAATTTGATTTTTTTTCTTTTTAACTGTTATCGTAATTAACTTAATCAATTTATTTTTTGAAACTGAATCTCAATTTAATTTATGTCTAAGTTTTGAATATTTCTATTTTAATTTTTTTCTTTTTAATTGTTATTCGTAATTAACTTAATCAATTTAATTCTTTTCTGGCCCGCAATTTCGTATACAAATAAATTTTAAAAAAAATCGTAAGTTTTGTAATTTGAAATATTTGTTTTTTTTTCTTTTTATTTGCTTCATTTATTGATAAATTCACAAACTGACATCGTACCATCGGCACGGGTTTCAAAATCTATAATACAATATAGCTCATAGTCTCACATGTACAATTGACTAAAGCTATTTAGGGGCTGAGATTGATTTATTTACTGAGATCCTACGGTCATTATCACTCCCCGAGTTCACATGTGTGAACGGCGGTTGCGCAACTATCCCATCTCTCTCCAACTTCCCCCACTATTCACGGTTGGTGGCCGCTAATCCTTTCTCCACCAAACTCACGTCCCTTTTCTTTTCGATATTTTAATTAATTAATCAATTTTATGCAAAAAAATTCGCAAGTTTTGTAATTTGAAATATTTATTATTTTTTTTTAACTGTTATCATAATTAACTTAGACAAATTATAAGTAAATATTAATTCATTCATTTATTGATAAATTCACAAACTGACACCGTGCCATCGGCACGGAGAAGAGTAGTAGTATATATATATAAGGAGATAGACTAGCCTATAATAAAACTCAAGATATGAATATTAGCAGGTAATACCCGATCATTTTCGTGTAAAATATTAAATTATAATAATTAAGATTTTATTAATTTAGACTAATTAATTGTTTTAGACCTATTTTGTAATCAATTTAATTGAGTCGGGCTTGGCCCACTTTTGACTATACTTTAATTATAACCATTTATTAATATTACTAAATTAATTTTTGGGTCCGGTTAACTTTAGGTTTTCGGTTATGGTTTTGTATAAATAGAGTGAGAGGGGAGAGAAAACCCTTACCAGCAAATAAGAAGAAAAAAAAAAGGAGGAAAGCTTTCGGCAGCCGGGAGAGAACGAGACCATGGAAGTTGGAGGTAAAATACTATTCTCGATTTTTGGGTGAAATTAATATCATACTCATAGTGTTCATTGTTTGTATATAATCTTAAATGGTTAGAATAGATGGTGATTGATTAAGGGAAGGAAAGCCAAAAGAGAAAGAAGGAACAAAAAAAAAGTTTGGTGCATGTGGCAGGTTCTGTTTGTGTATGTGAGATAGGTTTGTTTTAAAATTATAATAATAGTAATATTTTTTGTCAAAATAGGAGGTATAAGTCAATAAGGATGTCATGTGTAGGTATATAGGATTAGACATAATTCACAGTTGGCCGTGTATACGTATGTTTGTATATTACGTGTGTGTGTGTTTGTGGTGTAAAAGGTGTGTGTGCAGAGGAGAGAGAAATCAAAAAAAAATATGAATGAAACTGTTGGTAACAAAAATCCTAATCGGTGAACTGTATTAAATTAAATGACTTAATCTAACACTTTAGGGATGGCAGTGAATATCGTTAGTATTAAATTAAAGGATAATATAATTTTTTGGTCCCTGAACTATACAAATACTATGCGTTTGGTCCATGTATTTTTTTTAAAATGTGTTTGGTCCTTAAAGTAGGTTTTACTAAGAGATTACCCCCTCACGGGGTTATCGTCAATTTTTTTATGAAATTCCAAATTTGACCTTAGTAATGTTAATGGTTCAAAATAAAAAAAATAAAGAATAAAGAATAAAGAAATAAAGAAATAAAGAAAAAGGGAATCGGTCATTCTCTCTCCACAAACCCACGATCTTTCAATCCTACACCTTCCGTCCCTGGTGCGAGCACAGCCTATGAAGCCAGCTGTGGTAAAGCAGCCTGTCATCGGTAAACTGCCAAAGCCTACGGCGAAGGATCCAAATAAGAGAGAGATAAGTATGGAGGGGAAGCAGAAGTTGGGACTTGGGCTGCAAAGTTAATTTACATCAGGAAAAGATACCGCAATTGGGGCAGGAAGGGGATGAAATCGAGCTTGATAATGAGGCTCTTGACACAAAAACTCTGTGGGAGCTTGATCGGTTTGTGACCAATTGGAAGAAGATGGTGTGTGTTTTCAGATTCGGATTCAGGGAGTTCCACAGGGAGCGACTAGGATGCAGATGATGCCCAGTCTAATCAACAATATGGTCAACATATCAAGCTCAACCACAATATGGTCAACAGGTCAACCGGGACCTACTTACTGCTCAGTATCTCCATTCACCAATGTTCTGAAGAGAGGACTTTCTTATCCAGTTCCAATACAAATTCAAAGCCAAAATTCTCATCCTTCATGACATGATGACCCGATTTCATATTCCACAAGATAGAAAACGGAACGGTATGGAAGTGGAAAGGCATAAAAGGAAACAACATGAGAAAGAATGGAGAAACGAGTCTATCAATTACCCAGTTCATCAACAATCATCGCCGGAAAATAGAAGAAACTTTGGTTGGTCCAGGTGCTGGCAAGGGGATAGGATGCAGCGTCGGAGTCAGATTCGGGTCGGTTGGTGGCATTGAGTACAGCGATTCCAGGTGGGATAATTTCAGGATGGTATTTGGGGTTGGTATGGGTTGGATCTAAATCTTTTGTGAATTTAGATTTGGATATTGTTCCACCGTGGTTTCTCTGGATATTGGATAGACTGAGACCAAATTTAGGGTTTCATAAGATGCCCAAAAACATAAGGGCAAATTTGAGATTTCCAAAAAAAATTAACGGCAAAACTAACGGTAACCCCGTAAGGGGGTAGTCTTTTAGTAAAAACCTACTTTAAGGACCAAACACATTTCAAAAAAAAATAGAGGGACCAAATGCATAGTTTGTGGATAGTTCAGGGACCAAAAAAATATATTATCCTAAATTAAAATTATTAGATTAATATTGGCTAGTAACTTGTGTTACGTTGAATTTTAGATTCGGGCAATCGAGCTTAGTACGAGTTGGAAAATACCGTTGCGGATTAATTTTGCTAAGCATATCGAGGTAAGGGATTACGTTTCTTTTAGGTCCTTTGCAAAAGTAAAAAAAAAAAAAAAACTTTTAATGTTAGGCTTCCGCTAATTCTTGAATTTATTCGTTCCATCATTTGCCATGTCCGACCTCATGTCGGTAGTTGCTTTGACTCCGTCGTTAGCTTTGTTGGATATCTTCATTATATCTTCGTTTCACAGATTTCATGTCTACTTTGATTTTTCATGAAATACCTTTGTTATTGAGAAATTTGCTTTGTATTTGTAAACCTTGTTGGTATACTTCTTGGTATCGAAAATGACAAATTTTGATATGATTTGCGTTTTGATAATAGTACATTAACAGTATTATTCATGTTTTGAAACTATTTATGATCACTAAGTATGAACAACCCGTCACGGGGATTTTCGTGACAACATTTGAAATAATTGAAGTTGCACCACTTGGCCTGTGAGTGCGGTTATCCGGATATACCTTAACTTGTGTACCCTTTGAGAGATTTGTGTACCCTTCGGGGGATTCGTGTACCCTACAGGGGATTTGTGTACCCTTTGGGGGATTTTGTTCTTGGTCAATAGACCCTTATGTGATCTTAATACATATTTGAAATCTTCGGTTATTACTAGTTGGTATGGGACGGCCAGTAATGATTAACTTATTTGATCAATTTTGTCTTCTTTGAACTCTCCATTTTTTTTTAAAAAGAATTTATATTCTTGTTGATCGATACCTATCTTTGATTTTTGCAAATTATCAAATTTCTAAATTTTGTTTTAACTTACAGCACGATTATTCTTTGAGTCACCCCTCCTTAGAAACCGGAGGGGCGACGTATAATCTTACTAAGCTTTGTTCGCTCACCCTTCACAACCCTCTTCTTCCAGGTCGAAATTAAAGACTAAGCTTGAGGTAGAGGATACATGTGAAGAAGTCAAGATTTTTAGGTTATATTTATATGTTTTGGAATTTAATGAAGATGTAGTAAATTTAGTAGACTTTGTTTAAAAATTTATTTTGGATGACTATATTTTTAAATTGAAGACTTTTGTAATTCTGGTTGGATGACGTTTGACTAGTCTTTATTTAAGTTTGAAATTGTAGTTACGTGGCCAAATGTGAGCCCATGTAATGGGACCCAAGTTTGGGGCGTTACATATAGCAAGTACTAAACAACCAGATAAAATTAAAAATAGAAATTAATTAACAAGATTGTTAAAAACCTCTGCATTAAGAGAAAATTAAGAAACTTCAAATGGTTCCTTTTTTAATTTTTTTTATAGGTAACTATGATCCCTTGGTATGAAATTAGAACCAATGACCTCAATATCTTTGGGAAAAATTCTGATCGATCTCTTTTTTAAAGTTTCTAATCTCAAAAGTTCATTTTTTTCAATCATAAAAGACCACTTTTCGAAATATTGTTCTAATTAAAAGTGTTATCGTCTTCTTCAACATCTCCGGCAACACACTTTAGATTCGAACTGTGGTTCAAAAATTAATACACTAAAATTGATTAATCGTGGTGTAAAAATTAATGCACTAAAATTGATGAATCGCAGTTCAAAAATAGATTAGCAATTACACTATTGAACCACGGTTCAAAATTAATTCAATAAAAATTGATGAATCGCAGTTCAAAAATAGACTATTAGTTACACTATTGAACCGCAGTGGAAAAAATAATGCGATAAAATTGATGAATTGCGGTGCAAAAATAATGGCCTCTGTAGCGCGCTTACGGTTCATTAAGGGTATCGTAGTTATTTTGTCATCAAAAATGACTTTTTTGATTGAAAATAAAAAAAGATGTATTTTAACAATTAAAAGTTTCAAAAAATAAACTGACCGATAATTTTTTCAATATCTTTTGTACAGGGCCGGTCCTGAACTTTTGGGAGCCCAGGGCGAAAAGAAAAGAAAAGACCCCCTAAAAATATATAAAAATATATTTTTTAGACGAATAATTTTTTTTAACTTTTTATCGTTCATAGTATTGAAAATGTACAACACCTATAAATGTATAAGAAAAATAAGCATTAAAATTTAATTGAAAACTATTATTTTGCATCGATTTAAACAATTTATGACAAAAATGATATACCCCATCAATCTTTTACTTTTTTGACTTCCGGATAGATATTTTCTTGATAACATGTTTGTACTAAAAATGCAAGTTAAAAAAAAGGACACAATCATTAATAAAGTTAAGAACTAAAGAAACATAAGCAATAAAAATGAGTCAAATAGTAACAACAAAAAAACTTGATTTTTGCTTGAAATGTAATAATTAAGCTATAGGAGATGGATGGGCAAGAAATTAGCTTGACTAAGAAGAGAGTGAACCTAAAATGAAATAAAATAAAAGGCTTGGTTGAGACTTAAACTCATGACCTACATATTCACATTACCCAACAATTTCCATTAAACCAAAAAGACAATCTTGTATATAAGTTACGTGGTATATAATATATTATTAAAACCTGACCTACACTTCTTTAAAACTAGGCCCTCTAAAATTTTGGGCCCTGTGCGAAGGCCCATGTTGCACCTGCTCAGGACCGGGCCTGCTTTTGTATTGAGTGCTCCTTCCATCTCTCTCACGCTAGAGGTTCAACTTCAAAGGGTTCTTTAGTCCACATTCACACAACTTGGAGCCAAATAAGTGCCTAGATGCTAGGAATGAAACTACGCTGCACCATTTTACCATAAATATCGACCTTATACCAACTAAAACCCACAAAACCCCAAAAATATACAAGTAGCGGTGATAATTGGATGTTAATGGATAGCTTTGGGTTAAACTATTATCCATTATGCCAATAAATAATAGGTTAACTCAAAGCTATCCATTAATACTCAATTATTACCCCTATGTATAAGCATTTAAGCCCACACTAGAGGCAAAGTAACACGTAAGGCTTCAAATTCAGTGTTTTAAAAATCGATTTAGGCGTCACCTTGATAGTTAGAAATTTAATAAATCGGCGAAAACATCGACTATGTGCAGGCTAGGCACCGCCTAGGCGTCCAACTGCAAAGTTTTCATATATTTTTTAATTTAAAAAAAATTGTCCTAAAAATTGTCATTTTGAGTTTTTAAAATTATTAAATTATTTTTATAAATTTGTAATTGTTAACGGACATATGGATAATTGAACTGTTGACTATTTTTGTAATATTTTGAACCTTAGATGATATTAAATTTCTAGTTTTACTTTTTAAATTCAGCATCATAATGTAATCATTATTTTTAAATTATTAGGTGATATTTAGTATTAATATATTTAAAAAATTAATGTTTAATAATTAGTTTATAATAAAAAAATATATTAAAAATCGGATATTATGTCTTACACTTCTAAACCCCGCCTAAGCTCTGGTCTGGCGGAAGTCGTGTGAGGTGCTTACACTGTGGTATTTTTGTAAATACTTTGAAAGCCTAGCGCTAATGCAATTCTTGCTTTTCTCTTCAATTCAAACTAGGCCTGTCAATTTCAACCCATTACCCATAAACCCACCCAACCCAACCCACTAATTACCCAACCCAACCCAACCCATTAATAAAATAAATTTAAATGGGTTACCCAGTTTAACCCATTTAATTTCATGGGTTAAGTTGGGTTAAACCCACTGACTTGAATGAACCTGTGACGACCCGACCCGGACCCCAATGCGAGATCCCGAGTCGCGCCGTCCAAATAGATAATAACACAAGCATGCATAGTAGGATTATAAAATTCATGTGGCGCAACATCGCATACAAACAACAACTCGGCTACACTTGGCCGGAAAAACAACCTAATTTAAACAAGTCTTCGGCGTTACGGTAGGAACCCAACAACTACTCCTACAATTATTAACACATGCTTATAATAACCTCAACGGCCACAACATGCCGGAGACAATAACAACAACAATAAATAACGAGCTTTAGCGGAAGAAAATCGTAGTGAACCATACACATATAAACAGGCTCGACTTACAAGTCGGCATACCAAAAGATTACAAGTATTAAGTAGTTAAGTTACATCAACATCAAAAACAACATAAACCCCAAGCCAAGTCTACATGACTTGCTTCCCATCGTCCTTTCCAAAATAAAAGGTTAACTAATAGATGTCCAAAAGATCAACCTTTACTACAAACAACCAAACGTGGATCAAGCGAATCTATCCCGGACCGGCTCCTCGGCTCGGATCTAAGGAAACAAAACAAACAAATAGGGTAAGTCGAAAGACTTAGTAAGTTACTACAATGCATGATCATGTTATAACAGGGCATTTATCACAATTAGGGTTCACGTTCATCATATAGCACTTAGCACATTTTCACGTAAGTGCAAGGAAATAAATCATACAATTAGGATATGATATAGGCACGGCCGCTTCGTAGCTCCTGCAAAATAGTTTGTTAACCCAATATCGTGACTACGATGCTCGTGACTTTGCATCGATATACCGAACTCCGCCGGCTAATAGCAGCCAGTGACGCACTTATTGATACGCAAAGGGGCTACTTCCCATTGCGGCCTACAATGGAGGGGTGTGTGAGGTCCAGTGCACGGCGATCCATAGCGAGCACAAATCTCTCAATTCGTGAAGGCTATACATCGTCCTACCCTGACATAAAAATCAAACCAAATTGTGCCAGCTGGACTTAATGCAATGCTCAAGTAGATGTTTACTCGTAAAGACCAAATAATGATCGAATTCGACAAGAGCGAACTCGACCGACCAAGTAGGGTATAATTCTCTACAATAAACCAAGTCAAGGCAATCAATTGCTCATAACCAAATAATCATAACGGGTTCAAATGCACATAAATAAACTCAACTTAAACATTGAGTAAACTTGACCAAATGTCGTCCAAACTTCGTAGGGATTGAAATTAGGGTTTATCAAGTTCAAATCTTCCCTAGAATCGACTCCGATGAGTCTTTGTTCTAAATTCCCAAATTTAGGGTAATTGAAGCTATGTGCTTCATAACTCAACCTAGTTCATTACTAAGTTCTTCAAGGTCATAAATTTACCAAGGCATAAGAATATGATACATGTTCATCATAGAATCCAAGATTGAAGATATAACACATTCAACATACCACATCTCATGTAAGCTCAATTTAGGCCATTAGCACTTAACAACATTTTCATCAACAATTACCATACATGTTTCTAACATGTTCAAAGTCCTACATAATCAAGATACAAGAGTTTTATATACTTTCATAGGCAAGAAACCTTCCTATACATGCTCCTAACAAGCTCAAAATCCCAACATACATGAAGATAGCATAGGAAGCATAACATGTGTCCTCATTGACCTCAACCACCATAGGCTTTGTTTCCTTAGGGTCAATGAGAACTAAAGAAGAAGATGAAGAAGAGAGTAACTTACTAGTTATACACCAAAGAAAGAAATGAAGGAAACTATTCGGATGGAAATGCTCCCCTTGATGAGCTCTTCAACTTTAATGAATGGCTCTTGGGCAAAGGATGAATGAATGATTGAAGGTGATGAAGAAGACCTCAAGGAACCATGGAAGAACTAGAGAGAAGATGGAAATTGTTTTTGAAAAAGGCTTTGAAAAAGGTGAAGAGGAAGAGAGCTGATTTGTGGTTTATATTGGTCAAAATGGTGAGTGGGACAAGTGTCAATCACTTGTGGTCCCTTTTCCAATCAGATTTGGGGCTTAATGACCAACTAATGGACCCTTAATCCAACTTAAAAATCTAGTTAGGGATGTTAGGACATAAGTAGGAAGGGTTAGGGAGGTTTAGGATAGGTTTAAGTAGGGGTTGGAAGTGAACAAATCGTCAAATTCGAAACAGGGAAAATCAGCAAGCAAGAGGCGGGCGCTCAAAGGCCCAGGGTGAGGCGGGCGCCTCACAAATGGGCTCTCCCAAGTTCGAGACCATTCAGCAATTACTCTCAGTTGAGGCGGCGCCTCACTGGCCTGCGGCCGCCTCGGCTCCGTAACCTCTAAAACTTGGTCTAAACTTGATCTAAATGGTCCCAAACTTTGGGCAACCATTCTAAGGTCTAACCCTACTCAAAACAAGTCGGAAACGAACAACCCCGAACAACCCCCGAACAAGCTAGGACAAGGCGCGAACCACGCGATTTAATGAACAACGGATTAAACTCAAATCAAACGCCAATCAAACTAGGATGTCTTGGGCATGAAAAAGGTTCGTTTCAACATGAATAAGACTTGAACATAAAGCTAAGAACTCAACGAACACTTCGTACGTCGAAATAGAAGCAAATACGAGCAACGAGAGGAATCGCTAAGGCCAAATTCAATGCGATTAAACCGGCGATTCTACAAACAAGTTTATATGATTCTAAGCATGCTATGGACTTCTAAAATGATCTATGAATGATTCTAAGACATTTATATAACAAGTAAACATGCTCACAATTCAACCAAGAAAGTAAGAAGACAAGCATACAATGCACATGCAAGATTATGGGGCGTTACAGAACCCAGCGGAAATTTTGAAACTATCGATCAAAACTCAAAACCTAGGTCTCGCTCTCTCTCCCTCTCTCTCTTTCTCTCTTCGCTCGATCTACTCGCTCTCTCTCTCTCTCTCTCTCCATCAACGACCACAGGCGGAGGCAATTTCCTTCCCCACTCCGGCCTCCTTCTCCATATTTGATTATTGAAACGGTTTTTGAGCCGGTGATTCTCCATAAACGGCGAAGAGGGACGAATCCAATCTTGCGGGTTAGAGCTTCAGAAACACATTTTTGAGGTATTCTTCTTTTTCTAAACTCAATCTTTGACGAATCCCTTTCAGACTCGCAATGTGTTTTTGATGATTAAAATCCCCTGAAATCTGAAAATTTTCATTTAGGATTTTTAAAAGTGTTGGTTATCTGAAAAGATTCTTTGAGTAATGATATGAAATTAAAAGTGTTGACTATGTAACTATTGATTTTATCATGATTTATTTGAATTGCTTTTCAAATCAGCCTCTCTTACATTGATTTGGATTTTGGATTGTTTTCTTTTGTTCAGCTGCTCTTCTGTAACTCGACCTTTACTTAGAATTTCATGTTTAAATTGCTAATCAAAAAACGACTTAAATCAGGATTTGCATCTGAATGGTGTTGATTTAGCTCTTAAGATTACGACTTAAGAGAGGTTATGAGGTTATCATTTGAATTTTAAATGGTGTTGATTTGCATCTGAATGGTGTTGCAAATCACATGGTGCGAATTTATTATTTAGGGTTTTAGGAAATTCGGACAGAATTGAAATCTTGAAGCTCATCAAAATTCACCATTCACCAAACATGCGGGACTAAGTAGTAGTTTAAATGGTACTAGGAGACTAGTGCAGCTCTTTTTAATATATATGCACAAGAGAAACTTACAGTATAATTATTAAACTAACAAAGCAGCTACTTGACCACATTAGTCCGAGGATCTTCAATTCGTGCTAGCACTTTAGTAAACACGAAAATAACTTACGTTATCTCTGTCTATCCTTTCATATATGAGACAATATATGCTTTACTATCAAATAGTCACTTTTCTGTACTTCCAAGAGATAATAAGTAAGCTAGCTTAGTTCAAAATCTCCCACTTATAATCTTTGTTTATTCTGTACCTTCTAGTTTTCTGTTCAACTTGCTAACTTAAGTTCTTCTATTGTCTTCCCAGATGGTGGATTGTACTAGAGTGCCTGAACAGGGTAATAGTGAAGGTGGGAATTCAACTAATACATCCGGTGCAACTGAAATCTCTTAGCTTGAACAAATGTTGAAGCAGAGAAATTGTACCAGGTTACTTCTTGTTAGCATAGAGGAATTTCTGAACAATGTTATGGGTTCTAGCTCTAAAAAGTCATTTTTATTGGCTATTCTTGAAAGCATCTTTACATGTGCTTGCTTGACTCCCATTAAAGAACTTTGTTTTTTGACGTATTGTAATTTTCTTATTATCTGGATTTTAGAATCAATCTTATTGATAAAGAAGATATCAAGATGCCATAGATATGAACTTATGCTTTACTGCTGTTGGCTATGATTTTGTAATTTCTTTCATTGCAAACTGACCAGTGAGTTAGTGACCAACAACATTCACTTTACATACGTTGAGTTTTGGAGTTTTGTTTCGAGAATTATCTCACAAGAGAACAGCCCGTGACGGCTTCTTTCTTTTCAGGTTTGTTTGATGAGCGTAAAAAAATTAGCTATGTTCCATCTTTAACTTTAAATTCCTTTTTACCCGTGTTAAATTAGTGTATTAGATTGTTGTATTGTACATAGTCAATTTAATATTTGCTCTCATGTTTAAAAATTCTGATTACGAGAAATGTTGTCACAGATTCGTTCATATGGCAATCCAGATTATGAGACATGTGGAGAAATTGGTTTGAATTTCAGAAGGCTTCTTGCAGTGTAACACCCTTCGCTGACCATGCTTAAGACACAACATATTTAATGGGAAACTTCAAGGCAGTGATTGTGCACCAGTGAAATCTCTAACTCATACTCAAAGTCATGTGGACTTGCAAGATTTAGATTTAGATTTTCAATTTTCGATTTTATATTTTAGGTACATGATAGTAACAATCAGTGTGGAAATGTTCATTTGTAGTGCTAGTTCTGTAATGTAATTTGTATTGTTCTACATTACAGCACTGTTGAGAAATGTTCAAGTAGATATGTGTTTTTGTTTATCTTCGACATGACTTTGTTTCAATTCTTATGGACGATGTTTCGTTATTTAATGTCTTGGAGATATATTTTATTTATATACGAATGACATGAAGTTCAAATGGGTTCACCTGTCTTAACCTGACCTATTTGACCAGTTTATTATTTTTGGGTTGTACCGTGTCGCATCGCGACCCTGATGAGAAATGTCTAAAATATATTTTGTTTATTTTTGACATGAACATTTTCTGTAATTTGATTAAATTCTTATGGACGATGTTGTGTTGGGGGTATATTTTATTTATCCATTAAAAAATTTAAAAAAATAAAAAAATTTAATTTTTTTTAAATTTTAAAAAAAATTAAATTTTAAAAATTTTAAAAATTCAAAAGAATTTTAAAATTTTAAACACGGGTTAAAGTGGGTCGACCCGCTTTAACCCAACCCATTATGACCCAACCCATCTGACCCATTTAATATTTGGGTTGTAGCAGGTCATGACCCATTTCAACCCATTACCCACTCCAACCCAACCCAACCCAATTAACACCCCTAATTCAAACACACTGATTTGATCTAAAATCATCTGATTCAACTCATCTCTCTAAACTTTGAACACCACCCGAAAATTATCGCAGAAGCACCTATCTATATTACAATAGAGTTCATTCTCACACATGTGCAATTGACTAAAGCTATTTAGAGGTTGAGATTAAATTATTTTAAAAAATTTAATGGTTGGGATTCACTCTCACATTCACATGTGTGAGAGTAGTTATTTACTTTTAACTCTCTATTTTCTCACCCTGTTGCAAAGTCACTCCCTATAATTAATATTATGAGCAGTCACACCCTGAGATTAATCTTCTAAATTATTACCTCTTACAAAACATTAACCTTACATTAATATAATCTCACAATAGAGCTCAATTACCACTTGAACTAATGTACCCTTCAACTGTAACATTTTTTAAAATCGCATTTTCTATTTAGACGTCGACGTTTCAATTGACGAAATCAGATATACTGGCACCGTGCCATAGGCACGGACACGAAATATCAAGCCTAAAAGTACGAATTGAAATAAATGAGTGAAACTCATTTATCACCACGCAAAGGCATTATGCACATCAATTATATATAACATGGAAATAATGTTCTCATGAATTTCTTATTTTCACAATCACTTGGTTGAGATGACGTAAAATTTGGCAAAAACTTAAGAAATATTGTGTTACGAGTATTTTTTAATAATATGGATCCTCCTGACATGATTCATCCATGAGTTGGTGGATTGAATTGTAAAAGAGTGATATTCTCTCTTACAAACCTTTCTGAAATAAGGTTTGTGTAAGGCCAAAATATAAATGTCCTATTTTGGTCTTGTTCTCACCTTTCTTGGTCCTTAAGTTTAGGCATTTTTGAAAACAAAATATTCCTAAGATTTTTGGTTTCTTGATTCTAAAGTTTAGGAGATATTATGGAAACAATATCTTGGTAATATATCTTGGTAATACTCTTTCCTTAAAAACATGTCCTAGAGTCCTTGATTTATTTGGTAATGAAATCTAGTGAATTTAGGAAGTTTATTTGATTACCAATTCTATCTCCTAATCCTTTAGTGTACTGGAGTTTGTTTCCTTCTTTATATGTAGGTCTCCTTCGTGATATAAATAGAGGACGCAGCTGGAGGCTTGGACATGGAGACAGAGAGAGCATAGAGCATAGAAGTGCAACATATTCAGAATTTTCAGAATTCCAGCTTTTACAGAATTTGAATGCAGTTGCGAATGTTATAACATCCGGAACTACATCAAGATTGTTGGAACAGTTTGTCTTCCTAAGGTTTCTAGGAAGTTTATTTTTTAATCTCACGTTTTCTCTACTCTTTGTTTCTGTGGGTTTTGCTCTCCAAGACTTGTTGTCCTGTGACAGTGTTTGTTTTGGTGATTTCACATAATTTTTGTAGAACAATTTTTTTTTTTTTTTTTTTTGTGAAATCTTTTTGGCCATGAGGCTAGATCAACAAGTATAGGCTTGTAGATTGTTTGGTAATCGTTTGTACTTATTTCCTGCTTTATAATTAAAGTCTTCCGTTGTTATTTATATTCTGACCAATACACCTTCCAGTGTAGCTTCTATACAAGCTACATTAATTGGAAGCTGCATTGACAGTTTTGTGAATCCTAGTTACTATTGATCTTACAATTGGTATCAGATCCTCCTCTTGACGACACTAAGAGAAGATTCTGGTTGTAGCCATGATGGATTCTCAATATGTGAATGTTGCTCGTTCTCCTACCATGAAAAGTATTGTTCTTCCTTCTATTGTTGATATGTCCTCTGATTTTGATGAATACTCTATGGATCTTTTGACTACTAAGGTTAAACACATTTTGAAAGCCAAGAATCAAAACAAAACTCCATCTTCAAACTCCAAATCCTCTTTTAAACCTGATTCTGGTAAATTTACTCACAAAGAAAATTCCTTTCAAACTTGAGAAAAACTTTTTACCAATCATCTTGCTTCAAACCTTCTTACAGTGGAAATAATATTCATTCTATTCAGTGTAGGAAGTGTCACGGATTTGGTCACTATGCAAATCAATGTACAAACACCTTGAGAAAGAAGGGTTTAAAATTTTCTGCTACCTTGAGTGATAGTGATGATGAAGATCTAGGTGATCTCATCACTCTCACTGCTGTACACAACTCTCAATCTGATCTTGCAGGATTTTCAGCAAATGTACCTCCGAATGTAGCTTCCTCACAAACTACATCGGAAGCTACATTGGACAGAAGCTGGGATGATTTTTACTGTTTTAACTCCTCTGTCACTGAAGATGGTGCAGAATCTGAATCTGAACTGCTGGAAGCCTATAAAGAGTTGTACAAAGCCTGGGAAAAGAGGGCTCATCAAGTTACATTGCTTGGAAAGACAAATGATGCATTTAAATAGGTAAATTAAGATCAAAAAGCGTGTATCACAAGACTGGAATGCTTGCTAAGTAAGAAGGATGTGGAGATTGAAAACCTGAAATAAGAACTCATCAAAGCTAATGAGATCGTGGCAAAATGGAATTCAAGTCAACACAAAATGGATGATATGTTGAAGTGCGGGAATAATGGTAAGTCTAGTCTTGGATTCTTGCCAAAGATGTTTGTTAAAAAAGTGAAGGTACTTCTACTCAATCAAAACAACCCACACAAAATTTTCAAAAGCCAAACTTTTTTGAAAAACCTAAAACAAGAAAGAGAAATTTTGTGTGTCGCTACTGTCACAAACCTGGTCATATTTAGCCCTTTTGTTACTATAAAAGGTTGTCTATAAGGAAGAGGTTAGGCAAGCTTACTTAGTTCGTAACCAAGTGCAGCATCAGATGTAGCATCCAAAGCAGCATCGGATGCAGTTACATCCGAAACTACATCCAAAGCTACATCGGCCCAAAATGTTTAGAAAAGTTTAGGTTCCTAAAAGACAATAAGACTCTGTTCCAGACCCAGAAGATACAGACTCTGCAAATTCTAGAAATTCAGCAGATGTGATTCAGGATGCTGTTCAGGATGCAGTTCAGATTGTAGTTCCAAATGCAGCTGCATCGGAAGCTACGTTGGTCAGAAACTCCCCATATGCTGAAACTGAACCTGAACAGACTGAAACTGAATCAAGCCTAATTGATCGAAGTCATGATATTCCTAGCCGTATACAGAAAGACCATCAAACTTCTTAAGTAATAGGTAATATTCATGATGGCATATCCACAAGGAAAAAAGGTAAGGTTGATTCTCACAAATCAAGGTGCTTATCAAAATATTTTTGAGAGAAACCTTGTTACTTTTAGTAATTAGTTTAATTTAGTTTTTAATCAAAAAAAATTTCTAGAGTCCATTTTTTGCTTTTATTGCTTGCTTTTAAGATATGACTCTACAACTTTTATGGATGCACCAAATGATCAAAGATTATGGGCTACACATTGATGTGTTAACCGTGTATTGTGATAACACCAATGCAATTTGTATAGTACAAAACAATCCAGTTCAGGATTCTCGAACAAAACACATTAATATAAGACACCACTTTATTAGAGGCTTGGTTGAATAAGGGATTGTTTGCATTGAATATGTTGGGACTGAAAATCAACTTACTGATATATTTTTAAAGAGTCTAGATTTTGAGAGATTTTTCAATCTTTGGAAATCTCTTGTGTTATGTGTGCCATTTGACTTTATACTTAGTTTATTAAAAAAAAAATAGGTATGATTGCATTTTGTCTTTAGAGGGAACTCTAGATCATTGTTTCACATGTATGTGCCTCATGTGGTTGCTTGAGAATTGCATTCAATAACAATTGTGACTTTGGTTATGATTCTCACTATCTCTCCCAGTTCTTGAGCAAGTTTGAAGTCCACAAAGGAAAGAGCTATCTAAAGTACAAGGGTCGTAGCATCTTATCTTGGAACTATGGAACTTTGGTTCTCATAGGTTGATCTTGAGAAAAATGGATACCCTTGGAAAAGTGTGAAAGCTACCTAAAGGAAAAGAGTTACCTATGAACAAGGTTTGTTGCCATTCTCTCTGGGGACTATGAATCTTTGGATTTCATAGGTTGATCATGTGCAAAATGGCTTCCCTTGGTAAATAGTGTGAAAGGTTCCAAGTGACATGTTTTTATAGCTTGAAATAAAGTAGAACTATATTCCTAGGGAAATAAAGTACATATGAATTTTTGTTATGAAAAATTTATGATCTTGGGAGAGAAATCTGGTTGAGAAAACAAAAGATGCAATAATTGCACAAAATTTTATTATTGATGAATGCACCTCCCAATGCAGCTACATCAGGAACTACATCCTTTGATCTGGTATTTATCACTTGTGTGTGATTGCATTATTCTTTTGCCTAGATTTTTATAATCATGTTTTTAGACATAAAATTTTAGGACATGCATTGTTGGTAAGGATATCAGCCTGTTGAATGTTTGTCCTAAAATCAAACTGTGCAAATCAATTTCCAAAAAATATCCATATTGAAAAATAATTAATGGATGTCTAATTTTTGTAGGGAACTAAGAGGTATTGAATCTGGCTATGAGGTGCTTAGTTATTGCTAGGGGTGTGATCAAGTCATAGTAAACACTTTATTGTGCTTTCTAAAAATCTTGGATTTTTGAGAATTCCTTAAGGATTGTTTCTCCCCTTTCCTTCTCTGGTCAAATAGGAGGAGAGAGATCAAGTGTTTCTGGTGATGACGATGAATCTGCTTCCTTGTATGAATGTGATTGCATCATTGGTATATTTTGATTTGTGCTTTGTAAATGATTTATAATTGTATACCTTACACAAATTCAGGGGGAGGTGAGATTTACTAACCAATGCAGATTAGATGGTTTGATTGGTGTTGAATAAAAACTTGTAATTTGATTTGACCAGAAAAGGCTCAACAATGGGGGAGATTGTAAGGGCAAAATAGACATGTCCTATTTTGGTCTTGTTCTCACGTTTCTTGGTCTTTAAGTTTAGACATTTTTGGAAACAAAATATTCCTAAGATTTTTGGTTTCTTGATCCTAAAGTCTAGGAGATATTATGGAAACAATATCTTAGTAATATATCTTGGTAATACTCTTTCCTTAAAAACGTGTTCTAGAGTCATTGGTTTATTTGGTAATGAAATCTAGTGAATTTAGGAAGTTTATTTGATTACCAATTCTATCTCCTAATCCTTTAGTGTATCGGAGTTTGTTTCCTTCTTTATATGTAGGTCTCCTTCATGATATAAATAGAGGACACGGCTGGAGGCTTGGACATGGAGACAGAGAGATCATAGAGCATAGAAGTACAACATATTCAGAATTTTTAGAATTCCAGCTTTTACAGAATTTGAATGCAGCTCCGAATGTTATAACATCCGAAACTACATCGGGATTGCTAGAACAGTTTGTCTTCCTAGGGTTTCTAGGAAGTTGATTTCATAATCCCACGTTTTCTCTACTCTTTGTTTCTGTGGGTTTTGCTCTCCAAGACTTGTTGTCTTGTGAGAGTGTTTTGTTTTGGTGATTTCACATAATTTTTGTAAAACAATTCTTTTTTTCTTTAGATGAATCTTTTTGGCCATGAGGTTAGATCCACAAGCATATGCTTGTAGATTGTTTGGTAATCGTTTGTGCTTATTTCCTCTTTATAATTAAAGTCTTCCGCTGTTATTTATATTCTGATCAATGCACCTTCCAGTGTAGCTTCTGTACAAGCTACATTAGGAACTGCATTGATAGTTTTGTGAATTCTAGCTACTATTGATCTTGCAATTTGTAAGACGGTGTTAGAGAAGTAATTCTTCATCCATCGCTATTGGCATTAGTAAACTTTTAGTTAAAACAAGTCCTAATAATTTCTCTTTATAAGATTCAGATCATCTCCAATAAGCACTTCAAACCTTCAAATTTGAAGTATTTGTCCACTATTCACAATTCCAACAAGCTCTTCATTTCTGCTTCAAATTTGAAGTGTTCCACCCAGCCCTTCAAATTTGGAGTGTGACTATTCACAACTTCATCTTCCCTCTCCTATTTTTTTTTTTGTTTAAGTAGTTATTTTGTATTTTATGTTTTTATTATTATTGTTAGTTTAGTTGTTTAAGTAGTTATTTTGTATTTCTTTCTAAACAATGTAAGATACATTTATTCTATGGTGATAAAAGTAGAAATCTTTTATCAAAATATTTTCAGAATTCACATCAATTTATAACCAATGTAAGAGACATATTTTATATTGATAATGTTAATATAGATGTATTTCATATTGGTTATAAATTGATTTTATATAACATTTTATTACTAATAGAAGAGTTGGTATTAAAATATTTATTTTGAGAGTTTTAAAATTATTATTCATATTATAACAATGTGAGATACTTCTTTTCTATTTCTATTGGTAATAAAAGTTTAAGACTTTTACTTAAAAACTTTTAAAACAAACATTTTTTTCTAACCATATGGTATACATCTTTAATATTGGTAATAATGAATTTTTAAAATAAACACAAATTTCTAACAAATGTGAGATATATTATTCTATAGTAATTATAATAGACTTTTACTCCTTCCGTCCCTAAATTATTGTCATGTTTTCCATTTTTCGTTCGTCCCAAAATGAATGTCTTGTTTGAAACTTTCCTTTTTAGGACAACACTTTTACCACTTTATCCTTATTTTTTCATCATACTTTAATTATGTGTCACATACAATACACGTGCTTTCAAGCAAACTACACATCAAACTAATATTAATAATCCAGTCAAATGTGTTTTCTTAAACCTTGCACCAAATCCACCAAGACGATAATTTAGGGACGGAGGGAGTATATAAAAACTTTTGATACAACATCTCTTTCTAAAGAACGTGTGATACATCTCTTTTATTGGTTATAACATAAAAATAATAATAGTAGTAGTATTTTATCTAAAGAGTTTTCAAGCCAACATCTCTTTTTAAACATTGTGTGATACATCTTTTGTATTGATAATTAATAAAAAAAAATTAAAAACTTTTATAACTAATATATGCTTCTAAATAATGTGGATCTCTTTGTAACTAATGTGGGATACATTATAAAAACCATTTTAAACCACTATCACATTTCTAACCAGTGTGAAATACATATTTTTTTCTATTTGTATTAAGCCTTTTATAAAAAGACTTTTAATATCCACATTATTCTCTAACGAATGTATAATATATTTCATCATTTGGTAATAGTAGTAGAAATTTTTTATATAAAAAAATCTAAAACTAACATATCTTCTATATAATGAGATACATCTCTTCTCTTCTCTTTTATTGATGATAAAATTAAAAGTATTTTTATTTAAAGACTTTTAAAATAAACATCAATTTATAACAAATGTGATATATATATACACATATATTGCTAATAATAGTAAAAGTCTTTTATATAAACTAAAATAATTTAAAATCAATATTATTTTTTAACCAATGTAAGATATACATCTTCTATTGGCAATAATGGTAGAAGTCTTTTATCAAAAGACTTTGAAAACCAATATCATTTTCTAACCAATGTATGATACATCTTTTCTATTGGTAATTAATAATAGTATTTTTAAAACAACATCAATTTATAACCAATGTCGGATACATCTCTTCTATTGGTAATAATAATATAATATTTTATAACCAATGTGAGATACGTCTCTTGTAAAAGTGATAGTATTTAGTCTAATGAGTTTAAAATCTAACATTTTCCTTTTTAAACAATGTCTTATACATCGCTTTTATTAATAACAATATAAAAAAATAAAGTCAACATCATTTTCTAATCAATATGAGATATGCATCTTTTATTGGTAATAGTAGTAAAAGTTTTTTTTTATTAAATGACTTTGAAAACCAACATCACTTTCTAACCAATTTATGATACATCTCTTCCATTGATACTTAATAATAGTATTTTTAAAATCAACATCAATTTCTAACCAATGTGAGATATATCTCTTCTATTGTTGAAAAAATTAGTGTTTTTAGTTAAATAAATTATGCAACTTGAGACACGAATTTCTTTACGTGTCATTTGTTTGTTAACGAAGGTAATTTCGCAAATGTGTTATACTCGATGAGAGCATCGAAATGGTATATTTATTTGTCCAAATCTAGTTTTGGATAAATAAAATATCAAGATTTAAAGTATAATACTTATTAAAAAATAGTGTTTTTAGTTAAAGAAAATGTGCAACTTGAGACACGAATTTATTTACGAGTCATTTGTTTGTTGGCAAAAGTAATTGTGCAAATGTGTTATACTCGACAAAAGTATCGAAATGATATATTTATTTGTCCAAATCAAGTTTTAGATGAATAAGATATGAAGGCTTAACATATGATGTTAAAAGTGAGTCATTAAAAATAATGTCTCACCTTGAAGAGTTTTATCTTATATTGGTTAAAAGTAATGTTAGTGGTAAAAATTTTAAATATAAATCTTCTACTATTGATAATAGAAGAAGTTATATATACTAATATCTATTATCATATTAATTATTATTATGTATTATTATTAATTAATAGCTAAAAAACCAAGAGTTTGTAAAGTTTCCACATAGATGTTTTACGATGAAGATTTATAAAAAAAGTGGTAAAATGGCACAATCATAATGTTTATCACCATATATATATATATATATTTGATATGTAAATACAATCGAAGGTAATGCTATTAAGTATTAAGTATTATGTTTTTTTATGGATATTTGGTAGATTTATAAGGAAAAAAGGTGGAATATACAAAACTTTGAGGGGGCCGTGGCGTGGCCCGTCACCCCTGCATCCGCGAACCGCCAGTAGCCGGCTAGGCGGCTAGCCGCACACTGTACCCATACCATACCCAACCCAAGGCTATATAGTGGTGTCCAACTGTAATATGATGAACCAAATTTTAGTCGAAGTGACCACTGATCAGCCCCGCCCAACAAATTATGTGGTTGTTAATAAAATGTTTTGATTAAAATGTTGACAAAAAATACGTTTTTTTTTTTAAGTGTTTTAATGTAATATTTTAAAAATATACAGTATTTTAAAACTCTCAAATTTAGAACGTTTTAAAAATATAATTTATTTATATCTACTCTGCTTATAAAATAACTTTTCAAAATAATTTACCAAATATATTTTTTTTTAAACTACATATTAAAAAAATTACGTTTTAAAAACATTACCTCTAACGATACCTAAATGTCAAATTGGAGTTGGATAACTCAACTGGGATGGTTTCCTGTTGCAATAAGTGCTAAGAATTAAGAGGCTAGTCAAATCTATTGAATTTTGGCTCCCCACAACTAGATTGTGTACAGCATGGGTTGGTAAGGTATTTAGATGGCTCGATTTCTCTGCCAGGCCTGTTCGTCAACCGTCTTTCTAAACCGTATTAAATGTTTTTTTATTAAAAAAGTTAAGGAAACAAGGATTTGAAAACTCTAGTTTACTGGATAATTCTCTCAAGCAACATCTTTAGTTCTTTACAGTGTCAAAATTACTAAAAACTAGATAAGTGCCATGTAAAAATTAGGCCAAAATACGGTTAGCCCCTCAAAGTATCCATTCAATCTCGTAATACCCTCCAATATTAAAATTATTCCAACTTCATACCCATTGTTTTCGATCATCTCAGTTACCACCCTCCCGTCACCTGTCGTTCATAAAGTCCCGTGAAGATACACATGGTCACACACGTGATGGGCGCGCAATTTTGTCTTTTCCAACCCCAAGAAGAAACAGAAACTGATGTAGTACCGCTGCTGGTTTGAAAAGGAATGCAGTATACAAAACCCAAATTATATACCTTTCTTCGGTTTATGAGAAGCTCATAATAACAGCTATAAAATGCTACATAATGACTTGCTAGATGCATTATTCTTCAGAAACAGAGTTTGAAATAGAGAAAAGGGTCGAGAAACACATGATTGATCCTGTTAATCGGGAATCAAAAAGGGTTAGGGTCGGAAAAATCCAACTCATTTAAATTCTGTGCTAAACGAGTTGACCTTAGTATTATATTTTACTATTTGATTAAAATATTTGATTGTATTAACTTCTTAACAATATTTATTTTATGTTTTTTTTATTATTGTAGATGAAGAAGATAATGATGTTGAAGAAGATATTTTCTCAAAAGAAAATTTGATTTCATATTTTTAATTCGTATTGTTAATCGTTGTCACTTGCCCGTTAATATATTTTTTACTTAATTTTGAATTTTTGATTTAAATAAGGCATCATGTGGATGACCCTGTTAAACCGTATCTTACAGAGTTAAGGTTAGGGTTGCGATTTGAGTGGTCCGTTTAAATGGCTCATTTAACCCGCGACTCTATAGGATCACAACCCTATAGGGCTAGGGCCAACCCAATTTAACATCTCTAGTGGCCTCTTTGCGACCCACTCTAATGGCCTTAAACCCTTTGAATTTTTTAATTTTTGTCTAAACTTTTCTCAATTCTACATCAGTTCAGGTGCTCTTAAGAAGATACCCCACATATTGACACGAATGCGTTATTTTGATAAAGCTTGAGGACGGATGGAAGAAATCAAGAGAGCACACCCTTCCTTGCTAACCCTCATGTCAATTGATGTGGCAAAAAACACAGCTTGGGCCGTCCTTGAGATGGGTAGGATATCTGGGCTTGTAATCGTCCTCCTTGAGCCTGTTAAAAACACAAGAACACCTGAGTGGAAGTGCAAGGCAAGGCCTCGCGAAACCCCTCCGGCGTGAGAGTAAGTATCGAGTGATTGTCAAAAGACGAATTGACAGAGTAACGAGGCTCAAGAAAGTGTGTGTACCTTGTTGATGATTATGGAGAGGTATTTATAGCCCTCAAGGTGATTGAATCGCCTAGATTCACTTCCATAATCGCCGAGATAATCAAGGAGGAGATCCCTTGATTCTAGGCGAAACACGCGGTTGACCGCGTAGTTATAGGAGTTGATAAGGCAAGTATTCTCGCCAGACATGGAAACCGACTTGCCTTGGAAAGCAAGCTACCGCCTCATGCTCGATGTGTGCTTTCTGGGCGAGCAAGGCTCGCCTGCTATTCTCGCTTGTGTTGATCCCCGAACTTATCAGGTCTGAAGATCGGCCCGGGCCCAAGACCTGCTCGACTGCAAGGTAAGTCTCGATTCCTTTGCTACGCATGTATGATTCCCAGTCATGGCCCCTGGTCGGACAGGCAAGGCCTTTGTCCGCCCGGGTTTGAGTGAGGGTTATGCTGCTGCAGCCTGCTCGGCCGGCTCTCTCATCTTGCTCGCTGGCCGTGGGCCCCAAAGGTGTCAGGCCCGACCGCACGTGATGCTAACTCGTGTTTGCTCGCGACCCGCTTTGGGCCGGTATATCTGGCCCCTAGCTTCCTGTCTGGCGAGTATTCATGCTCGGAGCGGGGAGCGTTCAAGTCTGATGGTCGTATGGGCTCCAACACTTATAAATTTTCAATAAAGGCAAGGAATTTGGCGAGGTAGATTTGAGGCGTGTCCAGAAGCCTTCACTGCGGCGTGATAGAGCGCTGGGAAAGAAGCCGCGAGCCGCCAGAGGTTGAAGCGATCGACGGGGCACGAAGCACGGTGGCGCATTTAATGCCCTGAATGATAGGCCGCCCACTTCAAGCGCCGCCGGCCCGAGTCAAGCTTCCCAAAATCGCTCGTAATCCACCATAAAAGGCGCAACCCCTCCTCTTTTCTCTTTTATCGCCTTTGAGATTTGCAAATCGCTAGAGAGAGAAGTTTTTGCAGAGCTTCCATTGCTATTATTGTTGTGTTTTTCTTCAGACTTTGGTGGAGCCTCTTCTTTGCTTCCTGCATCTATTCCCCTGGGTCATGCAAAGATTCATATCACCCGACATTTGAAGATCTACCGTTCCGTAAATAACAAGAAGCTCTCGCCCCTTTCACTTGTGTTCTCGATGTTTTCCTCGGTTTCTTCCTTCATCTCGTATGGTTTTTGTTAGGGTTTTAGTGAGTAAAACCGCCTTGGGTAGAGATCATGAGCGTAAACCATAATTCCCGCTTAGGCGAATAGAATCCCTCAGATGACCCACACTTAGATTTTCCTTTTTTCTCGATAGTTACCCTTACAGAGCTCGATAGCCATTTTCCTCGATCTCTTTGTAGATGCGGATATGTCCGAGAATGACCGTGAAGCTTTCTGCTATGGTGGGAGGAACGACTCGCTAAAGAATAGCAAAAAAAGTCTCCTTCGATTAGCGTGCTGAAGTGCGACGCAGAGAGTCGATTCGTGGCCGGGCCAACAATTCGAAAGCGGGCTGTGGATCCCGTGGTCGACATAGTCGATTCTTCCAGCGAGGAAGATTCCGGCGAGGAGAGTGTGACCGGTGGCTTAGTTTCGGGCAAGGCCACGAGCAACAAGCCTGACCATGAGGGGATACAAAAAGCGAGTAATGGTCGAGCGAATAGATTTAGCCGGAGGCTTCAGAGGCCGATGAGGCGATAATTTGCCGTTTCTCGGCGTTTTAAGAAAACTCTGCCGCTCCCCCTGTGTGGGAGGGGCCTCTCCCCCAGAAGAAATAAAGAAAGCCGACAGCAGTCCCCATTGCTCGCTTCTTAACGTGAGGGTGGCCCTCAAGAAGGGTTCCCGCTGAGTGAAGTGATCGGCTAAGCAGGGAGATGAGGAGAGGAGCCCGATTGGTATGTAAATGCGATGAAGGTCGTTATGCCGCACACCGGGCTACGCTGGACACGGCATG
>CM028377.1:179955723-180007597 GCA_013146195.2 Codonopsis lanceolata
CAACAACATAGCCAGGGTGCGACGAGAGTCGCGTGGCTTGCTTTAACGACTGAAGTCGCTAACGCCACTGCCGCCAAGCTCGAGCAATTGGTGTCGAGGTCGGCTCACGACGGATGACGGCAAAAGCAAAGAAATCATTGAAGATTACAAGAGATCGACCGACTCTTTGCCAACAAAGGTAGAAGGTGAAGCTTATCCATTTTTGTGCAGGAATGAACCATATCTTAAGGCAAACAGCCAGCTGGATCGAGATTAGCCCCGAAGAATGGGGAGCTAACCCCTCTTTTGCTCATCTCTGCCCGGCCGCCACTCCCAAGTGCCTTTAACGAGGATTAATTAGCTTGGTCCGGCCGACGCCATGGTTCGCCTCACGATTCTCCCTCCGCCGCCGATACTACGCCACCGACCTCACGATTTAAATTTGGCGATCACAAGCTCCTTCAACCACCGCCGATAACACCGATGATCAAGCCGATGATGAGGTTACAACTCGAATACCACTGCAAATACCGAGGAACCCACCGCTGCTTCAACCGAGGATAACACCGCCTCTACCGGTTTGAGCGCTCGTCACACAGTTCGCGCTTCTTCTCGCCTTCGTGCCTTGTCTTAAAACAATTTAAATTCTTGTCCGTAATATTTTAACTTTTATTTTGAATGACCGCTTAATATCGCTTTAGCAAACAAAATCATCTTTTACTCGCCTCAAAGCGACAAGATTTAACTAAGTTTTTACCGCCTAAAGCGATCATCATTTAGTTAAGTTTTTACTCAAATGCCCTCCCTTACGAAAGAGAGCCCTTATGCTCGTAATAAAGGACATTCGATCATCTTTACTCGCTTTAAAAGCGATCAACATTTACCCAGTTTTCTCGAATACCCCTCCCTTACGAACATAAAGCCCTCTACGCCGTAATAAGGGTTATTCGATCAACTCGAATATCCTTCAAATTTTCTTGAACATAAAGACCTTTATGCTCGATCAAAGACTTGAAGGGATTCAACTCAAGACCCACTTTTCAAACACAAAGTTGAAAAGACAACCGAAGTTTCATCATTGCCATTTATCATGAGAGAAAAGATCAAAGAATTACATATTGTAAATCAATTACCAATAGTATTTCTTCAAATGATCCGCATGCCATGGATGCTTTAACTCATCACCATCCTCTGTTCGCAACATGTAGGTGCCCTCCTTAATAATTCTCGAAACTTGAAAAGGGCCTTCCCACAGGCTTGGTGACAACTTCCCCACTCACTGATGGCGGCTGTGGCCTCAATCTTACGAAGGACCCATCCCCCACAAAGAAATGATCGACCACCTAACTCTCTTATCGTGGTGAGCCTTTGCTCGCTGCTATAGTTGGCCATCTTCATTTTGGCTTCCAAACTGCCGCCTTTTCTTCCAACAAATCCAAATTGCTGCTCGAGCCGCGGTGATTAGAACCCAGATTGTAATTTAAGACCCTATGAGTGGGCAAATACATCTCTACCGGAGCCATAGCATCGACCCATAAGCTAAAGAAAAGCTGTTTCCTGCTTGACCCTTATCGTTGTTCTTATCGCCCACAAGGTAAGGCAAGCAATTGCCTACCCATCTTCCAAATTTTTCTTCCAAATTCCTCTTCAAAACATGCAGAATTTGTTTATTCGCAGCTTCTGCCTGACCATTGCCTTGTGGATATGCCACAGATGACTGCCAATGTTTCACCCTCATTTGCTCGCACGCCTTGGTAAACTTTTCCGAAAACTGGGTCCCATGATCGACACAATTGCTCATGGACCCCAAACCGACACCATATGTGCTCATGTACAAAATCGATGACGCTTCACTCGCTTATGGTCGCTGGCTTCGCTTCCACCCACTTCGTGAAGTAATCCACGGCAACCATCGTGATATTTGAACTTCGACCGAGCAACGGAAAGGACCAATCAAGTCAATTCCCCACATGTCAAATGGCCATGACGCGATAACAGAGTCCGCTCTGAGATGGCAATCGTGGATATCTCGCATAACGTTGACACTTGTCGCAAATGATTTAACATATATCTCTAAGATCCCGCCGCAAAGTTATCCAAGAAAATCCCCGCTAACACTTTCTGCTAACGATCGTTGGCCGTCAGGTGACCTCCACACTTGCCTTCATGCACTTCGCCCAAGATTCCTCCGCTATCTTCGGACGAACACACCTCAACAAAGGTCGTGTATAAGATCTTCGATACAGACGTTGTCTAAGATAATGTAACGGCATGACCGCTTCTGGACGGTTCTAGCTTCCTTTTTGTCTTCAGGCAACACCCCATGCTCGATGTACGCCAAGATCATCTATCCAACATTTCATACCGGCTCTATGTCCATAACCACCTCCTTTTCAATGACAGAATTTCCAAATGCTCGATCATGACTCAGGATGTAAAGATCGAATTTCATCCTCACCATCTTCGATAAATAGTTCTGCCGCATGTTATCCTCCCGAGCAATTCTTACTAATTCCCAAGAATCAAAGTCTTTTAAAATTTCTCTTACCATCGCACAATAACGACAAGATCGGGTGATGCATCTAGTCGCCTTAACTTGATTCACCACCAACCGAGAATCACAATATATCACCACCGCTCAAGACTCCAATGTCTCAGCAAGCTCAAGACCAAGCAATTAAAGCTTCAGATTCACTGGTTGTTTGAAGCCGGAATTTGAAACGCAATGCCTTCTCAAATTCTACATCTTGCTTCAGTGGGACTAACACTAAACCAAAGACCACTCCCAAATCGACTAGCCGAACCACAACATGAAGTTCTCCAAAGAATATTCCCTGGCTTTGGACTTGCATTACTCGTCAGCCGTTGCTTTACTCTCCACCTCTTCCTCGATAGACTCCTTAAAGCTTGTCTCGCCTACAAAGTTCCGCTATAGCTTGCGCCTTGATTGCTCGCCGTGGTCGATAATCGATGTCAAACTCCTGCTAACTCAATTGACCAAGTAAGTAAACCACTGTGAGGTATCCGGTTTGTGCAAAATCTTTCGCAAAAAGGCGAATCCGTACACAACATTGAATGAGCGTAAAAATAAGCTCAAGTTTCCGAGCAAAGAACAAATGCGAGTAAGCCAATTCTCTCAGATTAAAATATCTTCCTCTACATCGTGAGGGCTTTTGATACATAGTAAACAAAGCTTTTGTACATTGCCTTCTTCCCTAATCAAAACAATGGCTACCGCCCGCTCTAGTGCCAGATAAACATATAATTTTTCCCCAAATACCGGCTACTCAACAAGGGTGGACTTCCTAAATACTCCACCACCTTGAACGCTCGCATTCAGAGTCCATTCAAACCCTTTATTACCCCAAGAAAACCTTGAAGAAAGGCAAGCAACGCCTCGCCGACCTCGAGATGAACCTTCCTAAAGCGATCACCCCGCCATTTAGCCTCTCGACGCCCTTAACACAGAGGAAGCTTCATAGTGACTAATGCCTCTATCTTCTCGTGATTAGCCTCAATTCCTCTCTCAAGAACCATGAAACCGAGGAACTTGCCAGCCTTTCACTCCGAACACACATTTGCTCTGATTCAACTTCATGTTGTTCCTCCCGAGATTAGCAAAGTTTCTCCCCAGATCCTCTCAGCTCGCCTCTTGGGTCTTAACCACCATATCATCAATGTAAGCTTCAACATTTCTCCCGATCCGCGAGCTAATACACCTTGTTGACCATCCTTGATAAGTGGCCCCAGATTCTTCAAACCAAAAGGCATCATCTTATAACAATACAACCCCCCCGCCGCCGAAAGTCATAGAGCCTTATCTCGATCCAACCATCTTCACTTGATGATACCCTCGAGTAAGCATCTATAAACTTAGGAGCTCGAACCCCGCAATGGCGCTCGACCAATTTGTCAATTCTCTACAGAGGATAGCAATCTTTGGACAAGCCTTATTCAAATCTGGAAGTCAACACACATCCGCCACTTGCCGCTTGACTTCTTTACCATAACCACGTTAGCCAACCAAGTTGATAATGTATCTCCTCGATAATATCTCGCTTGAGTAACTTTTCGACTTCCTCCTTGATCGCTTGGTCCTTTCTACCGAATAAACCCGTCGGTCGCCGCTGGATTGGCCTAGAACCGATCAACATTCAACTGATGCAAGGCCACATCCTCGCTACCCCTCAGATGTCCTCTCGTCGCTAAGCGAAGATATCCATCTGCCCCGCAGCTTGCTTAACTAGGCTTTCTCTGCCTCTACCGTCCAAAGCTCGACCAATCTTAATCTTCCTCGCCTCTGATAGTCCTGATTGATGACTATCTCTTCTAGCTCGTCCTGAGCCGTAAACTCGGCTCATCTCGCATTTGGAGCGCATCACACTCCACTTTTTCATCCTTTCTACCGATCCTCAACTTTATCGAGCCGGGTCTACCTCCATAGCCTCAACTGCTCCTCGCATATGGATGCCGGCAAAGATTCATCTACAAGGTCAACGACTCATCTGGCTCACCAAATCCTCCCGACGCCAATGTCGGCAAAGGATTGCTAATACCTTCCTCGGCCACCTCCTCTCGCCGATTGTGCCGATTAACCTGCATCGACGATAAAGATGGAACCTCCATATTTGTTTCACAAAATCACCACGGCCAGATCCTCTTCATTTTGACTTTTCTCCCCGACTTCAATGCTCCTGGACTGAGCTTGCATCCATTTCCAATTCTCCTGTACTCATCGCTACCACCGATGGTCCTGCTACCACATGAGAAGTTTCTTGGTACCGATAGTAACCTCTCGCCGCCATCTCTCCAAGGTCAACTTTCTTTCTCTCACAGATCCCGAACATATTCAAGCACCGCCGCTACCGACTCCGCAATACTCCCACTCCTTTGATCGGTATAAAATTTGGCTCTCTCGGTGCGTGGGATTGACGCGACCATCCGAAACTTAGTCATGCTCGGTGACGCCCAAAATAATGTTGTATGGAGATTTCAAGTCAATTACCACAGCGTAATCTTTTCAGCTCTGGTTCGAGTCCTCGCCAATAAATACCTCCAAATTCAATAGTACCCTTCACTGGACCTTATGATTTGTGAAACCCTCCAAAGCCCCAAAGATACCTGCCAGCGATCATCATTCAATTCCAACCCTTGAAACAGAGTAATACATCACATCCCGACATGCTCCAGCTGGCCCACCAAGATTCTGCGCACGACCCAATGCCGGCCCACCAACGCCGAACACCGACGCTCTCCAAAGAACACTACTCGCCAACTCGCCGCGAGTAAACCCAGATAGCCTCGTTTCTCCATCCCGCAAGGTCGCTGGTCGATCTACCACTTTTGATAAGGAATAAATTTGCTTTTAAGTCGCTATTTGAGTGAGTTCCTCATCCATTATAACATCATGACCCCCCTAATGGGTGGAGCCTCCTCCTGGTGCATTCCCTCTACCTCCGGTGATCTCGCTTGAAGCGGCTCTAACCGCCCTCGTTGATCAACTCGATGGCCTTCTTCAATGGCCAAGATTCTCCTGTGCCCATAATCGCCATGATAGGCACACCTCTTCGCCTCGATCCTCTCTCCCACAGATGTGATTCATACGAGGGGATTAGGAAGCTCGCTCTTATCTCGTACATTATGTCCTCGCTGCAATGTATTGAGCTGGTCAACTCGATTCACGAAGAAACTCCTTCTACCGATCATACCGAGACTTACTCTTATTATAACCGCCACTTCGCCACTCGGCCTCGGCCGTTTTCCCTTTACATTCCCTCCCGCAGCTTACCTGCCTGCCTTTTTTCTTTCTTCGCCGCCTCACCAACCATTTCTTTCGTGCCCGCATGAGCATCTCTTACCTCCGTGTCTTTGGTTCACGCATACTCACCTCGATCGCAAACCACCTTCACCCGAGCAAGCCAGCCAAACATAGTCACTTCTCGGCTCTACTGCACCAGAACTTGCTCTAGAACCTGGTAAACCTCTCAAGGTAACTCGCTGCCGACTCATGCGCCTTGCTTAACCTTAGACAAATTGGCCCTTGTCTTTGCTAATGAGCCGAGCGGTCCCGAAATCGGCCAAGAACTTTGCTCGCAAATCCGCCTAATTGCTGATCGAAATGCCGGGGCGCTTCTCCCATCCAAGCCAAAGCCTTCTTGCAAGGCACCAACAAAGCTCTAATTTTCAACGCCTGCCTCAAGTCACCAAACCAACTGGGACTCGAAAGACATCAACCGCCCTAGCCTTGGTTTTGCCTCGTATATTCCTTAATGTTGGGGAAAATCAACCCCTGGCACCGGTGGTGCATTCTCGATCCACCTGCTAGCTGCCAGCAGATGTACCTCAAAATTCCCATCTGTAGCCTTGCCTTGTTCCCGTGCTTCCATCCCGCTTTAACTCCTCGAATCGCATGTTAATGGTTGCAGCAAACCACCCCCAAGCCGAGGCCGTACTCACGCATGAGGCCTCGCTGGGGTCCCATAGCCGCAATGGCTTGTGTGAGCCCCCACGGCCGCGCCACCTCGGCCCTCGAGGTGCCCCAACGAGCAAAGCAAGTAATAGGTGCAAATGATTGATGAGACCGCTCGAGAAGGAGTCCTCTCGCTCGAGCATAAGAACCTCTAGGTGATCGTGAGCGGCGACTATATGCACGAGAACGCCGCGGTGATGGTGAACGACGCCTACGAGCATGCGACCTGCGGTGAGGTGGCACGACGACGTGATCGAGCCGAATCCTCACCAACTCGAGGTCCCAACCTTGAATGGACACTAGGATAACCCTATGATCGGCCCTACTTCCCTCCGGTTGATCATTACGCTAGAATCATGCCGCGTGGTCGGGAATGTACAACCAAAGGACATCGGATTTCCCGCGTGAAACGCCAAATGCCAAGTGGATCCAACTCGATGGGCAATGGTGGTTTGCCCATAGCAATCATTCAGAAGTTGAGTTGATGCATCCGACCGAGATAAATGGCTCTCGGCGTAAAGCTTCTTCACGAAATTCACGGGCTAACCCACCAGCCTTCCCAGCTCGGCCATCGATTCAACCCCACGCCTCGATTCAATCCGGTGACGCTATGCATCATGGGGTGGAGGGACATCTCCCAAAGCCACTGATTGAGGCCGGGTTCGATGTGCCTCATCTCTCGCGATCGCCGCCACCACCATTAACTCCGCTTCTCCGCCATGAATAAAACTTAAAATAAAGAATATCTAATCGAACTTTTAATGCCGTGAAAACTCGCTTCCCAAGAACGGAACCAACCGATGCTGGCCCAAGATAATCTGACCCACTAAATCGCCCAATCCAAACACCGGCTTTCAACGTGTTTGTAGATCCTCCGAGCCCAACTCAAATGAAGGAGAATAAACGTGAATCGGGCAGGCACTCCCCGCAAAAAGCCCTTCTGTGAGTTAGTACAATAGGTTAACAATTCGGCAGTAGTTTAAAGTAGGGAATAAGATTGCGCATACCTCTCTCCAAATTTTGACAAGGTTTTTATATGTGCCGAGGCATAACGCCCATAATCATGAATAATCGCCTATGATTGGCATTAATCGCCTATACGATTGGCATTAACTGCCCATGATTGGAATTAACTGCCCATGACGAGCATCAACTTCTCTGCAAACGGTCATGGCTAATAATCGGGATTATTGCTCGGGTGTAACCACCCTCAACTGTTTATCTTGATCTTTCCCGGACATCAATGCCCTCAACTGTTTGTAACTTACTTGGTGCAATCGAGCAAAGTTGCTTGCTCCCTCAATCTACTGGTGCAATCGAGCTAGGTTGCTCGCTCAACGATGTTGCTCGCATAACTAAGCCCCCATCTCAAGTATTTATCCTGGCCAAAACAGTAGATTTTACCCGATTACTGCTAATATTTTTGCTCGCTTGCTCTAAGATACACACGATTGACACGTGGCTCCCGGCTTGGCCTAATTGGCCGAAAGAAATGTAATATATGCGCTATAGCAGTCACCGACTCAACATACAAATCTGAAACTTTTACGTGAATTCCAATTTCTCTCAATATGTTAAAGCAAAGCAATTTAAACAATAACAAAAATATCTTGAATATGAATTAATATTTATAATTTTCACAATATTTGAAACAACAATTGAACAATTCAACTAAAATTTTCAATTATTTTCTCTAAATTATTATATAAAAATATACATGTTTTATTTAGTAAAATAAAAAACTCTATTGCCACCGTCCCATGGTCCGCATCCCTCATTAACACCAGCACTGCCTTCTACCTAAGTATGAGATTTACAAGCGGTGACGAGGAGGTGGTGTACATATGAAGAAGGAAGAGGAATGTAAATGTCAAATAATCCCAACTTGCTAACAAAAGACTTAAAAGCTAGCTTGAAGCCTTGAACAACCCCTTAGTTAGAATATCAACCGTTTGTTATGTTATTAGAATAAACGGTATGCAGACCACACCATTCTCGAAATGTATGTAGGTTATCCAATAATTCTAGATTGGGGCCATTGGGTCAATGACATCGATAAATAACAATTTTTAGTCTTTTAGTGGATTCCAATTAAAACCTAACTTTATTATTTCCTTATTTCTTTGGTTTTTGATTTGTTAATTGAAATGTTGTGTATATAAAAAATGTTATGATCAATATTTTTTTATTTAAGTTTTAGTTTTTTCTTTTGTTTGATTTTATTGTTGGTTCTCAACAATGTATGACTGAAGGTTCTACATATAAAGTACATATATTTTGATACAAAATGAAAATGACTCTAGCATTACCCTATTTCTATTGTTCAATGTAGTAAAAGTACGAAAAAATGACACATAAAGTTGCCAAAATAACTAGAACCGACTAGTATTTGTAAGATAACTATAACTATAACTATAACTATAACTATATATATATATATATATATATATATATATATATATATATATATATATATATATATATATATATATATATATATATATATATATATATATATATATATATATTTGGGTGGGGGGTGCAAGTATAAAATACACTTCCTTCGTTATGGGAAGATTTCCTATTTGAAAGTTATTTTTTTAAATAATACTTTTAGTAGTTCATTAGTAATAAAATAATACTTTTATATCTTATTTTTTAAAAGTAAAATTTTTAATAAAATATTTCAAAATAAAATAGTTGACTATTTGCCAAAAACATAATAAATAAACTTTAAATAATTAAATATATTGTGCGTCTTTACACGGGTGCATGCATTGTAATTAGTAAGTGCCACTCTGGTAAGTGATAGACTATTTTGCCACATCAGAAATAGATATTTGCACTTTTTTGAGCATTCACATAGGGGGATATTTTGCTATTGTTTAACAGGATCGATAAAGAGAAAAAAGGTCCATAAATTCATATTCTTGCTACTACAATACATTAAGTGTCTCCAGAGAGATCTAGAGAAAGGTGGGTTTTTGGAGCCAGGCTTGGGGTGAGGGGACCTTGGCCTCTCAACATTAAAATTTAAACATCAACTAGTAGAGCAACAATAATGCTTACAAAAATGCAAAAAGAAGAGAAAAACACAATCCAACAGAAGGGTCCCTCTCAACGTTTTGTGAGAGCCAGAAAGAGAGAGATTGGCTCAAAAGTACTAATTCCTCATCCATAAAATGAAGAATGACCCCACCTGAAATCCTTTAGATGGGTGATTCAACCAATAGCAAAACAGAAAATAGGATGGCCTCAATAGCTTGAACCAATTAAAAACTAGATAAGGGGTTATAATGGGACCCAATGTGGGACTGGGATCGTACCCACAAAAGCACATCCAAGAAGGGGCACTTAACTCTTAAATAGCCTGTAAAAGTGCAACACAGTGGGTCACTCTCTATTCTCTAACCTACAATTATTTCACCATATTTGAACTCACAATTCTCTCTATACAAAGCCCAAACCCCTCCTTCAAATTCCATCTCATATTGGTATTCCCCATTTGATTTTGTAAATAAATTCTTTTGTACATCAGATGGTCTCATCTGATCAAAAAATAGCAAACGCGGTGGGAGGCAAGACGGCTAGAGCGTGTGATAGTTGCATAAGAAAGCGCGCCCGATGGTATTGCACCGCGGACGATGCTTTCTTATGCCAAGCGTGTGATGCTTCGGTTCACTCTGCGAATCCATTGGCCCGTAGGCACGAACGGGTTCGTCTCAAGACTGCCTCTCACAATGAAAGTTTGGAGAATTCTTTCCCGTCTTGGCACAATGGGTTCACTCGAAAAGCCCGAACCCCAAGAAATGGCAGCAAGCAGGCATTTCGTCGAACATCTAAATCAGAAGAGTCATCCGTACGAAATTTGAACCCTCTTCATCTTGTGCCTGAAATAGGCACAGACGAAACGACGTCCCAGGAAGATAATGAAGAACAGCTTTTATATAGGGTGCCGGTGTTTGACCCTTTTACCGCACAGTTATGCTTGTCGGCTAATTCTAATGAAGTTGCGACACCCGCGGAAGCCGAAGCTGAAGCAGTGGACACCGTTGGCAATCATGAATCAAGAAACACGTTCGATTTGAATAGTTTAAACGGATTAAGCTTGCCATCTGATATGGAGCTTGCTGAGTTCGCAGCTGACGTGGAAAGCTTATTAGGCAAGGGTCTAGATGAAGAGTCGTTCGATATGGAAAAGTTAGGATTCTTGGATTGTACAGAAAAGGATTCGCCGCAAAGTGGAGAGAGAGTGAAGGTTGAAGAAGAAGAAGAGGAGGAGGAGGAGGAGGTGATGTGCCAAGTTGATTTTGATAATCATGAGATTGATTTAATGAGGGGACCATTTGAACTGAACTTTGATTATGAATCTCCGTTATGGGATGATGATGAAAAAGTGGAGGGTAGCGGAGATATGGTTGTGAAAGAAGATGAAGAGTCATATAATAAAGGGAGTGATGGGAATAAGAAGAGAAGGATTTTGAGGCTTGACTATGATGGGGTTATTGCTGCTTGGGATGATCAAAGATCACCGTGGGCTAGCGGTGACCGGCCGGAGTTGGATCCTAGTGATTGTTGGCCCAACTGCATGGTACGTTTTTTTTTTCTCTCCATATATATATAATTATATATTGATTGATAACCATTTAACCACTCGACTCAACTCCATTCAATTTTAGGATAACGATTTGATCTATATTGATTGATTGCCTCCACCATTTTGATGCTAATTAAATTTGATTCGATTCTATTTCTTGGTTTTGGATCTTCGAAGTAAATTGATTCGTAGGAGAGATTTCTAGTGATTCATCCCCTGAGTTGAATACTTTTCCTAGTGATTTTTTTTTTCTTATCATAATGAAAGATGAATTCGGCTCTCATTTCTTTTGTTACAATATCCATGTAAGTTCATTTTCGTATTATAGTGTTACTAATTTGATCAAATGTGAATACAAATACAAGCAATATGATTGATAACACCAACGCCCACAAGACATCGACAAAAACTTAGGTAAACGGTTAACAAATATTTTTTGTTAGACGGATCATCTTTTACATGACCTAACATGTATTGTTCGGTTAAACTGTGAGAGAGTATAGCTCTGTCTTACTGCAGAAAGTTTTACCATAGATCTAAATATAGAAACCCATTATATAGAATTGAATGATTAAATATTGGGCTTGACATTACAAGTCATGCTTCTAATTGTTTAAGGTAAAATTTAATTTTACAGGGTAGTTGCGGAATAATGCAGCATCATCCATACGGAGGGGAAATGGGAATGATAATGGGGAACCCGGCAATGAATGACGGAGGGAGAGAAGCTCGAGTGTCGAGATATAGAGAGAAGCGGAGGACGAGATTGTTTTCCAAGAAAATAAGGTACGAAGTACGGAAGTTGAATGCAGAGAAGAGGCCCAGAATGAAAGGGAGGTTTGTTAAGAGGGCAAATTTTGCTGCAGCACCTTCAGCCTTTCCTTTGCTTTCCAAATAAAATCTTGTAAACTGCCAGTTCACTTATGTGTTCATTAATTACTAAGTGAAATAAGTACAAGAGAAACCACGTCATCTAAAGTTTCCAACCAAACCACAGATGATTTGCTTGATTTAGCTCGACTTCATGGTTTGGTTTCACGATTGGTCTCGTTTTTTATTGATTTCATAAACACCATAGATTTTCAAATTTAAATTAACCATAATAATTTAAATTTTTTAAAAATATACCAAGAGAAACAAATACTATATAAAGACATAACATTTGATGTTTTAATACGGTCTTTTAAATTATTATTTTTTTATAAAAATTTTAGAATAAATGACTCCGTACATAATGTAGACGAGAGCTTAAAAGGAGTCGATGATGTAAAGAAATCGACGACGCTTATCGAAGGTTTTTAGTTCTTGCAGAAATCATCCATATATAAAATGATAGAGAAAAAAATTGAAATCATGAAAGTCTTTAGACTTTAGTTTTTTATAGTATAATACAACAAACATCCCCTTGATCATAAATGGTAAGAAATAATCATGGTTTGGCGGTTCGACTCGGTGTTTTAGTTCGAAATATATAGTTTGCTTTGGTTAGCTTTGATTCGACTTCACTAGTCAAACCACGAACCAAACCCAATCACTTGATTTTTCAAAAATTCAATGGAGCTGAATCATATTAGACATGAACTGAACCAAACCACTTCGGATAAGTGGTTCGGTTTGACGATTCGACAGCTCAAATTGACACCTCTAGTTAGGACATAGGGAGAATCATATCATAGAGATCAATAGAAAGAGAAGATGGCTAAACATTTGGGTTAATTATGGTGCTCTCCAATTGAGATTTGGACAAATTTCAACACCCTCCTATATGTTTGGATAATAGGCAGGGAGATCCTGAGACAATATACACTTGTCTTGGAGTACCACCTACGTCATGCGTGCATGGTATAACACGCTAATAACGACACACTCTAATGTTAAATTGTATAAAGTGGCCTCGACTTTTAAACCAATTCGACACTATAATGTCTCACTATGAGTCATGCTACACCACATAAGCACGTTATGTGGTACTTAAAGATTATTTATTATTTTCTCAAGAGAACACGATATGGTTCACCAAATGTTTGACCATTAGTATAAAGACACATTAGTCATTTGGGAATGATTTGCATTAATCTTTCCTCTCTCTATCTTCTCTCTTAGCCATAAGGCGTATTCCCCTCTCTCTATAGAGATGACTATTTCAAACCGAAATGTGGATATCTAAATCGAACTGAATCCAACTTGAACAGTTGTTAATTGGCTTGACTTGAGGTGGGTCATAATGAAGAATAATCGAAATGAAAAATTGGGGAGCAGTTTGGTTTTGGTATTAACATTATTCGCCACATTCTTCAAATTGTATTTTTTATTAATATAACTAATTTTTGCACCTGTGCGTTAAACATACGACGTTTATCTAATTGTCTACCTATTCAAGATTTTTTATGGTCAGACTTCTTTTTTATGAGTGTCCTGTTTTTAACTAGATCCGTGCCACTGAAAGACGAGGTGATTTCGAAACTTTGAAGCGCGTGGAATACGTTCGGCCTCAATTTGTGGACTAAAAATGTGTTACAGAGTCGCCACATCTATTTTATGGTTAAACAAAAAAAAACCCAAACGTACCAGATTGTATGAGTTTGGTGACTAAGTTACGAGTTAGGAAGGGGTTAGGCACCCAACTCGCCCTTTCGGTCTCACAATGAGTTTATCAATTTGCTTGTTTTATTTTATACACTTTGGCTCATAAAAATACATTTATATACAGCAGAAAGAAATAAAGAAAAATAACTTTGTATTCATTAAAGAAAACAAAACAAAATTACAACTTGAAATAATATAATTTAGATAATAATTACAATATTTTTATAACTTATTTTAATGGATAAAACATTTATACTAATAACAAACTTTATTTACATTACAAGTATAAGTAAGAAAGAAATTTATTTAACTATTTCTTATTTTAAAGTAAAGACATAAAAGAAACTAATTTAAAAGTAAAAGAAAATATAACTATTTCTACATTAAAGTAAAGACATAAAAGAAATTAATTAAATATATATATCTTAACTATTTATATATTGAAATATAAATTGAAAGGAAACTAATTAAATATTTACATTTTAACTTTTAAAATGTAAACATAAAGGAAACTTATTTAGATATCTATATTTAGTTATAAATTATAATAAATAACTACGGAGACAGAACTTACTTCATAGAACATGAGTGTCTGAATCCGGTATGCTTGGGTTTAAGCCCACTAGGCGGTTTTAGATGTGTTTCCCATATCCTTCCGAGAAAGGAAGTCTTTTTTGCTTTTCCTGGATTTCGGGGAGCATGATTGTTCCGTTTTGTTGTTTTCACCTCGGGATCCGAGTGGCACAACTACTTGCGTTTGTTGGTTTTGCTTGCTTGATTGTGTGAGTGCCCCAGATTTTATCGACCCTTCCCCCGCTATGTGAGAAAGCGGGTGGTTTCAAAACCTTAAAGCGCGTGTAATACGCTTGGCCTCAATTATGGATTCAAAATGTGATTAACAGAGTTGCCATCTTTATTTTAAGGAAAAACAAAGAAAAACCAAATGTAACCAGATTTGCAAAAGGGTTCGGAGGCTAAGTTACGAGGTGGGAAGGGGTTAGGCACCCAACTCGCCCTTTCGGTCTCAAAATAGTTTTTTTTAGCTAAAATATGTTTTTTTTATATTTATTTAACAGATGAAATAAAGCATTTAAATATGCATACCTGTATTTATATTATTACAAACCTGCAACAACCTCTTTCTTGGAGTTACAAATACATCTATAAAATTTTGGTCATAATAATGGCTCTTTTTAGTGCTATTTTCTATAGAAATTGAGGCAGCATAACTGCTTATTTTTATTACATTGGGTCGGTCTAAATAATAATTTTTAATAAATAAAACTTTAAATAGCCTGCCTCTTGAAGTGTGGGGGTTTTATCCCGTACCAACTGACTTCTAATGGATTTTAGAGTGCGCTCGCTCTGTTCTTCCGGGAAAGGGAGTTTTTTTGCTGCTTTTGCTGTTGCGGGGATTCAGGCAGAGTAACTGTTTCCGAAAGTTGCTTTTCGACCTCGGGATCCAGGCGGAGCAATTGCTTACTTTTTTGCTGTTGTTTGCTTGCTGACGCCTGAAATCGGGCAGAGCAACTGCTTGTTTTTTTGTTGATTTGGCGTCTGGATTCGAGTAGGGTAACTGCTCTTTTTGAGATTTTTGGACCGGTGGAATAGGACAGAATCCTAGCAGGGTAACTAGGTTTCACTTTGGCCGGCTGGTTTTCGTGTTTGGGGGAGATTTGCTGGAGCTTTGGGGCTAGAGGAATAAATCTCTCAAGGCGTTCTCTCAGAACTCACTGCGGAGGATTTTTCACTGCGTGAAGAAATGTGTGTGCTAACTGGGTAAACTGTGTGGATTCCTGAAGCCAGGGCGTTCTATTTATAGGCTGGGAAGAGGGTTCCTTCGTCATTAAGTTTTCTCTTTCTGAGCTTCATCGGCTTGTATCGCGTGCTTGAGAGATTCCACCAAAGACAAACTGCTACAGGGGAAAAGGGACTGTTGGGCACCACCCATAGCCACACTGGGCGCGGCGCCTGGAGTGGCCATGGGCAGCGCCTGTGGTCATTTCTGGTGTCCTTTTTGGCACTTAGGCCCCCTGCATTTCATTGTTTTACACATCCTGCTTTTGCTTTTTGCATTTTCGACCCTGTAACTTGACATTCGTTAGCTTTTTAACAGGTCTTGATATTTAATGTCATGTTACATACCAGGGGTACGAAATTGGGGTGTCTACAGAGCCCCTCAACGATAGAGTTTACGGGTAAACCGAAACTTACTGAGTAAACGAACATCGTTGATAAGAAATAGACTCCCAAATTTCGTGGAAATTATAATGGGGAGGAATGCAATATGCGGTAGTTTATAGATGCGACAGTTTAGGGTGCAGTTCAAATCTCACATACCCTAGACATATTTAATTGGTTATAGCAGGTTAACGTAGTTTTTAAGTATATATGCAAATTAAATGCTCTAATGGTCGCACCTACCGAAATAGGCTGCCTACGTATCCCTTTATCAGGAATCAGACCAAATGTAGTTCGGCCTCATGCAAACAAACAACAGCCACTGGGTGGGATGGATGAGATCCTGATTATTTCACGTCCCGGGTGTATGCACCCCTCGAGGAGATGATCCAACTCAAACTGGTGGGATACTGGGATAAAACCTTATCATTTCCACGTCCCGGGGTATGCACCCCTCGAGGAAAATGATCCAACAACAACTCATGGGTGGGATAGATTCACTGATCATTCCACGTCCCGGGGTCTACACCCCTCAAGGAGATGATCTTACAACTACTCCTAGAAAGCAGTAAATTTGATTATTCCACGTCCCGGGGTCTATACCCCCCGAGGAGATAATCCTACAACTACAGCTAGTCTTCGACTAAACTAGTTTAACTAACTACAACTAATCATTTCCACGTCCCAGGGTATGTACCTGTTGGAATATGCTTCTTGATAATTTACTTATCACCTTGCATATTCTATATATGTTGATTTGCTTGCCCCCATTACAAGTGAGTCATCACGAGTGGCTAAAAGGTCTGCGTACCGGTTAGCGTGACAACTCGTGTGATATCACATAGGTCTTAGATTAGGTGCGACCTGATCAAGTCCTACCTTCCTATATGATGATTATACAGATCATCACTTCAGATGCACTAAGCACCGGAAGACTTGCAGCTATGTCAAGAAGCCTTCAGTGATAAGATCAGAACATCCTAAAAACTCACCACCGGCAGACATGCTACAAGTTAAAGCTGCTCGCACTTCCAGCAGACATCGCTTCTCTGACCTAAGACTGCTCCACGGCTCGAAGCATTTCACTGGCAAACTTAATTCTGCACGTGTTACAGAGAAAAGTCTAGAAGCAATTCAAATCAAGTCAAATGTGTTCAAGCCTCAGAAAGCCTGACATAGTTAAAGCTACAAGACTTTCTCTCACTCACGTCGTCTGTTAAAGTCAAAAAGCAATTACTTTATTAAACAGACCACCTGACAGTGCAACAGACACCAGACCTACTTTCCAGAGACTTATCAACACAGTCTGACAGACAACAAGTTCCAAGATCTACAGGACTAAATCTTTGCCCCAAATATTCAAAAGATCTTATGGACAAAGATCTCTATCCGATAGACTTCAACAACTATATCTCTAAACGGATAGAACCTTCAAGTCTTCATCTCTCAATGATCACATTGACTCCCGTTTATATAAATCCTCTCTCTTACCCAACAAACACACAACCAAAGACGATACTCAGATGATGAGCAACGAGTAACTTAACTTACTCAAGAGCTTCAAAGAAAAGAAATCTACAATGAGATCGTCCTCACCAACGTATCTCAGATCTCGACACAAGATTGCAAACTCATCCAGATCTCGACACAAGATTGCAAACTCATCCAGATCTTAGCAAGACACTTTCAGTGGATTGTTAGGAAGAATAGCTTGGAGAAGAGAAGGGATTGATCAGAAACTTCAATAGACAGAGTTCAAGATCTTAAGATTGATGTTAGATAATGTCTGAAGAACATGAAGAGCTGTTTGTAGATATTGCATTCATATCTTCAAAATTGTATTCCAATACAAATGTTGTTGATTTTGCAATAATCATTCATCATGGAAGGACGAGTGCTTTGCACTCAATCGTTTAGATATCTTTTATCTGAACGACCTTGAAAATCCTCTTCTCATAACAGTTTCTCATTTTGGTCTCCTATTGCCCTTTGCTGCTTAAAGATTCATGAATGAGTAATTAAGTAATGATTGAGGCTTGGGTGGACAAAGCCAGAAACTGTACATAGATTATTTAGACTGATGTAATATGTAATTTATCTTTGAATAAATTCATATGTTCTTATTAATACCTTATCTGTCAGTCCTTATATATCTATGAGCTTTTTACAAATGAATTTATCTTTAGAAAAGTTATTCTTTAATTGATTTACTAAATCTGCATTTGAAAGAAGTATTAAGTGTGCTGTTGTTCTGAACATATATTCGTGTACAACTACTTAAGACTTCTCCAAATCTAAAGCGTCTTTACTTTTCGTTGCTTTGATTCTTTTTAACCGACTTTTGATTTGACTAGCAGTTTACCGGCAGAGTTGATACTTCTGCTTAGAGCAGGTCTGCCAATAGCCTCTACCGACAAACATGCTCAACTCGATAAACTACAATTGCCACTAAAACTATGCTTTATATATATCCAAAAGAAAAGTTTTTAAATTGGCATCATAGGCTATTCACCCCCCTCTAGCCTATTTAAGCATTATTGTGGACCAACATCACCCCTCGAGCAGAATGATCCATCCATAACTCAGGTTAGGATAGATGAAACCAATCATTCAACGTCCCGAGGTATGTGTCCCTCGAGGAGATGATCTAACAACCATACTCATATGGGATAATAACCTGATTATTCCACGTCACGGGGTATGCACCCCTCGAGGAGATAATCCAACAAACCACAGATAATATGCATGCAATAGGTAAAATACTAATACTTTACCCTTCCTTCCTTTTTTTTTCTTTCTTTTGCTCTCCCTTTTTTTTCTTTTGCTTTCTTGCTTCCATTGCTTTTTCTTTCTCTCTGCTTTTTTTTCTTTTCCTTTTTTGCTTTTTTCGCTTTCTTTTGCAACTTTTTCTTTGCTGCCGGTACCCTGCTTGGGATCGGAATGACATAATTCTTCATTTTTTTTTGCCTTTCTTGCGGATAATCTGATGGAGATATACGTTTTCCTTTGATTTTTGATAGATGGCTGTCACTTTTGGTTAACAAAGCTAACTTTGTTAACTTTTCGTTAAGGTTCCAGGGCCATTTCGTAATTTGCACAAACTTGGAAATTTGAATGCTGCACTTGAACTTTGGAGGGGGGGGGAAGGGAAACTTTCCAATTTCGTTCTTCTTAACTCAGCAGAGAGTGAGCAGTGCTCACTTTGACCATTTCTTTTCTCTTCTTCGTTCTTTTCTTGCTTCTGCCATTGCCAACGACCATTTCTTCTTTATTTCTTCGCCTTTTCTCGATTTTCTTTTGCCAAATCGATTGTTTTACTTAACAGATAGCTTCCTCATCAAGATCCAGGAAAGGGAAGACACCCATGCACCCGGAATCTGGCGAAGAACGCCGAGAGTTTCCTCCTCTTAGCCGGAATGTTATCAAATACTGGTATTCAAAGGACGATTGGAGCAACATACTCCGAGATCGTCACACCCATGTCTCCAATCTTCCAGATCCGGCTGTAAGTTTTCTTTTTTCTTCAACCCATTTGGTTGAATCTCTTGAATTCTTTGGATTTCTGTTGTTTTGGGATTTTTGGAGTATACATGCTCTTGATTTTGTGCTTATGCATGCAATATTTGTGCTAAAATGATGCAATTTGGTAATTATAACATGACAAAAATATGAAATTCATGCTATTTAATTTTGCGATGCATACTTATACATTCTGTACTATTTGATTCTGCGATGCATCTTTTATGTAACTGATATATTTTAGCTCTAATAATGTATGCTCGTGCTATAGATATTTTTATATGATGTTTAATCATGCGATAGACTTTTCGGACAAATGCTGCATTTTTTCAGATATATTTTTTCGGGTACACACATATGCTGCAAGTGTATTTTTCTGATGCAAAATGCAACATAAATATTTTTTTTGCCATGCCTGCAACATTTTTATTTTAATAATGCAATACGCCAATATTTGGAGATAAATGCACATGATAGATGTCAAAACATGCATGTACATCATACTTTATCATTAATGCATATATTTTTATTGTGCATGAAATGCAAGTGCGAATGCATTATAAAGATATCAGTGCTTGCTAAAACGCAACATGAATATTTTTTTTCTTTGTATGTAAAAATGCAACATGGATATTTATATGCACATATTATATATATATATATATATATATATATATATATATATATATATATATATATATATATATATATATATAAGTTTGTTTGGTCTTTGGTATCTGGTGGGGTTTCTCAGTGAAGAAATTTAAGGGAGGGCTTCCATTTTTTTCTTTTGACTTGATAACAAAATATCATAGTTTTTGGCAAAGAAAGTAAGGAAGGGTTTCAAAAATCGGGCCCATAGGACGAGATAACACGATGGTCAAATAGCAAGATTTGATAGAACTAATAGAAACCGACACGATGCCAAAGCGAAACAAATATTCTAACCTTGTAAGTGAGGTTTCCAACCTTTGGTATTCTGGATAAACCGGTAGACAACTAGTCTGGCATTAACAGGAAGGTAGAGACAAAGTGTATCAGAAATAAAACCATCCGGCTCGCAGAAATCATGAGGGACCTTATAGTAGCGTACTAACTTTGCAACAAGTTATATGTGATAAAAATAGATTCAGATTAGGATTAGGCATAATAAGTGATCATGTCATCCAATCCTAAGAAGTCCTTGTCCAATAAGGTCGAGGCAGAACTTTCTCGGCTGATATGGGTTTCCAAAATGTCTTCTCTTTATACCAAGTCCAAGAATAATTTTTCTTATCTTGCTCATAGCGGGACTTTGATTTATTTTAAAGGTTTCCTAACCGGAGCATCTTCTGTTATGATCAATAATTCATGGCTCAGGGAACATGAGATAGGAGACTACATGGACAAGACTAATGAGTTCGGTGGGAAAAGCCCCAGGGTGATTCAATCAACAATTTTTTTCAAAATGGGATAGAAAGCCCCTAGCATACTCAAATGATACGTTTATGGATATAAATGACCCCAGAAGGAAGTGGATGGAGGGAAAGCCCCTTGTTTTTCTCTTCTTCTTTTTTTTTCTTTTTCTTTTTGAGAAAATCAAGGGCACAGGTTATGAGGACGACTCTACAGAACAAGAAAGAGAGCCAGAATTCAGAGTTCACTTTATTGCCGAGTATCCCCAGGTTGATGGTTTATGGACCCTGCTTGGTAATTATCTTTTGATATTTTTATGTGTTTTAGCAAGGAGTTCATCTTTGACTCATATCACGTTATAATGAATTGAAGCAGAGCTGTTGATCTCGACCGGTTCGGGGTGTACTGTTTAAGTTTTTGGGGATGGATTGGTTTTAAGGTTAGAAGGTCTCTTCATGGATTTGGTTTCTGTTTAAAAATCGATCAATAATTTGATCATTGGTTGGCTTTTCAGGTTGTGGGTTCTAGATGGATAATCGACTTTTGGTCTTGAGTATGGTAGGCTTTTTGGCTTTGACTTTGGGTATAGCTTGGGCTTTGGGTATGGTGGGCCTCTTTTTTTCTTTGATCCACATCTAAAAAGTGCATGTGTTGATTTTCCCCGAGAGCCCTAATTAGTTTGTAAGGGAGAGATGGACAAATGATGGACTTGCTCCAGAGAGATTTTTTTTTTCTTTCTCTTCTTTTTTTTCTTTTCCTCTCTCTTTTCTTTTTTTTCTTTCTCTTTTTTTTGGAGCATTATAATAGTCGTTGAGGAATGTCCTCTCTCCTTTTGAGGCAAAGGATAATCACTCTTGGTGGATATAAAAAGGCGAAACAGCCCCGGTTTTGGAAAGCTGGATCATGGGGATAGTTGTTTAGCTAAGGATTTTGGAAGGTCTTAATTTCAGTAGGGTTTTAGTATATGGTGATCTAAAAAAAAGGGTTCTAGGTTTTTGGAAAGGTTTTGGCATTTTATGGTAGAAAGCCCCAATATGCTACTAACAGCTCGGGCGCAATGGGTCGAAGGTGATTCCGAACAAGACGACTTGCCTGCTTTGGATTTCATGTGTTCTTAATAGTTTGCAGGTCCATATCTTCTGGATGACTCATTATCAACTCATGTAGATTTAAGTGTTTTTAGGCGAGTCAATTTATCATCTTTAGAAGAAAACCTGTCCAAGGATACTCGGAAATAGGTGACCTGGAAAAAGATACATATATATATGGAAAATCTACGAAAAATCGACGCTGAGTTGCTTCCTGAAGATTTTATTTGGCAAAAGGAGGCTCGAAGGAGAAAAGGTTTCTGGAGGTGTATACGAAAGGATATTCCAGGGTTCTATGGGTCTCAAAGTCTTCCCTTGTAGTGGTCAACAACTTCTTGTACTAACGTTCTACCTTATCCAAATTCTTTCTCAATGTTGTTCCTTGGGCGATGCTTGATCACTTTTTATCAAAATCAATCATGGGTGCGGTTTCTCAATGATTTTATCATCGATAAGGTCTTGTATATCATTCCTGAGTGAGAAGCATTTGTCGGTGATATGACCACGAGATTGGTGGTATTCACAGTACTTGTTATGGCTCCATTTGGCGGGTAATGGGTTTGGAGGTTTGTAGTTTTCAAGGGGCTTAAGGACTTCTTGTGCTATTAACCCTTGCAGTAGTAATGACATTGGAGCATGCAATTCATTGTAATGCCTTATGTTTCTTTTGTAAGGTCATATTCAGCTTCTGTTAGTGCCACTGTTTCCCTCAATAGAATTGGTAGACTTATCTGTCTCATATGACCATGGCACATTACTGTACTTTTTAGTCGGGATTCTTTCAACAATGTTGACTTCTTCCGTAGATTCTTCCTCTGATTCAGAGTAGCAGAATGAACTTGGAGGGGTATCAATTTCTAGGGACCCTGTACGTATTTCTTCATCAATACGGATTCCTATTTCCATGATGGCATTGAAATCACCGTAGGGAAGATACCTCATGCGTTCAGGATAAATTGGCTAGAGGTTTTTTATAAACAACTGGGCTGATTCAGATGGATCGGGTCTGTCCAGAGTCTGAGCAACTTTCCTCTTTCATCTGGTTGCAAAGTCTGCAAAGGTTTCTTTTTTCCTTTTGGGTGCATGCCTCAAGTTCTCTTTTATTTTTAGAGCTACTGTTGTCTTTGTATCTCTTTTGGAATTCTTCAGCTATTTGATCCCAAGTAGCGACTGTACTATTATCTGCTAACATGAGCCATTGTTTAGCAGACCCTACCAAGGTCAGATGGAAATTGGAAGCTATAGCCTCGAAGCTAGCTCCCCTTGACTGCATAGCAGTAGAGTAAGATTTTAAGTGGGAAATAGGGTATCCAGTCCTATCAAATTTTTCTATGTTGGGCATTTTAAATTTTGAGGGCAATACAGCTGAGGCTTGTAGCGTTAATGCATGCGTAGAAAATTCCCCTTTGTTTAAGACTTTGAGCATCATACTTTTTAGATTTTCCATATCTACCTCTAATTTTTTGGGAGGTGGTACTGGGTTTTGGTATATATTGGAGGGATTGGGGGCAACTTGGTTTATTCTTTGCTGTGGTATTTAGTAGGAATTTTGAGGAGATAGATAATTGGCGGTTTCTGCCTGATGACCAGGATCATTGAAAGGTAAATAAATCATTACTTGTCCTGGCTGGGTATAGCTTCTGGGGTCCATATATGAGTTACTTTGGAGTGGGTTAGTGATGGGAAATGGGAGGCCACTTGGATTTTGGGATATATGGGTGTTTGGGAAATAATATGGTAGGTTTTGCAAGAAATGGTTGAAATTTTGGTAATAAGTATTTGGTGAGAAATTGGTGATTGGGGCGCTGACGATTGGTGGAAGGTTAGTGTTTGGCTGAGGGTTTGGGTTTAGAGGATTATGAGAAGTAGATGCTTCTTGAGGGGTTGCAGGGAAAGTGGTTCCCTCAACATTGGGTTTTGGACCTTGTATGGGGTTTGCTATTTGGCTTAATATGCGATCAGTCTGTGCTCCCAAATTTTGATCTCGCCACTGTTGCATAGCCGGAGTCGGAGCGTACCCTGGAGCCCCTGTATCAGTACCCACTGCAGATTGCTCATTCTCGGCGGCCATTCTGTCCAAATCTGTATTCTCTGAACTGATTCTGATATTTTCTGATCTGACCCTGGCACTTTCTAATTTGACCCCTGTGACAGTATCCCGTATCAACCGATCGGCACTATCTCTTCCCTTCCAAACTCGGGCCAGGTTTCTGAAGAAAAGGGATTGAAGGTATCAAGAGGGAAGGTTCCGGGCTTTTGGGTTCAAGTACAGTGTGTCTTTATTATTATTATTTTATTATTATTTATTCAATTTTTCCTAAGATTGATCGAACAAGCACCCGCTTTGTTTTGACGGTCTTGGAACTATTCCTGGAATAGTGGATTCTTTCTCCAGAGTATAGAACCTTCGTATTCCACCTGCCTTTCGACTTCCCAAGATTGGACTGATCTCAGGCGAACGACCTATACTCTTTCCAGGATCCACCATTCAAACGGTCTAGGTCGAATATCATAAAAATCATTGGCCAGCCCCTGTGCATATCTTTATTCATATATATATTTTTTTGCTTTTGTTTTTTTTTTTGCAACAGGGATTGGTCAATAATTCAGAGATATAAAAACCGATCGGTCCATGAAGTGTCCTGAGAATCTACATGCATTTAACGTTGGCTGATGCAGGGGGTAGGATGGCCATGGTGTAGGGTAGCAGTTCGAAATATTTCTACGTGCGTGCACGTGTGTGAGGTATCTGAAAAAGCAGTAAAGTCTTTTTTTTTTCTTCAGATATAAAATAGTAAATAAAGCAGTAAATGGCATGTCTTTCTATATTTTGTGGATTTTCTTGGCTAATTAGTTTGAATCCTCGAATGGACGGTGCGAGGGAGCGTGACGGCCATTCAGATCAATAAATAGAAAGAAAAGTGGGGAATCTATCTGTTCCTATTAATTACAAATTGGTCATAATCCACAAAATAAAATGACAAAATAAAAAATATTTACATATTTTGTGCGGAATAAATAAATAAAGCAGAATAAAAATAAAATAAAGTGATAATAAGCCCCTGCTTTTTCTATTATCCTGCTCGAAATTCTATTTTTTTATCCCTCCCTTTTTTCATATTCGCAACGGTACCTGGAACGAAGCTGTTGAAAGTTTAACGATTATTTGCACAAATATATATATATACAGATATATAAAAATGCAATATTTAAACTGTTAAAGAAATATAATAAGCATATTTAGCCAAAACAAAAGAATTTTTTTTTTAAATGAAAAATGAGTTTAGTCCTCCGTTTTTATTTTCTTTAAAATAAAAACAACGTTCCCATCAGAGTCGCCATAACTCGCCCTTTCGGTCTCAAAATAATTTTTTGGCTAAAATATGTTTGTTTTATATTTATTTAAAAGATGAAATAAAGCACTTACACACACACACACACACACACACACACAGAGACACACACACTTGTAGCAGTCTCCTTCCTGGAGTTACAAATACATTTATAAGATTTTGGTCATAATAATGGCTCTTTTTAGTGCTATTTTTTAAATAGAATTTCGGGCAGTATAACTGTTTATTTTTCTTACATCGGGCTAGTCTAAATAACACTTATATATATAAACTTTAAATAACCTACCTCTTGAAGCGTGAGAGTTTTATCCCGTACCAAGCTCCTTCTAGTAGATTATAGGGTGTGCTCGCTCTGCCCTTCAGGGAGAGAGAGAGTCTTTGTTTGCTGTTGCGGGGATTCAGACATAGTGACTGCTTCCGAAAGTTGCTTTTTGGCCTTGGTATCCGGGTGGAGCAACTGCTTGCTTTTTTGCTGTTGTTTGCTTGTTGACGGCAGAAATCAAGCAGAGCAACTGCTTGCTTTTTGCCGATTTGGCGTCTAGATTTGGGCAGGGCAACTGCTCTTTTTGGGATTTTTGAATCGATGAAATAGGGCGGAATTCTAGCAGGGCAACTATGTTTCACTTTGGTCGGCTAGTTTTAGTGTTTGGGGAAGATTTGACGGAGCTTTGGGCCTAGAGGGAAATTTCTTCGGCGTTTTCTTATTCTCTCAGGAGAGTTTTCACGAACTTGCACAGTGAAAAGTGTGTGAATTCTGAGTGCCGGATGCCTTTATTTATAGGCGAGAATCCTGACTTTCTTCGTGATTAAGTATCATCCACTGAGCTTTAATGGCTTGTACTGCGCGCTGGGATAATTGTACCGAAGATAAAGTGGTACAGTGCAGGAGGCACTATTGACTGCCACCCATAATGGAAGCTAGCGTGGCGCCAAGAGGGGCTGTGGGCGGTGCCCATAACTCTTTTTCTTTCAATTTTTGGCATTTTGCCCCCTGCAACTTACTGTTCATGCATCATTTCATTTCCTTTGCATTTTTTTTTGCATTTTAAACCCTGTAACTTGACATTTGTTAGCTTTTTAACAGGTCTCGATATTTCATGTCATGTTATATATCAGGGGTATGAAATTTGGGGTGTTTACAGTTCCTCTTTCTTGTGTTTCTCTCTCTCTCTCTCTCTCTCTCTCTCTCTCTTTCTCTATCTCTTTCTCCTTTTCTCTCAAACATTTTTGTACATCGAGTTTGAGGTAAAATTTAAAATTTAGGAAAGATCGTAGTATTTTATGTAAAATGATGGATCTTTATGCCCAACTCACCTGTTTTGGTGGGCGGAGTTGTGAAAGAGTGGACTACGTCTTACGAAATTATGATTCGTACAAGTCGGTCTCACAGTAGACCTACTCAAATTTCATAGATTTGAAAAGTAAAAGTCTGATTTAATAAATACTTAAAACCCTAACATTATTCTTAATCATGCGAATGTGCCTCTTAGTGTCTTCATCACTTCATGACTTGCATCTCCGGTAGTTAGTTAATTTTTTCCGATAAATCAAACATATTTACAATAATCTAGAATAATCAATCAACCAAGAACTACCGACATCTCAACAAGCTTCGTTCCTCTCTCTTGTGTTTCTCTCTCTCTCTCTTTCTCCTTTTCTCTCAAACATTTTTGTACATTGACAATCAAGTTTGAGGTAAAATTAAAAATTTAGGAAAGACCGTGGTATTTTATGTAAAATGATGGATCTTTCTGCCCAACTTACCTATTTTGGTGGGCGGAGCTGTGAACGAGTGGACTATGTCTAACGAAATTATGATTCGTATAAGACGGTCTCAAAGTAAACCTACTCAAATTTCATAGGTTTGAGAAGTAAAAGTCTGATTTAATAAATATTTTCTCCATGATTGAGTTGTTTTCTCATTTACTATGAAAGATTATATCATATAGGTAAATGTTTTTTGACTAATCAACTTTTTTGCACTTTTCTAAACTATCCAAGATTTTGTTTTTGTATGTACTGTTACATGTTATAATTATTTGTATATGTGATTTTGTATGTATTGTAATTTTGTATCAATAATTTTGTTTGTATTAATACAAAATAATAATGAGTTTTAAGTAGAAATACAATATTTTATCTAGTCTTATAAGCTTGATTAAATAGCAGATTGTGTTGTTTTTAATCATTAAAGTTTTTTGAAACAAAATGTTAGCTTGACCATTTCACATGGTACTCCCCGATCAATCGTTACACGTGGGGTCCTCAGTAGGGAATAAGACGAATATGGGACACAAAAAAGGAATTGAGGAATGATGGGGGAGATATGATGTATAACCTGCCTCCAACGACCTCGTTGCCTTTCATATCTCACTCACACAGCATAAACGAGTTACGAGACCTAACCCATCTCTCTCTCTCTCTCTCTCTCTCTCTCTCTCTAAGTGAAATCATCTCGATCCAAATACAATATTTGTGAAATCTCCACTAATATGGAGCAATTAAACTTTAATTTAGTCCAACATCGAAGAATTCATCTACGAATAATAGTAATCTCTAATTTAAGGGTGACGTTCGAAATAGTTGGTGGAGATTTAGGGCCTCATTCAAGTTGGTTCCAATTAATAAGATATGAATTTGGTAGGGGAAATTAAAAGATTATGATCAATTCTGTGTCGATCTCATTCACTGAATTAGGTATATATACATTGCATACAAGAGAGAGTTTAGCCTATAATTTAGGTAACTAACTATCAACATAATATACATATGTAGCCAAAAATTTGGCACCAATATATTTACAAATATGGACATATATTCTATCACACCCCCGCAGTTGAAACGAGAGGTGGATGAACGTTGAGACTGTCTCGAAATTCTTCAAAAAGAATCAACGGAAGTCCTTTCGTGAAGATGTCAACAATTTGATATCGGGATAGGACATGGAGAACATGAGTATCTCTGGAGAAACCTTCCCACGAACAAAGTGAATATCCATTTCGATATGTTTTGTACATTGATGTTGAACCGGTTGCCAGAGAGATAGATATAGCACTAATATTATCACAATACATGAAAGTAGCCGTTGCAATAAGGCAATGAGGTTCTAGAAGTAGGTTGCACAACCAACAAGATTCGGAGACCACATTTGCAACTCCACGGTATTCTTCTTCAGCGCTGGAGCATGATAATGTAGGCTGCCGTTTTGAAGACCAGGAGGTTAAATTGTCGCCAAGGAACACACAATAACCTGAAGTTAAGGTCGTGTGTCGGGGCATCCTTCCCAGCCAAAATCGTGTAGGAAACAAGAGAGGTAGTTGAAGACGAAAAGAGGTGTAAGCCATGATCAATGATGCTCTAGATGTAGCGCACGATGCACTTGAGAGCATGCATGTGTGCTTCCATCAGATTGTGCATGAACAAGCAGATTTGTTGAATGGCATAAGATATGTCAGGTCGGGTGAAGGTGAGATATTTTAGGGCACCGGCAAGGCTACCGATAGTAGGAAGGATTAGTATATGGCGTGGTAGATAAGGTGTTGAGTTTGGGCTTAGTATCAACGGGTGTAGAGCTGGATTTGTAAGAAGACATGCCAGCTTGTTCCATGATCTCTTTAGCGTATTTCTTTGCGACAAAAATAAGCTGTTAGGATGGCGACTGACCGCAATGCCCAAGAAAAAACTTAACGGTCCCAAATCTTTCATTGCAAATTCGGAGCTGAAAAGAGTCATGATCGTTTGGCGCAGACCATCAGACGAAGACATTAAGATAATGTCGACCACATATAATAAAATGTAAGCCGTATTCGTGCTTTTGCGGTAGATGAAGAGAGAGTGATTCGAATGACTGTTTGAAAACCTAATACTGGAGGCAAAATTAGCGAACCGTTTGTACCAGGCCCGAGGTGCTTGCTTCAGCACGTACAATGATTTCTTGAGCAAACAGACATAATCAGGATGAGTTGGATGCATGTAGATAATTTCCTTTAACTCTCCATGGAGGAAAGCATTTTTAACATCGAGTTGGTGAATAGGCCATGCTTCAAATAAAACCAAGTTGAGAATGGTGTGAATTGTTGCCGGTTTAATCACCAGACTAAAAGTCTCGCCACAATCAATGCCCACATATTGAGTTTTGCCATCACCTACAAGACGGGTTTTATGCCGCTTAAAAGAACCATCAGAATTTTCTTTATGCCGAAAAATCCCCATTGTAAAAGACTCTCATTAGTAGTTACATTATTATTATTTTTTTAAATCAAGCTCCACTTGCGACTGTACGAGAGCAACACGTAGATGAGGAGATTGATTATGCTATTATACAAATAAACCTAAGTATAAACGTGTGACTCACAGTTAAAAGTTTAAACTTGAAATGATAATAGTCATTCCTTAACTGGCTTAAATATCAAATTTATCATCCTACTTCGAGTTTTTATTCATTAACGTCATCTTGCTATTTTTTCAACAATTTCATCATTACACTTTAGTCGCTCCATCCTCTTTCATCTTGGTTTTGGATGAAAAATATAAACGGAAGTAAATTTTCATTAGTAACTGAAAACAATTGAAAATCCAAAAATATCTTTATATAAACAATTTATTTGATACATATTTACATGTTTTTCAATATTTGTCATATTTCTTGCAGTTTTTGGAGATCGGATGTTTTGAAATATTATGTAGTTTCCTTTAAAGTCGTATGTCCGTGGCTTATAATTAAAGTCATGTGTACGTGGCTAATAGACAAAATAATGTTAAGTCTTAAAAAGAAAATAAACAAACAAGACAATTTTATTGAAGCGGACAAAAAGTGAAAGCATGATAATAATGTATTAAGAACATGGACAAGGTAAAAAGATTTATATATTTTAAACCATTTTTATTCTAAAAAATTATCGTTAGATTCTTAGATCTGAAAAATTAAATGTATAAGTTATAGTATCTTCTTTTTTATTTTTACAAATATATAGACATTGCATGTATAAATTTATTTATTAGTAGAAATTTCTAGTTTTTTAATGATTAAAAAAAATCTAAACAACGAAATGCTTGACATATTCATAATTGAATATCATATTCTCTAAATTTTCCTAAATAAAATTCTAAGGAATTTTTTTATAATAAATCCATATCTTGAATATATAGGTTTGTTATTTTTAGATATGAAACAAACACCTCATAGTTGGTAAGATCTTGGAGAAAGAAAAATGGTTTATATATTTTAAACTATAATTTTTCTAAGTTGAAATATATAATTATTAAACTCTATTTTCAAAAAAATTTAAAAATTTATAAACATTGAGATAGTTGAAATATTCCAAATATAATATTAATTTCATAAAATAATAAGAAAATAAATTATAAAATCTAACAAATCTTAAACATATAACTTTGTTATGTTTAACTTTGTATAGATCAAAAAATAACCACATTGATAGATCAAGAAAAAATCATTAGAAAACCATGTTTACAAAACAAAATTGAAGAACAGTTGAAGTATTGTTTGAATAGAAAGTCAAACATAATTTCTTAACGAACTATTTCCTTTTACTATGAGATCTTAAAAGGCGTTGAGGAATTTGGGGAAATAGGTCCTCAATGCTTTTTTGGAACAAAATTTGAAACGGGGGGTCATCCAAAATGAAGCGTTAAACAAACAAATGAGAAAAATTGTTAGGGTTTTGTGTTTTAGACGGTAAATATAATAAGGTAGAATTTGTGTTTGGGTATTTATATTTGGCTAATGTAAGTTTGAATGTACATGGCCTATTTGTTTAGGCCATAAGGTAGAATTTGTTAGGGTTTCAACCGATCCCTTTAATTATGTTTTTATGTCGATATTAATTTTTTATGTCGATATTAATTTGGAATGCTAGGGGTGTAGGAAATAAAGATAAGGTTGATTATCTCAGGCTTCTAAAGAGGCAACATAAGCCGGTTTTACTTGCTATTTTGGAGCCGAAAGCTGCAAGTGATAAGCTTAGTAAATTTTGTAGGCAGTTACGTTATACGGGCAATTTACATTGTAACCATGTTAATATGCATATTTGGTTGTGTTGGGACAATAACGTGGATATTACCTTGATTGGCTCGATAGATCAATCTATTATAGTTCACATTAATACTGCAGATGGTATAAAGATGGTGGCTACTTTTGTTTATGCAAAATGCACGAGGGCTGGTCGTCAGGCTTTATGGAAGGATTTAGGTTATCTCTCTTCTCAGTTAACAGACTCGTGGATTGTTGGGGGGGGGGGATTTCAACGTTATCGCCCACTCTTTGGATAAGTTAGGAGGGGCTCCATGTGATTTCAATACCATGGGAGATTTTAATGATTTCATTTTACGGGCAGGTTTACGGGATGATGGATATGAGGGCAGTCGCTACACGTGGTGCAATAATCATGAAGGGAGTCGTCGTATTTGGAAACGGCTCGATAGAGTTCTCTTAAATGGGAAGTGCATGATTTCTTTGTCTGGGTTGCGGGTTAAACATCTCTCTCCGGGTACTTCAGATCATATGCCTTTACTGGTACAATTTCGAGACATGGGTAGGTTTAAAAGTCACTTTCATTTCCAACGGATGTGGCTGGATCATCCAGATTTTCTTGCTTTTGTTGAGCAACAATGGCATAGGCCTGTTTCTGGTTCGGCTAAGGATAGCTTATTTCGAAAATTACAGTTGTTGAGGGCAGTTTTGAAGACATGGAATTGGGAGGTTTATGGACATGTTCAGCGCAAGATGGAGCAGTATCAGGATGACCTCGTTCGCGTGGAATTTTATTTGCAACAGGGCTAGGATTTTAATTTAGCCAGGCAACTAGAGGTCACTCGTAAGGAATTATCTCAACTGCTTAAGTGGGATGCTGAGATGACTAGACAGAAGGCAAGGAGTAAATGGTTGACGGATGGGGATAGAAATACGTCTTTTTTCCATGCTAGTATTAAAGAGAAGGCTCATAGGAATCGGGTGCGGCTTAGATTGGCAGATGGGAGTTTGAGTGATGATCCTTTGCTAGTTGGAAATATGGCTGTTGACTACTTTAGTAAGCTCTTCGCAACTTCAGACCATGAGGTTAAAAAGGATTTGTTTACGGGCATTACAAGGGGTGTTACACACATGGACAATGTTTCTTTGCAGAAACTCCCTACGGAGGATGAAATATGGACTGAGATTAAGGCCTTGAATCCTGATAGCGCTCCCAAGTCTGATGGTTTTTTTGGTTGGTTTTATTAGGGTTGTTGGCAAATAATTAAGGTTGATGTTGGGGACCTTCGACCGATCAGCTTATGTAATTTTGCGTGTAAGATCATTTCGCGCATCCTTTCTTCCCGCATTGCCAATTTTCTACCTAATCTCATTTCTTTGGAACAAACTGGTTTTGTGAAAGGTAGAAATATACAAGAGAATATCACTCTAGCTCATGAATTGGTTCATCGCATATATTATAAAGTTAGGAGGGGAAATGCTGTTTTCAAGTTTGATATGTCGAAAGCATATGATCGCCTAGAATGGGATTTCCTTATTAGAGCTCTCAAGGCTTTTGGTTTTGATGATGGGAGCTGTGATTTGGTGTGGAGGATGATTAGTAACATTTGGTACTCGATAAAGATACATGGAGATTCTTTTGGTTTTTTCAAGTCCATTCGTGGGGTTCGTCAAGGGGACCCTCTCTCTCCCCTTCTTTTCATTTTGGCTCAGGAGGTGCTAACTTTCAACATTAAGAAGGCTATCAATGATGGTGTTTTTCAACCTTTTCACCATGGTCGAGGAGGTTTAGTGATTTCCCATCTTCTTTACGCCGATGAAATGCTAGTTTTTAGCAATGCCAGCAAGTCTTCAATTCAAGGGCTTCGATCAGTTTTTGTTAATTATGAAACAGCTTCGGGTCAGTTAATAAATATGCAGAAGAGTGGCTTCTACATTTCGAGAAAGTGCTCGCAGAGGAAGGCTGGTCAAATTGCGAGGTGGTCTGGTTGTATTCACAGAGCGTGGCTGTTGAAATATCTGGGCTTGCCTCTTTTTAAAGGGCGGGTGAAGCGTGTCTACTTTGAGGAGGTTGAGGCAAGAATTCTAAAGAAAATTAGTGGATGGAAAGCTCATTTTCTTTCCTTTGGTGCTAAAATAACTCTTATTAAGGCTATTCTTAGTAGTATCTCGGTGTATGCGATGGTAGCTCTTCCTATTCCTAAAGGCGTTCTTAACCATATTGAGAAGGCTATGGCAGAATTTTTGTGGGCATCTAATGGGGAACACAGGCTGCACTGGGTGGCGTGGCATAAGGTTTGTCGACCCATTGCCGAAGGGGGTCTTGGTATTCGATCTTTGAGCCAGGTGATGGACGCTATGCATGCAAAGCTGGTATGGGGAGTTATTCTAGGCAACTCGCTATGGGCCAAATTCTGTGTAGCAAAGTATATGAAGGGTAACAATTTTAGTTGCACTCCTTTGTCCTCTACTATTTGGAAATCTGTGATGAAACATATGGATGGTGTTGGCGAGTGTTGCCAATGGATTATTGGGGAAGGAAACATTTCCTTTTGGGACTCTAATTGGTGTGGTTTAAGGCTGATTGGTCCGAGGCCAATAGATGTCAATCTCACTGTTCAAGAGGCTATGAAAGATATGGATAATTTTTGGCACTTAATCCCTAAGAACCTTCACGCAGGTATTAGGTAAATTGACTGTGCTGCTCACGTCTAGGACAAAATTATTTGTACTCTTTCAAAGAATGGTGAGTTCAAAGTGTCGAAATATTTGGAGCATTGTCGGGTCCGTTCTCCTGTTGAGTCGCTGGGCGTTGCGAATTTGGAAACTGTGGATCCCTCTAAAGGTAAGTGGTTTTATTTGGCGGTTGCTGCAAGGTGCTATCCCGGTCAATCGTGCCCTTCTGTTTAAAGGTATAGATGGCTTCAAAGTGTGTTTGCTGTCATAATTCTCCGGCTTGTGAGTCCAGCGAACATCTCTTCATTACCTCGGATATTGCCAAGACAGTCTGGACCCGTTTTGCTAATGCTTTTGGTAAGGTTAGTAGCTATAATAATATGGTGCATTTATACACTACCTGGATGTCGTCGTCTACACGTCACCAATTTGGGGCTTGTCAAATGGGTGTTTTCATGTTTACTTGCTGGGAGATATGGAAAGCTAGATGTGCTGCGGTTTTTGAGGGTCGGCCTATGCAAGTTGATTTGATTAATTGTAGCGTCCAAAATAGTCTAGGCGACTTGAATGTTGTTTATAAGCCGAAAACCAGAATTGGGCAGCAGGCCAAAGCTGCCTTGCAAATTGTGAATGTGCCAATTTTGGATGTCATTGCTAGAACTGGCACGTGGCTTCGATGGCAGCCTCCGAATGCAGAGATTTTTAAATTAAACACGGATGGGTCTTCTATAGATGGTGTGTGTACAGGAGGGGGAATCATAAGAGATGATCAGGGTAAGCTTATCTAAGCCTTTTCTAGCTTCTATAATCAAGGCACTAATATGAAGTCGGAAATTCTAGCTCTTCAGGAAGATTTATCTATGTGTCGTGTTCTTGGTTTGTGCAATGTGGTCATTGAGTCAGACTCTTTAGTAGCAGTTCAGTTTGTTTTGGATTCTCACACGGCTCCGTGGCAATATGTGTATCAGCTTTGGCATTGTAAGAAAATTTTGGGCAGGTATAAATTAATGCACGTTTACAGAGAAAAGAATATGGTGGCAGATCGCTCATGAGCATGAGCATAAAAGTCACAAAGTTTATGTTTGCTCTGATGAGCTCTTCCTTCCAGTTCACGTATGGCTCTTAGACATGACTTGTATGGTTTTTATTATTATAGGAAACATGTATAGGATGCTCGTCTTGCATGTATTTCCTTTTATAGGTAAGGCTTCGTCGTCCGTTTTGTCTGGTTCGGTTAGTTGTCCCCCTTCAGTTTGTATTTCTTATTTTATTTATAAAATCTCTGCAGTGCCGCCCTGCTTCCCTAAAAAACTATATTTGTTTATGGTTATTTAATTTGGGTCGGATTGAATTTTTATTAGTTTTGAGTTGGGGAAAATTGTAGACCGGTTCCCTCTACAATTTTTTTAGCACCTCCGCTCTTCTTCTTTTTTTAAATCAGGAAAAGTCACTTCTTGCATCGCAATGCATAAAAGTGCTTTATTTTGTGCATTACGATGCACAAAATCTTGAATCGCAATGCATAAAATGACTTTTTCTGATTACAAAAAAAAAAAAAAAAAAGGGAATTGGACCGAATTTCTCCCATCAAATTATTTCACCATTTTTTGTTGGCCCTTTTTATTTGCATGTTTATAGATTTAGGTCACTATTCATTATCCAGTTGATAAGAAATATTTATTGCAATATATGAAAATTATATTCAATCAATACGAAGACGAAAAACTAAATTAAAAAATAAGAGATTACTTCAATTAATAGCCAAATATCATTTGATCAAAGTTAAATAATTCATTTTCAACCACTTAAATTACATCATTTGATTTTAATTTTATTATAAAAATAAAGAAAAATAAAATGCATGCTGGTTGATTAACATTAATACACTAAAGTTTGGGCAACACGTTATTGAAAATACATTACCCATATTACAGGGTTGTGCAGTGGAACAAGACTAATCATTACAAAGATTGATCATTACCTTGAGTAATGCAAATGACACGAGAAATTGAAACCAACTTATGAAACCATGTCTTAGAAAGGTTAAGTTCTTTCAAATGACAATTTTGGTGGCATCATTTTGATTCCAAAAATGTCACTGACATCTTCTGATACTAGAATTTCATTCAAATTCCAAAGAGGATAGTTCGATGATGGTGTCTTAAACAATGTCTAGAAATAAGAGTCATGGTGCATTGTCTAACGTTGAACTTCTTTTAAAAAAAAACATTCTTTTAGCCATGACCAATTGTATGTCGTTTTGTGTAAAGTTACTAATCCTAAACGTCTTCGAATTTTGTTATGAGATAGTGATAGTAGTAATAGTTGTACATGTTCAACAACAAATGTTGTTTATTAAGAAATATTCTAAAATTTATAATAATATTTTAAAATATATGTGATTTACTATCTTTAATTTTTTTATTTTGTTCATATTAAAGTTCTTAATTTTTATATTATTGAACTTTATTTAAGTATATAATTTTCTATCGTTATAAAAAATTAATGCAGATACAACATAATTATATATAAACGATAGATTATGTCAATTATTTATTAAATAATGACACAAGATCGTTGAAACCATATTTTAGAAGGTCGAGTTATTTCAAATTATGATGGTTAATTATGATATGAACATATGATAATAGACATATATATACTTCCAGAATACTATCATTTATGGGAAACCATGTTTTAAAAACTCAAGTTCTTTCAAAGGGTCATTTTGGTATTACTGTTTTGATTTCAAAAATGTCAGTGACACCATCTGATCATAAAATTCTATTCAAATTCTAGAAAACACAGTTTCCACCGATGATATCTTACGCAATGTCTAAATAAAAGTTAGGGATAGTCATTATCTAACGTAGGACTTCATTTGAAAAAAATGTTTTTAGTCATGACTTATTGTATCTCACTTTACCTAGAGTTACTAATCCTAAGGATATTTGAACTTTGTTATGTGATAGTGATAGTTGTAATAGTCGTACATGTTCAACAACAAATGTTGTATATAAATAAGTATTCTAAAATTTATAATAACCTTTTCAAATTTATTTGATTCTCTATCTTTAATTTTATTGTTTATTAATTTTCGTTTATTTTATTCATATTAAAGTTTTTAATTATCTATTACTCAACTTTAATTGAGTATATAAATTTACACTCGTAAACAAACCGTGCAACGCACGAGTGCTTCACTAGTGAAAGTAAAGAGTAAAGTAGATTAGTTGGATTACTGGATATGGTTTTTTTTTTTTTTTTTTTAAGTTAAGGGCTTTAAGAATAAGGCTGACTTTGTCAACTTCAGGGTGTTCGGGCTGGACCGGGCTTTACAGGCTTTATAAGTTCTTGTCACAAGCAGCCCACGGGCCTACCGGGCTGGACCAAATAGGCCAGGTATTTTTCGGGCCTTCTAATTTGAAGCCCATGCCCTTAAAAATCGGGTGGGTTGCAACGGGCGGGCCTATGGGCCGGACTCGATTTTGACAGCTCTACTTGTGACTCCTACTATATTATGCCTAGTGCAAGCAACGCTACCCTTTCCACCACTGTGAGTCTGCGACCACCCCCCGGTTCTTACCACTATTGTTCTAGGAGTCACCTTTCCGGCCATTTCCATGGGAACACATTGGAGATGAGAAATCAAAAGACTGGTCATCAAGTTCTTTGGCAACCATGGTCGTAGGTGAGTAGGTAGCAACTTGTTTGGCGAAACCCGCTTCTTCCATAATAATCATAGAGCAAGCTTGATAGAAGGGTGGAATTGGATTACTCTGGCGGATAAGAGTGCCCATGCCACTGTACGCATCCGTAAGCCCAACAACCATTTGAAGAACAAGATGGTTGTTAGAGACGGGAGCACCGACATTCTTGAGTTGGTCAGACAAAATCTTGAGTCGTTGACAATACGCAGATGCATTAGATAAATCCTCCATGCTTGTGTGAGAGAACTCTTGCTCAAGAGTAACAACACGAGAATTTTTATTGTTTTGGAAAATGTCACGCAGGCGATTCCAAGCCTCCATTGACGTTGAGTCAGGCTCAAGAATAGTTTCCAGTAGGTCATTTGAAATGGTGGTGTGGATCCATTGGAGGACAGTAGCATCAAGGGTCAATCATAGGTCCATTTCTTCATCGGTTGTAGGCTCTTTGGTGGTACCTTCTGTCGGCGGGATAATGTGGTTGATAACCCGATATGATCTTGTGTGGATTTTGAAAAGTTCCGCCCACGTTGCGTATTGGACGTTTTCCATCTCAAGCGTGACTGAGATGTGGTTCTAGATGTCGAAAACAACAAGAGCCAGGTGGAATGTTGAGGTTTAGAAGCAAACATGATGAAGAGAACGAGAAGAGGCTAGGGCCGTAGAAGAAGATGAGGAGGATCGTGCCCTAGTGCTCTGATACCATAAAAGATTATGATCAATTATGTGTCGATCTCATTCACTGACTTAGGTATATATACCTTGGATACAAGAGAGAGTTTAGGCTATAATTTAGGTAACTAACTCTATGTAGGCAATAATTTTGGTAACAATATATTTTGAAATATGGATGTATATTCTATTAGCAATGATATGGTAAATTAAGAACTCAATTCTCTCTCTCCATATGAGTATTTGGTTGTTAATAATATTTTTATGAGATGGGTAAATTTGGTAAATTCAAAAAATATGACATGGCTTCATGAAAATTCAAAATATTCTTGAATTGATTTCAAATAAGTTAATATAATCTAATCTAATCTACCTACCTATAAAAGTCTAGGTTATCTCTTAGAACTTAATGTATGGACAAACATATCCCTTAACTTAATACATCATCCATCATTAATTAAGGCCAAAAGAGTAAATTTGTCATATGCTAATTAATTTCATGAATAATTAAATAATAGTTTGATCCCTTGACTTGTACCTATTTTAAAGTTAGGTCCTACATTTTTTAATTGGCAAAACACACAAACGGGCCACCCAACTTTGGACCATATTGCAATTCGGCCACCGAAACTTTGGTTCATCTATTTTGGCCACCCTACTTTCATTACATTTGCAAAGCGAGCCCATTTTCTAACGCCCGTTAGCCCAGGACATTAACTTTAGGGGTAAAATGGGAAAAACAATGTTAAACAGTTCATCTTCATCTCTCTCTTTCTCTCTCACACACACAGATCTGTAACATCTTCAATTGTTGATCTGGCGATCACCAACAAAGCTTCCACACCTCGCCGACGTCGCCCCTTTCCCCCAATCTCCTTCACAGCCGGCCTCCTTCTCCGGCGAATCAACCCCTCCGTTCAAATCGAGCAAGCCCCGTATCTTCTCCCCCTTCTTCTCCGGAAAATCTCACCCCTTTTGATCAATTCGGCGTCCACCCCCCTTCATCCACAGTCCACCGGCCACCTCCAATCCATCTTCACCTCCATCCAGGTCCTTTTCTCCATCAACACCCACCGGTGAATCCACGCCTCTCATCCTCCCGCCATCCATCCTTCCCAATGAGGTTTGGTCCGCCCCTATATAAACCCAGCGGTTCCTTCATCTATGCTTACTTCTCAAACAGATCCCTGTAGTGCTCTTCTCACGCCAGCCGTCATCCCTTCTTCTTCCTTCACCCATCTTCGTCTTCACCGATGAATTACCACATCCATGGTCGGCCCAAAACCAAGCAATCGTGCATCTCGTATCACCGCCATCTACGATCCGACTTCCCTTCGCCCAAATCCACACGGCCTCATTCTTCTTTCTCCGGCGAATCGGTGATGAGACTTCGCCCAACGAGACCTCAACCCAGGTAAGGTGTCACCCTCTCAATACCTTGAATGGCCTCCACATGTAGATCTGGGCTTTAACACTATAGATCTCGACCTCTTCGAGCTTTGGCGCGTGGCAAATGGCTTCAATGGAGTATACACCGCCGAAACTGTTGTCGTCAAATGGCATTTGCAAGAAATTGCCGTACATGACATCGCATTGTCCATCCAACTCGGCTTTTTGATTATGAGAAGCCCAAGAGGGAAACAATGAGAAGATTTTGATTATGAGATTTGGGAACCATCTACATATATGGCGATACAAAAAGAAGATTTTGATTTGAATCTTCCCCAAAAAAATTTGAATTTATTTTTCTGGGTTGTGATTATTTTCTTGATAAAGATGAACAAATTTGGGAGAAGATGAAGATGAACAGTCAAAGTTCTATTATTTATAGCAGGGGTAAAATAGGAATTTTGACTTAAACTTAACGTCCTGAGCTAACGGCCGTTAGAAAATGGGCTCGCTTGCAACAGAATGAAAGTAGGGTGGCCAAAATAGATGAACCAAAGTTTCGGTGGCCGAATTGCAATATGGTCCAAAGTTGGGTGGCCCGTTTGTGTGTTTTGCCTTTTTAATTCTATTCATTTCGTCTTGTATTTTGATTTTCTTAACAGTTTCCCCAACCTACCATGATTGTTACAAATGTCGCCCAATATTTTCTAATCTAATCTAACTACCTATAAAATTCTAGGTTGTCTCTTAGAACTTAATGTATGGACAAACCTACCCCTTAACTTAATACATCATCCATCATTAATTAAAGCCAAAAGAGTAAATTTGTCATATGCTAATTAATTCCATGAATAATTTAAAAAATAGTTTGATCCCTTGACTTGTACCTATTTTAAAGTTAGATCCTACATTTTTTAATTCTATTCATTTTGTCTTGTATTTTGATTTTCTTATCAGTTCCCTTCACCTACCATGATCGTTACAAATGTCGCCAAATATTTTCTAAAATGACAAAAATACTCGTACTCAGTCGAGACACGAAAACTTTATTCAAAACTAAAAAATAATATGGTTTTACTTTTTTAAATATGTTCGGGAAAGACATTAGTAGATTTATATGAAAAATCGTATCTATAATAATAGAATTGTCAGTGAGTATCGAGATATTAAGCAAATTTGTAACATGTTTAGTTATTGCCCATTGATCATGCAAAATCTATGGTGACCTTGTCATTTTGTCCACGTAAGAAGCGAGGGTGACTGTAAGGGTGACTGTCCTATTCGGATGGTAACCTAGATAAGACAAAACAAACGACATTAAGGAGTCGGGAGTGCCCCGACTAGAACCCTCTGGCGTGAGGATAAGATTTCCGGCATGATGTATAATAAATGTGTAACAATTATGACCATTTGTCCCTTGGATCCAGATAAGTGAATATGATAAGCGTGTTAGGATATTTGAAAATGGCTTACTTTTCAACAGTGGGGAATGTCTCGTATTTATACCTGATTGGCCTGGTGAGGTGGCGGCCTTTGATAGGGGAGCGTGTTACGGCTGGTAATAAATGGTCTACAGCCACGTCAGGGATGATTGGTCTTGGCGCTGTCAGGGAGTTGGTGATTGCGTGTGTCAGCTCCTTCGGGCTTTGGGAAGCTTCCTGTCAGGGTTGATGATCATTGATTGTTTTACCGAGGACGAGTGGTTTGAGGGCAGTGGCTTTCGTTTCCTACCTCGGCTTCGTCGTACTTTGAAGAGTGTTTTTTCCGAGCTTGCATTGACTCGGCTGCCTCACTGGCCCCCATTGATGGTTTTTATCATTAGTGGGTCCCGTAGTGGGGCCGAAGAGGATTTTCGAGGTTTAGTCCTTTCACCCACGAATAAAATAAGAGAAATGAATTAAGAAAATGTGTCATAATGACAATAAGATGAAAAACAAATGAAGAACCATTTGATGAATTTGTGCGTTTTGTTAAGGACAATACACATAAATTTACCATGCCAGACAATAATGATTGGAAAAAAATAGACATAAATATAATAAATCAATTGTCATTAATTAAGACCAAAAGAGTAAATTTGTTATAAGCTAATTAATTTTATGAATAATTAAATAATAATTTGATCCCTTAACTTGTACTTATTTTAAAGTTAGGTCCTACATTTTTTAATTCTATTCATTTCGTCTTATATTTTGATTTTCTTATCTGTTTCCCCTCCTACCATTATCGTTACAAATGCCGCCCAATATTTTCTAAAAGGACAAAAATACTCTTACTCAGTCGAGACAGTAAAACTTTATTCGTAACTAAAAAATAATATGGTTTTACTTTCTTAAATATGTTTGGGAAAGACATTATTAGATTTATATGAAAATTGTATCTATAATAATATAATTATCAGTGAGTATCGAGATATTAAGTAAATTTGTAGCATGCTTTAGTTATTACCCATGAATAAAATAAGAGAAATGAGTTAAGAAAATATGTCATAATATCAAGAAGATGAAAAAAAATGTTTAAATTTCACTTTGGTCACCCTACTTTTGACCAAAATTCATTAAGCTCACTCCACTTTTTTTTTCCTCAGTTTAATCACGCTACTTTCACATAATTAGCACGTTCATCACTCCATCCATATATTTTGATGAAAAGTTTAATTTTGTTAGAAAAATCAAAAAATATCCTTACTAAATTTGGGGGATTTAAGGGTCTCCTTCTCCTCTCAAACATAATTTCTTATTGTGTGACTTGAATTTGTCAACACACCTTTCAAAGGTAAGGGCATTATTGTATTTTCAAAGATTTTCATCCAACTTAACTAACGGAAATGACTCTAATGACCTTATTGACTTTCGGAGCCAAGTAGAGTGATTAAATTGAGGAAAAAAAAGTAGAGTGAGCTTAATGAATTTTGGCCGAAAGTAGGGTGACCAAATTGAGATTTAAACCAAAAAAAATGAAGAACCATTTAATGAATTTATGCACTTTGTTAAGGACAATACATATAAGGCAAAAACTTGTGTAAGACCGTCTTACAGATCCCAATCCGTAAGACGGAGCCCCATTTACAAATTCGTGGCTTAATAACAAAATCTGTTAATAAGTATCACAAAAACAGGCTAGCCGAGTTGGTTATAGGCTGAAGTTGGAGATTCGTGAAAGGAGAGAAGGTGATTTTGATGAAAGGAAAATATAGAGGAGCGTTTATGTGACTAAATTTATTATTAATTGAAAGGACAGATAAATGATCCTTTATTCTTAATTTTGATATTTATCTTTTCTTTCCTTTTTTGCAGATAGTTGATTAATAATATAGAGGATCATTTATATTTTCTTATCTGTTTCCTCTCCTTTCACGAATTTGTTATTTATAATTATAATGAATATAAATTTTTAATTTTTTAATAAGGTATTTGACTTTTTTATTTTTTATTACTTTTACATAATTATTTATTAGTGTCAAATCAATAAACACATATATTTTCTATCTCACAACTATGAAGACTATTATAAAATTTTGACAACTTTATATGTATTAGGTGATAAAAATAGTGTCGCATTGCAAATATCACTTTTTATTTGGGGTGTAAAAAAAAGGAAAGAAAAGATAAATATCAAAATTAAGAAAATATCTTGGTCGTTGTTGAACGTGGGGCCCATTAATTTTTTATTAAATGTGAAAAGTTGGTGAAAATATTATGATTTATGAATATTAAGTTATTAACTTATCATTGTGTGTATGTGTGTGCATGTGTGTGTTTTTGGCATGTGTGTGTGTTTGAGTAGGTTTGTGTGTGTATGTTATGCTTAGTGAATCATAATATAAGTAGGCAAGTAATACTCAAAACAATAAATGATATTCCTTATTGGATATTATCCGGATAATACTCATTTATTAATGGATAATATTGGATATTATCCAATAACACCCATTAAGGTTAATGGGTGTTATTGGATAATATCCAAAACTACCTATTAACTATATTGGATAGAAAATAGTTTTATCCAAATTAACCGGTAACACCCAATTGCCACCCTTAAAACAAGGTGTGGGGGGAAGAAGAGCCATCAAAGAGTTCTCATAGGTGATACATTCTTCATTTTCTTCTCTCTCTCTTTCTCAGATTCTACCATTATGCATTGATTTGTTCCCGATGCAACCATCAGAGTCTTTGATGCGAGCATCGAACCTCAATTCCTTCACAGGAAGTCTTTAATCGACCACTTTTTGACTGCCATCTTCCATCCCCGTCACAATCTCAGTCGGCTACTTCTCGATCTTTGTAGTCATCGTCCTCAAATATGGCAAATCAGCCCAAGCTTTTTCGGCCCATCTCCGGCTAGGTTGATTTTAATAACATTTCGATAGTCTGTTATCTCTCTCTTTTTTACAATTAATCTTGTTATACTATATTAATTCTTTTTTACAATTAATCTTGTTATACTATATTAATTCAGAACCCTAAATGTTACACTCAAAAACACTAATTACCACACTATTTAAGATGTTCAGTTACCAAACTACCCTCTTTAAATTTAAATAAAAAAACTTTTCTCAAGTTACCAAACTACCCTATTGAAAAGAAAAGAAAAAAATATTGAATTAACTCAATATTAAATGTTAAATTGAATTAAGCAGTAGGCAAATAAATTTATATTTAACAAAAAATATATGTTTCGTGTTGTTATACTTCCTACTATCTATTTTTTATTTTTACAATTTTTTTTCATTAAAAAAAAACTTAGTTTTGAAAAAAGAAATAAAGTCAGCCAAGAAATATCACATTTTTTTAAAAAAAGAAACGCAAAAGATATCACAATTTTTAAAAAAGAATCGCCAAAAGATATCCATTTTTTTAAAAAAAGAATCGTCACAAAATGCACATTTTTAAAAAAAGAGTCGACATCCACTCGTAAGGAAAACAATACAAAAATCGCTAGGAAAAAGAAAAATTAGACCATAAAGTCGCCATGTTTGTTGGTCGCTAGGGAGGGCTAGCCTGTTTGAATTGATTTTGGGCAGCAAAATCAATTTTTTTTTTTAAATTTTAGCTCTGAAATTTGTTTTTTAATACAGAAAAAAAAAGAAATAAATGTTAATCCTAATTTTTTTTAGTGAGGGCGCTAATAATACCACCCTCCCTGTTGGTATTAATAGTGAGGGGGATAATGACTTTATCCGGATAACCCGTGTTATTAGTCCCGACCACTTATTGCGTACCAAACATCAGGTAACTTGGCTTATTAATCATATCTGACCTTAATCCTGGCTACCAAACGGCACTTAAAAAAAGAATCAACATGAACGTTACTATTCAGATAAGAATTCATTGAAAAATTATTGGATAGGAGAATAAAAGTTTAAGATTTAGGGTTAATTGTAACGTAGGGTTTATTCAAAGCTGATATAGCTTTTTTTTTATAAGAGAATAAAATAGTATTTAAAGTTTATGGTTAATTGAAACTATTTTTTATAAGAGGATTAAATAGTAATTAGATACTAAATTGGATGTTGCATTTAGTGTTTTTTATCTTGTATTTAGAACCACTTTATTAATTTGTTTGAAAAGTCTACGCGGTAAACAAAATTTATTGTCTAGGGCTTAAGGTTTTATGCCTTTAGGGTTAAATAGAATTGGAAACATTGGAATACTAGTTTTCACTAATGGGATTCCTTCTTTTTTTTTTTTAACAAATAAAAAATAAATAAAAATAAAAGTGCACTGTCTTTTCTTCCAAAAACATTGTTACGCCGGTCAATATAAAATATAATTTTCTTAAAAGTTGGTTGCTGTCATCTATTAATTATAACTAAAACAGAATCGCAACTGCCACGTGGCGACTTTCTGTGAAGTGTAAAAAATTTTAAAAAAATTATGTGATGTCACGTGTCACCCTCTTATAAATTGTAGTTATAAAAGTTTTATCATATTTGATTTTGTAATTAGTTTATGATAAATTTTATATGGTTAGTTATGATAAGTTTGATATTATCACAATTGATTTCAAAATTTTAGAGATAAAAAGTTAGTTTTTATCACATTTGATTTTACAGTTAGTTAGGATAAGTTTTTATGCGGATATATTTTATCACAATTGGTTTTCCAAGTTACGATTAGTTTATGATAAATTTTATCTCATCACTGTAACTTTTAGAATACTACAACTATTCTAAACAAATCTTTTGTCACTCAAATGGTAAAAAGTCTTTTACTTGAAAAATTTTTATTCGTAAAAGTTTTCTTTTTTCAAAAATCAATTAGTTTAATATATATTTTATCAGATTTGATTAATAAGGAAATTTTAACAAACAAATCTTTTTTAAATTCAAATTATATTTATCTGTTTTAAACAATCTCTTTCAAATTCAAATTATCTTTAAGATAAAAATTACTAAAACAAAAGTTGTTGCTGCCACGTGACGGCTTTATGTATAAAGAAAAAAGCTTTAAAAAGATTTTGTGCTGCCACGTGTCATTTTTGAAATGGTAAAAGTTTTTTTCTTTTTTCAAAATCGATTAGTTTAAGATAAATTTTTAATTCTAATTAGATATGATAAAATTCCTAATACTGATTTGATAAGATAAAACATATTTAGGATATAGTTTTACGAGAAAATTCATGATAGAGATTTAGGATTTTGGTTTTTTTTTTTTTTTTTCAAATATCGCTTATCTAAACTAGATTTTATCCTATATAATTTATACAAGTTTAATTTGACTAAAACTCTTCTATTTCCATCTTTTTTTATTTTCATAATTTTTAATTTATACAAATTATCCACGGGATAATTCTATATTATTTGTTATTCTACTAATCTATATTTATTAATTATTAATTACTAATGTATATATTATCTATCAACTATTATTAAAATAGAAGTCGTTGTTGCCACATGACGGTTTTTTGTTGTACGCTTAAAGTTTTAAAAGAATTATATGCTTCCACGTGTCACCTTCTATACAAGTTTATAATTTTTTTTCCTATCAAAAATTAAAACCGGATAAATTTTAAAACCGGTGCCTCCTTTATATATGGTAAAAGTTTTTTTTGTTTTTTTTACCATTTTTTGTTGCCAAAATCGGTTAATATCAGATATATTTTATAACATTTTATTTAAACACGTGCCTCCTTTATATATGGTAAAACTATATCCTAAATCTGTTTTATCTTATCAAATTAGTTTTAGGAATTTTATCATATCTAATTAGAATTAGAAATTTTATCTTAAACTAATCGATTTTGAATTTTTTTTCACCTTTATATATATATATATATATATATATATTGATGCGTCCAAAATCTCCCTGGATGCACTGCGTTAGTCCAATCAAGATACCTGGCTTTCAACGTATCTTATTCTCTCCAAAGCCCAAATCTGCAATAAGAGTTACAAACCGTGAACTAGGTAGGGGCACTCCCTGCAAAAGCCCTCCGGCGCAAGAATCAACACAATAAAGCTAAATAAGAATGTATTTTGGCAGAGTTTCGGCTAGAGAGTAGAAAATTGCATACCTTTCCCCTTCATTTTCCGAGGGTTTTATAGTTGCCGGAGAGCGCAACTGCTCTTAACTGTCCACTTATGATTGTGGCATGAATGGCGGGCATATTAACTGCCCTGTTAACTCCTCCATTAATTGCAACGGTCTGAATGGAGAATTTCCCGGACATAACGGTCCTCAACTTAGCTGGAGCTCTTGCTCGGACATAACTGTCCTCAACTAACAACAGCTTTCATATTAGCGAGCATATCAAATCATGCTCGCGTCTTAATTCTGCTCGCGGGTTAAGCCCCCAGCTCGCTAACTTCTTAAGTTGATAAAGGTCAACACTTTGCTCGTTTTCTCGGATAAAGCCCAAATGCCCAGCATGTGACTCATGACTTGGGCCTATTGGGCCGGGTAGTTCAGTAGCCCCATACTCCTTGCCCACTGAGTATTCATGCTCAGGACGAGGAGGAACTCAAAATTCAAAGAATATCCCCCAAATTGACTGAATCTTTAGACGCACAATTCAAATAATCTTGGAGCCAAGATCTTGAATGGACGGTTACTCAAAAGGTGTTTTAGGGAGACGTACCCATAAAGCTAAGCCGTCAGCCGCCAATTCCTGAAGAGACAGGCCCATTTCTCTATAATGCATTAAATGCTACCTCGTAAAATGAACTTCGTTATACGAGCCCAATGATGGGTACCCATCAAACGCCGGTTTTGCGGAGTATAAAAGGTAAAATACCCCCCTCCTTTCAAACTTTACCATTTGCGAAATCTTCTAAAAACCTTGAGAGAAAAAATCAATTGGCGCATCTGCAGATTCCAATCACAACCAAGCATCCAGGCTCAATCTTCCACAGCGCTTCCAAACTCGAAATTTAGATCCCGCGCAAACATCAGGTACTTTCGCTCTTCCATTTCCCTTTTCTCATCACATTTTCCTCTTTTCTGTCTTGAATTAGGGTTCTGGCTGTGTTCCACCCTTTTTACCCTTTCACGAACTATTCAAACACGTAGATATAACAGCCCCATCTTCGACTCATTTTGCCCCCTCTCTCTATTAGCCACTTTGAACTAAACTAAGGGAATCGAGAAATTTGTGATCGGTGCCCTGTTCACTGATCTCACAACCTGCTTGGCACATTTTTTATTTTGCTTATGTCATCGTGTCCATCCCGGTCAATTTCTTTAATACACATTTCTCGATTCCTCTTCCTGTAGGATGTCTAGCGAGGGTACTGTATCTGAAATTGAAGGCCGAAGTTACGATCATGGAGCACCAATAGAAGATCCACCATCTTCAAGTTCAAGCTCTAAGGAAAGCGAGCAAGAGGAAGCCACACTAATTCCTCGCCGACGAAGGTCTTTACAATCAGGCGAGCAGGAGGCAAACAAGAGCTCATAACCCTTCGAGATCAGGCGGCAGCGTAAAATCCTTCCCGTTCAAACAGTCAACTACCTGGGCCAAGCCAAAATTCCTTCACTCCCATCACTCCATACACTCATTCCTCGATCAAGTGGGATGATTTAAATTCCGAGGAGGAAGTTAGCACTTGGTTTTATTCCTTAGGAATTGACCCCAAACACTACCGAGTCCGCGCCTTCGACTTGGACATTGACAAAGAGGGCCATAACTTCCAGGGGGATAACATGGTGTTTTATTTTGACTTCTTCCTGGTCGGGCTTCGCCTCCCTCTCGACCCATTTGTTATAGAATTCCTGAATGACTCCAACACTCTCCCCTGCGACTTGACTTTAACTACCGTTAGGTTCCTGATGTCCTTTACAATAGCCTGCAGATTGCTCGGGTTTGAGCCCGAGATGACCTTGTTTAGGAAATTTTTCCTTCTCTCCTTAGATAAAAAATCCGGGCGCATCTCAAGTCGCTCAAACCCAAATTACTTCAAACTCCTCAACGACAACCCGAACAAAGTGGATGGGTGGGACAACAAAGCTTTATTGGTCGAGTCGAGCATTGGCTGGCCTTTTGCTCCCTACCTCAGCGACTACGGGCTCCCCGAGTATGACAAAAACGCTTACCGGGCTGGTGAACCCCGGATAGCTAGAGCTTTCAGGACCTTACTCGGAGCGAAGGAAGAACGATTCGGTCAAGATTTCGTGCTCGACTGGCGAGTTGTCACTTCTGATTCAACCCTTCTTTGCCAAGCTGAAATCTCCAGGTTGCCCATGGAAGGAACCGAGCCACGGGTTACTATTGATCCTGAAATTCCATATCCATACTGGGGCCCATGCCACGGGAAGAAATTCCCCAATGAATGCGAAGAGTGTGCCCGAACTGGAACTCTCTGCAGACCTTCCTTCTCTCTCACTGGTTTACACTTTGAACTGCCTCTCTTTGTATCAAACTCATAAACTTTGTTTCTTTCTTATTTTACTTGCTGGTTTTAACTTTTGCAGCTATGAGGCAACTGACTGATGTCAATAAATTCCTTCAAGCGGCCAAGAAAAGCTCGAATAAACGAAGCAAACATCTCTCAACCCAACCTGCAGTCAACCTTCAAACCATTCCATCCACTACCACTACTCGCGGCACCAAACGCAACCAACCTGAGTCCAGCCAACCTGCCACGACTGCCATCCCGATTCCCACCACTCAAAGAGCCGAAACAGCCTCTTCACCTGTCATTATTATTGAATCGAGTGACAGTCCTAGGAGAAACAAACGCGGAAAAGACAAGGCCGTGATCGAGGAGGAGGCTCCTCGCATACCATCATGGCATCAAGAAGACTTTATCATGCCCGACACTTGGGAAAAAGCAGCTGCCCTCATCGCCGAGCTTGCCGAGGTTCCCGATCTCAACAACATAAACATTTTTAAACGAAGTGGGTTCCAAGCTACCACGGGTCTGGGTCTGATGAAAAGGCTTCATCATAGCGCAGTCAAAAAGAAGAGCAACGATCAGGCGAACCCCGTCTTAATAGCAGAGGTCGGAATGTGTCTCACCGAGGTAGAAACCTTCCCCAGAATCTGACGCCCTTTACTACTCCACTTTGACTAATCATATCTTTCTCTTGTAGGCTGCCAACAAAACAGTTCTCATGTATGAACGTCTCATGGAGAAGCTCAGCGAAAATGACGCCTTACAAACGGAGAAAAACGAGCTAGAAGAAACTGTCAACTCTGTTCGGGTCGAGCTCAAAGTCGCCGAGGAAAACCTTACCATCAAGGTAACTGAACTTTCCAAGGTCGAAGCAGAGAAGAAAACTTTGGAATCCCACCTGAACCTCTCCAAGAAATCCGAGGAAACATCGTTGAACAACATAGCCGGGGTACGCAAGGATCTTCGATCTTGCCAAGCTGAACTGAGGTCGCTAATACCCTCGATCACCGAGCCGAAGAAAATCAGCAGTAGCGTATTCCCCGCTGGGCAAGGAACAAAATCAAGCTGCCATCGAGGACTTCAAAAGTTCTGAAGAATTTGCGAACTTGGTGGAAGCTGAAGCATACCCTTTCTTTCTTCAGGGTACCAATCACGCTCTTAAGACAACTTGCATGCAATGGCTAGAGATTCGATCTCGAACAACCCGAATGGGGCACGAACCCCATTTTTAGCTCTCCCGCCCGACCTGGACACGCCCTTGTGCCCTATACTAAAGACGAACTCGACTCCCTTGCTGAGGCCGATGCTGAGAAAAATCTTCCTCCATGGGTTCCCCCTCCTGTTGTCGAAAACAACGTGAGCGAGCTCATGACTCAAATATGGAAGTCTCAAGCGCCACCAGCAACCGATGAGAATGCCTCTGCCCAGGCCAAAGATGATGAAGCGACCATCCTCAATGCTACCCAACAGAAACAAATTTAACAAGATCCAACAACCCAAGACAACACCGCCGCCCCCGGCTGCATGAAAGCGTGTTTTTGGCTCGCGCGCTTTGATTTCTCAAACAATTTATATTTAAGTCGTAATATGTTACTACTTGCCTTCTTTGCTCGTTGAATGCTTTATTTCGTTATGCCTGATTGTGTTTCAGCTATGAATTATTCAACTCTGAATGTTTAGTTCCTCTTTTGAGCAAAACCAACTTTTGCTAGTGAGAAATCACTATACCACCCCCATTCGAACACCAACTTTTCATGTGCATAAAGCCCTTTATGCCCGTAAAAGAGACTAATCAAGACACGAAAAACAACTATCTCGAACACCAACTCTTTCACGAACATAAGCAATTTATGCTCGCGAGAGAGAATAATCGAGATAGATGATTCAACTCGAACACCAACCCTTTGAACAGCAGAACCATCCCTTGCTCGCCAAAGAGAATAATCAAGAAACAATCGACTCAAACACCAACTTTCAAAGTAAAATTGAAAGCATAATTGAGTTTTGTCCTTATCACTTGCCATAAAGAAAAGATCAAAGAATTACACGGCTAAAAGTCAATCACCGTAGTATTTCTTCAAATGATCCGTGATGCCATGGATGCTTCACTGCCTCCATCCTCCGACGCAACATATATAAGTGCCCTCCTTAATGATTCTAGAAATCTGGGCCCTTCCCATTTGGTGAAAGCTTCCCCACTCACCGATGACCTGTTGCCTCAATCTTACGGAGGACCAATCGCCCACACAATGACCTACCACGAACCCTTTTTATCATGTGGGGCCTCTTGCTCGCTTGTAATTAGCCATTCTCATCTTTGCCTCCGCCTTTCCTCTAACAAACTGTGTCGACTACCGAGTCAAGCACTATTAGACTCAAAGATGATAATGCAAAAACTCTACGGGTTGGCGATACATTTCTACACGAGCCATAGCC